>OX451739.1:1412150580-1412815241 GCA_948472305.1 Vicia faba
TTTCTATCGGGAGAAGTTCAACGAGCAGGAAAGGAAGGTCCAAAGGCTGACTAAGCAATTGGAGGAAGAACGTGTCCTGAACAACTACATCAGCACTGAGAGGAGGAGGCCATGGGAGCATTAATGAGCTTTGATTATTCCCTTTTGTAGTTTTATTGCCTTTTCCGTATTTTTCATTCCTGTAATGCCTAAGGGCAAATTGTTGAACAATTGAAAAATTTTAATCTAATGAAGTGTGTTTCCCTTTTTGTCTACAAAGTTGAATCTTATTTGTCTTTGAAAACATAAAACATACGCATTCCATTACACCATATGCATAGCAGGTACCCTATTTCACAGGTTGCTTAATTTTCTTCGCTGTTTATGTGCACAGTCATCATGAATTCGGAGTCATCCAGTGAACAAGCAATCAAGGCCCTTCAGGCCCAAAGTGCACAGTTTCAAGAGATGGTCCTAAGCCTAGCCCAGGGTCAGCAAGAGTTGAAGACTCTACTCCTGAAGAAGAAGAAGAAAAAGAGGACGGCAATGTTCAACACCGGACGCAGATTTGGGAACACACTCCACAATGAAGCTGATCCAACCACTTCTTCTGCTGAGAAAAACAGTCCCCAAGGGGGAGAAGCACCTAGTCCCGCAGTCTCCGACAACGAGACGGACTATAACGAGGAACAATACCCACCTGCTGCTGACAGATACAAACAATTGGAGGACCGTTTGAGCGCTATGGAAATTCAGAACGTGCCGGGACTGGATTTCGGGGATTTGGGATTATCTTCTGGAGTAGTAATTCCACACAAGTTTAAGGCGCCTGCCTTCGCCAAGTATGATGGGGTCTCCTGCCCAAAGCTGCATCTGAGGTCGTATGTAAGGAAAATCCAACCTTACACGGCGGATAAAAACCTCTGGATTCACTTCTTCCAAGACAGCCTCTCGGGGTCTCAGCTTGAATGGTTCTACCAATTAGACGGAGCTAGCATCCGGCACTGGGAGGATTTGGCGACTGCTTTCTACAGACAATACCAATATAATTCTGATCTCGCTCCTACGCGTACCCAACTTCAGGGTATGTCTCTAGGGACGGGTGAAGGATTCAAAGAGTACGCTCAAAAATGGAGAGATTTGGCTGGCAGGGTGCAGCCTCCATTAACTGATCGAGAGCTGGTTGATATGTTTCTGGGAACGTTATCTGGTCCGTTTTTTAATCATCTGGTTGGTAACTCCTCCGCTGGGTTCACAGATCTGATATTAACAGGAGAAAGAATTGAGGCTGGTATCAGGTCAGGCAAGATACAGAAAGCTGCCTCTACAAGTGCTGAGAAGAGGCCATTTAAGAAAGAAGCAAGCGCCGTCTATGGCCCTAGAAGACAAGTCAAGCCCGAAAGTCGCCAAGCCGTTAATGCTTTGGTCATCTCTAAACCTGTTGCTGCTCCTCAGCAGTACAATCAGCAAAGAAGTGAAAGGCCCAAGAGGCAGTATACCCGATTGAGTATGACATTATCTCAAATTTTACCCCAACTATTATCCACCAACCTGGTGACCCTCAAAGAAGCTCCTAAGATCGTCAACACTGCGTCCCCTAAATACAACCCGAATGCCCGGTGTGCTTATCATTCTGATAGTCCCGGGCACACTACTGATGATTGTTGGGCCTTGAGAAACAAAGTACAAGATCTAATTGACGCAAAAGAAATTCAGTTTGAAGCGCCGGAAAGACCGAATGTTGTAACGGCTCCTATGCCCCAGCATAGGGTAAGTGCCATTGAGGAAGAAGTGTATGCTGTTTCGATAGATGAAGTTGTTACCCCTTTGAAGACTGTTAAGAAGAACCTACTGCGGGCCGGTTTATTTCCGGGTTGCGGCGAAGGTTGCCCATTCTGTGCTGTTTCCCTATCCGATTGTCCCTTGCTAAAGTTAGGCATCCAAGGCCTAATGGATAGCAAGGAGATTTTATTCAAAAGGACTGCTGTTCAATTGGTTCCAATGAAAGAAGTTTCCGTGATTACCATCTTCAAAAATCCAATCAAGGCTCCCCCAAAGAAGCCTATTCAAATCTTGACAGTTGCGCCTGTGATCATTACTGTTCCAGGACCCCTCTCCTACGTGTCTGATAAGGCTGTCCCCTGGCATTATGGGGCAGACGTATATGTAAATGGAATCAAGCAAGAATTTGATGCTAGTGCCAGTATCTGCGATATCACCGGTCCAGCTAAAGTCACCCGCAGTGGCAGGCTCTTCTCGCCTGACATTGCGCCACCCGCCATTCGAAAACCCCTCCTCATAAAACCTGCAAGTTTACCAAGTCCTGTTGCTGATCAAATTGTGTCCCCTGCTGCCGAGTCCTCAAATGCTCGGGGCAAAGGGATTGAAGAAGAGCCTGCCCAGATGGAGGCACCAATATCCGTGAATGCTGAGGCCTCCCGACAAGAAATGGAGGAGATTCTGAAAATAATAAAGAAAAGTGATTTTAATGTTGTCGAACAGTTAGGGCATACACCCTCCAAGATCTCCCTGCTTTCCTTATTACTATGTTCCGAGGCCCATGCAAAAGCCTTGATCTCATTTCTCAAGACGACCCATGTGCCGCAGGAGACGTCTGCAGTTCAGTTCACTGACTGCATAGCAAATTTGACGGCGGACAACGGCTTGGGCTTTTCAGATGCTGACCTAACCGCAAAAGGGAGAAACCATAATGATGCCCTGCATGTCTCTATTGAATGCAGGGGCACTACTCTGGCACATGTATTGGTGGACATTGGTTCTTCCTTGAATGTTCTTCCGAAAAAGGCTTTGGATCGTCTGGATTATGAGGGCTTGGAGTTGAAACCCAGCAATATCATCGTCAGAGCCTTTGACGGCTCCAAGAGGATGGTTCATGGAGAGGTTAACATCCCAATTCGTGTGGGCTCTCAAGTGTTTGACTCTACCTTTTACGTGATGGATATACGTCCATCGTACTCCTGTCTGTTGGGTAGACCTTGGATCCACAAAGCTGGGGCAGTGACCTCCACCTTACACCAAAAGCTGAAGTATCCCGTTAGGGGGAAAATTGTCACTGTGCAAGGAGAAGAGGAGTATATGGTGAGCCATTTGAATTCCTTCAGGTACATCGAGATGGACGGAGAATTTATTGAAACTCCCTTCCAACATTTCGAGGAGGTACATCCAATTTCAGCAGCTGCGGAGACAATGGCCGAAGAGAATGATTCCTTGAAGATGGTTTCCCTAAGGGATGCCCGGGCTGTGGTTCAGAAAGGCGATGGTGCACACTGGGGTCAGCTTCCTGACTTCACTCAGAAGAACGACAAGTTTGGGCTAGGCTTTACTGCAGAGGCTCAGAAGGCGGTGCGCAAAGAGAAGATTGGAAAGGCTCCGGTGTTTATTTCCAGCTCAAGGGTGAACGCTATCGAGGAGGATGTGGAGGAAGCTGAGTTTGATAATTGGATCTACCCGACTGCCAGCGACGGACCAAGCAACTGGACAGCAAAGGATTTTACCCCTATCACATTTGTCACGCAGTAATTGATTTCTTTTGATTTCCAAATTTGTAACAAACAATATGTTAAAACTCTATTGGCTCGGTGTCCTACCTGGGGCATCGTAGCTCCATTTGTGAGGGCTTTTTGTATGACATTTTCATATATCATCAATCAAAACATTGGACGTTTGTTGCATTTCAAATCTTGTGCTCTTTTTCTTTCTGTGTTATACATATTGCAAAACAGCTATATTTACACACACTCACTTATACAGGTTTCAATCCACTCTGGATCTCACTGGCAACAGCTCTGCTACCGCCAGTTATGACTTTGAAAATCCGATCAACTTGGCCGAAGACGAAGGTGAAGATGATTGCGAAGTGCCTGGTGAACTCGCAAGACTGCTACTGCAGGAAGAGAGGGCTATTCAACCACATGAAGAGCCTGTGGAGACAGTTAACTTGGGTACTGAGACAGAGAGGAAAGAGGTCAGGATTGGTGCCAATCTAGAGCTCAGCGTGAAGCAACGATTGATCCAGATGCTACAGGACTACATGGAGATTTTTGCTTGGTCCTATGAGGATATGCCTGGTTTGGATGCCGACATTGTAGTTCACCATTTGCCAACCAAGGAAGATTGCCCTCCAGTAAAGCAAAAAGTTCGACGAATGCGTCCAGAGATGTCTGAGAAGATTAAAGCTGAGGTGATGAAACAGTTTGATGCGGGTTTCCTTGCAGTAACTTCTTACCCTCAGTGGGTTGCCAATGTTGTGCCAGTGCCGAAGAAGGACGGTAAAGTCAGAATGTGTGTCGACTACAGGGATCTGAACAGGGCCAGCCCCAAAGATGATTTCCCCCTACCTCACATTGATGTCCTTGTTGACAATACAGCTCAACACAAGGTGTTCTCCTTCATGGATGGCTTCTCAGGGTATAATCAGATCAAGATGGCTCCTGAAGATATGGAGAAGACTACATTTGTAACTCAGTGGGGGACCTTCTGTTATAAGGTCATGCCATTCGGACTGAAAAATGCTGGGGCAACCTATCAGCGTGCCATGGTTGCTTTATTCCATGATATGATCCATCATGAGATTGAAGTATATGTTGATGACATGATTGCAAGGTCTCAAACTGAGGAGGAGCACCTTGACCATCTGAGGAAGTTATTTGACCGACTCAAGTTATACAAGCTGAGGTTGAATCCCAACAAATGCACCTTTGGGGTAAGATCCGGAAAGTTGCTAGGTTTCATTGTAAGTGATAAAGGTATTCAGGTGGATCCTGCCAAGGTTAAAGCTATTCAAGAGATGCCGACTCCAAAAACAGAGAAAGAAGTCAGAGGTTTCCTAGGACGACTGAATTACATTGCCCGATTCATCTCACATCTGACTGCTACTTGTGAGCCAATCTTCAAATTACTGAAGAAAGATCAAGTGGTACGCTGGAATGATGAATGTCAGGCCGCCTTTGAAAGAATAAAGGAATACCTCCAAGAGCCACCCATTCTTATGCCACCAGTGGAAGGAAGACCTCTGATACTATACTTGACAGTGCTTGATAATTCAATGGGGTGTGTGCTGGGGCAGCATGACGAGTCTGGCCGAAAAGAGCACGCTATTTATTACTTGAGCAAAAAGTTTACCGACTGTGAGTCTCGTTACTCACTGCTTGAGAAAACTTGCTGCGCTCTTGTATGGGCTGCTCGCCGGCTGAGACAGTATATGCTGACTCACACTACTTTATTGATTTCAAAGATGGATCCCATCAAGTACATATTTGAAAAGCCCGCCCTGTCTGGGAGGATAGCGAGATGGCAAATGATCTTAACAGAATATGACATCCAGTATACAACTCAGAAAGCAATTAAGGGGAGTGTACTGGCTGATCATTTGGCACACCAACCTGTGGACGATTATCAATCATTGAACTTTGATTTTCCGGACGAAGACATCATGGTGGTAACTGACTGTGAAGTACCTGGACCGGATGAAGGACCTGAGGAAGGATCCCGATGGTCTATGCATTTTGATGGAGCCTCCAATGCTTTGGGTAACGGCGTCGGCGCTGTAATCATATCTCCCAAGGGGACTCATACTCCACTCACCGCCCGATTATGTTTCAGCTGCACCAACAACATGGCAGAATATGAGGCATGTATCATGGGTTTACAAGCTGCGATCGATTTGAGGATCAAGTTCCTAAGTGTCTTCGGAGATTCCGCTCTCGTGATCAATCAGATCAAAGGCGAGTGGGATACGAAACACCCGAATCTCATTCCTTACAAGGAGTATGTGTCGACCTTGCTCCCTCACTTTGAAGAGATAACTTTTGAGCACTTCCCTAGAGAGGAGAATCAGCTAGCGGACGCACTAGCCACGATGTCTTCGATGTTCAAAGTTAAATGGGATAATGAGGCTCCTCAAATCACAATCTGGAAGTTGGATGAACCGGCTTACTGCTGCGAGCTCGAGGCTGAGAAGGTGACTGAAAAACCCTGGTATCACGAGGTGAAGAGATACTTGGAAGCTCAGGAATACCCTGAAGGTGCGTCTGTCAATGATAAGAAGTTCATGAGGAGGTTTGCTGCAAAATTCTTCCTCAGCAACGGCATTCTCTACAAGCGGAATCATGATTCAACTCTGCTGCGTTGTGTGGATAAGGCTGAAGCTGAGAAAATTATGATAGAACTGCATGAAGGTACCTTTGGAACCCATTCCAGTGGACACACCATGGCTAAGAAAATCCTTCGGGCAGGATATTTCTGGTCCACAATGGAAGCCGATTGTTACCAGCACTCCCGAACTTGTCATAAGTGCCAGATTTATGCTGACAAGGTGCATATCCCTCCAGTTCCTTTGAATGTCCTAACGGCACCTTGGCCTTTCGCGATGTGGGGCATCGATATGATCGGTGAGATCCGACCAACGGCATCCAATGGGCATCGCTTCATCTTGGTGGCGATCGATTACTTCACGAAATGGGTCGAGGCAGCTTCCTATGCCACAGTAACCAAGAGCGTCGTGGCGCGTTTCATCCGGCATAATTTGATCTGTCGGTACGGAGTCCCGGAAAGAATCATTACGGACAACGGTACCAACCTCAATAACAAAATGATCACTGAACTCTGCGAACAATTCAAGATACAGCACCACAATTCTTCCCCCTATCGGCCGAAGATGAATGGGGCTGTAGAGGCAGCCAATAAAAATATCAAGAAAATTGTGCAGAAGATGACAGTGACCTATAAAGATTGGCACGAGATGTTACCGTTCGCTCTTCATGGGTATCGCACCTCAGCAAGGACGTCAACCGGGGCAACTCCTTTCTCCTTGGTCTACGGCATGGAGGCAGTCTTGCCGATCGAAATCCAGATACCCTCTCTCCGGATAATGAAGGATGCAGACTTGAATGAAGATGATTGGATCCAGACCCGACTTGATCAACTAAATCTGATTGACGAAAAGAGGCTCACTGCTATCTGTCATGGTCAAACGTATCAGAAACGGATGATCAGGGCATTTAACAAGAAAGTCAGACCGCAAGAGTATCAAGTTGGGGACCTGGTAATCAAACGCATCATCCTTCCTCAAAGTGATCCCCGGGGCAAATGGACCCCTACTTACGAAGGGCCATTTGTGGTTAAGCGTGTGTTCTCAGGAGGAGCCATGATCCTAACCACCATGGACGGTGACGAACTTCCTCACCCCGCCAATGCAGACATAGTGAAAAAATACTACGCATAAATAAAAGACCCGCTAGGTTGACATACCTAGGCAAAAATAAGGGCTTCCCGGCGAACCAAAAGGGTTCGGGCAAAAATAAGGGATGAAATGAATAAAAATCTGTACACCCGGCAAGTCGAAAACCTGAAAGGGCGGCTTGGGCAAAAAAGGGTATCCCGGTGGACTGAAAACCCGAAAGGGCGGTCCAGGCAAAAGTTAGGGATAAAAGCGTAACACTATGTCTCATTGGATCATTTCGCACCCGGAATTCGGCATCAACTATCTGGCTCAGATTACGACATCGACCAATCAGCTTCATCTTCGACCAGGCAGCAAAGCGATGAGACGTTCGAAGATATAAAGGCAATAGCAGAGTTGGAACCCAGTGGGATGGTTCACATAGCTGTTTTGTTTTTCAAATTGTAAACTCTATGTTATTTGGCGGTGTCCTCTTACTAGGATGTTAGCCTCTTGTACAAAAAACGCCTATTCACAGGCAAAGTTTAAGTCAATACAAATTCACTTGTCCATACAAATTGCCATTGTTTTTCTTTTTCTGTTTTGTTTTGCGAAAAACGTCCAATGTTCATTTTTGATATATGCATTTGACATTAAATTGCTGATTCATAAATGTTTGCATATGAAAAAAGAGATTAATTACAAGTGACATCCAAGACCGGGGCAATATGGAGTTTGTCTAATGCCGTCTGGTTGTTTTGTTCGCCAAGGTAGGTCCAACTGAAGAATGTGGCCAAATCATCTTAACTCCCCGCAGAGTAAAGCAAAATTCAGCAGCACTTTCCCCAAGCAGGAGTCGATTCCCCGTCAATCCTGAAAAAGGCACAACATCCCCCGGCAGGTCTTAAAAGCTCATTCCCAGTAGATTCTGCGAGCTTATCCCCGGCGAAGTACGAACGTCTCGCCCAAGTTTTATTTAGAGTTATTTCCTCACAAGGACTTATAACTGGGTTATCCTCAGCTAAAAGCCACGGAAGACCGTTCTCGGCGAAGGTTCCTTCAATCCCCAGCGAAGCCTATCTTTGGTTTTCCCAAGCAGAGTTTATCTTTGGGGTTCTCCAGCGGAGTTTATCATCATTATCCTTAGCAGAATCCATCGTTAAAGTCCTCAGCAGGTCACTCATCAGAGCTTCGGCCAAGTATCTCTTCTGCAAAGCAGCTTCCCGGCCATTCGTCAAGGATTTATTTTCCTAAGATGAAATTACACCCATAAACATTTCACATTTTCATACATCTTGCTTACATACATGATGAGACACGTACAACATCAAATGTTGAACATCATGACATCATGCATATCATACATCATGACATTGCATACAGCTTACGTCTTTGCCTTTTCAGGAAAAAGACAATCTCGAAAACGACTACCTTCAATTGTCACAATTCCAGATTCGATACCTGTATCTAGCCAGGGCACATCTGAGAGTGATCAGTTTCCAGACTCGATTCCTGTATCTAGCCAGGGCACATCTGAAGAGTTCAAAGATTCGACTCCTGTATCCAGCCAGGGCACATCTATCAACTACAACATTTCCAGACTCGATTCCTGTATCCAGCCAGGGCATATCCGTTGACCACATTTCCAGACTCGATTCCTGTATCTAGCCAGGGCACGTCTGCAGAGTTCAAAGATTCGACTCCTGTATCCAGCCAGGGCATATCTATTGACGACTATTTCCAGATTCGACTCCTGTATCCAGCCAGGGCACATCTGTGAGCAACCGATCGTAGATTCGATACCTGTATCCAGCCAGGGCATGTCTGCATAAGGAGACTGAAGATCAAACATCTGTAACAAGCCAGGAAAACATCTGTCTTTCTTAAACACACAAGTTCTCGCTAAAGAATCTCTTATGCGATCAACACTTCCAAATGGCATCTATAAGCCCATTCCCGACAAAGTTCTGTCACTTTTCCAGATGGCATCTACAAAGCCCATCTCCCTATCCACCATCTCTCCAAATGGCATCTATAAGCCCATTCCCGACACCACATTGTTAAGACTCCAGCATGCGAGTGCAAATTTCCGGGCACTCTAGTGTCCAATCTCCTTTTACCCTCGAGTCACGAAAGGCAAACTTGCCAATCTAACTCTTCAGGTCTAAGAAGATTGAACAGGGGCAACTGTTGTACCCCAAAATTTGCCCTCCCATTTCCTCAACATTTTCTCATCACAAGACATTTAAAGATCAAGATACAAATTAGGGTTTCCTCTGCTCAAGACTTCTCCTTGCACTGTGGACTCAAATTAGGGTTTGTGCTTGCACAAAGATGTTTTGACCTAAAATGCCTAATATGACTTTCATGCTCCATATTGGACTCCCAAGTTTACCCATACCAAGTTTCAGGTCTTGATTCCAAGTTTTACCCAGTCAATTGGACAGTTGACCTAGAAATCAACTGTATTGGGGAAAAAGTCAACTGTGGCCAATTGACAGTCAAACCTCATGAAATTTGATCCACATCAACATTATGAACTCATATGAACCATTTGATCAAGTTTGGATCACAATTCCATAAGAAATTTGATCAGATCACCAAAAGGGCAAAATGGTCATTTTTAGGGTTTTGACTGCACAAAGGTAATTTTTGACTGTTTGACCTAGCCAATGGCAAACCAAGCTCACTTATGGACTCAAGGACCCCATGGAATTATCTTGACATGCTCATCAAGCTCAAAAGATCCCAAGTACACAAGATTGATAGTTGAATTTCCCAGTCAATTAATCAATTTTGACTGTATACTGAAAAGTCAAACTTTGACTTTTTGGTCAAAATCAAGAGTCAAGATTCATTTTTCATCAAAACATGCCAAATTATGAAACTTGTTCACCAAGAAATCACAAAATGCAAATTAGGGTTTGAAAATGGAATTTTTCATAACTTAGAATTTTTCTAAGTTATGAAAAATCCTAATTTTTTCCCAACTTTGCCCCATCTTTTCACCATGATCCATTTGGATTCAAACAAAAGTCAAAACATGAAAGTTGTAGCTTGTTGCAAAATCTACAACTTTGATTCACAAAGTTTTCTCATTTGAAGCTTGTATCTCAAGTTATGATTTTTTGAATAAGGGCACTAAACCATCTTTTAACTTAGTGAAATTTGACCTATTTTGACAAGGTTTTCTACCCTACTTCAAGGCCACTTTTCATACCCTTCCACTTGGAATTTCAAATTGCATTTCAAAGATGGATTGTAGTACACATTCCAAGCTTTCCAAAATGTCCAAAAACTCATCAAACAACCTCATAACTTGAGAGATTCGAATTTCACAAGTTGGCAAAAATTCACTTTTGTTCTTCACCAAGACATGTTCACAAATTTGCAAATTTGAATTCAGTTTGCTTTATGCTTAATTACAGGTCCTTGAACCAATCCATACTCAATAATTTAATGCATATTCAATGTGTTAAGGTCATGTTCTTTGTGTTCTAACATTGCATAATGGTTTAATCCTAAACTAGATAAAGTGGAATTTCCATTTTTGAAAAGTTTAGCTTTATGTCAAGTTTGTAATCCAACAAGTACAAAGAAGATCTGGTTAACACAAGATTATGGGCATAACACACTGATCAAGAGGAGTTGATGCAGCACATTAGGGGGTCCTATACTGACCTAGAACACCAATTTGCTTTTGATAGCTTAAGTGTGAAGAAAGGTCCATAACATATGCTATCTCTCATATCAGCAAAGAAACACAGCACAAAAGATATCAAACACATTCCATAGACCTCATTGAAGCTTTTGCTCGAGCCATTTGCCTTTCAAACCCTCTCCATCTCAGAATCATCCTCAAACTGCACAAACAGGGGTGCCCCTGCAGTTTGAGTGCAATCTCTCATTCCCTTCAAGCATTTTGATCAAAACCTGTTCCTCTACCTTCCTTACCACATATGCAAGCTATCCAGAAGCTAAGGCACGATCTGTAGTTGCTCTAACCACTTCCACCATTTTCACATCTTTAACTTGCAGGTGAAGTTCTATAGCTTGATACAAGAAGGTTCAAGACAAAGTGAGCATTGAAAAAGCATCCCTGGACCTCAAGGAAGCTTTTCCAATCATTACATTGCACTGAAAGTCTCTCATTCTCCACATAGAAGTTCAACTGCACAGGTAAAAGTTTGAATTCGTATCTCTCTCATTAGGCATATTTAGTCTTAAGTTTGTGAAGAAACAAGGTCCTACTCATAGCCCTGAACATGTACATAGCTTTACTTTTCATTTCTTTTGTCTGAGTGAAGAGAATTTTAGCTCTGAAAATGGTAGAAAAATTAGGTCAGAAAAGAGGGGGAGAGAAATTCTCCCTCATCTTGGAGAGATAGGTCATGTTCTTTATATGGTTAGAACCGTCTCTTCATGCTGAACATTTCTTGTGTTATGAGTTTTTGCTAAAAAGCCAGGAATCAAGAGTTAGAAGGGACTGAACATTGGCGCGCGTTTTTTCAAATAACCTGTGCTGGAGGTTGAAGAAGGAGTGAAGTGGGCTGGGCTTGGATTTGTGTTGCTTTTCACACCCCATTTTTTGGTTTACACCCCCCTGAGCCCATTTGTTTATTTTTCAACATTTTTGATTTTTTCTTTTTGGGTTGACTTTGTTTATTTTTTCTCATGCCATTAAAATTTTTAAAATATTTTTTCCATCATTTTTGTATTTATGGCATATTTGTTTGTTTATTTCTTTTATTTATATACAAATATATATATATATACTATTATTAAAATAAATAGAAAATAATGTAGATACGTTTTTATTTTTATTTTTACTCTCTGAAAATATTTCACATAAAAAATACTTTTATTTATTTTATTAAAATATTAAATAAATATTTATTTTGTATAATACTCATTTAGGGTTTAATATATGCATATATACATGTTTATTAATATATTTAAGATAAAAATATAAAATACTTGATTTTCTTCATTTTTATTAATGTTTGATACAAAAATACCTTTTTCACAAAATACTTCATTTTATTTTATTTTTGCACATAATAAATAAATAGTAGAATTAAATTAAATAATAATACTTTTTTTATATAAAAATTAGGGTTTCTTACCCTAAGTTTCAAAATACTAAAATAAATACATTCTTATTTCTTTTTCCTTTTACATAAATATTTTCTCATACACATAAAAAAAAAACTTTCTTTTTTACATTTTTACATATTTATTTTATTTACATTTAAATTATGCAATTTATCTACTATGCAAATATCCAATTGTTGTAATAATCTAGATTTAAATTCTTGTCTATATCCCCATTTGAACATTTGTACCCCCCTTCCCATATTTGGTTGTGTAATAGCTTAGTAATTTCAATTTCGCACTTTATTGCTTTCTAAATAATAACATGCTAGAATTAGGGTTTGTATGCGAAAAAACGATAAAAAATAGTTTGACCTAATACCAGATAAATAAGCATGAAAATGGACACACAAATCACACTTGCACCCCCTAGGGTATTCCACTTGTTGCCTTCAAATAAATGGGCCATATTGTATGTTGAACATCTTTGGGCAAAGCAAACAGTTTGAAAGATCATAGTCCCTCGATAAAACTTTTCAAAACAAACAAAACAAATGATCAAGTCCCTTAGAGAAATTGCCCAAAGACATTTAACGTCGTTACAATTATGGTCTAAACGATGACCCGCGCCTGTCCCTTTCACATCCTAACACAAGGTTGCCCACCAAATACAATGGTGGTGCAAACTTGTTAAAAGGGTTAAAGTATAGCAATGATCTTTTGAGAAATTTAGGAGTAGATAACCTCTTAGTTACTTGAATTAACTTGCAAAACAAAACACTTGCCTATTTTTCAAACCACACTTCACCACACTTTCCAAACAACTTTCAAAAACAAATGAAAACCTTTTCAAAAGACATACATCTTTGTATACATCCCCACATGGATCATTGCAAAGGTTGCCACCACATTGGCCTCTTTTCAAAACATTTTCAAAACCCACACGCTCAAGCACCATTTAAAACAATTGAAAACAAAAGGCAAGTGATCTAAGCAAGTAACTAAGAGCCCATGGATAACCATGGATAGAAAGGGTGCTAATACCTTCCCTTTCTATAATCTACTCCCCGAACCCAAGAAAACATCTCAAAAGGTTTTTGCTGTGCTTTTTAACCTTTCCTTAGGATAAAATAAAAAGTCGGTGGCGACTCTTGCTAACCGCAACATTTGCGAATACAAACGCAAACCTCAAGTCAGTTCTCCCACCGTATCACACCTGTGAATAAGACAAGACAAATGCAAAAATAATGAATATTTGGAATGTAATGATGTATACGTGCATGGTAATGTAACATGGTATTGGGATTTGTGAAAAGTATCCTTAGTATGTAGGTTCCTAGTTTTGTCCTACATCTATTCTATCCTCCCCATAATGTGATTTCCTTAAGGGTATCACGGATAACACTTGAGGAAAAGCACAAGGGATTCCCTTAAGTTGAGCCTCTTTGTTGACCGAGACTTCCGTCTCTTAGGTCATACAAGGTCTCACCATGATATTTTGTTTTAGGGTTATACAAAGAGTCATTGGCCAAATTCGGAAGTCCTACCTTCTAGAAAGTTTAGCCCACTAAAAGATATTCCTTCTTTGGAATTCAACCGACTCTAGGAAAATTCGTCACAGAATAAAATATGATAACATGAACAGATAAATAAAATAAACAGATAAACATATATAGAAACAAAACACCAAAAATAAAAAAGCACCCAAGAAACCCTAGACGTAAAATATAGGAAAGGCTTTAAACCCTAGGGCTTCGTCCCTAGCAGAGTCTCAAGCTGTTGTAACCGGCAAAAAATATACAAGTTGCCACCATTAATTTTTATCCTAAGGATGGGGAAAAATAGATAAACCTAGTTCGTAAAGAGATTCTAAATTCATAAGCCAATTAGACAAAGGGGAGGTGTTAGGAAGTCTTTATCTCCCTTGTTCTAAAGTGTTATACCCGAATTTTCTCCCCTAAGATCTCTCATTATCTCATTTTATCAATACATCAAGATCATACACTAGTGTTAGTTCTCCCTTTCTACTTTATCCTATCTTTAAGTTTGTTTCGAGGGATCACCAAGCACCTTGAATTGTGTATCTTGAACATGTATTCTTTTAACTAACAGTAAAATATATATTTATGTTTCTTTGAATGTTCATATTGTAGGTGATGACACAAATGCATCCATTTCACCATCTAACCTAGGGTTTTAAGGGACGGTACTTAGTCAAATGGTTCTTCAATGGATGGAAAGAGCTTAAGATTCAATGGTATGTCTATGATATCAAAGTTTTTGGTTCAAAGATCTCTATCACCTTATTTAGGCCCAGTTTTCCTCAAGGTTGGTGGTGGTATTCATCAAGAAGATTCATAGGTTTGTGTGTTTATTGCCATGCCTTCTTCAACAAGTTTAATTGAGACTTCAGCTCCATCTTTGAGTTTACTTCAAGACAAAATCATTTTAAGGCCTATTGTGACTCATCATGCTTTATTTTGCCAAGAAAGTTCAAAAAGATTCAAGGTTGGTTCAACAAGTTTGACCTAATTGAGCAAGTGCTTGATTCAGTCATCACAAGTGCATAACTCTCTCAATTTTCAATATTTTGAGTTGGTTCATTTTTCTATGGGTTCTTACCATCACAAACAACAATTTCTGTTCACATGACAAGATCCAATTGTGCAAGAAAAATCATCAAAAGTTGAAAGAGGTTTCAAGTCATTTTGACACTCTCTGAGCTAGGGTTTATTGACTTCCAAGGACCATATCTTGCTCATTTTTTGATATTTTTGATAGACACTGAAGCCATTATTCTCTTTAAATGGTCCTTAACAAGTTCTTTTCTAATATCTAAGGCTAATTTTGAATGGAAGATCACTAATGGTTGAGAAAGATTACAAGTCTTTTTGAAAAGCCTTTGAATCTTAGGGTTTGACTTCAAATGATCATAACTTGGCCAATTTTTATCTCCTTTATTCCATTATTTTTCCATAACAATATTTAGGATGTCTACTACAGCTTTGTTTCAATGTGAAAGACCTTGAAATGCTTGGAAAGTTGTTGAAGAATTGGAAAGATTATATGCCTTTTGTGAATTTTCCCAAATTTGTTCATCATCTTCCAAAGACTATAACTCTTTCAATTTTATGATTTTTGAGTGATCTCAATTCCACCATTCAATTCAGGAGGTCTACTTAATTTCATCTTCAGATATCAAGACCAAATTTTGAGTGGAAGGTCATGTAATTATGAAGAACATTATAGGTCATTTTGAAGCTCAACATTTAGAAATAATTCTAAGTACAAATACCCTAGTGTTTTTCCTGATTTCAAACTTGAATAACTTTTTGCTAAAGCATCGAAATGCTACCTTTCTTGCAAATTGTTAATTTTGTTGTGAGATCTTTCCATTTCAAAAAGAATGAGATCATAAAGCCTCCTACATTGTGTGCCCCATGCTCTTGATGTAGCTTCCATGAAACTGAGTTTTTGCTTGAAGTCAGAATTTGATTTTCATGATGTGGCTTATAAACACTAATTTCATGCGTGTTTTCCACTTAAACATGTTTAACAAAGTTGCAAGGGTTGGATTAAAGGTTGAAACGCAAGAATTAGCTGAGTTTTGTTGAGTTAGAAGTCACACATTTGCCATGTTCAGGGTGTACACGATTTCATATAATTACTTATCATTCACCCTCTCTCAGCATTTCATCACATTCTCCTATAAATAGAGACCTCCTTTACTTAATTTTACAATCTTTAGAGAGCCAGAAAACCTCTGTCAAACTTCCTTCATGCCTCTCAATTCTGCAACTTTGAATTTGGTTTTAAAGCACTTTTCAACATACTTCCTTTGTTCATTCTTCATCCTTGAACTTCATTGAAGCTAACAGAAGAAGAAACAAGTCTTGAAGTGCTCAAATCATGCTAGCCAAGTCAAGTTTCAGAGCTCTGAAGTTGAGCTTCAACAGGTAGATTCCTCCATCAATTCTTGTAACTCAAATCATTGGAATGGTCTATGATGTTCATTGATGCTTGCTGATGGTTTAATGTTGATTAATTGATGCATTTGATACATCTGTTTTCGATTTCAAAAAATTTCTAAACTCTCTGGTTTTTCTCAAATCGACTAAGCTACACTTTATATAAATTTTTCGCGAGGGTACCATTGGAGTCGTCCTTATGAGATGAAGCGAATTACACCGATCTGAGCTTTTAATTTAACAGTTTGAGGAACTTGTTACTTGCACGTGGCTGGAGGTTGAAGACGATAACATGTCTTCTCTTCAACCATTGATATCGCACCACCTATTTTTTCTAATATGTTTTTTAATAATTGATCTGGTGTGTTATTCTCTAATGTCCATATCATGCACAACGCGTCTGGTCCTTTGGATTATCTTACTAATGTGTTTTGACATTGATCCAATGGTCCACATTATTTTGATATTATTTTTATTTTCTGATTTTTGTTTTAATTGTTTTAAACTTCAAAAATTCATAAAAAATATTCATTTCAACTTCTAAAATTGTGAAAAAATTATAAAAAATACTTTTGATTTTTCTATTTCTAGTTTTTATTTTTCACAATTTTATTTTGTGATTTGGTCTTTTTTATAATTTTTAACTTTATTTGACTTGTTTTAATTATTTAAAAATACTTTTCTTAATTTTTAAATTCTGGAAAAAATTTGGAAGGATCCCATGACCTCTTGACAAATATTGGTAACCTTATATTTTTATTTATTAATTTTCACAAATTTTGGTTTATTTTCCTTATTTCTTTATATTTTAAAAATAGTTTCTGACTTTAAAAAATTCTGAAAAGTTTTGTAAACACTTGTTGACTCATGTTTGACTTCTGATATTTTTTAGGATTTTTATTTGGTGTTTTAATACATGTTGTGTATTTTACCAATTATTTCCTTTTTTAAAATCATTTGAATTTTTTTATAATAAATATATTTTTTTTTATTTTTTTATTGATCTTGATTCGAGGACACTTGGGTGTTATTTTGGGACAAGTTCCTCAAACTTATTGGATTAGGTGTTGATAGGTTGAGAAACAAAATCCACCAAAATGGATGAATGATGTTAATGATATTTTGAAACCCAATTTCATATGATGTATTGGTTGTAGAATCATTCTCATCCCTCTTCATCATATCCCTTTCTTGTTTTTACTTGTGCAACATGTTTTTGGAGAATGATCTATATATCATTTCTCTAACATGTTTGGTACATAGATTGCTATTGACCGGCCTCAAAATAGGTGTGACTTCTACATAAGTCCACTTACGATTGCTTAACATAGCGCTAAATTTGTCTTGATTCAAAAATGATCATTCGTGGCCCAAACCTATGTTTGCAATCCCAAGTATGTTTAATTTGAAACCTTTGATCCAATAACTTTGAAGTTCATTGTTAGGAGGCTTTGATTCTATCAATCCTCTAAAGAACTTAGTGAACTTTGGTCTAAGTTAATCATTTGAACATCGTTGATCATATGTGGTTGCTTTGAGCACTTAAAATGAATGATATACTTGACAAAAAGCAAATGAGACTTATTGTTGAGAAGCTCAGATTTTATCAATGTTCTAATGAGTTTTCAAAACCAAGCTTCAAGATGGTCATTCAACTAACCCTCTAACTTCTAATTCACTAACAATTAACTTTACTTTATGCCTTTATTTTGTGCATTTACTTTTATGTATCATTTATTTTAGCATTTACATTCGATGCCTTTTTTCCTTTGCTCACTGGAGCATTTATCTTTATGTCATTTTATCTTTTCTCACTTGAGTATTTATCTTTATGTCACTTTATTTTTGCTCACTTGAGCTTTCTTTTGTTTTGAAAATACTTAATAATCCACTTGAACATAAAGAAATGCTTAAGGTTACTTGGACTATTTGGTTCATGTCCTTGGCATTGTGGAGTTGTGGGTCTCTCGGACTTAGGATTAGAAGCCTTGATACTTGGTGACCTTGTTTCTCTGTTGTTATTCTGTCTGAAGTTCTTAGATTTTACTCTAAGATATTGGGTTGATTTTTATTTGTGTGCAGTTTATTTTGATTATATGCTTTGTGTGTGATTAAGGATTCCTCTGTATACAATCGTTTCTCTGTCCAATTTTTATGAAGACTTAATTCAACTGAAGCTTGGTATTCCTCAGAGGTTCAGTATTTTTGCTTGCTTGGTTTTAATCCAAAGGATGAGAATTCTACATTGACTTCTTATGTCAAGTGTTGGCTTCAAGTTGGTTAGATCGTTCTTTTCCTTAGCTTTTACATTATGCTTTAGGATATTCCCTTCATCTCCTCCTATCTTCTTTAATTTTAAAAATCTTCTCCCTCTTTTTCAAAACTCTTCTTGTTTTCTAACATGAACTATTTTCATAATAAACTTATACTTAGGTCCATACATTTTCAAAAATCTTTTCTTTATCAAACATTAATCAACTTAACCATACTTTGAAAACTTTTTGAAGGACTAAAAGTCATTAACCTCATTAAAACAATTTTTCCACTTTGGCTTTTGATTTTAATACTTTTTCTTAAAATATTAGACTCTTGTCGATTCTTGTAGTGATGCAAGCTACTATACTTCTATGATATGTAGTAAAGTGAGATATTTTCCACTTGCTTGTTGAGTGAGGCTTTTTTTATTTTAAAAACCAAGATATATCCTCCACCTTGAGATGATGCAAATTCTCATTTCTCATAATCATGGGTAGTAAGTATGTTTTCTACTCGCATATGCTGATGATCTCTCTTCTCTTAAAATTAACCAACACACATGTGTTTTAAAATTTTTGAGGTGAACTACAAGTACCCCGATCCTCTATTTCGCAAAAGGTGGTACGTAGGCCCTAAAGGTTTGCAACCGCGGAAAGTGCAAAAATTGAAAAAAAATACTTCTTTTATCATCTCCACCATCTATTTTTGTATACACCTTTTACAGCCAAAATACACAGATTTACAAAGAGGTTCCTGCAGAGTGTCGTAGATGTTTAGGGTCCTAATGCCTTCCCTTTGCATAACCACCCTGGTACCTAGATTCTCTCCCCCTCTTTTTTTGGGTTTATTCGCTCTTTTCCCATTTCCTTTGGAAACAATGTAGCACGGTGGCAATTTTTATTTAATATGTATGAGTTTAGTCAATCAAATGGCTTAGTCTCAACATTTCTACCGCTACAGAAAATTGGCGACTTCATTGGGTAAATCTATAATTAGGTTTAGCATATCTTTGTTTATTTGTTTATGTGTTATTATTTGTTTTATATTATGTGTTGTATATATTTATATATGGATTTTTCTGGTTTTCATGGTGCTTGGTGATCTGTTATAAGTCCTCTACCCGGACTTGGGTACACTTAAGATAGGACGGGCTGTATAGTCATGTTAACTTTGAGGGAGGAACCCCAAAAAATGAGACATGAGATCCCCCACTCAGTCGAGGCCTCTCTGACTGTAGTATTTATTTATCGAAAAATCGGGAAAACGTGTTGCTTTCGACCTGGGAGCCTGAGAGGCTGAGGACTGTAGAACCCTTACTGCGTCTTGGTCTTTTAGGTGTAGTGCGGAGACTATGATGTAGCAATCTAGAAGTGGTTGTCACACGATTCTACACTCAAACAAGTTTTTCCTGAGAATATTGCTAATTACCGAGCTAAACAAGGAATTGGTAATATCCGTAGGAAGAATGTAAACTTTGGGAACTTTTTAGAACCTTGTTCGGAAAGTGATAAATCAATAGTCCTTACCTTGTGGGTAGTACCTTTGACTTCTTGCTCGCAACGTCGAACTTGTGAACCCCCATGTTTGTGATCTTATTTGTGATTGTTGCATCATGCATTCATGCACCCATGAACACTCTTTAAATAGTTGATCCAAAGAACTTAAGGTTGACTTTTTGCAAATATCTTAGGTACTTTTTTTACCATGGATTTTGGAAGGAGAAAGACTCGGAAGTACAGTGTCAAAGATCTTAAGATTGAGGAACTAATAAATTTGATTTGAGATTGAGAGTTCTATACATTTTCGGAAGAATTAAGGAGTCATTGTGCCTCTTATGAAGCTCAAGATGAAGGAGGGTATTCCTTCTACATTGGTCCAATTTTATGACCCGTTATACCGGTGTTTTACTTTTCCTGATTATCAGCTAATGCCCACATTGGAAGAATATTCTTACTTACTCGGTTTACTTATTACTAATTATGTTCCTTTCACTGACTTAGAAGGATATCCTAAGTCTCATGAGATTGCCACCATAACTCACTTGAGGAAGTTTGAGATTGAGAATTACATGACTACTAAAGTAGGAATCAGAGGTTTACTTGCTCAGTTCCTATTAGAAAAATCTCATTACTTCGTCAAGATGAAGAGTACAGTTGCTTTCGAAGCTATCTTTGCTTTGCTTGCCTATGGTTTATTCTTATTTCCTAACATCGACTAATTTGTGGATGTTAATGCCATTAGGATCTTTCTGATCAGGAATCTCGTCCCTACACTGCTAGGAGATACTTATTATTCCACCATCTCTAGAATTTCTATCAGGGAGGGATGATCATCTACTGCATATTATTGTTATATCATTGGTTTATTTATCACTTACCTTGCTTTTTTGCTTTTTGGGATATCAAGAAGGAACCATGTTGGGCACCGAAGATTATGGCTCTCACTTATTCTGACATTGATTGGTATCATCAAGCTTATTATGATGTGGAGATTATTGATAGTTGTGGTATTTTCATTAATGTACCTCTTCTTGGTACAAAGGGAGGAATTAACTACAATCATGTTCTGGCATGTCGTCAAATTGGATATCCAATGAGAGACAAGCCAAACATCATTCATCTGAGTGGTTTCTTTTTCAAAAAAGGAGACGATCGCAAGGAAGTTAAGGAAGAGATTGAAAAGGTTTGGTGCCATATTCATATAAAGGGTAGAAAAGACTTGGTACAAAGAGAAGTTGTTTGCTTGGAGGCTTATCTCCGTTGGGTATAAGCAAGGGAAATTCAGTTAAAGATGTCTTATTCTCATGAAGAACCTATATATGATATGTTTATGAGGACTACTAATCCTGTCTTAGATGATGTAGGAGAACTTTAACTTTCCCTGGTTATGATGCAATAAGAGAAGGGAGCATGGAAGAACAAGTACCAGACTTTGGAGGTGTCCTACTCAACAAAATTGAAAGAGAAGGATGACTTGATTGAGATTCTTGAGAGTCGTGCTATGGAGATAATTGAGTAGCAAGAGGATTTATTTTCCTCTAGAGTTGAGCCAAGTCCAGATCACCCATTTTCTAAATCTGGTGAATGGAAAGAATTCACTGATAAGTATGCAGAAGAGAATAAGCAGTTGAAGGCTCAGATTGCAAGACTCATGGGAAAGCGTCAGTGTATGGAGAGATCTCCATCAGCATTGGCTCCTTACAATTTTCAAATTCTATCTTTATTCTCTTGTACTTAAGAGTATTGAAACTTGTACTAAAAGTTGTAATCCATTCCAAGGTTATTATTAAAATGAGAATTTTAAGTATTTCCAAATGTGATAGTACTTTAATATTTGCAATTGTTTATAATTCTTTGAGTTCCTTGAATAAACAAAATAAATCATGTGCATTACATATCATGCATCATTTCGCACAAAGTTTTTGCATTCATGTTCTTTCACATGTGACTTACTTGTTTCTCTGCTTTATTCAGTAAGCAAGTTGTCTCATGGCTACAATAATCGGGCTTATTCTAGAATGAAGATTGAAAACCTTGAAAAAGAGAATCGTGAGCTGCACGAAGAATTTAATACTTTGAGATTCGGTATGCCTAATCTGGCTGCTTTGGTAGAATCGTTGGCTGGTGCTCAGAATTAGCCACCATCTTCTCATGCTCCGTCTCCTCATGCTACTCGGCCACAACAAATAACTATTATTTCAGAGGTTCTGTCAGTTCCCATCTCTATTACTCCAGTTAGTGATGCTAAATACCATATGCCTCACGGTTACCCGTGGGGAATTCTTGAGAATTTCATGCCATAAGGTTACAATCTTGTTGCTCAAGTTGCTCCATTTGCTAAAATTGTTGTTGTTTCTGCACTTCCTATGGTGCATGCTACTCCTATTTCTAATAATGAAATTCATCATGATGCACCTTCTGTGGTGAATTATATTCTTGTTATTAATGATCCTCCACCAACTGAATGTTTGGGCTTTTATGACCGAATGGATAACTTTCAGGATCAATTCAATGAAATGCAGAAATAAGTGAAGGCTCTTCGAGGAAAAGAGTTATTCATATAGAATGTCAGTGATCTCTGTCTAGTTCCTAATGTGAAAGTGCCAACAAAGTTTAAGGTGCCGGAATTTGAGAAGTTCAAGGGTAACTCTTGTCCCCATGACCACCTTGTGATGTATATCAGAAGGATGTTCATTCATACTGATGACCAATGTTTGCTTATTCATTTCTTCCAGGGTTAAATATGAAGATATTAATGTGATTGAAGATTATGATGATGAGTATGTTTCTGCTAATGAGTTCTTTTCTTCTAATGAAGGAGTGTTTTCTGAAAATGATTCCATATCTCTTGAGTATTCTGAAGAAGCACGGGTGAATGTCATTGTGCCATATTTTTGTGTTCCCACTCCTATAGAAATTGCATACCACAACAAGCCTATTGTTTCTCTCATAGTTATCTATCTGCCTGGTCCTATCCCATATGGATGAGATAAATTTGTGCCTTATAAGTACAATGCAACTATCTTGGAAGATGGTATGGAAATTTCTATCCAACCTTTGACCCATGTTGAGAATATTGTTAATGCTAGTCGGGTAACTCGTAGTAGTCGTGTATTTACCCCTACCTTTCGAGGAGATGTTAATTCTGGTAAGAAAGTTGTTGATAATGTTGAACCTAAGAAAGTGGTAGGAGAATCTTGTGGCGCCGACTTGGAAAAGGATGTTTATGATTTTTTTAAAATCATCAAGATGAGTGATTACAAGATTTTGGATCATTTGTTGCAAACTCCATCAAAGATTTCCATTTTAGCCTTGTTGATAAACTCTTCTGCTCACCGGGAATCTCTGATATGGGTGTTGAATCAGGATTTCGTTGAAAGTGATATGTCTCTAGATCAGTTCAGTGGTGTTGTGGGGAATATTACGTCTTGTAACAATATGAGTTTTTGTGATGAGGAGTTGTCTGATGAAGGGAGAAACCATAGCATGGCTTTACATATACCTATGAATTGTAAGAATGACTCTTTGTCCAATATGCTGATAGAAAATGGATCTACTTTGAATGTCATACAGAAAAGTACTCTCATGAAGCTTAAATAACAGGGAACTCATATGTGCCCAAGTGGGATTATGGTAAAAGCTTTTGATGGTTCGAGAAAATCTGTCATTGAAGAGGTGGATTTACCTATTCACGTAGGTCGACACTTATTCCAAATCACATTTCAAGTTATGGATATCGTCCCAGCCTATAGTTGTTTATTTGGACGACTCTGGATCCATGAAGTAGGAGTTATTACTTCAACCTTGCATCAAAAATTTAAATTTTTCTGTGAAGGAAAGGTAGTCATTGTGAATGAAAAGCAAGCTTTGTTGATATCTCATTTATCTTCCTTTATCATTGTAGAAGCTGATGAAGCCTCTATTGGAACTCGGTTCCAAGCTTTGTCTATTTATAACATAAGGAAGAATGAAGATTGTATCACCTCATTTAAGGATGAGTAATAGGTAGTGCAGAAGGGCCCTAGCAAGGTGTGGGGCAGGTTATTAATCCACATGTGAACATGGATGGGATTGGTCTGGGTTTCTATGAAGAATGAAGTTGTGAATCCAATGTCCGCTTTAAGTAAATATAGACACATATTTTACAGTGCATGATATCTCCATCTGACTACTCCAAAGATCAATGTCATTCTTGAAGAAGAGTCGGAGCAAGAGATGCCAAACTTTGTGACACATGGAGTCAGAATCCAGAATTGGATCAATATTGTTGTTCCTTCTTGCATTCATATTTCAAAGTAATTTGTTTTTTGTATATATTTTCAAAAAAAAATCACTCTGCCCAAGGTGAAACTAATGTTGTATCAGCGCGTATTTTGTTTTGAATGTTAAAATCATTAATAAAAGTTATTTTTGATTTCCAATCGTGTCTTTATTTTCTATTTTTTCTTGGAAAATGGTAATTATAAAAAAAAAACTTTCAAAATAAATAATAATTGTAAATAAATCTGCATAATCACTTGTTACATGTGCTAGTTTCTAAAATCAATCATAAACAAGTGCCAGTTTCTAAAATCAATCATAAATCATATGTGCAGATTAATTAAAAAACTCATTGAGTGCAATGACCCTGCACCCTCTCCCATCTTTGAATATCCTGTGTACATGGCTGAAGAAGAAGAATATGATGAAATCCCAGAAGAGGTTTCACAGTTGCTTGAGCGCGAGGAAAATACAATTCAGCCGTATAAAGAGTCGTTGGAGATGATTAACTTGGGTTCAGAGGAAGATCCAAAAGAAGTCAAGATTGGGGCACTTCTTCATCCTGATATGAAGAGCAGGTTGATTGAGTTGCTAAAAGAGCATGTAGATATCTTTTCTTGGTTTTATAAAGATATGCCTGGTTTGGATATTGATATTGTGGAACATTATTTGTTGTTAAATCCAGAATGTCTACCCATCAACAAGAAGTTGCGTAGAACTCATCCTAACATGGCTGTGAAGATTAAAGAAGAGGTTTTGAAGCAGATTGATGCTAGTTTTCTTGTAACATCAGTGTACCCTCAGTGGATTTCCAATATTGTTCTAGTACCAAAGAAAGACGAAAAAGTTTGCATGTGCGTTGATTATAGATATTTAAATAAAGAAAGTTTGAAAGATGATTTCCCATTGCCACATATTGATATGTTGGTTGGTAGTACACCAAATATCAAAGTGTTCTTATTCATGGATGGATTTTCCGGATACAATCAAATTAGGATGGCTCTTGAGGACATGGAAAAAACAATGTTTATCATACCCTAGGGAACATTCTGTTACAGAGTGATGCATTTTGGGTTGAAAAATGTTGGTGCAACGTGCCAGAGGGCTATGACAACCCTATTCCATGATTTGATGCATAAGGAAATTGAAAATATATGTTGATGATATGATCGACAAATATCATACCGAGGAAGGGAACATAGAAGACTTGTTAAAATTGCTTCAGCGATTAACTATCGTCTCTGCTTAAATCCAAATAAGTTTACTTTTGGTGTTCGTCCAGGAAATTTGCTAGGTTACATTGTCAGCCAAAAAGGAATTGAATTTGATCCTGATAAAGTTAAGGCAATTCAAGAAATTCCTACACAAAGAACTGAAAACCAAGTTAGAGGCTTCCTTGGACGTTTGAATTACATTTCTAGATTTATTTCCCATATGACTGCAACATGTGAACCAATATTTAAGTTGTTAAAGAAAGATCAAGGTTGTGTGTGGATGTGTGGATGTATGATTTCGAAAAGGCATTTGAGAGCATTAAAGAGTATTTGCTTGAGCCTCATATCTTGCTCCCTCCTGTTGAAGGAAGACCATTGATTATGTATCTGACAGTGTTGGATAACTCCATGGGCTTTATTTTGGGACAACAAGATGAAATAGGAAGAAAGAATACGCCATTTATTATATTATCAAGCAGTTCACTAACTATGAGTCACATTATTTTATGCTAGAAAAAGCATGTTGTGCTTTGTCCTGGGCGGAAAAGAGATTGCGACAATATATGTTGAATCATACTACTTGGTTGATTTCCAAAATGGATCCAATTAAGTATATTTTTGAAAAGCCTACTCTTACTGGAAGAATTTCCCGTTGGCAGATCCTGTTGTTGGAATATGATATTGAATACCGCACTCAGAAGGCTATTAAAGTCAGTGTGTTGGTAGAGTACCTTGCTCACCAACCCGTTGACAATTATCAGTCTGTTAAGTATGATTTCCCTTATAAGGATGTGATGTTTTTGAAAGTTAAATATTGCGATGAACCTTTTCCCGAGGAAGGTCCTGATCCTGAATCCCGGTGGGGTATGGTGTTTGATTGAGCTGTAAATTCTTATGAAAAAGGAATTGGTGTTGTGATTATCACTCCCCATGGGTCACATATCCCTTTTACTGCAGGGTTGACATTTGATTATACCGATAACATGGTGGAGTATGAAGCTTGTATCATGAGTCTTGAAGAGGCTATAGATCTCAGAATCAAAATTCTTGATGTATATGGTGATTCAACTTTGGTAATAAATCAGATAAAAGGACAATGTGAGACTCATCACATTGGCTTGATTCCCTATAAAGATTATGCGAGAAGATTATTACCTTTATTCAATAAAGTTGAATTCTATCATATTCCCAAATAAAAGAATTAGATGGCAGATGCTTTGGCGACTTTGGCTTCCATGTACCAAGTAAATGCTTCGAACGATGAACCTAAGATTAAAGTTCGACGTCTTGATATCCTAGCTCATGTGTTTGCTACTGAGGGGACAAAAAATGAATACACTTGGTATTATGATATCAAGCACTTCCTCCAGACTCAAGAATACCCGGTTGATCCATTAAATAAAGATCGAAAGACATTGAGAAGGTTGGCATGTAACTTTTTCCTCAATGAAGATGTGTTATACAAGAGAAATTGTGGTGTGTCTTGCTCAAATGTGTGGATAGACACGAAGCATATATAATGAAGTATGAGATCCATGAAGGTTCCTTTGGTACCCATGCCAATGGACATTTAAAGGAAAAGAAGATGCTTAGGGTGGGTTACTATTGGCTGAATTTGGAATCTGACTATTACAAATTCGCGAAGAAGTGCCATAAATGTCAGATTTATGTTGACAAGATTCATGTGCCTCCAATGCTTCTCAATGTTATTTCTTCCCCATGGCTTTCTTCTATATGGGGTATTGATATGATTGGAATGATTGAACCCAAGGTGTAGAATGGACAATGTTTCATCTTAGTGGCAATGGACTACTTCACCAAGTGGGTGAAAGATTCTTCTTATGATAATGTCACCAAGCAGGTGGTAGTATGCTTTACCAAGAACAATCTTATATGTCGATATGGTGTTCCAAGTAGGATTATCACTGATAAGGGATCAAATTTGAATAATAAGATGATGACAAAACTTTGTGAACAATTCAAGATTGTCCATCATAACTCATCTCCTTACATGACTAAGATGAATGGGGTTGTTGAAGCTACTAATAAAAACATTAAGAAGATCATCCAGAAGATGGTTGTTACCTATAAATATTGGCATGAGATGCTCCCTTTTTCTTTGCATGCGTATCGTACATTTGTCTGCACTTCAATAGGGGAAACCCAATTCTCTCTTGTGTATGGTATGGAAGCAGTGCTCCCTGTTGAGGTTAAGATTCCCTATTTATGTGTAATAATGGAAACCAAGTTGTAAGAGGCTGAATGGGTCCAGAACAGGTTTGACCAGTTGGATTTAATTGAAGAAAAGAGAATGACGGCCTTGTGTCATGGTTAGTTATATCATAAAAAATGAAGAAAGCTTTTGATAAGAAGATCAAGCCTCGTGAATTCAGAGAAGGCGACCTCGTGCTCAGAAAGATCATTTCTTTTAACGCTGATTTTAGGGGTAAGTGGAATCCAAATTATAAAGGCCCATATGTTGTTAAGAAATCCTTCTCTAGAAGTGCAATGACTCTAGAAATTATGGATGGTGAGGAAATACCACGTCTCATGAATGCTGACACAGTCATGAAAAATTTCGCCTAATGAAATAAAAGAACAACTCGCTAAGTTGAAAACCCAAAAGGGCGACTTAGGCAAAAAAAGAGCATCTCAGTAGGCTGAAAACCCGAAAGGGCGATCTAGGGAAAATTTAGAGACATAAACAGAATAAATTTTCCCGGTAGGTTGTAAACTCGTAAGGAAAACCTATGCAAAGTTACGGATTTCCTGGCAAGTAACTGCATCAGACAAGACTTGATCATTAAAGCATCAATCTTCTCAGATTCTCATCACACTTCAACTGAAGCCTCTGCTCAGGAGTTCAAAGTTGTTAGGGAGAATAGTGGTCATTGTATTTCAATATACCTTTTCCATGTATTTACCATTTTTCAAAACATTGTAATCATCCATGGAGTCACTCCATTTGTGGACTACCGTTCTATTAATAAATGTTGAGCCTTTATCCAATTCTTTGTAGTTCTTATTTTATTCTGTTTACAAAAATTTCATTTCTTATTGATAGGATTTTTCAAAACAAAAAGACTTAATAATAAGAACATATTTTTGAAAATAATTTGCGAATTACTTTTTACCTCAATTATGTGATTCAAGTGGGACAAAATTAGTGGTTCAAAGGATGGAAGAACTCCGAAGTCTTGAAAAGATTCCCCAAGAGGTATCTCGAGTTACTCTTGCTGATTATGCATAGTCCACTTATGTTTGACGGATTTCACGCCAATTGATATGCGGTATAGTGTTGGGTTTGTAATCTCATTTTCCCTAGTTAATTTTTGGTTCATATTTTCTCCAAGTTGTTATATTGCTTTGGGTTTAGATTGTTGATACCTTTATCCCATATTCTGCAGTCAAGTCTTGATGCAGATTTCTCTAGCTGAGTGTGATTCTTTCCCCAGCTAGGTTGTGATCAAGCAAAGATTGTAAAGTTATGAAGCCTTTTCTCATTTGATAGAGTTCTTTCTCCCTTGGTGTGTTTAGAATTAATGTAGAACCTTTTGCAGAGCATTTCTCTCTCCAATTATGACATTATGGTTATTGTGTGCTCGTCAGGTAGCTAGACAAGAACAATATCTTTTCTAAGAAGTGTTGAGACAATTGTCATCCTTTTGGGTTTTCTCTGGCCAAGTGTTATGTTTGATTTAAAATCCCCATAATTTTAACTTCTTATTGTGATGTTAACTTTTTAATTCCCCAGATGAAGCGAAGATGTGCTTCCTTCTAAGGTTGTTATCTCCAGGAAGTTTCATATATTCTCCCTAGAGAAGTTTGTGCAACCACTTCTCTTGATATTGAAGAATGTGTTTGGGCTCCCCTTGGCGTGCGTGGTTTCATTTTCCGTAATGAAAATAGTATGGCATCCCCAGTTGAAGTCTAGACGATATGGCATTGTCTTCCCTAGCAAAGTCTATATGATATTCCCGGTGAAGCCTGGAGGAGGATGTTATATTTTTGCAATTGTATTGGTCTATTTCTACCAGATTTTGTCTTGATTATGTTTCAAGCCATGTTTCTTTCCAGTGAAGTTAAGTCTTGAAGTAGGACTTTGTTTTCTCAGTTGGTGCTTACTCTCTTAAAGAATCTTCATCATAGATGTGATTTAGCTGAGTCTTGTCCTTACCTAAGTTGGTTTTGTCTGGTTATCCCTAGTGAAATATGTCTGTTTTATTAGCATATACATGACAACATTCATACATTCATACACATCATGCATAGCTGGATTAAAAAGCATTGCTTATTTGCATTCATTGATGTTTTTGTTGGCATATTATCCTTTTTGTAGAGTTATGTTATCATCTCTCCAATAGAGCGTCAACCTTAAGCATAAAATGTATATCCTTTTAATTTCTCCACTGTTTTTTCCCTCGTGGAAGAATTTTGCTTTAGCCTTCCTATCTAGCTCATTATCTGGATGTAATTTGATCCCCATTTGAGTTTATTCTTCATTAGATGGTGTGTTGGTTGACTGTTTCACTCCGGTTTGTTCCTGGTTTGAATTTTTTGCTCCTGACAGCAATATTATTTTGATACCTATAGGTTGTAAGCCCTAGATTGAGAATGTACATTTATTTTTCATGATAAGAATTTTTCCCCTCAGTGGGAATGTGTTGGTATTTCTCCATGAAATCAAGATTCATTCCCCAGCGGTGTTATCACAATCCTTTTTTTAACAACCAGTGGTGTTCTCTTTATTTGAGAAACCTATACTTCCCCAGTAAGTATGTTAATTCCAGAGAAGATGTTTTTACTCTGATGAATGGTAGTCTCTATGTTATGGGAGATAGTTCGTTGTTGAGTTTGGATTTACTCCAATGATAAAGGCAGTTTGTTGAAAGATTCTTACAGCAATTTGTTAGCCTTCCCAAGTGATGTCTTGATTAAAGAAGAAGTTAATGCCCGTTCTAGGAGGAATACCAAAATTTTGGGGAACTTGTTATTGTTCTATGTTTTTTATACCTTCATCCCTGACTAGGTAGATCACCGTCATTCGTTAGTAGGCATTTATCTCTTTCTCCTCATTGTACTTTACTCCAATAAAGTTTAGATATTCCCAGCCAGAAGTGATGATGTCAACCTTTGTTCCCAGCCATAAGTGTTGATGTTAACCCTTGTTTTCATCCATAAGTGTTGATGTCAACCTTTTGTTCTCATCTATAAGTGTTGATGTCAACCTTGTTCCCAACCATAAGTGATGATGTCAACCTTTGTTCCTGGCCATAAGTGTTGATGTCAAACATTTGTTCCCAGCCATAAGTGTTGGTGTCAACCCTTGTTCCTAGCCATAAGTGTTGATGTCAATCCTCTATTCCCAGTCATAAGTGTTGATGCCAACCCTTGTTCACGGCCATAAGTGTTGATGTCAACCCTTGTTCCCAGCCATCATTATTGATGTCAATCTTCTATTTCTAGCCATAAGTGCTGATGTCAAACATTTTTCCCAGCCATAAGTGTTGAAGTCAATCTTTTTTCCCAGCCATAAATTATGATGTCAACTTTTGTTTCCAGTTATAAGTACGGATGCCAATCATTTGTTACATGTCTCAACATTGATGTTGATCATTATCTCTGAGCCGGTATTATCTTACCGTTTTTATTTGCGTCCTTCCGGTTGGTAGTTTTTGATCCCTTATGAGTCGATGTTAGTCTCTTTTTGCTATCTCCTCGATGAGCGGGTAGTTCACAGTTATATGTGATTGTTGTTATCCTTTGATTTTTCCTCATTTATTGAGTTGGTGATATTTTATCTCCTCGGTGGGATTTACCCCAGTAGAGTTGAGTCTTATTTTCTTCATTAGAGTTTAATTTCCTCCAATGGAGTTGAGTTTCTTTCCTCCGAATAGAAGATACTTAAATATGGGCAGTTGTTATACCCCAATTTTTGTCACTGAGATCTTTCGTTATCTCATTTTATCAATACATCAAGATCACACATTATGGTTAGTTATCCCTTTCTACTTCATCCTATCTTTAAGTTTTCTTTTGAGGGATCACCAAGCACCTTGAATTGTGTATCTTAAACATGTGTTCTTTTAACTAAAATAAAAATATGTATATATGTTTCTTTGAATTGTTCATATTGTAGGTGATGACATTACTACATCCATCTTACCATCTAACGTAGGGTTTTGAGGGATGGTCCTCAGCCAAATGGTTCTTCAATGGATGGAAAGAGCTTAAGCTTCAAGGATATGTCTATGACATCGAATTTTTTGGTTTAAAGAGCTCTCTCACCTTATTTACGTCAAGTTTTCTTCAAGGTTGGTGGTGGTATTCATCAAGAAGATTCATAGGTTCATGTGTTTATTTTCATGCCTCCTTTAATAAGTTTCATTTAAACTTATGCTCCATCTTTTAGTGTGCTTCAAGACAATATAATTTTAAGGCCTATTATGACTCATCATTCTTTATTTTTACAAGAAAGTTCAAAACGATTCAATGTTGGTTCATCAAGTTTGACCTAATTGAGAAAGTTCTTCATTCAGTGATCACAAGTTCATAACTCTCTCAAATTTCAATATTTTTAGTTGTTTCTTTTTTCTATGGGTTCTTATAATCATCTACAACAATTTCTCCTTACATTACAAGATCCAATTGTGCAAGAAAAATCATCAAAAGTTGAAAGAGGTTTCAAGTCATTTTGATACTCTCTGAGCTAGGGTTTGTTGACTTCTAAGGACCTTATCTTTCTCATTTGTTAAGATTTTTGATTGATTCCAAATCCATGATTCTCTTTAAAGGGTCCTTAACCAGTTCTCTTTAGGGATCTAAGGCTAATTTTTAACGGAATATCACTAATGGTTGAGAAAGATTACAAGTCTATTTGAAAAGCCTTTGAATCTTAGGGTTTGAGTTCAAATGATCATAACTTGGTTAATTTTTATCTCCTTGATACCATTATTTTTCCACAATAATCTTTGTGATGTCTACTAGAACTTTGTTTCAATGTGCAAGACTTGAAAATTCTTGGAAAGTTGTTGAAGAATTGAATAGTTTATAGGCCTTTTGTGAATTTTCCCAAATTTGTTCATCATCTTCCAAAGACAATAACTCTTTCTATTTTTATTTTATTTTTGAGTGATCTTAATTCCACAATTCAATTCAAGACGTCTAGTTCATTTCATCTTCTGATATAAGACCAAATTTTTAGTGAAAGGTCATGTAAATTTGAAGAACATTTTAGGTCATTTTGAAGCTCAACACTTAGAAATATATCTAAGTACAAATACCCAAGTGTTTTTCCTGATTTATAACTTGAATAACTTTTTGCTCAAGCATCCAAATGCTACCTTTCTTGGCACATTGTGAAGTTTGTTGTGAGATATTTTCATTGTAAAAAGAATGAGATCATAAAGCCTCCTACATTTTATGCTCCATGCTCTTAAAGTAGCTTTCATGAAACTGAGTTTTTGCTTGAAGTCGAGATTTTATTTTCATAATGTGGCTTCTAAACACCAATTTTGTGCATGTTTTTCACTTAACCATGTTTAACAATATTTCTAAGGTTGGATTAAGGGTGGAAATGCAAGAATTAGCTGAGTTTTGTTGAGTTATAAGTCACTTTTTTGCCATGTTCAGGGTGAACACGATATCATATAATTACTTATAATTCACACTCTCTCAGTATTTCATCACATTCTCCTATAAATAAAGACCTCCTCTACTTCATTTTATAAGCTTTAGAGATCCAAATAACCTATGTAAAACTTCATCCATACCTCTCAATTCTGCAACTTTGAATTTGGTTTTAAAGCATTATTCAATCCAATTTCTTTGTTCATTCTTCATCCTTGAACTTCACTGAAGCTAACACAAGAAGAACCAAGTCTTGAAGTGCTCTAAATCATGCAAGCCAAGTCAAGTTTTCGAGCTATGAAGTTGGGCTTCAATAGGTAGATTCCTCCATCAATTCTTCAAACTCAAATTATTGGAGTTGTCTATGATGTTCATTAATGCTTGTTGATGGTTTAATTTTGATTAATTGATGCATCTATTTTCGATTACAAAAATTTTCAAAACTCTAGTTTTTCTCAAATCGACTGAGCTATAGTTTATATAAATTTTTCGCGAGGGTAGCATTGGAATCGTCATGATGATATGAAGAAAATGGCACCGGTATGAGCTTCTAATTTTATAGTTTGAAGGACCAGTGATTCGCGCATGGCTAGAGGTTGAAGATGATGGCATGTCTTCTCTTCAACCAATGATATCGCGCCAACTATTTTTTCAAATATGTTTTTTTAGATAATTGATTTGGTGTGTTATTCAATAATGTCCATATCATGCACAACGCGTCTGATCCTTTGGATTAGCTTACTAACAGGTTTTGTCAATGATCCAATGGTCCACATTATTTTGATATTAATGTTATTTTCTGATTTTTGTTTTAATTGTTTTAAACTTCCAAAATTAAAAATAAAATAGATTTAAACTTCTAAAATTTTGCAAAAATTATCAAAAATACGTTTGACTTTTGTCTTTGTGATTTTTATTTTTTCATAATTTTATTTTTCAATTTGGTATTTTTTATGAGTTTTCACTTTATTTAACTTGTTTTAATTGTTTAAAAATACTTTTCAGGATTTTTAAATTTTGGAAAAATTATGGAAGGATACGATGATCTCTTGAAAAATATTGGTGACTTTGTTTTATTTTTATTTTTGATTTTACTATTTTTCACAAATTTTCATTTATTTTGCTTATTTCTTTATATTTGAAAATAAGTTTCTAACTTTAATAAATTCTGAAAATTTTTGTCAAGACTTGTTAACTCATGTTTGACTTCTGATATTTTTTTAGGATTTTTATTTGGTGTTTTAATATATGTTGTGTATTTTACCAATTATTTCTTTTTTTAAATCATTTAAATTTGGTTTATATTAAATATATATTTTTATTTTTTTATTGGTCTTGATTTAAAGACACTTGGATGTTGTTTTGGGACAAGTTCCTCAACCTCGTTGGATCTTGGGTGTTGATAAGTTGAGAAATCAAATCCACCAAAATGGATGAATGATGTTCATGATATTTTGAAACCCTAATTTCATCTGATGCATTGGTTATACTATTATTCTGCTCCTTCTTCATCTTATCCCTTTCTGGTTTTTACTTGTGCTAAATGTTTTTGGAGAATGATCTTTATATCATTTCTCTAACATGTTTGGTACATATATTACTATTGACCATCCTCAAAATAGGTGCGACTTCTACATAAGTTCACTTACGATTGCTTAGCATATTTCTAAATTTGTCTTGATTCAGAAATGATTATTCATGGCCAAAACTGATGTTTGCAAGCCCAAGTATGTTTAATCTGAAACCATTGATCCAATAACTTTGAATTTCATTGTTAGGAGGCTTTGATTCTATCAATCCTCTAATAAACTTCATGAACTTTGGTCTAAGTCAATCATTTGAACATCATTGATTGTATGTGGTTGCTTTAAGCACTTAAAATGAATGATATATTTGACAAAAAGCAAATGAGACTTGTTGATGAGAAGCTTTGATTTTATCAATCTTGTAATGGGTTTTCAAAAGCAAGCTTCAAGATGGTCATTCAACTAACCCTCTAACTTCTAATTCACTAACAATTAACTTTACTTTGTGTCTTTATTTTGTGCCTTTATTGTTATGTACCATTTATTTTAGCATTTACTTTCCATGACTTTTTTCCTTTGCTCACTTGAGCATTTATCTTTATGTCATTTTATCTTTTCTCACTTGAGCATTTATCTTTATGTCATTTTATCCTTGCTCACTTGAGCATTTATCTTTATGTAATTTTATTTTTACTCACTTGAGTTTTCTTTTCTTTTGAAAACACTTAATAATCAACTTGAACATAAAGAAAGCCTTAAGGTTACGTAGACTATTTGGTTACTATCATTGACATTGTGGAGTTGTGGATCTCTCGAACTGAGGATTAGAAGCCTTGATACTTGGGGGCCTTGTTGCTCTGTTGTTATTCTGTCTGATGTTCTTGGGGTTTACTATAAGACATTGGGTTAATTTTTCTTTGTGTGCAGTTAATTTGATTATATGTTTTGTCTGTGATTAAGGATTCCTCTGTATACAGTCGTTACTCTACCCAATTTTTATGAAGACTTAATTCATCTTAAGCTTGGTATTCCCTAGATGTTCAGTATTTTTGCTTGCATGGTTTTAATCCAAAGGATGGGATTTCTACATTGACTTATTACATCAAGTGTTGGCTTCTTGTTGGTTAGATAGTTCTTTTCCTTAGATTTTACCTTATGCTTTAGGATAGTCCCTTAATCTCTTCCTATCTTCTTTAATTTCATAAGTATTCTCCCTCCTTTTCAAAACTCTTCTTGTTTTCTAATTTGAACCGCTTTCATAATAAACTTGGACTTAGGTCCATGCATTTTCAAAAATATTTTCTTAATCAAACATTAATCAATTTAACCAAACTTTGACATCTTTTTGAAAGACTAAAATTCATTAACCTCATTCAAACCATTTTGCCACTTTGGCTTTTGATTTTAAAACTTTTTCTCAAAAGATTAGACTCTTGTCGATTCTTGTAGTGATGCAAGCTACTATAATTCTACGATATGTAGTGTGGAAGAATGGAAAAACACAAGAATGGGGGTTTTATGTGGGTTTTCAATAATAAAATAGTAGACAAGTAGGTTATCATGTTTCGTTTAAACTCAAACTACTCCAATTCACCCGCCAAGGTGATTTCTCCTCTCTCAAACGAGGTCTTAATCCACTAATCAAAACTTCATTACACAAACACAATCACTATTGTCAATGTCTTCCTGAGTCTAAACCACAACTCGGTTTTCTCAAGGGATTACGAAGTAAATCAAATAAGAATGTGTAAAATAATGTTTCTAGACAAAACTATATCACAACAGTGATGTATACTCAAGTGTAAAGCACAAGATAGAACAGGGTAATAATATTTTTCTCTTTCAATGTGCAGTAGTGTTGTATGATTTCTTCTTCAAGTCTAATTTAAATAGGCGATGCATGAGAGACACGAGAAGATGCTTTTGGAAGGTTTATAAAGTGTTGTTAATGCACTTTCCAAAAATAAAATATAGATCTTGTCTTGGTTCAGCTGTTAATTTTTGATTTGTAATGAATGGGTTGTAATGCATCAGAACATTGCTTTCATGGGATCATATCAGAAGAATAATATTACTGTTGATACTTTAGATCCTTAGAGTTTCTTGATGTTCATTAGAACTTGGATGATACATTGGAGCTTCTTTTGCATATCAGAGTATTTACTAGCAGAGTTTAGCTCAAGTGATGAATCTTTAGAATAGATGAGTAGATTAGTGTGTTGAGACTACTTTTGTTCTTCTAGAACTTTACTTATCAGAATATCAGAGTTTTGCTCGCAGCGTTGGTGCTTTCAGAAGTTGTAATGTGTTACATGGATTTTCTTCTAAGTGTGTTGTGTCTAAACCGAGCTTCAAAATGTAACTCTCCCATCTTTTATGCTTCTTTATCAGAATTTCTCTGCATATTTAAATACATTATTAGAGAGCATCTTTGTTCTTTATATATATATCATATCTTTGTTATCATCAAAACTCTTACAAGGATGTATAACCAAAGTATGTTCTAATAATCTCCCCATTTTTGATGATGACAAAAACTTGTATATTTTAATAGATTACTTAAGAGCATAAAGAATTAAAGTTTCCCCTTGAGTTGAAAATTAAGATAAAGAAAAAATACTTCCCTGAAGATGTTCTGATCAGAGCTTTGTGATGAAAGTTTCGATATGTCCACGTGATAGAAGTTACTTTCATAGGTTACTTTTCAAGAGATTTTTCCGGTTTTCTTTCAGAGGATAAAAAAAGAGGTCATTATATTAAAAATATTTGAGACTAAGTATCGGTACTGTTATATTCAAAATATCTTACATTCTCCCCCTGTCAAAAATAAAAAAAAGCAATAAAAAACATGTAAATATAACAAAAATGGATTTTGTATTCAAAGTGGATTAAGATAAACAGAAGGAAGTAGATAAATAGAAGATTGAAATAAGAAACAAATATAGCAGAAACAAAATAATTTTTCAGAGCTAAGGTTGAGGAGGTGGAAGTCGTGCGATCAAGACTTCCAATAAACTCTTGATCTGATTATTTAATTCCTCTTGTTTCCCAAGCATCCCCTTAATTTCTTTGCTAGTTTCAACCTGTTTGTCTAGCCTTTCCTTAAACACATCATTTTTTTTCTTAAACTCCTCTAGAATTTTCAACACAAGAGAAGAGAAGGTTGTTTCAACAAAAGAACCCACATTCTCAGAGTTAACAACAGCAGATTATTGCTCAGGAGATTCTTTGGCTGCCTTGCCTTTGTCTTGAAACATGGCCAGAGGGAGAGGTTCAGAAGACGGTTCATTATAATTTGATGCCTGAGAGGCTTCCCAAGGGTTATTGTCCATAAGAAGGAGGGGTTTATTTACCCAGTGTTGCAGAACTTGATCCTTGAAGATTTTAAGGCGATCGTCGAAGTTTTGTTGAGCGATTTCATAGTCGAGTTCCTTCAGCTTCAAAGATTCAGAGTTAAACCATTTTATGAAATAATTACAATGAGAATCAGAAGCTGCTGGGTTAAGATTCTCCATGAAAGCTAGAATTAAGGAGTTAACCCATTCCTATATTTGTTTCAAAAATCAACAGAGATTTGCCAACATCTGATTTGGATATTTTTGGTGTTGGTTTTGGAACGGCTATTTTGTGAGAACTTGTGACAAGATTGTTCCAAGCTTCTAAATCAATTATTGTTCTGAGGGGATCTTATGGGTAGTTATTGGGAGAGGGAGAGACGGAAATAATTATAGATGAGTTAGGTGGTGTTAAGTGATAGGGAGATGGAATATCTAGAATGGAGAAAGTTTGTGATGTAGTTGTGGAGATTATTTGTGGTTGAGAGATCATGAGAGGGAAGTTGATGTCTGGGATGGATGTCGTGGTATCAGAGTCAAAATTTGGACTTTCGGTTTGGGGAGCTTCAAACAGTGGATCAAATTTATCAATATCAGAGAGAACTTGTGCATGTTTTGGCTGAGTCTGATCAAAATGGGTAGAAAGTGGATTACTCAGAGGATTATTTGTAGGTATTGAGGTGTCAATTTCCAAGTCAAAATCATCAATGGTTTGAGGAGATGGATTTTCAGCGGGTTTTGGAGATGAGGGGGTTTCAGATGATGATAAAAATATTGACTCAATAACATAAACAAATAACGAGTTACCTTTCTTTTTGGAAGCTTTAGGGGTTTTCTGAGAAGTTCCTTCTCCAGCAGCTTTCCTTTTTCTTGACTTTCTGGTAGAAACTTTCAGAGGTTATTGCCTTAGATCAAGAATATTCACATATGGAACCATACCATCACTCTTGTAGGCTTTCGGATACCTGAAAACAATTTCTGGAGAGGAGTCTTCTTGAATGAAGAGAGGGAAATATTTCAGAGGCATTCTTCTGGTGGTGATGACTTCCTTGGTGATGATTGTTGGATCCTCCTTAATGGTTTTAATAATCTTCATCTTCTTCAGATTCTTGGTGTTTAGAGTCTTTCTAGCACAAGGTTCCAGAAAATTTTCTCGTTGAGCCTTAGTCAGATGTTCTATCAGTTTGTTTCCTGTCATAATATTTGAAATGAGTCTTCCCAGAGGAGTCCAATCTCGCTTGGTTCTTTCTTATTCTCTTGTTTCTTTGACACTAGTCTTAAGATGGCTGAACAGAATATGCGAAAGATGAAATTTTTCTTTGGTGGTGATGAAGTATAGAAGGTATTGTTGATCAATGTTGATGTAGTCTGGAGAGATGGTTGGTTTTCTGTGTTTGATGCGCCCCAGAATTATTTTGGACCAAACTCTGAGATATTCCCTCATATCTTTGATTTTGTTGGATGGTTTTCCAGAGGAAAAAAATTATTTTGAGAAAATGGTTAGGTCAGAACCTTTTTCTGCCATTTTTCTAAATCTTGTACCGCTGTCGTCATGATATATAAGCTTCCCAATAAGATCTTCAGTGATGATGATATTCTTTCCCATAATGTAAGACGTTACCTGATGATTTGAAGTTGTGGCATGGATCCAAAATTCTTTCACTAATTTTAGGAAAACTGGCCTATGAGATGATCAAAGTATTTCGTCCATCCTTTGAATTCAACATTAGGGGTTAAGTCATTCCCATTTTCTTTCATACTTATGAAATCACCAATAAGTTGACATAGAACTTCTATAGAATCAACAGGGGTGAGAAGAGTTCTTGATGGTTCAAAGTACCTTTCTTCATTAGAGGAGGAAGAACCAGGAATGATTTGAGAAACTTGAGAAATTTGTTGAGAGGAAGCCATTGTTCACAGACTCTTTTAGGATTTTGAAAGAGGAATAAATGAAGAGAGAAAAGTGAGTGAAAGTGAATATGTTAAAGTGTTTGTGAAAGAGAGGAGTATAAATAGCCAAAGGAAGAACAACATGAATTTTAATTTTAATTAAAATAAATAAAAACAATGATTAAGTGCATTTAATGATTCCTGAAAAGAGGGATAGTGAAGATTTTGAACAGTTACCGATTTTACTAGCGCCTCAATGCATCAACTCAACAATTTGAATCCCTTCAGATTTTGAACATGTGTTCAGCCTTAGAGGGCGACCTTGCGTTTAGAGTTGATAGATGTTGATTTTGTGAACTGCTTGCTTCTATCTTAGAAATGAAATGTTTTTGGAAAACATTCAAATCTTATGGATAGTTTCTGATAAAACATTCCCTCTCACTTCTGAAGAACTATCGTCCATATGTTCACACACAAAAAAAATTAAGTCATAAAGTTCAAAGAATAAAATAAAGGAGAGAAAGCCATTCATACCTCTATATAGCTTATGTTCTACTTTCTTACTTACCTCTTCCTTTTTGACATGTTAACTTTTTTAGAACTTCTTTGACATACATGCTTTGATGTATGTAGGTTCCATGAGAGACTCTTCAGTATTTCTGAAAGTAGATCTTGTTCTGATTGGATCATCTTTCTTTCCCATAATCGTGTTTTCAGAATGTGCTAAGCTGCTTCTGGATTGTCTTTTCTAGATGGAGTCTTCAGAAGTTGCTATAATATTTTGATGTCTTCTTCTGTATTTGACCGAAGTTCTGAACTTTTATTTTCTGAAGATCAGTCTTCAGTACCTGTAATCAGAACTTCTATATTTGCAAAAGATTCACCCTGCTTTGACTTTTGAGAGCCAAGCTTATCATCAAATCTGACACTAAGAGATTCTTCCACAATTCATGCTTCAGTGTTATATACCCTATAAACTTTTAAACGTTCATAGTATCCTAACATGAAACACTAATGCTTTAGAATAAAACTTTGTTCTGATGATCGTTACCAATGGTTCCAAAGCCAAAAATCTTTTCTTTCTGGTAGCCTCCAGTTTTATGTTCCAAGATTTAGAACATATGCTTTTTTCCAGTCATATGTTGAGAGAATCCAGATTCCAGGTACCAAGACTAGTGTTTCCACATTACTGTTAAAGACATCTGCAACATAAATGATTTTATCCTTTGGTACCCATATCCTTTTGGGTCGTTGTTTGTTAAAGTTTCCAAAATTCTGTTTGAATTTTGGTTTCGCGGAGTAAGACCTACTAGTATATTTTATATCATGTGAATGTCCATATGAAAAGTGTGAATATAGAGGTGTGTGTTTTATAACTATATCATCAACTTTCTATGGCTGATATGTTTCTTCTCCCCTTGGTTTCACATATTCTACACCTTTTCTGCCGTTAATGCTCACTCCATAGCTCATTGAAACCATCTTGCTTCTATCTATGTTTTTAGCTAGAAATTTTTGAAAGTTATCTCGTGACTTCTCAGAGAGCTAATAAGTTCTTCAAGAGATATATTGTTCAGATCTTCGGTAAGATTTAAGGCCATAACCACGGGTCTCCATTTCTTTGGTAAGCTTCTGATGATTTTCTTTGCATGATCTATTGTTGAGTACCCTTTGTCCAGAACTTTTAGCTCAACATCCAGAATTTGAAACCTTGAGAACATTGTTTCACATGTTTCATCTTTTTCCATTTTGAATACCTCATACTTCTGAATGATTGCAAGAGGTTTGGTTTCTTTGACTTGTATGTTTCCTTCATGCGTCATTCTTAGGGAGTCAAACATATTATTAGCAGATTCTCTATTTGTGATCTTCTCATACTCAGTGTATGAGATAGATCTCAAGAGGATTGTTATGGCCTTGTAATTATTTTTGAGTTCTTTGTTTTATTGATCTGTCATTTTCTTTCTTACGATCTTCTGACCGCTTTCGTCAATTGGATGACTATAGCCATCAGTTACCATATCTCAGAGATCAGTGTCATGAGATAGAAAGAGACTTTCGATTCTGTCTTTCCAGTAATCGAAGTTCTCCCCATCGAAGATTGGAGGTTTGCTTCTGATCTTGTCTTTCTCATCATGGTTATCATTGATGATAATCTGACTTGGTCCCATCATAGTGGTTTTCTTGCTCGGATCTTTCTATGACACGTTAAGTGTTTGCACCCAGAACCAGACACTCCGATGCCAATTGAAGAATGGAAAAACACAAGAAGGGGGGGGGGGGGGGTTGAATTGGAGTTTTCAAAAATAAAATAGTAGACATGTTGGTTATCCTGGTTCATTTGAACTCAAACTACTCCAGTCCACCTGCCAAGGTGATTTTGCCTCTCTCAAACGAGGTCTTAATCCACTAATCAAAACTTGATTACACAAACATAATGACTACTGTCAATGTCTTCTTGGATCTAAACACAACTCGGTTTTCTCAAGGAATTACAAAGTAAATCAAATAATAATGTGTACAATAATGTTTCTAAACAAAACTATATCACAACAATGATGTATACACAATTGTAAAGCACAAGATAGAACTGAGTAATAATATTTTTCTCTTTCAGTGCATAGTAGTGTTGTATGATTTTTTCTTCAAGTCTTCTTTATATAGGTGATGCATGAGAGACATACGAAGATGCTTTTGGAAGGTTTATAAAGTGTTATTAATGCACTTTCCAAAAATATAGATCTTGTCTTGGTTCAATCGTTACTTTTTTATTTGTAACGAATGAGTTGTAATGCATCAGTACATTTCTTTCTTGATCAGTACATTTCTTTCTTGGGATCATATTAGAAGAAAGATATTACCATTGAGACTTTAGATCCTCAGAGTTTCTTGATGTTCATTAAAACTTGGATGATACATTGGAGCTTCTTTTGCATATCAAAGTATTTACTAGTAGATGGTAGCTCAAGTGCTCAATACTTAGAACATATAAGTAGATGAGTGCATTGAGACTAAGTATGTTCTTCCAGAACTTTACTTGTCAGAATATCAAATTTTTGCTTGCAGTGTTGGTGCTTTCAAAAGTTGTAACATTTGAACTTCTTCATTTTAGTGTGTTACACGGATTTACTTCTAAGTATGTTGTGTCTAAACAGAGCTTCAAAACATAACTCTCTCGTCTTTTATGCTTCTTTTATCAAAATTTCTCTGTATATTTAAATACATTATTAGAGAGCATGTTTGATCTTTATATATATCATGTGTTTGTTATGATTAAAACTCTTACAAGGATGTAGAACCAAACTATATTATGACATAGTGAAGTGAGATATTTTCCACTTGGGTGTTGAGTGAGGCTTTGTTGATTTTAAAATCCAAGCTATATCCCCCACTTTGAGATGGTGCAAATTATCCTTTCTCATAGTCGTGGGTAGTAAGTATGTTTTCCACTCAGATATGACGATGATGTCTCTTCTCTTGAAATTAACCAACACACATGTGTTTTAAAATTTTTGAGGTGAACCACGAGTACCCTGATCCCCTATTACATGGAAGGTGGTACGTAGGCACTAATGGTTCACAACCGCGGAGGGTGAAAAAATTGTAAAAAATACTTTTTTTCTCATCTCCACCATCTATTTTTGTATACACCTTTTATAGGAAAAATACACAGATTTACAAAGAGGTTCTTGCAAAGTACCGTAGATGTTTAGTGTGCTATTTCTTTACATAACCAACTCTCATACCTAGATTATCCACCCCCCCCCCCCCCCGCTCTTTTTTTGGTTTACTCGCTCTTTTCCATTTTCTTTTGAAAACAATAAAGCGTGGTGGTGATTTTTAGTTGATCTGTATAAGGTAAGTCAATCCAATGGCTTAGTCTTAACATTTCTACCTCTACATCAAGGGGTTCCGCTTTTAGGTTTAAGGGTAAAATGGGTGTTTGGTAGTGAATATTTCTATATGTTAAGAAAGGATTTGATTTTTTAGTTGTGAACTCGCCTTGGTTTTAACCGCATGCCTACGTATCTCGTTATGAAGAATCGGAGTCTAATTTTCTAGTTCAAATGTGTTTGGTTAGTTTTTTTTATGGATTGTGGAAATGTTTGAAATTATCATTTAACCTTTTCCAGGTTTGGAAATAATGTAGCCGTAGATGCAGTTCGCAGTTAACATAAAATACATCCACAATCCTTTTTTGAAAATAAGTTGAATTTGAATTAAGTTAGTAAAAAGTAGTTAGTATTTGATGGGTTAGATGTCTTAGAATTCACAGTGTAATATATAAAAAAAAAGAGTTTGAATGCTTGATGAATAATAAAACAAGGTTAGTATTGTTTAAAATATTTAATAAATAACTATTTTCTTATTATTAAAAATGTATTAAATATTTTTTATATTAATCTAATATTTATTTATTAATGATTTTATGATAAAATGCACAAAAATGCTTTTATGAAATATGCTAAAAAATGGCATGAGATGTTATAAGATAAAATTAAATAAAACTAATTAATCAAATTTATGCAAGGGGTGTATAAATTAAATTAAGAGGTGTAAATATGAAGGAGTTCATGCCCAAATTAAGTCTGATCCTAAATGTGCATGGGGTAAGAATTCTAACTGGTTAGTAAAATACATGGGTGTAGTTAGGATTGGGCTTGGCCCATAATTTTATTCAGAGGGCCCATGATGAGGATGAGGTATTTGGGGCGTTGATTTAGATCAAGTGGCCAGCCAGTGTTGAGCCCGGACCATGGATCTGGAGTATGTTGAACGAAGGGCTTAGATTAATTAGTTAACTGAGAGTATGGTGGGGAAGGGCGTAGATGATTGATCAGCAGTCATCTAATCCAGGAGCTCTCAAGGAGCCACCTGGTGCACATCTGAGGACGAGGGGAATATTATATAAACGAAATATAAGTTCTTGGCTTATTTTTCGTTCCTCTATCTCTTTCTACCCAAACATAATAGAAACCCTTAGTAACTTTCTAGAGAGAGAGGCTCTGCCTTCTCTCTAGAATTATGAAGAATATAATTTGTCTCCGCCCTGGGCGCCACTGGCCAGAAATTGCTTCCGCCGTCGGCTGCTCTAGGGCACCACCACCTTCATCAATAAGCATTGTCCAACTTCATCAATAACTCAGATCTTGATGAAGACCAAACTTAATCCTAACAACTTCATCCAAACCCTAACCCTACATCCAAAACCTAACCAAATCATTAAAATCTAACATATTTGTATCCTAACCCTAACCAAATCACCAAAACCTAAGTGGTTTTACCCTAACCCGAACCCGACATAAAAAAACCCATAAACCCTAATCCAAGTAGAAATCAAAGAAGAAGAACACCAATCATTAACAAAATTATACCCTAAGCTAAGTTTCAGAAAATATTGTAGTATAAATCCTCTTCTGGTTTTTTCCCTTCTTCTCTTTCTAATATTTTTGTTCTTTTCCCTTTCCATGTACTTTGAAATTCTTATCTCAAAGTGTTAGATCATGATCTGGTTCATAAAAGTCCTCTAGACAGGCCATCAAATTGCCTTGTAAGACTTCAAAAAAAGATCATAACTTGGTCAATTTTTATCTCCTTGAGCCCATTCTTTTTTTCATAATAATTTTAACAATGTTAACTTCGACTCTAATGGTACCGGTCTGGTCCTCTAATTTTACAGTTTGAGGAACCCTAATCTAGGGCGTCTGGAAGTTGAAGACGACCTACGTGTCGTGCTTCAGCCAATGATAGTGTGACATGTGATTTTTTGAATTTTATCCAACACATCTGTTTTACCATGCACGCGTCATAAGAATCCTTGGATATGGTTACTTTCATTAGTCAGACTTCATCCAACACGCCATATTTTAAGTCACTTATAATTATTAAAAAATGATTTGGTGTGATTTCCAAAAAACGCCATGATATACACAGCGCGCCAGATCCATTAGATCTGTTTACTAACACGTTTTGACTCTCATCTAATGGTCCATACTTTTCTGACTTTATTTTTATTTTTTCATTTTTCATTTTTGACCCAAAAATTCTGAAAAAAATCACAATTTTTTTTTAAAGTATTCTCTGGGATTTTTATTTTTTCATAATTTTATTTTCAGATTTGATATTTTTTATAATTTTTCCTTTATTTTGATTTATTTCTAATTATTTAAAAATAGTTTTAGATGTTTTTAAATTCTGAAAAAATTTATAAAAAACATTTTACTCATTTCTAACTTTCACCAAATTTTCTAGAATTCTATCATGATTTCTACTATTTTTTTATCCTTTTTTCACTTATTTGAGTGATTTTAATTAGTTTAAAATACTTTTCTGTTTTGAAAAATTACTAAAAATTTTATAAAAATATTTGAGATTATTATGATTTTTCTATGGTTTGTTTTAATTTTCCTTTGATACTTTGAATATAGTTTGCTATTTTACCTTTTATTTTCATTTTAAAAACAATTTAAAAGTCACTTTTCTTTTTATTTTATTCATTAAATGCAATTTTTTTAATATATTCTGGTTATGTGATTGTTGATCATAAACTTCATTAACATCATTGGATCTTGATTGTTGAGTTTAACTCCACTAAAATAGACAGATGATTTTAAGGATAGTTTGATTAAATTTTTTATTCAAATATATTTCCTCCCTTTTCATGTTATCCCCTTCTCTTGTGTGCTACATATTGTTAAAGGATGATCTACATATCATCACTCCAAATATATGGCACATAGATTGCTATTGACCGGCCTCAAAATATGTGTGACTTCTACATAAGTTCACTTACGATTGCTTAACATAGCGCTAAATTTTGTCTTGATTCGAGAAATGATCATGTGTGGCCTAAACCTATGTTTGCAAGCCCAAGTATGTTTAATTTGAAACATTTGATCCAATAACCTTGAGCTTCATTGTTAGGAGGCTTTGGTCTTATCAATCCTCTAATAAATCTTCATAAATTTTGGACTAAGTGAATCATTTCAACATCGTTGATCATTTTTTGTTGCCTTGAGATATTGAAATGAATGATATACTTCACAAAAAGCAAATGAAACTTGTTGTTGAGAGGCTTTGATTTTATCAATCTTCTAATGAATTTTCAAATGCAAGATTCAATATGTTCATTCAACTAACCTCTAATTTCTAACTCATTATCAATTGACTTTTATTTCTATGCTTTTACTTTTTGCTTTTAATTTAAGCACCATTTATCTTAGCATTTACATTTCATGTTATTTTCATTTTTGCTTACTTGAGCATTTATCTTTATGTCGTTTTTATTTTCCTCATTTGAGTTTTTCATTTTCTTTTTGAAGATACCTAATAACCAACTTGAACAATAAAAAACATTAAGGTTACTCAGACTATTTGGTTACTACCCTTGGCATGATGGAGTTATGACCTTGACCACCCTTGGGACCTTTTGACTTCTACTATTTATTTATTGAGTTCTTGGGGTTTACCCCGAGACATTGGGTTATTTGTTTTCTTTGTGTGCGGGTTATTCTGATTATTTTCTTTGTTTGTCATTGGAAATTCATCTGTATACAACCATTACTCTGCCCAATTTTTATGAAAACATAATGCCTTTGAAGATTGGTTTTCTTAAGAAGTTTATTATCTTTGCTTGTTTGGTTTCAATACAAAGGATGGGAATTCCACATTGACTTATTATGTCAAGTGTTGGCTCCTTGTTGGTTAGACGGTTCTTTTCCCTAGCTCTTACCATATGCTTTAGGATAGTCCCTTCATCTCTTCCCATCTTCTTTAATTTCAAAAATCTTCTCCCTCCTTTTGAAAACTCTTCTTGTTTTTTTCAAACTTGAACCACTTTCACAATAAACTTGGACTTAGGTCCATGCATTTTCAAATATTTTCTTAATTAAATTTCAAACAACTTAATAATGCTTTGACATTTTTGTGAGAAGACTAAAAGTAAATCAATCTCATTCTAACCATTTTTTTTCCACTTTGGCTTTTTATTTTAAAATATTCTCATGGTATTTTCCCTAATGTACCTCTTCTCAATACAAATGGAGGAATTAACTACAATCTCGTTCTTGCACGATGTCAGCTTGGTTATCCGATGAGGGATAAGCCAAATAGTATTCATCTGAGTGGTTTCTTTCTTAAAGAGGGAGAGGATCATAAGAAATCTATGGAGGAGAATGCAAAGGCTTGGAGCCATGTTCACAGGAAGAGTAGAAAGGACCTGGGACCTAGAGGAGCTATTTCTTTGGATCCTTATCTCCGGTGGGTACAAGCGAGGGAAATTCAGTTGAAGATGCCATATTCCCGGGAAGCACCCATGCCTGATATGTTTATGAAGACCACTCCTCCATTTTTAGATGATGTGGAAGAGCTTCAGCTTGCCCTAGTCAGGATGTAGCAGAAGAAAGAAGCTTGGAAGAATAAGTGTCAGGCTTTAGAGATGTCCTACCGAGAAGACTTGAAGGAGAAGGATGACCTAATTGAGATTATTGAGAGTCGTGCTGTAAAGATGATGAAGAACAAGAGGATTTATTTTCCTATCGTGATCGACCAGGACTTAGTCATTCACTTCCCAACTCTGGTGATTGGAAAGTGGTTGCCAACAAGTATGCAGAAGAGAACAAGTAGTTGAAGGCTCATATTGCAAGACTCACCGGAAAGCGTTATTGTGTTAAGTGATCTTCATCAGCTTTGTTTTCTTAGGATTTTAGATTATATCTTCTCTTGTACTTGGGATTGTTGAAACTTGTACTAAAAAGTTGTAATCCATTTTGAAGTTATTATAATGAGATTTTCATTATTTCAAAATGTGTTAGTACTTTAGTGTTTGAAAATTTCCTATAATACTTTGAGTCCCTTGAAATATTAATAATAATAAAATAAATCATGTGCATTGCATATCATGCATCATCTTGTAAATATTTCTTACATTTCTGTTAATACCCAGGTGTCTTACTGAAGTTCTCTACTTCATTCAGCAAGTTGTATGACTGGTACAATACTCGGGCTAATTCCAGGAAGAAAATGGAGAATCTTGAACAAGAGAATCGCGAGCTGCACGAAGAGGTTACTTCTTTGAAGGCCGGTATGGCTAATCTGACTTCTTTGATGGAATCTTTGGTGGCTGCTCAGAATCAGCCACCACTTTCTCAACCATAACAAACAACAATTGCTTATGAAGGTCCATTAATTCCCATTTCTGTTAACCTAGTTATTGTTGCTCAAAACCGTATGCCTTAGGGTTACCCGTGGGGAATGCCTCAAAATTTCATGCCAGAAGGGTATAATCTTGATGCTCTAGTCACTCTAGTTGTTGAAGCTATTGTTACTCCTGCACCTCTTGGGGTGCATGTTACTCCTGCTGCTAGAAATGTGATCCACTATGTTGCACCTCCTTCGGTGAATGTTATGCCATTTGTTATTGATGAGGTTTATCGTCTTGTTCCTCCATCGAGTGAATGTGTGGGTTTCGGTTGGATGACTTTCAGGACCAATTCAATGATATGAAGAAGGAAATGAATGCCCTTCGAGGAAAAGAATAATTTGGACAGAATGTTAGTAAGCTCTGCCTAGTTCCCAATGTGAAGGTGCCAGCCAAGTTTAAAGTGCCAAATTTGAGATGTACAAGGGCAACTCTTTCCCTCATGACCACCTTGTGATGTATATCAGGAAAATGTCTACCCATACTGATGATCAGTGTTTTCTCATTCATTTCTTCCAAGATAGTTTAATTGGTGTTGCCCTGAAGTGATATATGAGTCTGGACAATAGCAGTATCCATACCTTTAATGATCTGGGAGAAGCCTTCATCAAGCAGTATAAGTACAATATGTTCATGGCACCTAACTTTGGCCAGCTGAGGGTAATGGCTCAGAGAGACAAGGAATCAATCAAAGAATATGCGCAGAGATGACGTGAGATAGCTGCCCAGGTGGTGCCACCTATGCAAGAATAAGAAATGACCAAGGTATTATTAAAAACCCTTGGATCATTTTATTATGAGAGGATGGACACCAGTGCGCTGAGTGATTTTATCGAAATGGTAAGCATGGGTGTTCGATTGGAGGAGGCTGTCAGAGAAGGGCGCTTGACAAAAGATGAAGGGACAAAGAAGTCATGATATGGGTTCTCTTAAAAGAAAGAAAGTGAAATGAATGTTGTTATTGGAAAAAGGAAGGATAGACCAACTAGAAGGCATCAGTGGTACCAGCAACAGGTTGCTTTTGTGACTCCAGTCGTCAATGTAACTCCAACAAATGTTGCCTATCAGAGACCATCTGCTCAGGGAAATCGAGGTAAAATTCAGAAGAAATATGCTTTTGACTTTATTCCAATGAGATATGTAGAGTTACTTCCGGATTCGATTCAGAAGAAGTTGGTTCAGACCAGGCCGCCCCATGTTATACCATCACCTTTACTTTGGTGTTATAAGGTAGACCAGACATGTGCTTTTCATCAAGGAGAACTAGGGCACAATATTGAGAAATTTTGTTGTACCCCAAAATTTTCCCTCCCATTTTCACAAAAGACATACTCCTAGAGGTCCTCAATTGCTCAAGGTTGACCAAGAATTGATCAGACAAATTCTCCTCCTAAGCATTGGCCTTCCAACTAGGGTTTAATTTTTAACAAAGACGTGTGAGCTCCAAGGGTCTCTAATGTCTTCCATGGTCCTAATATATCTTCAAGATTATCCATGACAAATTTCATACCTTGCACTACAAGTTTGCTCAGTCCATTGCTCAAATGTATGAAAATCAATTGTACTAGGTCAAAAGTCAACTATAGTCTATATATAGTCAAACTTCAAGATTTTTGGTCAACATCAACATTTTTAAGTGATATCCATCATTTGATCAAGGGTTTACCATGATCCCTCAAGAAATGCTCCTAATTCATCAAAAGTCAAGAATTGCTAATTAGGGTTTCTATAGGAAAAGTCAACCAAACTTTGACTAGACATAACTTTCTCATACTTCATCCATTTTTTCCCTACCAAAGCTCATTTTGAAGAGAATCCCATTACCTACAACTTCTCTTCAGCCCCTAAGTCCAATAAATGAACCATTTGAAAGATACAAGCTTATACATTACAAGTCATTTTCAGAAAGTCAACAAAAGTCACTTTTTAACAAGACCATTTACATCAAGATAAAATCTTCAAATGAAAAATTGATTAAAATAGGGATTGGAGTAGACATATTGGGCTGTACAAAAAGTCCAAGATCATAATCATGAAATAAAAATTGAGCAAGTTATGGCTTTCCCAAGTTGGTAAAATTTGGGAATTTTCAAGAATTATGCATTAAGCAAACTTGAAGTTTTAAGTCAATGGCTTAATTTCTTGGACTTCAAACATCTTCCTAAGCTTATAGAGGACCTCTAAAATTATTCTTTCCATTCCTTGCATTTGCTAACTATTTTATTCATATTTATTTTGATTTATTTCAAATAATTATAAAATAAAATGTATAAAATAATTGGAAATGGGCTTTGAGCTTTGGGTTGATGTTTTGGACAGCCTAGGCCCATAAAATCATGTGCAAGCAATGTTCACATTCATTCAAATTCAAAAAGGAAAAGATTCCATGTCTTTGGCATAGTTACAAAACATCATTCATGGCTTTAAAACACATGTTTATGGTTGTTATTACCTTTGTTCTCTTGTCTCCTCCCTCCTCTCTATATAAAGGACACATTAGAAAGCTTCAAGAAACATGATATACAGCCTCGAAAAGCTCTACAAATTTTGAAAAAAATATCAATGTTGTAAAATTCGCATTTTAGGTTCCAGCCTTCCTCAGTCCAAACAAAAGATCCAAACATATTTCTAGAGGCTACCTGAAGCTTTTGCAATCATTACCAAGCCCTGAAACATCATAAAATGCCTCAGTAAGCTCCATTTTATATTTTCTAACTTGTTTCATCCAAATTCGATGCATTATATGGCCAGAAGTGTACCAAACACCATCAGATCTAGCATTCAAATCATAAGGGGTCTAGATCTAAATGCTTCAATTTGAGATCCACCATGCGCCCTCAAGGCCTCATCTCACCTAATCCAGCGTGGCCTAGGCTTAACTTTCAGTTGGGCCTAGCAAAATTCAATTTCAGCACACCCCCCCCCCATTTCTAATTATCCTGGCCCATTTCGCATTGTTTTTGACACTTTGCTTTATATTTTTTTATATTTTAATTTGTTTTCTTCATTTATTTAATTAGTATAATGTAATAATAAAATCACAAAAAATATAATTTTAGTTTTTTAATTAAATTAATTGTGTGAATTAATTAATAACTATTTTAACTATTTTTCTTTAATTAAAAATAAATTAGAACATAGGACTTAATTTATGTTTAATTATTTTCTTTAAATAATAAAAAAACTAAAAAAATAATTTAGACTATTTTTCTTGATTAATTTTATTTTCTAAATAGATTTTTAGGTTATTTACTTTCTTAAATCAAAAAATAAGCAAAAAGGTTTTTCTTTACTTAGAATTTATTAGGTTCTTAGACGTATTGTTTTATCTCGCGCGCGTTTATTTTACTTTCGCATTTTTATGATAATATAACTGTATCCTGGTATGTAATAGACTATGTAGGACTTTTTATCGCTTTCTTTATTTTTCTTCCCTCAATTGTTTGTACATTGTAAATATCCCATCCCCGAAAGTCATGTAATAGTCTAGATTTACGCTTTCCGCACTTTATTTTCTATACATATTAACTGTTAGTAACTAGGCGTGTATATGGAAAGACTAATAATCAAACGTTAGCATTTTTATGATAATGTAATTGTATCCTGGTATTTAATAGACTAATTAGGACATTTTATCACTTTCTTTATTTTTCTTCCCTCAATTTTTTGTACATTGTAAATACCCCCTCCCCGAAAGCCATGTAATAGTCTAGATTTACGCTTTCTGCACTTTATTTTCTGTACATATTAACTGTTAGTAACTAGGCGTGTATGGAAAGACTAATAATCAAACATTAGCAAACCTAATAACACAAGATATATACTTGAACTAAATCAATTGCACATGCGCACCTCTAGGGTACCCCACTTCGGTTTCCTTTAGAAAACGGTTACAATTCTTGAAATGTGAGAAGCTTTAGTGGCTGTCCTCTAGTTTGAAAGATCACAAGACCCTCGTTGACCCTCTCGATGTTTCCTCAGTTAAAAGTGATCTTAGAACTTTAGGACAGTTACTAAAATTTCTTGCCAAGTTGCCTTCGTGACCGTAACGTCCCTTTAATTGTCCCTCAAACATCTAACCATAGGGCTACCTGCTCACTAATAGTAGGATAGCAATGTCTAAAGGAAAAGAGGAAAAGAAAGACCCTTTTCGAGTATAAAAGTATATAGGTGTTAGAAGTTTGCTCAAACATTTTGCACTTACACAAAAACTACTTTTCAAAATACATTTCAAAACACTTTTTATACTTTCTCCACTATCCCGACAAACATTAAAAAGTTCGTCGTACTAAGGCGTTTCCAAAACATTTTCAAACACAAATCACAAAGGTATTTTAAAAATGAGCAAACCTCTAAGAGCCCATAGAAAACCACAGATGGAAAGGGTGCTAACACCTTCCCTTTCCATAATTTACCCCCCTTACTCAGAAAATTCTTGAAAAGGTATTTTTATGTTCTTTTCACCCTTTCCTTTGTTGGATAAAAGAAAATTTGGTGGCGACTCTTGCTTACTGCAACATTTGTGAATACGAAACACAAACCAGTATATAACAGTCGGTTCTGCCACCATATCACAGAACTGGCGAATCTACTGGGGGAAATAAAAAGTGGGGTTACCTTAGAGTTAGTTCATTCTAAAACTGCTTTAAATTATGTGCTTTGTATGATTTACCTTTGGAGGGTTTCTTTGGGTTGTTACTATAGATTCTACTCCCGGATCTGGGGCACCTTTCTAGGTAAGTAGCAATAAATCATGGAGGTTGTATGGTGTAGACCGTTATGGACGAAGTGATAGCTACGTTAGCGTGATACTCTAGCTTATACTAATGTTCCTTGAGTCAGTCAAGGATAACATTAGGCTTACTTATAGTGTCATTAAGCGCTAACAGACCTTTAGAACCTTTAATTGACTCATCCTAAGCCATTAGAAAGTAGTGAGATGGACGGATTTGGTTTCGACCGAAGATTGGTTGATACTCGATGCTACACTCATTGAGATTTGACTCCCGGGTGTTATTTGGTGGAAAGTCAGTTGCCGATAAGAACGAAGCTTGTGGGGAAGATTAGTGATATTGAGATCCCTAAGAACCCAATTACTTTCTAGGACAGGTTGAACCAACTAAACTTCAAGAGGGTACTTACCTTAAAACCCCATGCAAGCCTAAACCTAAGGTTGCTTGTGTGATTTGTTTGCTTTCAGCTTGAACTACTTGTAGGGTTTTATTATCTAACAACATGATCTCCTTGCAGGATTTGTTTACAGTTATTATCCAGTAAGCTGGACTTCTTAGACTCATCATCTTACACTTTTGCTTGATGCATAGCATACACATCATAACATCATACCATAGCATTTCCTTAGATATTTCAAGGATCTCAAGGGCTTGTGATGCAGGTTATGATGAACCAGACGTCTAGCAAGGGGCAAGGGGATTTATTTTCCTCTAGCCAATGTTGTCAAAAGACCAAGCACGAGTCAGAGGCTATGACCCACTTGACATGGTGAGCTTGATTCTCGTAGAAGGAAATTCAACAATATGAAAGTTCTTCAATCAAAGCTGCAAAATAAACTTCTGACATTTTCTTGTTTACCCCGCGAGATCCTTGAAAATATTGTATCCACCTTTGCATGCCATTTCATAACAGGTATTCCAGTACAGGTTTCTCATTTTCTCTTTGTTTATTTCGGCAAGGAAAAATGTCTCTAGAACAAAACATCAGAGGTTTTCAAGCTCAAGATGCTCAATTCAAAGAAATTTTCCTGAATCTAGCCAAGGGGCAAGAAGAATTGAAGGCACTCCTCGCTAGGAACTTGACCAAGAAAAATCCTGACGACAATAAGGATGACCAGTTGGAGCAATTGCAAGCTGAGGTGGAAAGGATGAAAATCTAGATGATCAGTCAAATGACTCTTGTCCAAAGCTTAGCTCGAAGACAAGAAGAGCTAAGAGTCCTTGCCAGTAAACTTCATCAAGACGGTTGCAACCGTATGAAAAAAATGGTCGAGGCTGGGGGTCAAGTCATTAATCATCCCCTAATGAGACAAGGAGTGGGATGGGTGGAGAGTAGACCTTTCCAATTTACTACTACATCACGGGCCTAACAACGACCTCGACAACAGCAACGGGGTAATCAGCAAGGGCAAGACAATCCCAGGAGCCAGTTTACTAAAATCAACATTACATTGTCTCAAGCTTTGCAACACATGTTGAGGATGAATCTGGTTAAATTGATAAGACCTCATCCAAACCCAAAAACTTCTTCCCCTAAGTACAATCCTGAGGCAAGGTGTGCATATCACTCCAACAGCCTGGGACATGACACTAATAGTTGTTGGGCATTGAAAAATAAGATTCAGGACTTGATCAGCGAAGGGGTGCTGGAATTCACACAAGATGGTCAGACCGAAGTCTTATGCCATCCCTCAAGGGCGCACCATCTGAAGTGACAAGTTCAGACAAAGGGGCTTTTTGTTCATTTGAATTCTCAAGTTGTATTTTATTTGTGGTTCAAACAATTATTGTCATGTCAAACTTTGTTATTTCATTAATGCATTGCACATGTTTATCATGAATTAATTTTTTTCATTTTGCTTAAACTGTATTTTTACTTCCTTTTTATGATGTTCAACTCTTCAATTAAAAGCTTTAAGCCTTTAGAGGAAGGATGACGAAAATGATACCACAATCTCTACAATATGCTTTTGAACATACCCCACTAACAATTTACAGACGTTGTTTCAAATCCTAAACAGTGGAGTAATAAGGAAGATAATCCCTAGTCAACCCCTTTGAGCCTATGAAGTAGGAGTTTTTCTTTTCACACAAATTAAAGCCCTTAATCATAACACGGGGCAGGGTACTTTTTCAGTTAATTCATATGTGCATTCAATCACAAGCTTTCCCTTTATACACGACAAATAGTGTAGAAGATTCCCTCCAAAAGATGGTGATGGTTCCACATAATCGTCAAGGCAGGCAGTCATTATCTCTCAAAGTAAAAGCCCGTTAAGTCAAAAACCTATGAAGGAGACTTAAGAAAAACTGGGGCATCCCGCTGACTGTAATCACAAAAGAAACAGTTCAGGAAAAATTAGGGATAACAAAATAATAATAAAAAGGTCCTACAAATCCTCAACAAAAGGAAAAAGTTACAAAAATGACTGCCTTCTCAAAAGAACGTTCAACTTTTGAACCATCACCAGAATATCATGGCCAACATTCCAGACTCGAATGGAATTTAAACGCATAAATTAACTGAGCATAGGACTAAAGAACATCACGAAGAACGGGTTGGGTACAAATAAATTTTGAGCCTTTATCCTTTGTTTCTTAAACTGTGAACCAAGCCATGTTACAACCCTTAAAAGTCCTAGCCGAAGCGTGGGTTAGTTCGAAATCATATTGTTACAAAAGGTATCCTGACTCCTTTAAGGTTTGCTATAAATCATGAGTTGATATCACATTCTTGCAAATTTTGCTTTACTACAAAAATTGCATTTTCAAAAAATTTCAAGACAAACATAAACTTTGCATTCTTTAAATGACATTGGTTGCATATGGTTAATTGTTCAAATGTCATAGAAATTCACACAACGAATATTCAGTGAACGAAGACCCCCTAAATGGACAGAATCACCTCAGACGGAAAAAACATTCCCAATAACAAGCCTTTCATAATCAAGGGGAATGACATGGTGTCTAATTAATCTGGGGCTATCAAGCCAATATGCAAAGAATCTCTCCAAAAATGTTTAATAACCAGGGGAAGATCTCCATCTGAATCACTCGAGGGCTCTTACATTGATCGGGGATTCTAGCAAAAAATCACTGCAAAATTTGAATCTTTGGTACCACCAAATTGCTTGTTTGTGCCAGTAGTATCAGATGGTGTCATTATCATGTCTTCGAATCCTTCCATGACAGTTCTTAGAAAAGATAACTAGGAAATTCAAGACTTTCAGAAACTTGATCAAACATCAGGTGCACCAGATTCATCCTGAAGCAGCCCCATACAGGCTCCCATGTATGAAAGGGCATATGCGAACACATAAACATTTTCTAGCATTTCTACAACACTTGTTGTCATAGAGGGTGACAACTCTCCACATCCTATGAGTGCGTACATAGTTAAAAGATACTATGCATGAATAAAGACCGGCTAGGTTGATTGGCCTAGGAAAAAATAAGGGCATCCCGGCGAACCAAAAGTGTTCGGGCAAAAATTAGGGGTAAATACAAAAATAATATGTACACCCGACAACTCGAAAACCTGAAGAGGCAGCTTGGGAAAAAAATGGTATCTTAGTGGACTAAAAAATTGAAAGGGCGGTCTAGGAAAAAGTTAGGGATTTAAAGCGTATAACTATGTTCCGTTGGATCACCTCGCCATCAGACTTCAGTATCAACTATCAAGCTCAAAAGGTACCAATCAATCCAGTCAACTTCGGACAAGTAGCAAAGTGATGAGACACTCGAGGACATAAGGGAAATAGCAGAATTGAAACTCAATGGGATTATTACACATAGTTGTTTTCTCTTTGTAGGCTATTTTGTATAGTTTTCATTTTCACGACGGCATTGTCCTACTAGAATGTCAGTCTTTTTGTGCAAAAAATGCCTATTATAGGATAACTTCAAAATAAATACAAAACACTTCTTTGAAAGTACAAAACGTCTCGTTTTCATTTTTCTGTTTTTTTGCAAAAAACATCTAGTGATTATTTTTTACATACGCATTTGAATATGATTACTGTTTATAAATACTTGCATAAAAGACAGAAAGACAGTTGCTAATGACTTTAAGAAATGAGACAAAGTCCAAAAAGCCATTTGTAGTCCCTGCAGTTATGTTCTCTAGCAGGTACGAAGGCAGAAACGTCCTACTACAAAGTCACCACTACATCCTCAGCATACGTCCTAATGATGTCTATGTCCCTGCAGAGTGAAAACAACCAAAGTTTTGACCTCTTCTTCCCCAAGCAGGAATTACCTCCTCCAGCAAAGTTCCCTCAGAGAGCTAAAATCCATGTTCCCCAGCTAAGTTTTATAATCTCGGACAATTTATAAAGCTTCATCCCAGGTAGAGTTTATTTTTCTAGTTGCGGAAGTTCATCCTCCAACGGAGTTTATTTCTCTACATTGGGTAAAATCTTCCAACAGAGCATCTCCTCCCAACGGAGCATTCTCAAGTAGAAGTCAAAGATCCCCGATAGAGTATCCTCAAATGGAAAGAGGAAATCTGCGGCAAATCATCTCCATTCATCATCCCCAGCGAAAATGAAAGAATCACTTTCCTCATCTACCAAATAGCAGTATGGGATTCAGCTTCCCAGTACTCTCCAGTAGCAGTCAAGGATTTATTTTCCCAGACTCGGAAATTTCGCAACAACATCTCATATTCATACATCATGGCATACGCATACATATTGCATACATCACAATCTCATTTATTTTGAGAATATCATTACATGATGCATTTCATACTGCATGACATTGCATACCAACTAACTCTTTACCTTTTCAGGTAAGATCAATCAAAAAACATCATTTACTACTTATATGACCTAACAGTCTTCTTAAAGGCTACCTCTAACGAAGGGCTATTCCAGCATTTTCTTCAAAAGATCATAATTAAAGACCTCTACTGGTTCAGTTTAAATCAACCAATGATTTATTTTAATTCATTTCCAGTGGATACTTTCTCTGGTTCAGTCAAATCGATCCTAAGATTTCTCTGATTCTATTCCAGTTGAAGATAATTCAAGACCTCTATTGGTTCAGTTTAAACCGACCAATGATTTACTCTGATTCTTTTCCGATAGATACTTTATCTAGTTCAGTCAAATCAACCCTAAGATTTTTCTGATTCTTATCCAGTCAAAGATAATTCAAGACCTCTACTGGTTCAGCTTAAACCGACCAATGATTTATCTTGATTCTTCTCTGGTAGACACTTTCTCTGGTTCAGTCAAATCAACCCTAAGATTTTTCTGATTCTTATCCATCCAAAGATGATTCAAGACCTCTACTGTTTCAGTTTAAATCGACCAATGATTTATTCTGATTCTTTTCCGGTAGAAACTTCCTCTGGTTCAGTTAAATCAACCCTCATATTTTTCTGATTCTTATCCAGTTGAAGATAATTCAATACCTCTGTTGGTTCAGTTAAATTGATCGATGCTTTATCCTGATTCTTCTCTGGTAGACACGTTCTCTGGTTCAGTTAAATCAACCCTAAGATTTTTCTGATTCTTATCCAGTTGAAGATAATTCAATACCTCTGTTGGTTCAGTTAAATCGACCGATGATTTATCCTGATTCTTCTCCAGTAGACACGTTTTCTGGTTCAGTTAAATTGACCCTAATATTTTTATGATTTCTATTCCAGTTAAAGATAATTCAAGACTTTTCTCTAGTTCACTTAAATCGACCCTAAGATTTTTATTATTTCTATTCCAGTTAAAGATACTGTAAATCCTGGAGTCCGACCAGATAGCAGTTTATTAATTACTATGAAGCCTGGACCCGACCAGATGGTAGCATAATTTATGACACCGAAGCCTGGACCTGACCAGATAACGATATACCTCCGATTCAAGTTGAAGCCTAAACCCGACCAGATAACAACTTAATTTCTTCAAATCACTGAAGCCTGCATGCGACTTGATAACAATTCAAAGTCTATAATTACTGCGAAGCTTGGAACCAACCATATAGCAGTTAAGTTCACATTCCCCAATAGGTCGCTGTGAAGCCTAGAATACAACCAGATAACAACTCGCTTTCACCTCTCAAATCCAGAGATAACCCCTTAGTAGAGCCATGGACAACTGAAGTTCCTAAACTCTATTCCCCATAGAGTTTTCCTCAAATAAGAAAACAACAAAAATCAACATCCCCCATTGGACTCCTCCTCAGAAAACAGGAACAAGAATCCCCACAAAGAGACCTCTTATGAAGTCAGCATCTACTCTGGATGGCATCTTTAAGCCCATCTCTGACGACTCTCTGTTATATTCTATGGATGGCATCTTTAATCCCATCTCCGACGACTTTTAGTCATCTTCTCCAAATGGCCTTTGTAATCCCATTCTCAACGTCATCAACCATCAGTATTACTTCATGCGAGTGAAAATTTTTGGGCACTCTAGTGTTCAATCATCTTCCACCTTCAGATCATGAAAGGCAGACAAGCCAATCTAAATCCTCAGGTTTAAGAAGATTTAACAGGGGAAATTATTGTACCCCAAAAGTTTCCCTCCCATTTTCACTTAAGATATACTCCTAGAGGTCCTTAATTGCTCAAAGTTGACCAAGAATTGATCAGACAAATTCTCCTCCTAAGCATTGGCCTTCCAACTAGGGTTTCATTTCTTACCAAGATGTGTGAGCTAAAAATGTCTCAAATGTCTTCCATGGTCCTAATATGTCTTCAAGATTATCCATGACAAATTTTATACCTTGCACTACAAGTTTGCTCATTCAATTGCTCAAATGCTTGAAAATCAACTGTATTAGGTCAAAAGTCAACTATGGTCTATCTAAAATCAAACTTCAAGATTTTTGGTCAACATCAACATTTTGAAGTGATATCCATCATTTTATCAAGGGTTTATCATGATCCCTCAAGAAATGCTCTTAATTCATCAAAAGTCAAGAATTGCTAATTACGGTTTCTATAGGAAAAGTCAACCAAACTTTGACCAGGTAAAACATTCTCATACTTCATCAATTTTTTCCCATCCAAATCTCATTTTGAAGAGAATCAAGTTCCATACAACTTCTCTTCATCCCTCAAGTCCAATAAATGCACCATTTGAAAGATACATGCTTATAAGTTACATGTCATTTTCAGAAAGTCAACAAAAGGCACTTTTTGACAAGACCATTTACATCAAGATAATATCATCAAATGCAAATTTGATAAAAGGAGTGATTGAAGTAGACATATTAGGCTTTCCAAAAAGTCAAAGATCATCATGATGAGATGAAAATTTAGCAGGTTATGGCTTTCCAAAGTTGGAAAAATTTAGGAATTTTCAAGAATTATGCATTGAGCAAACTTGAAGTTTTAGGTCAATGGCTTAATTTCTTGGACTTCAAACATCTTTCAATGCCTATATAGGACCTATAAAATTATTCTTGCCATGCCTTGCATTTGCAAATATTTTATTCATTTTTATTTTATTTTATTTCAAATAAATATAAAATAAAATGTATAAAATAATTGGAAATAGGCTTTGAGCTTTGGGTTGATGTTTTGGACAGACTAGGCCCAAAAAATTTCCTGCAAGCAATGTCCACATTCATTCAAATTCAAAAAGGACAAGATTCCATGTCTTTGGCAAAGTTACAAAACATCATTCATGGCTTTAAAAACACATGATTATGGTTTTTATTACCTTTGTTCTCTTGTATCCTCCCTCCTCTCTATATAAAGGACACATTAGAAAGCTTCAAGACACATGATATATATCCTGGAAAAGCTCTACCAATTTTGCAAAAAATATCAAAGTTGTAAAATTTGCATTTTAGATACCAGCCTTCCTCAGTCCAAACAAAAGATCCAAATACATTTCTGAAGGCTCCCTGAAGCTTTTGCAATCATTACCAAGCCCTGAAACATCACAAAACTCCTCAATAAGCTCCATTTTTATATTTTCTAACTTGTTTCATGCAGATTCGATGCATTACATGGCCAGAAGTGTACCAAACACCATCAGATCTAGCCTTTAAATCATAAGGGGTTTAGATCTAAAGGCTTCAATTTAAGATCCACCATGCTCCCTCAAGGCCTCATCTCACCTGATCCAGCATGGCCTGGGCTTAACACTCACTTGGGCCTAGCAAAATTAAATTTCAGCACCCCCCAATTTTTAATTATCCTTACCCATTTCGCATTGTTTTTGTCACTTTGCTTTATATATATTTTTATTTTAATTTGTTTTCTTCATTTATGTAATTAGTATAATGTAATAATAAAATCACAAAAAATATAGTTTTAGTTTTTTAATTAAATTAATTTTGTGAATTAATTAATAACTATTTTTCTTTAATTAAATAAATTATAATATAGGACTTAATTTATGTTTAATGATTTTCTTTAAATAATAAAAAACTAAAAAAAGAATTTAGACTATTTTTCTTGATTAATTTTATTTTCTAAATAGATTTTTAGGTTATTTACTTTCTTAAATCAAAAAATAAGCAAAAAGATTTTTCTTTACTTAGAATTTTTTAGGTTCTTAGACGTATTGTTCTATGTCGCGCGCATTTATTTTACTTTCGCATTTTTATGATAATGTACCTGTATCCTGGTATGTAATAGACTAAGTAGGAATTTTTATCGCTTTCTTTATTTTTCTTCCCTCAATTGTTTGTACATTGTAAATACCCCCTCCCCGAAAGCTGTGTAATAGTCTAGATTTACGCTTTCCGCACTTTATTTTCTGTACATATTAATTGTTAGTAACTAGGCGTGTATGGAAAGACTAATAATCTGTTGGTGTAAGCCCTAGAGGCCAATACTTTTGGTACTTGTATCGAATTATTTATTAATAATAAAAGGAATTTCTTTATTATGTTTGCTTTCCAAAATAATAAAGTCCCTAGAATGGTTTATTTGTTTAATGAAATTTTAAGTGTGACTCAATCATGAGATCTCATTAAACATAAGACACTATTCTTAAAGTATCTGTAGTCAAGCTTTAATGTGAAGTGTGATAACATTAAAGCATTAAGATTATTATGAAGATAGATTTATGATCACATCTCATGGATCATAGATAAGGAGTTATCAAGTCTTGACATAGGTATGAATATTAGGATTAATATTTATACTGGATTGACCCGCTATGAGAATACTACATAGAATGGTATGAAAAGTGTCATAAGTTATTCTCATGATGATAATGGTGTATACCACCCTTCGACCTGAAACCACTATGGACCCTAGATGTAGAGTCAAGTACTTTATTGCTGATCAAACGTCATCCGTAACTGGATGACTATAAAGACGGTTGATGGGTACTTCACAAAGCATGCTAAGGGACATGAGTGACCTAGATGGAATTTTCTCATCCTGCATAACAGGATAAATGTCTAAGGGCCCAATATTAAACTGGAAAAGGGTGACACAGTGTATGCCTTGTGTTCAATATAGACATGAGGGCAAAAGGGTAATTGTACAACACAAATATTATCACGGAAAAGGTTTGGTCAGATCACATGACATTTTCGTGACTTGGGTAACAGTGATGTGTTTCTAGATACCGCTCACTGTTTATTATATTAAATGTGTGATTTAATATAATTGTCAACGTCGCGAAAACCTACAGGGTCACACACATAAGGACAGGTTGATGAGAGATAGAATAAATAAGGAACACCATAAGATACGGTGCACTTAAGTGTAATACGGAAAGTGGTAAGGTACCACGTGGATAAGTGATATATGGTACATCATAAGGTATTATGTCCATAAGCTTAATTGGGCTTTTAGCTTATAGCCTTAATTGGGCTTTTAGCTTGTAGCCCCCACGAGTGATTCTATAAATAGATCCCTTGTGATGAAGCAATTCCACTTGATGCAATTTCGTTTTTGATTCTCTCTCTCACTCAAGGTTTCCGTTCGTGATCAGCTAGCACTGTGACCAGAAGCGATCTGTTCGTGTGGACTGAGTAGAGGGGTTGTTCTTCATCAACGCTCGTGATCACAACATCAAAGGTTTGAATCACCACAAGAGGTAAATATTTCTATCACTGAGCATGTTCATTCGTAAGGATCGCTAAAGGAAAATTTTAAATTCCGCTGCGCTTTTGATCGCAATTTTCCTTCAGTGGTATCAGAGCCACTTACGAAACCATGGATCTAATAGTTGTTTATGTTCTATATTTTCTGTTTTGATTCGATTAATTAAATTTGGATAATAAACGAGTAATTAAATTTTGCATCTATTGTGTACGATTTGGATGATTGATGTTGACTATGCTTCGGAATCCGACATTAGTATGGTGAAGCAGCGATACATCGATCGTCCATAGGTTACACAAATAAGATCGATCACTTTTATATATGATATAAGTATATCTGATGCAACGATGGTATATGGGATATACTGTTTCGGTTTCGTTCATTCAAACACTTGATGATTGTTATTCCTTTGACCGATCACTGTTCATATGCTTCGGAATCCGACATTAGTATGGTGAAGCAATGGCATGTGATTAATCATACTGAATTATCAATCTAAATGTGTTTGACAGCATGAAACTGTTGCATTAGGGTTCATGACGGCACAAGGGTTGTGTTGTTGCAGAGTTATACGATTAGGGCTGTGAATGCACAAGAGTTGTGTGAAAATGACGCCGATTTCAAATGAATTGTTCATTAAAATTTTACGTCGGGGCACTGCCCCTAACAACCCCGCAAAGGGGTGCTGCCCCCTTGACCCCCGTCCGCTGAACGGTCAGCGGAACCACAGTCTGCTGACTGGGCAGCGGAACCCCCGGCTAACTCTGCGTAGTGTGATCAATCGTCGAAATTTAATTTGCCTTTTTTTAATTAACAAAATTTAAACTAATAATAAAAGTGTGTTTATTATTATTGTCTTGTGGTGATCAGTTATGGCCTTAGTTTTTTCCTTTATTTTGTTTTAGGATTGTAAAATACGGCCTGCGTGTCGTGCCTCTCTCTAAAATTCTTGATGTAACTTCTTTTCTCATCTCACTCCCTCGTATGTAAAACGAGTTTCTTTTATGTAATGTAATGTTATGAAGAAAGAGAAGAATACAATATCAAAGGAGGATAACCTTGGAGATCTTGCTTGGAGAAGTTTAGATCGTTATTAGGTTAGCTTAGGTTCTCTCATTGGCTTGGGAGAACAATTGCGCTAGGGGCCATAACTGTATCCTTTTATGTATATTGATGCATGTGTTTGTATGTTGATGCATGAGAGATACGAATTTCATGTTAAGCCGGTGAGATCAAACTAATAACAAAGTCCCTCAAGTTAAATATTAAGTTCATGCTTTCCAAGTTTTAGCACTCATCAAGACTAGTATCGAACAATGTAGGTTTCGCCTACGCGAGGTGCATGTTCTATATTAGTAAGGTGCGATGGGATAATTGTAATGTCCAACTGCTAAAACAATGGGTCAAACTTAACTAAACACATTATAATAAGATTATACATGTTTAGAAGCAAGAGTTAGGAATGATTCATATGATGAATTAGAATAAGGAGTTATTCACCCAACTGAAAATATTCGAGAGTTGTATGAGATACAAATGGAAGGAGTTCCTACCTAAATAACCTAGTTTTGTGTAATCAGACTAACGCTGACTTAGAACGAAGTGAAATGTGGATCTCGACCCACTAGAAAGTCTTCCAACGGGATTTTCCGAATCAAATGATGAGGTTCATTTGGTTTGAGTAAAATAGTGGGAGCATATTTGATTAAAGGCCTAATTAAATATGTTTTTTTAATGATACTTATATTTTAAATTTTTTGTAGATTACCATGACAACAAACAACCATATTTTGCGATCAATCCTAGATAAGGAAAAATTGTCTGGGACAAATTTCCTGGATTGGCACCGAAATCTGAGGATTGTCCTCAAGCACGATAAGAAGCTGTATGTCTTGGAGACACCTGTTCCTGAAGAGGAACCGCCTAGTTCGGCACCTAAGGCGGAAAGAGATGCTTATAAGAAGCATTTTGATGATGCTAACAAAGCCGCTTGTCTCATGCTAGCTACTATGAACTCGGAGTTGCAAAAGCAACACGAGAACATGTCAGCGTTCGATATGATCGGACATCTGAAAATGCTCTATCAAGAGCAGGCAAGAAACGAGAGGTTTCAGGTTTCAAAGGCCCTTTTTAACAGCAAGTTATTTGAGGGAAACCCTGTAGGTCCCCATGTACTCAAAATGATTGGGTATGTGGAGAACCTTGAAAGGTTAGGGTTTCCGCTTGGAAAGGAAGTTGCAACTGATTTTATCTTGCAATCGTTGCCAGATAGCTTTAATCAGTTTGTCATGAATTTCAACATGAATGACATGGATAAGAGTCTTCCGGAATTGCTAAGCATGTTGAAAACTGTTGAGCAGAATATGAAGACAAAAGGGAAGTCCATTCTGATGGTCAGTAATGGAAAGAAGCTGAACAAGAGGCCTACCAAGCAAGTTGGTAAAGGGAAAGGCAAGGAAGTTGCCAAGCCTAAACCTATTTTTCCTGCTTTGAAGCCTAGTGGAGGCATAGCAAAGGAGGGCACTTGCTTCCATTGCGGTAAGACTGGACATTGGAAGAGAAACTGCCCAAAGTACCTGGAAGATATGAACAATGGAGTAAGGACTTCAAATTCAGGTATTTTTGTTATTGAAATTAATTTATCTACTTCTGCATCATGGGTATTAGATACTGGATGTGGTTCTCACATTTGTACTAATGTGCAGGGGCTAAAAAGGAGTAGAGATTTGGCAAAAGGTGAAGTTGACCTACGAGTTGGAAATGGAGCAAAGGTTGCTGCTTTAGCCGTAGGAACTTATGTTTTGACTTTACCTAGTGGTTTAATAATTTAGTTAGAGAACTGTTATTATGTACCTGCAATTAGTAGGAATATTATTTCCGTTTCTTGTTTGGACAAGTTTGGTTTTTCATTTATAATAAAGAATAATTGATGCTCTATTTATTTGAATGATATATTCTATGCTTCTGCACAAATGAACAATGGACTATATGTACTTGATCTTGAAATGCCAATTTATAACATTAATACTAAAAAGATTAAACCTAATGAGTTAAATCCAAGCTACCTTTGGCACTGTCGCTTAGGCCACATAAATGAGAAACGCATTTCCAAACTCCATAAAGATGGACTCTTGGACTCTTTTGATTATGAATCATATGAGACATGCAGATCTTTTTTAATTGGAAAGATGACAAAGTCCCCATTCACAGGAAAAGGTGAAAGGGCTAATGATCTTTTGGCCCTCATACATACTGATGTATGTGGACCACTGAACATACCATCCATAGGAGGTTTTCAATACTTCATCACATTTACTGATGATTTCAGTAGATATGGTTATGTGTATTTAATGAAACACAAATCTGAAACCTTTGAAAAATTCAAGGAATTCAAGAATGAAGTACAAAACCAACTAGGTAAGAATATTAAAGTTCTTCAATCAGATCGAGGCGGTGAATATTTAAGCCTAGAGTTTGATGACCATCTAAAGGAATGTGGGATTTTATCCCAACTTACTCCTCCCAGAACACCACAATGGAATGGTGTATCTGAGAGAAGAAATCGAACCTTGTTAGACATGGTCCGATCCATGATGAGTCACGCCTATCTTCCGAACTCCTTTTGGGGACATGCACTATTGACTGCAGCTTACACACTTAACCGGGTTCCATCCAAAAAGGTTGAGAAGACACCATATGAGATATGGAGTGGTAAGAAACCACATATGTCTTACATGAAGATTTGGGGTTGCGAAGTTTATGTGAAACGGAAAATTTCAACTAATCTTGAGCCCAAATCTGACAAATGCTTATTTATGGGGTATCCTAAAGAAACAAGAGGGTATTACTTCTACAATCCTTCTGAGGGCAAAGTGTTTGTCGCTCGAACTGGAGTTTTTCTAGAAAAGGATTTTATTTCCAAAAGAATCAGTGGGAGGAAAATAGAGCTTGAAGAAATTCAAGAACCATAAAGCATTGATACACCTATGGAGGAATTAGAGCAGGAAACACAAGTAGTTGTGGAAGAGCAACCTGCTCAAGTAGAACAAGACCAGCGTAGGTCAAGCAGGATACGTCAACAACCTGAGAGATATGGATATCTCATAAGTGATCAGGGTGATGTATTACTCATGGATCAAGATGAGCCTGTGACCTACCAAGAGGCCATAACTGGTCTTGAGTCCGAGAAGTGGCTAGAAGCCATGAAATCTGAAATGGATTCCATGTACACAAACCAGGTTTGGACCTTGATAGAGCCTCTTATAGGAGTTAACCCTATAGGATGCAAGTGGGTCTTCAAAAAGAAGACTGACATGGATGGTAAGGTACATACCTATAAGGCAAGACTGGTTGCAAAAGGCTATAAACAAATTCATGGGGTTGACTATGATGAAACCTTTTCACCAGTTGCAATGCTTAAATCTGTTCAGATTTTACTTGCTATCGCTGCATATCATGATTATGAAATATGGCAGATGGATGTCAAAACTGCTTTCCTTAATGGGAATATTCTTGAGAATATGTACATGACACAACCTGAAGGATTTGACATACCAGAAGAAGCCCAAAAGATATGTAAGTTACAGCGATCAATTTATGGATTGAAGCAAGCTTCCAGAAGCTGGAATCTTTGTTTTGATGAAACAATAAAACAATATGGATTCATCAAGAATGAAGATGAGCCTTGTGTCTACAAGAAGGTTAGTGGGAGCATGATCGTATTCCTGGTATTATATGTAGATGACATATTACTCATTGGAAACGATGTCCCTACCTTGCAACAAGTGAAGACTTGGTTAGGGAAATGCTTTTCAATGAAGGACCTAGGTGAAGCAGCCTATATATTACGAATTAGGATCTATAGAGATAGGTCACAAAAACTGATTTGCCTAAGTCAGAGTACATACATAGAAAAAGTGTTGAGACACTTTAATATGCATGATTCCAAGAAAGGATTCATACTTATGCAACATGGCATGTGTCTGTCAAAAACACAATCCCCTTCAAGTAAGGAAGAAAGGGATCGCATGGATAAGATTTCATATGCATCTGCAATAGGATCTATCATGTATGCCATGCTATGTACTCGACCAGATGTCTCGTATTCTTTAAGTGCAACGAGTAGGTACCAGTCTAATCCCGGTGATGCTCATTGGGTAGCTGTCAAGAATATCCTTAAGTACTTGAGAAGGACTAAGGACTCATTCTTGATATATGGAGGTCAGGAAGAGCTTTCTGTAATTGGATACACCGATGCTAGCTTCCAGACAGATAAGGATGACTTTAGATCGTAATCTGGTTATGTATTTTGTTTAAATGGTGGCGCTGTGAGCTGGAAAAGTTCAAAGCAAGATACAGTTGTTGATTCTACAACCGAGGTTGAGTATATTGCTGCCTTAACTGCAGCAAAGGAAGTTGTTTGGATCAAGAAGTTAATTAGTGAACTTGGCATAGTCCATAGCATTGTGGATCCCATTGATCTCTATTGTGATAACAATGGTGCTATCGCACAAGGTAAGGAGCCTAGATCTCACCAATGATCCAAACACATACTTAGGCGTTATCATCTCATTCGAGAGATAATCGATCGGGGAGATGTGAAAATATGCAGAGTACCTACACTTGACAATGTTGCTGACCCATTAACAAAGCCTCTTGCGCAGCTGAAGCATGATGGACATACTAGATCTATGGGTATTAGGGGTATGCTTGATTGGCTCTAGTGCTAGTGGGAGATTGTTGGTGTAAGCCCTAGAGGCTAATACTTTTGGTAATTGTATCGAATTATTTATTAATAATAAAAGGCATTTCTTTATTATGTTTGCTTTCCAAAATAATAAAGTCCCTAGAATGGTTTATTTGTTTAATGAAATGTTAAGTGTGATTTTATCATGAGATCCCATTAAACATAAGACACTATTCTTAAAGTATCCATAGTCAAGCTTTTATGTGAAGTGGGATAACATTAAAGCATTAAGATTATTATGAAGATAGATTGATGATCACATCTCATGGATCATAGATAAGGAGTTATCAAGTCTTGACATAGGTATGAATATTAGGAGTAATATTTATATTGGATTGACCCGCTATGAGAATACTACATAGAATGTTATGCAAAGTGTCATAAGTTATTCTCATGATGATAATGGTGTATACCACCCTTCGACCTGAAACCATTATGGACCCTAGATGTAGAGTCAAGTATTTTATTGCTGATCAAACATCATCCGTAACTGGATGACTAAAAAGACGGTTGATGGGTACTTCACAAAGCATGCTAAGGGACATGAGTGACCTAGATGGAATTTGCTCATCCTGCATAATAGGATAAATTTCTAAGGGCCCAATATTGAACTGGAAAAGGGTGACACAGTGTATGCCTTGTGTTCAATATAGACATGAGGGCAAAAGGGTAATTGTACAACACAAATATTATCACGGAAAAGGTTTGGTCAGATCACATGACATTTTCGTGACTTGGGTAACAGTGATGTGTTGCTAGATACTGCTCACTGTTTATTATATTAAATGTGTGATTTAATATAATTGCCAACGTCGCGAAAACCTACAGGGTCACACACATAAGGACAGGTTGATGAGAGATAGAATAAATAAGGAACACCATAAGATACGTTGCACTTAAGTGTAATATGGAAAGTGGTAAGGTACCACTTGGATAAGTGATATATGGTACATCATAAGGTATGATGTCCATAAGCTTAATTGGGCTTTTAGCTTATAGTCTTAATTGGGCTTTTAGCTTGTAGCCCACACAAGTGATTCTATAAATAGATCCCTTGTGATGAAGCAATTCCACTTGATGCAATTTCGTTTTTTATTCTCTCTCTCACTCAAGGTTTCCGTTCGTGATCAGCTAGCACTGTGACCGGAAACGATCTGTTTGTGTGGACTGAGTAGAGGCGTTGTTCTTCATCAACGCTCGTGATCACAATATCAAAGGTCTGAATCGCCACAAGAGGTAAATATTTCTATCACTGACCATGTTCATTTGTAAGGATCGCTAAAGGAAAATTTTAAATTCCGCTGCGCTTTTGATCGCAATTTTCCTTCATAATCAAACGTTAGCAAATCTAATAACACAAGTTAAATACTTGAACTAAATCAATTTTACATTCGTACCTCTAGGGTACCCCACTTCGGTTGCCTTCGAAAAATGGTCACAATTCTCGAAATATGAGAAGCTTTTATGGATGTCCTCTAGTTTAAAAGATCATAAGTCTCTCGATGACCCTCTCGACGTTGCCTCGGTTAAAAGTGATCTTAGAACTTTAGGACAGTTACTAAAATTTCTTGCCAAGTTGCCTTCATGACCGTAATGTCCGTTTCGATTATCCCTCAAACATCTAACAATAGGGCTACCTACTCACTAATAGTAGGGTAGCACTGTCTAAAGGAAAAGATGAAAAGAATGACCCTTTTCGAGTATAAAAGTAGATATCTGCTAGAAGTTTGCTCAAACATTTTGCACTTACACAAAAACTACTTTTCAAAAGACATTTCAAAACACTTTGTATACTTTCTCCACTATCCCAAGAAACATTACAAATTTCATTGTACTAAGGCGTTTTCATAACATTTTCAAACAAAAAGCACAAAGGTATTTTAAAAATGAGCAAACCTCTAAGAGCCCGTGGAAAACCACGGATTGAAAGGGTGCTAACACCTTTCCTTTCCATAATCTACACCCCTTACTCAGAAAATTCTCGAAAAAGGTCTTTTTTTGTTCTTTTCACCCTTTCCTTTGTTGGATAAAAGAAAAGTCAATGGCGACTCTTGCTTACCGCAACATTTGTGAATACAAAATGAAAACCAATATATAATAGTCGATTCTGCCACCATATCACAATTGTTATACTTTGAAATCTGAAGTACAAAAGATGGTGAGATCTAGCCTTTTATCCTTTAAATATGTTGCCCCTAACGTGAAAGATAATCCTTTGCCAAAGCATGGAGGAGCATATATTGTAAACATGGTTGCTGTTTGTCCAGGGGACTTCCAGATTTTTGATATCAACCTGGTTAGAAGAGATTTGGTAAAGATGCATGTTGATCTTTGCGAGATCAGTTACTATACGCATGACCATGCTGGTTGTGGCATTTGTAGTGCAGATATCCAGGGATGTGATAAGATAAAAGTTGATCTTCAGGAAATGATGGATGAAGGCATCATTCATATAATTAGGCATGGGGTAGAGTACGAAGAGGATGTGAATATTGTCTTTGGATGTCCTGAAGAATTCCGGATTTTTGACGTGAATAATATGAATAATGATTTGGTGCAGTTGCACGCTACCTTCTGTCACATGGATGGTCAAGAAGAACACAATTACGGGTCTTGTCAGATCTGCTGTAGAGATTCTCGTGGGTGTCCCATAGTGAGAAAGGGTGTTCAATTATTATTGGACAATGGTACTATCAAAGTTTCGGGCAATAGAGATGATTACCATGGGATTAACGTGATTGAGGATTGTTCAGTCGAGACTGTGTCAGATGATGAGTATGCTTCTGCAGATGAATTATTTTCCTTAGATGAAGATATGTTCTCCAGAAAGGATTTTGTAATGTCTAAGTATTATGAAGAAGGGGTGAATATTGTTGTGCCTTATTTTGGTGTTCCCACCCCTATAGAGATTGAGTACGATGGCAAGCTAGATGTTGCTCCAAAGTTGATTTGCTTTTCAGGTCCCGTTCCTTACGAATCAGACAAGGTTGTTCCATATAAATACAATTCTACAATCTTGGAGGATGGTGTAGAAGTTCCCATCAAACCTTTTTCTGATGTCAAGATTATTGTGGAGCCAGTCGAGCCACCCGCAGTGGACGTTTTTCGCACCTATCATTCAAGGAAATAGTAATGCCTATTAAAAGGTTGTTGAAAGTGTTGAACCTAAGAAAGCAGTGGGGAAATCTAGTGGTACTACTCTGAAAAAAGACGTGAATGATATATTGAAGATTATCAAGATGAGTGACTACAGGATCATAGATCAATTGTTGCAAATTCCATCAAAGATATCCATTATATCCTTGCTAATGAATTCTTCTGCCCACGGGGAATCTTTGAAGAGATTATTGGATCAAGCTTTCATGGAAAGTGATATGCCTTTTGACCAATTCAGTAGTGTTGTCGGGAATATTTCATCTTGTAATAACCTGATTTTCTGTGATGACGAGTTGCCCGATGAAGGAAGGAATCATAACTTGGCTCTCCATGTCTCCCTGAATTGTAAGAATGACTTGTTGTCCAATGTGTTGATTGATAATGGATCCACTTTAAATGTCATACTGAGGAGCATGCTCATGAAGCAGAAGTACCAGGGAACTCTCATGCACCCGAGTGGCATAATTGTGAAAGCTTTTGATGGATCGAGGAAGTTTGTCATCGGGGAAGTAGGTTTTCCTATTCACATAGACCTACACTTATTTTAAATTACTTTCCATGTTATGGATATTGTTCACACTTATAGTTGTTTACTGGGACGATCCTGGATACACGAGGCAGGGGCTGTTACTTTAACTTTGCACCAGAAGTTGAGGTTTGTGCATGAAGGAAAGATGGTTATCATAAATGGAGAACATGCATTGTTAATATCTCATTTATCCTCTTTCAGTGTTGTGGAAGAAAATGAAGTTGTTGTTGGAACTCAAATCCAAGCTTTATTTGTTGATAATGTAAGGGAAAAATGAGAATTTTGTAGTTTTGTTTAAGGATGCTCAGCAGGTAGTGCATAATGGCCATAGTAAAGTATGGGGGCAGATTATGGATCCACCTATGAATAAGAATAGAGCTGGTTTGGGATTCTCTGCGAAGAATAACAAAGGTGAGAATATGAAGCTGAAGTCTGCTTTGGGAAAATATCAAGACATCTTTCATAGTGGAGGTTATCTTCATCCAACTGTTCCTAGGATCAATCTAGTCTAGAAGGCGAAGCAGAGCAAGAGATGTCGAACTACTTGATGCATGGAGTTAGAGTTCAAAACTGGGTCACTATTGATGTTCCCTCTTGCATTCATATCTCAAAGTAATATTTTTTTTGTTAATCTTTTCAAAAATCTTTCACTCTGCCCAAGGTGAAAGTATTGATATTGTATGGGCTTATCTGTTGCTTTGATCTTGAAAGTCAATAATAAAAGTTATCTTTGATTCCTAATTTGTGTCTTTATTTTCTGATTTTTCTTGGGAAATGGTAATCAGAAAAATCCTTTTAAAATAAATAATAACTGCAAATAAATATGCATAATCACTTTTTATATGTGTCAGTTTCTAAAAGCAATCATAAATCATATGTGCGGATTAATTAAAAAAACCCGTTGAGTACAATGACCCTGCACCCTTTCCAAACTTTTAATATCATGTGTATGTGTCCGAAGAAGAATAATATGATGAAATTCCAGAACAGGTTTCACAGTTTCTTGAGCGTAAGGAAAGTTCCATTCAGCCGTATAAAGAGCCATTGGAGACAATCAATTTGGGCACAAAAGAAGATCCAAAGTAAGTCAAGATTGGAGCATTGCTTCATCCCGACGTAAAGAGCAGGTTGATTGAATTGTTGAAAGAGTATGTGGACATCTTTTCTTGGTCATACCAAGACATTCCGGGGTTGGATACTGATATTGTGGAACATCATTTGTCACTAAATCCAGAATGCCCGCCAATCAAGCAGAAATTACAAAGAAATTACCTTGATATGTCAGTTAAAATTAAAGAAGAGGTTTCAAAGAAGATTAATGTCGGTTTTCTTGGTACATTAGTTTATCCTTAGTTAACTACCAATATTGTCCCAGTACCAAAGAAAGATGGAAAAGTTTGCATGTGCGTTGATTATAGAGATTTAATTAAAGCTAGTCCAAAAGATGACTTTCCATTGCCACATATTGATATGTTGGTTGATAGTACAGCAAAACTCAAAAGATTATCATTAATGGACGAATTTTCCAGATATAATCAAATAAGAATGGCTCCTGAGGACATGGAAAAAACAATTTTTATCACACCCTGGAGAACATTTTGTTTCAGAGTGATGCCCTTCGGGTTGAAGAACGCTGGTGCAACGTACAAGAGGGTAATGACAACCTTATTCCATGATCTGATGCACAAGGAAATTGAGGTATATGTTGATGATATGATTTCCAAATCCCATAATGAAGAAGGGAATATAGAAGATTTATTGAAATTGTTTCAGCGTTTGAGGAAATACCGTCTCCTCTTGAATCCAAATAAATGCACCTTTGGTGTCTGATTAGGAAGATTGTTAGGTTTCATTGTCAGCTAAAATGGAATTGGAGTTGATCCTTATAAAGTTAAGGCCATTCAATAAATGTCTACACTGAGAACTAAAAAGCAAGTTAGAGGCTTTCTTTGGCGTTTGAATTACATTTCAAGATTTTTTCCCATATGACTTCAATGTGTGAACCGATCTTTAAGTTGTTAAAGAAAGATCAAGGTTATGTGTGGACAGATGATTTCCAAAGGGCATTTGAGAGTATTAAAGAGTATCTGCTTGAATCTCCTATCTTTCTCCCTCCTGTTGAAGGAAGACCATTGATCATGCATCTGACAGCGTTAGATAATTCTATGGGCTCTATTTTCGGACAACAAGATGAAACAGGGAAAAGACATGTTGTGTTTTGGCATGTGCGGAAAAATGGTTGCGACAATATATGTTGAATCATACTACTTATTTGATTTCCAAAATGGATCTTATTAAGTACATTTTTGAAAAGCCTTCTCTTGCTGGGAGAATTGCCTGTTGGTAGATGTTGTTGTCTAAATATGATATTGAATACCGTACTCAGAAGGGTATAAAAAGCAGTGTGTTGGCAGATTATCTTGCTCACCAACCGATTGATGATTACCAATCTGTTAAATATGATTTCCCAATGAGGATGTGATGTTTTTGAAAATAAAAGATTGTGATGAACCTTTTCCCAAGGAGGGTCCTAATCCTGAATCCCGGTGGGGTATGGTATTTGATGGATCTGGAATGCTTATGGGTAAGGAATTGGTGTTGTGATTATCACTCCCCATGGATCACATGTCCCATTTACTGCAAGGTTGGCATTTGATTGCACCAATAACATGGCATAGTACGAAGCTTGTATCATGGATCTCGAGGAGGCTATTGATCTCAGAATCAAAATTCTAGATGTGTATGGCGATTTAGATTTGGTAATAAATCAGATTAAAGGAGAATGGGGTGCTCGTCACCCTATCTTGATCCCTTACAAAGACTATGCTAGAAGATTATTACCCTTCTTTAATAAATTTGAATTCCATCATATTCCCTGAGATGAAAATTAGATGGCGGGTGATTTAGCCAATTTGGCTTCTATGTATCAAGTAAATACGTGGAACAATGTGCCTCGTATCATGGTCCGACATTTGGATAGACCAGCTCATGTGTTTGAAATAGAGGGAACGTCAGACAAAAACCTTGCTATTATGATGTAAAGCATTTTCTCTAGACTCATGATTACCCGGCTGGTGCGTCAAACAAAGATAGAAAGACATTGAGAAGGTCAGCAGGCAGCTTTTTCCTCAATGAAGATGTTTTATAAAAAATAAATATAACATGGTCTTGCTCATATGCGTGGTGTTGTACCCTAACTTTTGACCCTAAGATCCCTCTATCACATCATATCAACTTAATCACAACAATATCACACACTAGGGTTTGGTTCTTCTCCCTATCTTTAGCTTTGCTCTATGGGGAATCACTAAGCACCTTGACTTGTATTTTGTGATCATTTATTTTTTTATTACCCTTTAACTAATGAATACAATAAGTGTTTTCCCCAATTTATGATGATTGTAGGAGAAAGCACAACACATTCCATCAAGATTGATCTAAATTCATGAGTTCATTTCTATGCTTTCCTCAACAAAGCTTAATTGAGACTCAAGCCTCAACATTGATTATACTTTGAAGAAATATCATAAGAAAGTCTATTATGATTCCTCATACTTCAAGTTGTCAAAGATGGTTCAAAGTTACAAGGATTGATTGAAGAAGTTTGACTCAACTGGGCAAATCCTTGATTCATTGATCACAAGTGCACATCTCCTTCAATTATCAAGATTTGAAAGCGTTTCTAGTTGCTATGGTTTCTCCTTATCATCCTCAACAACTCATGTTCACATTACAAAAGTATTTGTCTAAAGAGGTAGGTCAAAATTGCAAAGGTTTCCCAAGGCATTTTCTTGCTCTAGGAGCTAGGGTTTTGAACTTCAAAAGGGCATATCTTACTCATCTTTTGGTATTTTTGAATGATTCTAAATACATTCTTTTCTTAAAAGGGTTATTAACAAATAACTACAAAAGTTTTAAGGAAATTTTGTGTGGAAGAAACATGATGACGAAGAAAGATTACAAGTCCTCCAAATGAACCCTCAAATTCCATTAGGTGATTTCAAATGATCATAACTTGGTAAATTTATGTCACCTTGAACCCATTCTTTTTACACAACGATCTTAAAGATGTGAACTTCAACCCATATTTTAAGTGCAAAGTGTAAAAATGGATGGAAGATGCCCTAAGGATGCAAAAGATTAAAGGTCATTTCATGAATTTTTTCCAACTTCAACAAGTCATAACTTTCTCAATTTTTGGAAATTTTGAATGGTTAAATTCTCAAAATGTCATTCAAGATATTTACTTTATGCCATCTTTTTTGGTCAAGAGCAAATTTCAAGAGGAAGGGCATGTTTAGATGCAAGACATTACACGTCATTTTTGAAGAAAAACTTAGAAATTTTATGTATAGAAAGTCAACCTCTTTTTCTCAACTTTGACTCATCACAACTTTCAGCTCAATCATCCATTTGATCTCATTCTTTTCACATTTTAAAGCTTGTAATCTAATCTTTCTAAAGCTTCAAGAGTCATGTCTTAAGACCCTTTGAGTTGAGAATTCCATTGATTTGAATTTGGTAACTTAAAACTGAAGTTTCTCCAAAAGTCATAATTTGAAATCCTTGTTTTGGATTCTCAACACAATTATTGTGTGTTTTTTCTTCTAATCACGTTTAGTGAACCTCCATAATTGATTAGCACCTCAAAACGCAAAGAATAGCTAAGTTTTGATGAAAACCAAGTCACACTTCACTCGTGCTCAACCTCCACCCAATTTCACTTCAAACTTCATTGTTTCCTCCAATTCTCAATCCTATTCAAATCCTTATAAATAGAGGACCTTATTCCACACTTTGACACAAGCTTTGAGAGCCAAACGCACCCTATTAAAACCTCACACGAACTTCACAGTTTTGAAATCAGTTTCTGAGATTTAAACTTTTTCTCCAAAATTCTTTGCACATTTATCATCCTTAATCATCATACAAGTTCTCCAGCACTTAAACCAAGCAGAACGAGCCATAAATCAAGTTATAGAAGTCCATTTTCAGAGCTTTATTCTTGAACTTCTAACAGGTAGAATCCTCCACCATTTGGACCCAAACGAAGCACTAACTTACTGTACTCGTCCTTCTGATTCTTATGCTTCTTACAATTTTTAAATTTATTAATAATTGAGAGAGAAATCACAACTAAAGGTGCTCGCTATTTTCTGGTTTTGATCCATATCTCTTTGCACACTTTACATAAATTTGGCGCGATGGTGGAGTTAGGATCGTCTTGAAGAGATGAATCCAATGATACTAGTCTGAGATTCTAATTTTTCCATTTGAAGAAACTCATGAAATCTCCATTGCAAGGCATATGGAGGTTGAAGATGATGATATGTCTCGTCTCAACCAATGATAGCGTGCCAATTATTTTATTCTGATATGTTGACTATTTTCTGGTCTAGTGTATTCAATTAAGGTCCATATAAAGCAGTGCGTCTGGTCAACTTGATCAGCTTACTAACGCATTTTAACTATGATCTGATGGTCCACATCTTTTCAGTTTTATTTTTATTTTCTGATTTTATATTTTAATTGTTTTAAATTTCAAAAATTCATAACTCTTTTATTTTTTATCCAAAAATTATGAAAAAAATATATAAAAATACCTTGAATTATTTCAGACTTTATGAATTTTTTTTAATATTTTTATTTTGATGTTTGATATTTTTTATAATTTTTTCTTTGTTTACTTTATTTTAATTGTTTTAAAAATAATTTCTAACATTTTTAAATTCTGAATTTTTTTATAAAAATCATTTTCAACATTTCTAACCATCTGAATTATTTGTGGAATTTTATCTTATTTTTTTACTATTTCTGATATTTTTTTCTATATTTGAGCAATTTAAATTAGTTTAAAAATAGTTGATGACTTTAAAAAATTACCAAAAATTTCATAAAAATATTTGAGTTCATTTATGATTTTTTTATGGTCTCATTTAATTTTTCTTGAGTTTTTTGAATATAATTGTTATTTTTCCCTTATTTCCAAATTTAAAAATCATTTAAAACTTTTTTCTTTTATTTTTAATATTATTTTATTTTGTGTACATATTCTGGCTGGTCTTGGACTATGAAATTTTGATCATGAACTTTATTAACATCAATAGATCCATGGTGTTTTGTCTAACTCCATAAATATGGATGAATGATTTTAATAATAGTTTGATTAAATTTTTGGTTCAAATGTGGTTTACTTTTTACCCTATTTCTCCTTCATCTCATCTCTCTCAATTGTACTAAATGTGATTATAGCATGATTTCCATATCATATCTCAAAGCATATGGTACATAGATTGCTATTAATCGGTCTCAAAATAGGTGCGACTTCTATATAAATCCACTTACAATTGCTTAACATAACGCTAAATTTTGTCCCGATTCGAGAAATGATCATTTGTGGCCCAAACCCATGTTTGCAATCCCAAGTATGTTGATTTGAACCCTTTGATCCAATAACCTTGAGATTCACTGTTAGGAGGCTTTGGTTATACCAATCCTCTAATGAATCTTCATCAATTTTGGTCAAAGTGGATCACTTAAACATCATTGACCATTTAATGTTGCCTTAAGAATTCTTAAATGGATGATATACTTGACAAAAAGCAAATGCAACTTATTTTTGAGAGGATTTGGTTCTACCAATCCTCTAATGAGTTCAAAATGCAAGTTTCAATATGATCATTAAACTAACCACTAATTCCTAACAATTGACTTTATTTTATGCTTTTACTTTATGCATTTACTTTAAGCACATTTATTTTTAGCATTTACATTTCATGCAATTTCCATCTTTGCTCACTTTAGTATTTACTTTTATGTCATTGTTATTTTTTCTCATTTGAGCTTTTCATTTCTATTTTCTTTTTGAAGATACTTAATAATCAACTTGAGCCCTAAAAAACTTTAATGTTATTTGGACTACTTGGTTATTATCCTTGGCATTATGGAGTGATGGACTTCTTGGACTTAGGATTGTGGGCCTTAACCTATATTGGAGACCTTGTGATCTCAATTGTTATTTTGTCTGGAGTTCTTGGGGTTTACCCCAAGACATTGGGTTGTTTGTTTATTTGTTTTGTGTGCAGTTTATAGTGATTACATGCTTTGTCCGTGATCTGGAATTCATTTGTATACAGTCGTTACTCTGCCAAGTTTTTGTGAAGACTTAATACAAATGGAGTTTGGTTTCCTTAAGAGGTCCATTTTGTAATTGTTTGTTTGGTTTCAAACCCAAAGGATGGGAATTCTACATTGACTCATTGTGTAAAGTGTTGGCCTCTTGTTGGTTAGACGGTTCTTTTCTCTGGCTTTTATCTTATGATTTAGGATAGTCCCTTCATCTCCTCCCATCTTCTTTAATTTCAAAAATCTTCTCCCTCCTTTTGAAAACTTTTCTTGTTTTAAAACTTGAACCACCTTCATAATAAATTTGGACTTAGGTCCATGCATATTCAAAAAATATTTTCTTAATCAAATTTTAATCAATTTAACAATACTTGGACATTTTTTCGAGAATACTAAAAGTCAATCAATCACATTCAAACTATTTTTCCATTTTTGCTTTTATATTTAAAAAAAAATCTCAAAAAGAATAGACTCTTGTCAATCCTTGTAGTGATGCAAAAAACTATACTTCTACGATATGTAGTGAAGTGAGACATTTTCCACTTGGGTGTTGAGTGAGGCTTTTGTTGATTTTAAAATCCAAGCCATATCCTCTACTTTGAGATGATGCAAATTATCCTTTCTCATAATTGTTGGTAGTAAGTACGTTTTCCACTCGGACAATGGCAATGATGTCTTATCTCTTAAAATTAACCAACGCACTTGTGTTTTAAAATTTTTAAAAGGTGAACTACATGTACCATGAACCCCTTTTACACGGAAGGTGGAACGTAGGCACTAAAGGTTCGCAACCGCGGTTGGTGCAAAAATTTAAAAAAAAATTTCTTTTCTCATCCCCACAATCTATTTTTGTATACAACATTTTATAGCCAAAATATACATATTTTCAAAGAGGTTCCTATGGAGTACCATAGATGTTTAGGGTGCTAATAACTTCCCTTTTCATAACCAACCCCCGAACTTAGATTTTCTCCCCCTCTTTTTGGGTTATTCGCTCTTTTACCATTCCTTTGGAAACAATAAAGCGTGGTGGTGATTTTTATTTTGATATGTGCGACTTAAGTCAATCTAATGGCTTTGTCTCAATATTTATGCCACTACAGAAAAAAATGGTGAATTCACTGGGGAGAGATTGAATTCTGGTTGGTACATCCCTAAGTGGATTGAGCATATCTTTGTTTATATTTGTATATGTGCTATTGTTTGTTGCATATTATGTGTTGTATATCTGTTTGTCTGGATTTTCCTGGTTTTCAGGGTGCTTGGTGATTTCTCATAAGTCATATACTCGTACTTGGGAAAACATAAGATAGGATGGGTGGTATAGTCATGTTAACTTTGAGGGTGTAATCCCAAAAAAGGAGACATGAGATCCCCCACTCAGTGGAGACCCCTTTGGTTGTAGTGTCGTTTATTGGACAATCGGGAAGACATGCTGCTTTCGACCTGGGAGCCTTCTGTAACTGAGGACTGTAGAACCTTTAACCCACTTGGCCTGTTAGGTGTAGTGCGGAAGCTATAAATAAGTAATCAGGAAATGGTTGTCACGCGATACTATGGTCGGACGAGTTTTTCTGAGAATATTGCTAATTACCGAGTCAATCGGGATGTTGGTAATATCTAAAGGAAAGATGTAGACTCTGGGAACCTCTTAGAACCTTGTTTGACAAGTGATAACTTTTAGACCATACCTTGTTGGTAGTACCTTTGACCTCATGCTCGTGACGTTGAACCTATGAACCCTACGTTTGTGATCTTGTGTGTGATTGTTGCATCATGCATACATGCACCCATGAGCATCTTCTAAAGACATTTTGTTTTGAGGGACTTAAAAAGTTGACTCTTTGTGAATATCTCAGGTACTTTTTTATTAAGGATTCTGAAAAAAGAAAGACCGGGGAAATACAGTTTCAAAGATCTTAAGATAGATGAGTTGATGAGTCTGATTCCCGAGATCGAGAGTCCTACAGATTTTCGGAGGAATTATGGGCCATCATTTCTATTATGAAGCTAGGGATGAAGGAGGGTATACTCTCGACTTTGGTCCAGTTCTATGATCCGATGAATCGATGCTTTACTTTCCCTGATTATCAGTTGATGCCTACATTAGAGGAATATTCTTATCAGTTAGGTTTACCTATTACCGATCATGTTCCTTTTACTGGTTTGGAGGGTGAGCCAAAATCACATGAGATTGCTACTTTGATCCATCAGGGAAAGTCTGAGGTTGAAGCCCACATAACTACTAAAGAAGGTATTAGAGGATTACCAGCTCAATTATTATTGGAGAAAGATCACTGCTTCACTAGGATGAAGAGTACGGTTAATTTTGAGGCCATCTTTGCTCTACTTGCTTATGCATTGTTCTTATTTCCCAATGTCGACAAATTTGTGGATATCAATGCCATCAGGATATTTATGATTGGGAACACAGTCCCTACATCATTAGGTGATGCTTATTACTCCATTCATCTTTTGGATTCTTATCATAGAGGGATGATCATTTGTTGCACGCCTTTGTTGTATAAGTGGTTTATTTCTCACTTACCTAGATATGATGCTTTCTGGGATGTCAGAAAGGAACCTTGTTGGGCTCCAAAAATTATGACCCTCACTCATTCAGATATTGTTTGGTATCATTAGGTATACTATGATGTAGAGATTGTCGACAGTTGTGGTAGTTTCCCCAATGTACCTATTCTTGGTTTAAAGGGAGGAATTTACTACAACCATGTTCTTGCATAACGAAAGCTTGGATATCTGATGAGGGATAAGCCAAATAGTATTCATTTGAGTGGTTTCTTCTTTAAAGAGGAATAGGTTCATAAGGAAGCTAAAGAGGAGATTTCAAAGGCTTGGCGTCATATTCACAAGAAGAGTAGGAAGGATTTGGGACCTAGAGGGGTTGTTTCTTTGGAGCCTTATCTTCAGTGGGTACAAGCAAGAGCCATCCAGTTGAAGATGTCGTATTCCCGTGAAGCACCCATGCCTAAAATGTTTTAAAAGACCACTCTTCAGCTAGCTTTAGTTAGGATGCAGCAAGAAAAGGATGCTTGGAAGAATAAGTGTCAGACTTTAGAGGTATCCTACCGAGCAGACCTGAAGGAGAAAGATGACTTGATTGAGATTCTTGAGAGTCGTGTTATGGAGACGATGGAGAGGCAAGAGGATTTATTTTCCTATAAGCCTCAATCATGACCTAGTTGTTCACTTCCTAACTTTGATGATTAGAAGGAGGTCGCCACCAGGTATGCGGAAGAAAACCAAAGGTTGAAGACTCAGATTTCCAGGCTTACATGGAAGCGTCAGCATGTAGAGTGATCTCCATTAGCTTTGCTTTTATAGGGTTTTAGACTTTATTTTCATCTTGTACTTGGGATTATTCAAACTTGTACATAAAGTTGTAACTCGTTTTGAAGTTATTATAATGAGATTTTCAGTATTTCAAATGTGTTATTACTTTGATATTTGCAAATTTTCTATAAATCTTTGAGTCCCTTGAAATGTTAATAATAAAATAAAGCATGTGCACTACATATCATGCATCATATTGCACATACTTCTTGCATTTTTTGTATATATCCAAGTGTCTTACTGAGCTTCTTTACTTTGAACAACAAGTTGTCTCATCAGTATAATACTCGAGCTAATCTCAGAAGGAAGATGAATAATCTAGAACAAGAGAATCACAAGCTGCGCGAGGAAGTTTCTGCTCTAAAGGTCGGTATAGCTTATATCACTGATCCAATGGAAGCTTTGGTGGCTGCTCAGAATCAGCCACCAATTGCTCAGCCTCAACAAACAATGGTTACTACCGAAGCTCCGACTGTTCCTATTTTTGCTACTCCATCTGCTATTGTTCAGAATTGTATGCCTCTGGGATACCCTCAAGTTTCCCCACTTGTTCAAACTTTTGTTGCTCCTGCAGCTCCTGTTGTGCATGTTACCCATGTTGCTAGAAATGAGATTCAATATGCTGCACCTCCCTCGGTGAATGTGGTCTTGTTTGCTAATGATGAAGTGTATCGCCTTATTCCTTCACCAAGTGAAATCTTTGGTTTCTATGATCAAATGGACGATTTTCAAGACCAATTTGATAAGATGCAGAAAGAGTTGAAGGCCCTCAGAGGAAAAGAGTTGTTTGGGCAGAATGTGAATGATGTGTGTTTGGTGTCAAATGTGAAGATAACTGCAAAGTTCAAATTGCCGGAGTTCGAAAAGTACAAGGGAAACACTTTCCCTCGTGCTCACTTAGTAATGTATGTAAGGAGAATTTCTACCTATACAGATGATCAACGCCTGTTAATTCATTTCTTTCAAGACAGTTTAACTGCTGCAGCATCGAAATGGTACATGAGCCTTGACAGTGCTAATATTCATTCTTTCAACGACTTGGGTGAAGCGTTTATCAGACATTACAAATAGAATATGGACATGGCACCTGACCATGATCAACTAATTGCCATGGTCCAGAAAGACAAGGAGTCATTTAAAGAATATGCACAGAGATGGCATGAAGTAGCCGCCCATGTGATTCCTTCAATGGAATAAAAAGAGATGACAAATATTTTTCTGAAGACACTGGGTTCATTCTATTATGAAAGAATGGTGGCGAGTGCACCCAATCATTTTACCGAAATGGTGGGAATTGGTGTCGGTTTAGAAGAAGCTATAAGAGAAAGTCGTCTGACAAAGAGTGAAAATTTCGGAAATACGAAAAAACCATCATTTGGATTTGTTAAGAAGAAAGAAGGAGAAACAAATGTTGTTATTCAAGAAAGAAGGGTTAATCTTCCTAGAAGAAGTCACCAGCGCCATCAACAGGTTGCCTCGGTAACTCCGGTTGTAAATGTTGCTCTGACTACAATCGCTTATCAAAGACCAGCCCCTCAAGGAAGTCAATGGCAGAATCAGAGAAGAGAACCTTTTGATGTCATCCCTTTGAGTTATGTAGAGATAATCCCAGCATTGATCCAGAAAAAGTTGGTCCAGGCTAGGCCACCCCCTGCTATACCATCCCCTTTGCCTTGGTACTATCAGGCTGATCAGACGTGCGCTTTCCATCAGGGTGCACTAGGGCATAATGTGGAAAATTTTTATCCTCTGAAATCCGAGGCACAGAAAATGGTTAGATCTGGCCTTTTATCCTTCAAAGATGCCAGTCCTAATGTAAAAGTTAATCCTCTGCCAAAGCATAGAGGAACGAATGTTGTCAACATGGTTGTTGGTTATCTAGGGGACTTTCAGATTTATGATATCCACTTGGTCAAAGGAGACTTGGTAAAGATGCATGCAGACCTCTGCGAGTTTATTTACTATACTCATGATCATGCTGGTTGTGATATTTCTAGCACTAATATACAAGGTTGCGATAAGATAAAGGCTGATTTGTAGGAAATGATGGATGAGGGCCTCATCCATATAATCAAGCCTAGGGAAGAATATGAGGAGGAAGTGAACATGGTATTTGGATGTCCTAGAGAGTTCAGGATCTTTGATGTGGACCATATGAATGATGATCTCGGGAAATTAAATGCTACTTTCTGCCCCATGGCTGGTCAGGTAGAGCACCACTATAGATCTTTTCGGGTTTGCTGTAGGAATTCCCGGGGATGTTCCATTGTAAGAACATGTATTCAGTTGTTACTGGATAATGGAACGATCAAGGTGTCAGGCCAAAGAGATGATTACCAGGAGGTTAATATGATCGAGGTTTGCTTGGCTAATGATGAATCGGATGATGAATATGCATTGTCAGATGAATTATTTTCCTCGGATGAGGATATGTTCTCCAGCGATGATTATTTGATACTTAAGTTTTCTGAAGAAGGTGTGAATGTAATTGTTCCTTGTTTCAATTATTTTGTCCCTGTGAGATTGAGTACTATAGCAAGCCAGTTGTTGCTCCAGTAGTAAGTTGCTTGCCGGGACCTGTTCCCTACAAATCAGACAAAGTTGTATTATACAAGTACAATGCTACAATTCTGGAGGATGGTGTGGATGTTCCCATCCAGCCTTTGTCTAATGTCGATAATATTGTTGAGGCCAGTAGAGTGACCCACGGTGGTCGTGTGTTTGCTCCTATTATTCGAGTAAATGTTAATGTTGATAAGAAGGTTGTTAAAAGTGTTGAAAATAAGAAAAAAGTGGGGGAATCCAGTGGTGCTACTCTGGAAAAAGAGGTGGATAACATATTGAAGATTATCAAGATGAGCGACTAAAGGATAGTAGATCATTTACGGAAGACTCCTTCAAAGATATCTATCCTAGAATTGTTGACGAATTTTGTTGTTCATAAAGAATATTTAATGTGGGTGTTGGACCAAGCCTTCATGGAGTGTGATATTTCGTTAGATCAATTCAGTAGTATGGTAGTTAATATTACATCTTGTAATAACCTAAGCTTTTGCGACGATGAATTGTCGGACGAAGGGAGAAATCACAATTTGGCTCTCCACATATCCATAAACTGTAAAAATGATTAGTTGTCAAATGTGCTAATTGATAATGGGTCTGCCTTAAATGTTATACTGAGGAGTACGCTAATGAAGTTGAAATATCAAGGGGCTCCCATGCTCCCAAGTGGTATTATTGTCAATGTTTTCGATGGATCAAGGAAATCAATTATTGGGGAAGTCGATCTGCCTATTCACATAGGCCCTCACTTGTTCCAGATCACTTTCTAAGTCATGGATATTGTGCCCGTATACAGTTGTCTACTGGGAAGGCCATGGATACATGAAGCAGGGGCTGTCACTTCCACTCTACACCAAAATTTGAAGTTCGTGTACGAAGGCAAAGTGGTTATTATAAATGGAGAGCAAGCATTATTGATATCTCATCTATCGTATTTCAGTGTTGTAGAAGCAGACGAAGATGTTGTTGGGATGCATTTCCAATGTATGCATGTTGATAACGTAAGAGAGAATGAGAATTATATGGCTTCATTCAAAGATCCTCAGTAGGTTGTGCGCAATGGTCCAAGTAAAGTATGGGGAAAATTATTGATCCTCAGGTAAACAAGAACGGGGATGGTTTGGGATTCTCTGCAAAGAATGGCAAAATTGAGAGCTTGAAATCAAAGTCTACTGTGAGCAGCTATTAGGATATTTTTCGCAACAGAGGCTACCTCCATCCAACTTTTTCTAGAGTTAATGCTATTGTGGAGAATGGAGAAGAACAACATATGCCAAATTATGTGACGCCTGGAGTCAGAGTCCAGAACTGGGTAACTATTGATGTTTCCACTTGCATCCATGTCTCAAAGTAGTTTGTTTTTTTGTTTATCTTTTCAAAGAGCTTTCACTATGCCCAAGGTGAAAGTTAATATTGTATGGGCTTATATGTTTGCTTTGCTCATTAAATTCATTAATAAAAGATGTCTTTGATTCTCAAATCATGTTTTATTTTCTGATTTCTTCTTAGAAAATGGTAATAAAAAAAAAAGCTTTTTAGAATAAATAATAGTTGTAAATAAATCTGCATGATCACTTGATATATGTGTCAGTTTCTAAAAAACAATCATAAATCACATGTGTAGATTAATTAATAAACCTGTTGTATACAATGACCCTGCATCTTCTCCCAACTTTGAATACCATGTGTTTGGGACAGAAGAAGAAGAATATGATGAGATTCCAAAAGAGATTTCACGGTTGCTCAAGCGTGAGGAAAATTCCATTCAGTCGTATAAAGAGTCGTTGGAGACCATTAATTTGGGTTTAGAGGAAGAGCCAAAGGAAGTCAAAATTAGGGCATTGTTGCATCTTGATGTGAAGAGTGGGTTGACTGAACTATTGAAAGAGTATGTAGACATCTTTTCTTGGTAGTACCTAGATATGCCTGGTCTAGATACTGATATTGTGGAACATCATTTGCCTTTGAAGCCATAGTGTCTGCCGGTCAAGCAAAACTTAAGAAGAACTCACCCTGATATGGCAGTAAAAATTTAAGAAGAAGTGTTAAAGCAGATAAATACCAATTTTCTTGTGACATCAGTGTATCCTCAGTGGATTGCCAATATAGTCCCTGTACCAAAGAAAGACGGAAAAGTTTGAATGTGCATAGATTACATAGATCTAAATAAAGCTGGTCTAAAAGATGATTTTCCGTTGCCGCACATTGATATATTGGTTGATAGCAATGCAAAATTCAAAGTATTCTCGTTCATGGCCAAATTTTCCGGATATAATCAAATAAGAATGGCTCTTGAGGACATAGAAAAAACAATGTTTATCACACCCTGGGGAACATTCTGTTACAGAGTGATTCCCTTCGGGTTGAAGAATGATGGTGCAACGTACCAGAGGGCTATGACAACCATATTGCAGGATCTGATGCACAAGGAAATTGAGGTATATGTTGATGACATGATTGCAAAATCACAGACCTAAGAAGGGCATATAGAATATTTGTAGAAATTGTTTCAGTGTTTGAGGAAGTATCGTCTCCGCTTGAATCCAAATAAATGCACCTTCGGTGTCCGATCGGGGAAGTTGTTAGGTTTCATTGTCATCCAAAAAGGAATTGAAGTGGGTCCTGATATTGTCAAAGAAATTCAGGAAATGCCTGAGCCAAGGTCTGAAAAGCAAGTTAGAGGCTTCCTTGGGCGTTTGAATTACATTTCCAGATTCATTTCCCACATGATTGCAGCGTGAGAACCGATCTTTAAGTTGTTAAAGAAATACCAAAGTTGTGTGTGGGCGGATGATTTCCAAAGGGCATTTGAAAGTATCAAAGAATATCTGCTTGAACCTCCCATCTTGCTCCCTCCCGTGGAAGGAAGATCATTGATTATGTATCTAACAGTGTTGGATAGTTCTATGTGTTGTATTATGAGATAGCAGGATGAAACAAGAAAGAAAGAATATGCCATCTATTATCTCAGTAAGAAATTTACTGAATATGAGTCACGGTATTCTTTGCTGGAAAAGACATGTTTTGCTATGGCCAGGGCGGCAAAGCGGTTGCAGCAATATATGTTGAGTCATAATACTTGGTTGATTTCCAAAATGGATCCAATTAAGTTATTTTTTGAGAAGCATGCTCTTACTGGGAGAATTGCTCGTTAGCAGATGTTGTTGTCTGAATATGATATTGAATACCACACTCAGAAGGCTATAAAAAGTAGTGTGTTGGCGGATTATCTGGCTCACCAACCAGTTGATGATTATCAGTATATTAAATATGATTTCCCTAATGAGGATGTTATGTTTCTAAAAGCGAAATATTATGATGAATTGTTGCCTGGGGAAGGTCCTGATCCTGAATCCAGGTGGGGTATGATATTTAATTGAGTTGTGAATGCTTATGGAAAAGAAATTGGCGATGTGATTATCACTCCACATGGATCACATATTCCTTTTACTACAAGGCTGACATTTGATTATACCAATAATATTGCGGAGTATGAGGCTTGTATCATTGGTCTCGAGGAAGCCATTGATCTCAGAATCAAAGTTTTAGATGTATATGGTGATTCAGCTTTGGTAGTTAACCAGATTAAAGGAGAATGGGATACTCTTCACCCTGGCTTGATCCCTTACAAAGATTATGCTAGGATATTATTACCTTTCTTTAACAAAGTTGAGTTCCATCATATTCCGATAGATGAAAATCAGATGGTAGATGCTTTGGAAACTCTGACTTCTACGTATCAAGAGAATAATGGTTATTGTATTTCAATGTATCTTTTCCAATATATATTACCATTTTCCAAACTTTGTAATCATCTATAGAGTCTCGCCATTCGCAGACTACCATTCTATTAATAAAGCTTGAGCTTTTGTCCAATTATTTGCAATTCTTATTTTGTTCAGCTTACAAAGCCTTCGTTTATTATTGATAGAAATTTTCAAAGAAAACAAGATTAGATAACAAAATTATTTTTTGAAAATAGTTTACATATTACTTCTTGCTTTAGATTTTTTGATTCAAGGAGAACAAAAATCGTGACTCCAAGGATGGACGAACTCTGAATTTTTGGAAGTATGAATCCCCCAGGAAAGGCTCTCCCATGTCACTTTTGTTGGTTTGAGTATGATTTTATTGTGCTTCTCAAATAATTGAAGATGATACCAATCGATGTATGGTGCGGTATTGGGTTTATAATCAAAATTTCCCCAGTCAAGTCTCGGTTCATTTTGATTTTAGGTTTGCAGGGTCTGAGGTTTCTATCTCGTTCTCTCCAGTAAGGCAACCAGACAAGGGCAATGTCTTTTCTAAGAAATATTGAAACAGTTGTCAATTTTTTGGGTTTTCTTCCGCCAAGTACTGGATTTGATTTAAAATCCCCATAAGTTTGATTTCTTGTTGTAATGTTTGACTTCTTAAATCTGTAGATATGGCTTTCCCTGTGAAGTTTCATAAGTTTTCCCTAGAGAAGTTGGTGCAATCATCGCTCAGTATTGAAGAATGTATCTTAGTTTCCCCTCGGTGATGTGTTATTTCCCTCCCCAATGAAGTTAGTACAATATCTGCAGGTGATGTCTCGACAATGTAGTATTGTTTGCCCCATTGAGAGCAGTATTGCAATCCCCAGTAGAAGTACAGACCTTGAAACATTTACTTTTCCCCCATTGAATTCTGTGTGATATTCCTCGGTAAAGCCTGGATGAGGATGTTATATCCTTGTATATGTATTGATTTATTGTTATGATTTGTCTATTTTCGGATTATGTTCCTTCCCAGTGAAGTTAAGCCGTGAAGTAGGAATTTGCTTCCTCAGTTGGTGCTTACTTTCTCATGAAATTTTCATACTGGATGTGATTTAGCCAAATATTAACTTGTATCCAAGTTGGTTTTATTGGGTTATCCCCACTATTATATGTCTATTTTGTCAGCATATACCTAATAACATTCGTACATGCATATATACATCATGCATAGTTGAATTTAGAAATTCATTGCTCATTTGCATTCATTATTAGTATGTTGACATATTACCCTATTTGCAGAGTTATGTTATCTTCTCTCCAATAGAATTTCAACCTTAAGAGGAAAGTGTATATTCTTTCAATTTCCCCACTGAGTCATCCCTCGTGGAATATTTTTTCTTTAAGCCTTCTTGTACAACTCTTTATCTGGATAGAAAGTGGTTCCCCCTTGAGATTATTTCTCATGAAGTGTTATTTTGGTTGACTGATTCATTCCTGTTTATTTCTGGTTTAAATCTATGGTCTCAAGCAATATTATTATTTTTATTTCTGCAAGTTGTAAGCCCTAGTTTGAGAATGTGCATTTATTTTGCATAAATAAGATTTTATTTCTTCAATAGGAATATATTGACATTTCCCCGGGAAGTCATATTTCTTTCCCCAGGGAATCATTATTGCAATTCCTACTCATAACATCAAATAGAAGGTCTCTTTACTTGAGCAACCTGTATTTCCCTAGTGCATATAATAGCTCCTAGAGAAGATTCAGATTTGTTACTCCGATGAATGGTAGTCTCGTCATTATGGGAGATAGTTCGTTGTTGAGATTTGTTACTCCGATGAATGGTAGTCTCGTCATTATGGGAGATAGTTCATTGTTGAAATTTGTTACTCCGATGAATGGTAGTCTCGTCATTATGGGAGATAGTTTATTGTTGAGATTTGTTACTCCGATGAATGGTAGTCTCGTTATTATGGGAGATAGTTTATTGTTGAGATTTATACTCCGATGGATGGTAATCTCGTTATTATGGTAGTCTCGTCATTATGAGTGATTCCAAAGACATTCTTCTATTTAAAAAGTTATCAACCAATCACTTCAAAAGTTTCAAGAAACTTTTGTGTGGAAGATGCCTAATTATGAAGAAAGATTACAAGTCCTTTACATAGGCCATCAATTTCCCTTGTGTGACTTCTAAAGACCATAACTTGATCAATTTTTATCTTCTTGAGCCCATTATTTTTCCATAATGATCTTACAGATGTGTACTCTAACTCTTTTTTTATGTGCAAAGCTTTAAAATGAGTGGAAGATGCCTTAAGCACTCAAAATATTATGGGTCACTTCATGAATTTTCACCAATTTTGCAAGACCATAAATTTTTCAATACTTGGTATTTTTGAGTGATTCAAGTTTCACAATGCTCTTTGGTATGTCTACTTCAAGCTAGCATCAATGATCAAAGCTAAATTTTGAAGGAAGGTCTTGTTTGGAATCAAAACATTATAGGTCACTTTTGAAGAAAAAACTTAGAATTTTTCTAAGTACAATAAGTCAACATCTTTTTCTCAACTTTTAGCTCAAGCATCCATTTGATCTCACTCTTTGCACATTGTAAACTTTGTGACCTTATCTTTCAATTTCTTCAAGAATCATACCCTAAGACCCCTTGAGCTATGAACACCTAGGATTCAAAGATGGTACCTTGAAACTGAACTTTTCTCCAAAGTCAGAATTTGAAACTCATAATATGGCTTCTAAACAACAAATTAGCATGCGCTTTTGTTTTAAACATGTTTAACAAAGTTCCCAAAGTTGAAATAAGGATCAAAACACAGGAATTGATTGAATTTTGATGCATATTGGGTCACACTTTTTTATTTTCGAGCTTGATCCAATTTCCCTTAAAACCTCAAATTTTCTCTGATTTCTTTGCACCATTCTCTTCCATATAAATAGAGGACCTCGCTCCTCTCATTTTCTCAAGCTTGAACAGTTAAAATTACCCTGCATAACTCACTTTTTTAAGTTTTCAAATTCCTATTTTCTCCACTTTTCAATCCAATTTCTTCATTGATCTTTCATCCTTGAACTTCCCTGAAGCTAAAAGAAGAAGAGTCAAGCCTTAAGGTGTCCTAAATCGTGCTAACCAAGTCCAGTTTCAGAATAATTTTCAGCTACTTCGTTCAGGTAGAATTCTCAATCAAATTGAACCAAATAAAGCCTTATTCTACTCTATTCATCCTTTTGATTCTCAGACTTCTTACAGTTTGCATTTTCATTGAAAATTGAGAAAGATACTTGGGATTTTCTTGCTCTCTATTTTTCTGGTTTTCTTCAAATTAAGCTTTACGCAGTTTATATACATTTGGTACGAGGGTACCATTAGAATTGTCTGGGAGAGGTTGAAGGCAACCCATGTGTCGTGCTTCATCCAATGATAGCGTGACATGTGATTTTTTGAATTCTATCCAATGCATCTGTTTTACCTTTCACGCTTCATAGGAACCATTGGATCTGATTACTTTCATTAGTCAGACTTCATCCAACGCGCCACATTTTAAGTCACTTATCATTATTAAAAAATGATTTGGTGTGATTTCCAAAAAAGACCATGATATGCACAGCACGCCAGATCCATTGAATATGTTTACTAACGCATTTTAACTCTCATCCAATGGTCCATACTTTTCTGACTTTATTTTTATTTTCTAATTTTTTATATGTAATTGTTTTTAAATTCAAAAAATCATAGAAAATTCATTTCAGACCCAAAATTTCAGAAAAAATTCACAAAAATATTTTTAAATATTCTCTTTCTGATTTTTTTTTTCATAATTTTATTTTCAGATTTGATATTTTTTATAAATTTTCCTTTATTTTTATTGGTTTCTAATTATTTATAAATACTTTTTGATGTTTTTAAATTCAGAACAAATTTAAAAAAATCATTTTACTCATTTCTAACTTTCTAAAAATTTTCTAGAATTTTATCTTGATTTCTTCTATTTCTTTATCTTTTTTTCACTTATTTGAGTGATTTTAATTAGTTTAAAAATACTTTTCTATTTTGAAAAATTACTAAAAATTTTATAAAAATATTTGAGATTATTTCTGATTTTTCTATGGTCTATTCTAATTTTTCATTGATACTTTGATTATAGTTTGCTATTTTACCTTTTATTTTCATTTTAAAAACAATTTAAAAATCATTTTTATTTTTAATTTATTCATTAAATGCAATTTATTTATTTACTATAATATATTCTTGTTATGTCATTGTTGATCATAAACTTCATTAACATCATTGGATCTTGAGTGTTGAGTTTAACTCCACTAAAATGGTTGGATGGTTTTAATGATAGTTTGATTAAATTTTTTATTCAAATATATTTCCTCCCTCTTCCTATTATCCCCTTATCTTGTGTGCTACATATTGTTAGAGGATGGTCTGCATACCATCACTCCAAATATATGGCACATAGATTGCTATTGACCGGCCTCAAAACAGGTGCAACTTCTACATAAGTCCACTTATGATTGCTGAACATAGCACTATATTTTGTCCCGATTCGAGAAATGATTATTAGTGGCCTAAACCTATATTTGCAAGCCCAAGTATGTTTAATTTGAAATCTTTGATCCAATAACCTTGAAGTTTATTGTTAGGAGGCTTTGGTCTTATTAATCCTCTAATGAATCTTCATAAATTTTGGACTAAGTGAATCATTTAAATATCGTTGATCTTTTATTGTTGCCTTGATATTTTGAAATGAATGATATACTTGAAAAAAAGAAAATGAAATTTGTTGTTGAGAGGTTTTGATTTTATCAATCTTCTAATGAGTTTTAAAATGCAAGATTCAAGACGGTCATTCAACTAACCTCTAATTTCTAACTCATTAACAATTTAATTTTATTTCTAAGCTTTTACTTTAAGCAGCATTTATCTTAGCATTTACATTTCATGTTATTTTCATCTTTTCTCACTTGAGCATTTATCTTTATGTCATTTTTATTTTTCTCACTTGAGCTTTCGTTTTCTTTTTGAAGATATCTAATAACCAACTTGAAGAATAAAAAACTTTAAGGTTACTCAGACTATTTGGTTACTACCATTGGCATGATGGAGTTATGGACTTCTTGGACTTAGGAGTAGAGACCTTGACCACCCTTGGGACCTTCTGACTTCTACTATTATTTTGTCTGGAGTTCTTGGGGTTTACCCCGAGACATTGAGTTGTTTGTTTTCTTTGTGTGCAGGTTATTCTGATTATGTGATTTGTCTATGATTGGGAATTCATCTGTATACAGTCGTTATTCTGCCCAATTTTTGTGAAGACATAATGCATTTGAAGATTGGTTTTCTTAAGAGGTTTATCATCTTTGCTTGTTTGGTTTCAATACAAATGATGGGAATTCTACTTTGACTCATTATGTCAAGTGTTTTCTCCTTGTTGGTTAGACGGTTCTTTTCTATTCTTTAGGATAGTCCATCCATCTCCTCCCATCTTCTTTAATTTCAAAAATAGTATACCTCCTTTTGAAAACTCTTCTTGTTTTTTTCAAACTTGAACTGCTTTCATAATAAACTTGGACTTAAGTCCATGAATTTTCAAATATTTTCTTAATCAAATTTCAAACAACTTAATATACTTTGACATTTTTGTGAGAAGACTAAAAGTCAATAAATCTTATTCAAACCATTTTTTTCCACTTTGGCTTTTTATTTTAAAATTTTCTCAAAAAGATTAGACTCTTTTCAATCTTTTTAGTGATGCGAGCTACTATACTTCTATGATATATAGTGAAGTGAGATATTTTCCACTTGGGTGTTGAGTGAGGCATTGTTGATTTTAAAATCCAAGCCATATCCTCTACTTTGAGATGACGCAAATTCTCCTTTATCATAATCGTGGGTAGTAAGTATGTTCTTCCACTCATATTCAATGATGATATCTCATCTCTTAAAGTTAACGAACACATTTGTGTTTTAAAATTTTTGAAGGTGAACTACGATTATCCTGATCCCTTATTGCACAGAAGGTAGTATGTAGGCACTAAAGCGCGGTGGCGATTTTTATTTTATATGTGCGAATCAAGTCAATCCAATGGCTTAGTCTCAACATTTCTATCGCTACAGCATGGCCAAGACATTAGAAGAGAATTGATTCCGCTTCTGCATTACACAAGTTCTGATGAATAGTAGAAAGATACTTTAGAAGACTATGAAGTGTAGGCTCTGATGTTTGTATAAAGAAACCACTCAGAAGATTTTAAAGACTTGAAGTTATAAAGACTCATGGTGCTATGAAAAGGGTTTTAAAGACCATGTTCTAAAGACTCAGAAGACAGAAGTTCTAAAGACTCTAAATACTTGAAGATCTGAAGACCCAAGGTTCTAAGAAAAGGTTCTCACGACCAAGTTCTGAAGACTCTAAAGATGCGGTTCTGAAGACTTGAAGTTCTAATGACCTTGTGTTACATTCTCACTTCTAAACTCATTCTCGAAAAAGCCTCTAAATTATAGAAGGAAAGAAGATAACGTTAACATGGTACAAATAGTACATGGTCCAATCAACATTTCATTCCACTACTATGAAAGGAAGGACATGTTGCACCATCTTGTCCTCCACGTGAATGCTCAAGCTGCCAATGTTTCGGAAAATACCAAGAGTACCCCTCAATGGATATATTATTTTATTGGCTATATAATAGCTTGAAGACTAAGAGAGAAAGCAACTAATTATCACGGATTATCCACGCACAAGCGTTGTTCATAGCTTTCATACTTTTTAGTCTATTGTTCTTAAAATAGTTTACATATTCATCTTGGGTAGAAGCAATATTCTTTTAAACACAACTTGCATTCAAACAGTTGTTTGATTTCCTTAAGAGACCGGTTAGGTCAGTATTCTTAAAAAGTCTAGGACTAGTGTGTCTTAGAAGTTTGATTTTCCTTAAGGGACTGGTTAGGTCTGGATCCTTATAAAGTCTAGGACTTTTCTGTCTTAGAGTTTGTTAGTCACTTGTGATTAGCTTGTGCATTGTAATAATTAGTTGGATTATTGGATTAAGTCCTCGATTGAGAGAGGCGAAATCACCTTGGCGGGTGGACTAGACTAGCTTGATAGTTTCCAAGTGAACTAGTATAAACATACATTGTTCTTTACTTCCTATTCTTAATTATTGTTATTATCAAGAGTGAAGGTAAAAGTATTTTAATTAAAGGGGGATATTTTAAAAAGAAAAGCTTTGATTTAAAACCCAATTCAACTCCCCCCCCCCCTTTCTTCAGAGCTCCAGTTTTGAGGAGATAAAAAGTTTGCATTTTTATCAACACTTAACAGTGTTCAGTACCGTTCCAGTGTGTGTGAAAAATCAATGGCTACACCTACTTCTGTTGTTGATAATAGGGATAATGATAGATATCACTATAGTTCAAAACCTCCTATGTTTGATGGGGAGAAATTTGACTATTAGAAGGATAGAATCAAAAGTTACTTTCTGGCATATGACTTGGATCAATGGGATTTGGTAGTTGATGGCTACACTCATCGAGTAGATGATAAAGGTCAGAAGATTGCAAGAAGTGCAATGAAAAAAGCACAGAAGAAAGTTTACAAGAATCATTACAAACCAAGAACTATCATGCTTAGTGTTATTTCGTACAATGAATACGAGAAGATCACGATAGAGAGACTGCAAAGTCTATCTTTGATTCTCTTCAGATGACACATGAAGGAAATGCACAAGTAAAGGAAACGAAGGCTCTAGCCTTAATTCAAAAATATGAAGCCTTCAAGATGGAAGGCGATGAATCTATGGAAATGATGTTTTCAAGATTTCAGACTCTTATGGCAGAACTTAAGGTTCTGAATAAAGGTCACTCTACAGCACATCATGTTAAGAAGACTATCAGAAGTATGCATGTCAAATGGAGACCCATGGTAACTGCTTTAAACTTTCAAAGGATCTGAACAACACCTCTCTTGAGGAGCTGATTAGCTCTTTAAGAAGTCGTGAAATAGAGCTTGATCAAGATGAACCTCATAAGAGGGTAAAATCAGTTGCTCTAAAGTCTACTTCAGGAAAGACCAAAGCTTATCAAGCTAAGGAAGAATCTGAAGAGTTTGAAGAAGATTTAGATGATGAGGAACTTTCATTGATATCGAGAAGAATTAGTCAAAGCTGGAAGCATAGACAAAGAAAATTCAGAAGTCAACAAAGGACATATGGAAGAAATGAATCCACTTTTAGTCAGAAGAATGCTTCTGGAAAAGAAGTTACTTGTTATGAGTGCAATGAGCCTGGACATTACAAAAATGAATGTTCTAAGCTCAAAAGGGATAAGAAACCTAAGAAGGCATACAAAGCAAAGAAAGGTCTCAAGGAAACATGGGATGATTCAGAATCAGAAGATGAAGATTATGATGAAGAGCATGCCAACATAGCATTCATGGAAAAAAACTATTATGAGTGAAGCAGCATCAAAAGATGAACCGACACTTGATGATGAGTCAGACTCTAATGATGACAAAGAGGTACTTTCTTCCTTATCTTGTTCTAAACTTGAAATTGTTTTATCTGAGTTAATGAAAAGATATCAACTTCTTCTAAGTAAACACAAAATCTTGAAAAAGAGTTTTATAGCTACTTCTGTGAACACTACTATAGATGAGAAAAATATTTCTAACTTAAATGAAAAACTATTTGTTTTAGAAAAATCAAACATTGCTCTAAAAAGTAAAGTGTTTAGATTAGAAGAAGATATTTTATCTAACACATCTGTTTATGACAAAGTAATCAGATATGATAGAGCTTTTCAACATTTCCTAGCTAAGAGCATTGATAGAAGCAAAGTGGCTTCAATGATCTATGGTGTTAGTAGAAATGGAAGCATAGGCTTGGGATATTCATGACCATCAAATAAAATTGATGATGCTCTAAATGTCAAACCAAAACCACTTTCTGAACATTTCGTGCTTGCTAGCACAATGTCCAGAACAAGAAGGTTCTGATACTACTGTAGCATAAACACATACACAGAAGGAAACTTGTAAACCAAAGTATCATGCACAAATTTAACATGATTATCCTGTTGCAAAAAAGTCCAAAGGTGTCAGAACCTCTGAAACTGCTAACAAGAAAGGACCTAGAAAATAGGTACCTAAGGACCAGATAATCTATGTTGCAGATGTCCTTGGCGGTGCCATTGAAACACCAGTCATGGTACCTGGATAGTGGATGCTTGCAAAACATGATGGGCGAAAGGCATATGTTCCAAGATTTGGAACTTAAGTCTGGAGGCGTGGACAGTTTCAGAAGAAACCAGAAAAGAAAGATTATTGGCTCTAAAACTCTTGTGATCAAAGATGTTATTGTCAGAATAAGACAAAACTTTAAATCTTTTGGAGAAATGCTTATGAGCTTTGATGATCTCGCTTGTGCCAGCTCATCTTCTGAATAAAGTCTGGATTATGAAAATTCTTTGAAGAATCAGATGATAGACTATCAGACTTCTATGAGTATTGTTTCTATTATCTTTAAACCTTATTACTGTTATTGTATTTCTTTCAGAACCTCCGTAATCAGAAGATGTTTTGGCCAGAAATGTCTTTGATTAGATGGAGATCTTTTTAGTTTTCCAGGTTCTGAGGATATCCAACATGTCACTTAGTTAGATGTATTGATTAATGTGTGTAACCCTTGGTTATGCTTAATCATCACACGCTATCTAAGTTATTCAATGAGGATAGTGCATATTATTTTTTGGAATCGATTGAAATCGTAATTATTACTTTCATTTAATGCTCCTAATTATTGTGTTTATTTTTATTTTCATTATTTTATTTTCTCTCACTTCTCAAACACTATAAATCACACACGTTCACTTCACTTCCATAGTTTAGAAACCCTAAACCCTATTTTCTCTCAACGGTTCAACAAGTTTTCTGCACTCTTCAACAAACCTTCATCATCTTCATCTCTCTTCAACAATGATGACTCCTAATCAACAAGTTGTTATTGTTTGCAAAAGAAGTGGAAAGTATGAATTAAACAGCTCCGCCTTCATCAACCATCGCTCCGTCTTCATCAACTACAGTTCCTTCATCTTTAATAGTTCATCCATCAACTTCATATGCTCCTTCATCTTCTACAAAGCTTATTGATGTTAATCATATTACGCAGATAGGTTCTCAAGTTCATTACAACTTAAAACCAGCAGAGTTGATCGTTCTTAAGGAATTAATGGTTGATTTTGACAATCTTATTGCAAATGGGTGTGACTTAAAAGAGGAATTAAAAGCTCAAGGATGGGAAAACTATTTTCAAAGGCTTCATGGTCCTGTCTATGGGGCGCTAGTGATAGATTTCTAGAAAATGCTAATTGTGATGATTTTCACATTGTTTCGGATGTTTTTGGATAGAGATTCATTATTATTGAAGAGTCCATTGCAAAACTATTAGGATCGACGTTTTTAAAAGGAAAATGTGTGTATGGATTGGATAATAAATCAAAGGCTGCAAATAAATCTCTAGATCAACTACTGTTTATGAATTTCTATGGTGAGAAATATAAGTACAAAAGCAAGGATCTTCATGATAATCTCATAGTGTGGCACAAAATTATTTTGGGCTGCATAAACCCTAGACCTCCTTCAAGCTCCTTTAATTATTTCAACATCAATTAGAAGTTCATGATGTACTTTCTTCTCTCCAAACAGAAGATTAATCTTCCGTTTATTATGTTTAATTATCTGAGGGATTCTATTAGAATGTCCAGAACCACCGCCCTTCCCAACAAAAAAGGTACCTCCCAATATTCCTTGTGGATGTTTTCTAACGGATATTTTTGTTGAAAGTGGCTTGGTAAGGTTTTTGGTCGAAGAAGCCAACTGTAAAGAGGATATGACTCCAAGCATTGGAGATTCCTTCAATGGGAAATCTTTGAAGAGCATGAGGATGATTGAAGAACACAAGGTCATGCCTCTGATTAAACCGTCTGAGAGTTATCATCACAAAAGAATTCTTGTGAATGACTATCCTCTGTTCTCCAAGAAAGATCATGTATCCAGCATGGCTGCATCTGTTCTGACGATACAACAAGAAGGACATGATATGTCTAACTTCAATTACTCAGACTTGCCTACTGAGGAAGTGGACTATTCCATTCGTAGAATAAAGAAAAGATCAGACGCTTCTGAATTAAAGAAGAACAAGAAGAAGAAGTATGGTTTTTTCAAGGATGCCATTCTGGGAGCTGAAACTTTTGTAACATCTAGTAAGTTTGATACTTTTGTACCTTTTTTATTGTTTGTTTCTAATATCTCTAATGTATGTTCATCCACAACGTCCACTACACAAATTAATCCTCTTCCACCACCAACCAGAACTACACTTGTTTCTGACTCTGTTACCACTTCTATCCCATTTCCGTCTATTTCCTTTACACCATCATCTTTAACAATTCATGTATCTGAACCAACACCTAAAACCATACATGTTTCTATTGCAACTACAACTCCAATAACCACAAATGTCTCACCAACAATCATCATATCTCCATCTGATGTTTTTAACTCCTTTTCTATTCCACCATTGACCATAACTATTACTGCTTCTGATCATGTTTCCTCAACCATTCCCTTAACTACGGAAACTTTTATTTATGAAATTGTCTCTACAATGTTACCTACAATAACAACTACTTCTACCCCAAACATTGTAACCACTTCCGTCCTCGCCAATCCACACTTTTACAACTCCATTAACCTCATCTCAATCACTTCCACAAACTTTTCATTTTTCAACTTTTGATACCAATCTTCATTTTTCCTTCTTTAACAAAGAAACCACTCTACATGACTCACCCATCATCCATCCTGATCCAATTTCTCCCTCTGATCACAAAATGTTTGAAAGGACAATTTCTGATAACCATGGAGCTATTAAAATTTCCACAACTGAACCTTTCAATTGTTCTAAACTTTTCAATATGACTAAATAATTGTTATCACAAAATCCTCCTGAACCTGTAACTTCTGAACTCATCCCTTCTGAAAGTTACCTAGCCATAATTGTCTATGATAAACCTGCCCCAAAAACTCTGGATGAATGCATTAACATTTTTTGAATCAAGGAAAATAAAAAGGTTACTAAGTTAAGGGTAGAGGCAAGTACAAGTACTGAGCCTCAGGACATGGATAGTTCTTGGAAACTATTTCAGAAGTTTATTTATTCTAAGGTTGAACAAATGAATTCTTTTGCTGAAGCATCTAGAGTTTGGGATGTTCAGATAGTAACTGAAAGGAAATAAGCACAAGAAAGAGTTAGAGTTCTTGAATTCTTTGTTGCTAAGCAAAAAGAGGCTGAAGCTAGAGCGCTAAAAGAGGTAGAGGAAGCCAAGCTTAAAGCTCAAGAGGCAGAAGAAGCCAGAAAAGCTAAAGAAGCCAGATTGTTTCAAGAGGCAAAAGAAGCCAGATAAGCTGAAGAATCCAGATTGGCTAAAGAGGCAGAAGAAGCTACTAAGGATAAAGAAGATTCTTTGGTGGCTTCATCTTCTAATCTTGTCATTGCGCGTTTGGAAAATGCATTTCATATATGCACACATTAATATAACTCAGTGCAAATTAATAATACAATAGTTCTCTTCACGTAGATCATTATCGAAAACTTGCAACAACACAATAATCATAATCAACATCTTAAAACATCATGGCATCATTACAACTCCTAACTCATAGTTGACACAACATCAAAACTCTCATCAACAACCAATTTCTCAAGTAAGAATGTTTTTAGTTATTAATTCATATTATCTCAACACTACCTAAGCCTATCAATGTCAAAAAAGTCAATAAAAGTCGAAAAATCCGAATTTGCAACTTAATACATGCAAATAGACCAATTACGTAAATTTCAGGTTCATTACGGGTTAGCCGTCACAAGCATGGTGCCCGCCACCAACATTAAGACTCTAAAACTCCACACATGTCACAACTATGATGACCGGCTCTACATTTAAGTGTGGGGTCTATAGTGAGTTACCAACATGGACCTGCAAAAGGAAAAATTTTGTTTTTCGTATTGAGTTCAATTCTGAACTCTGATTTTTCACTTCTAGGTCCTCAAGTCAATTAGAAATCCTCATAAAATTAACATCTTATCATTAAAATACATATTCCCATCAACCATCATATAAAATCAACATTTAATCACCACTTTATCATGATTCCAAAACCATCAAAGTCAACAATGGAGAATTTCTACAACATGAAACATCATAACGTCAAACCCTAACAATTCTCATGAAAAATAGATTGTAGGGATGAGAAAAGAAGTATTTTTTATAATTTTTGTACCCGCCATAGTTGTGAACCTTTAGTGCCTATGTACCACCTTCCGTGAAATAGGGGATCAGGGTACTCGTAGTTCACCTTTAAAAATTAAAAAAAAACACAAATGTATTGGTTAATTTTATTAGACGAGACATCATCGTCTTATCTGAGTGGAAGAACATACTTACTACCCATAATTATGAGAAAGGAGAATTTGCGTCATCTCAAAGTGGAGGATATAGCTTGGATTTTAAAATCAACAAAGCCTTGCTCAACACCAAAGTGGAAAATATCTTGCTTCACTACACATCGTAGAAGTATAGTAACTTGCATCACTTTAAGGATTGACATTAGTCTAATATTTTCGAGAAAATTTTAAGATAAAAAGCAAAAATGGATAAAAATGGATTTGAATGAGATTGATTGACTTTTAGTCTTCTCACAAAAATGTCAGAGTATTATTAAATTGGTTAAAGTTTGATTAAGGAAAGATTTGAAAATGCATGGACCTAAGTCCAAGTTTATTATGAAAGCGGTTCAAGTTTAGAAAACAAGAATAGTTTTAAAAAGGAGGGAGAAGATTTTTTAAATTAAAGAAGATGGGAGGAGATGAAGGGATTATCCTATAATATAAGGTAAGATCTAGGGAAAAGAACCATCTAACCAATAAGAAGACAACACTTGACACAATGAGTCAATGTAGAATTCCCATCCTTTGGATTGAAACCAAGCAAGCAAAGACATTAAACCTCTTAAGAAAACAAAGCTTCAAATGCATTAAGTCTTCACAAATATTGGGCAGAGTAACGGTTGTATACAGATGAATTCCCAATCACAAACAAGGCATATAATCAGAATAACTTGCACACAAAGAAAACAAACAACCCAATGTCTCGGGGTAAACCCAAAGAACTTCAGACAAAATAACAGTAGAAGTCACAAGGTAGGTAAGGTCTCTAATCCTAAGTCCGAGAAGTCCGTAACTCTAAAATGCCAAGGATAGTAACCAAATAGTCCAAGTAACCTTAAAGCTTTTTATTTTTCAAGTTGGTTATTAGGTATCTTCAAAAAGAAAATGAAAGCTCAAGTGAGCAAAACCAAATGACATAAAGATAAATACTCAAGTGAGCAAAGATGAAAATATTATGAAATGTAAATGCTAAGATAAATGGTGCTTAAAGTAAAAGAAAAAAGTAAAAGCATAAAAATAAAATTCAATTGTTAATGAGTTTGAAATTAGAGGTTAGTTGAATGAACATCTTGAAACTTGAATTTGAAAACTCATTAGAAGATTGATAAAATTAATGCCTCTTAACAACAAGTTTCATTTTCTTTTTGTCAAGTATATCATTCATTTCAAATTCAAAAGGAAACAATAAATTGTCAACGATGTTTAAATGATTCACTTAGTCCAAAATTTATGATGATTCCTTAGAGGATTGATAAGACCAAAGCCTCGTAACAATGAACCTCAAGGTCATTAGATAAAAGGTTTCAAATTAAACATACTTGGGCTTGAAAACATAGGTTTGGGCCACGAATGATCATTTCTCGAATAGGGACAAAATTTAGCGCTATGTTAAGCAATCGTAAGTGGACTTATGTAGAAGTCTCACCTATTTTGAAATCGGTCAATAGCAATCTATGTGTCATATGTTTGGAGTGATGATATATAGATCATCCTCTAACATCCTCAACACCCAAGATCCAATAATGTTAATGAAGTTCATGATCAACAATCACACAACCAGAATATATTAAAAAAATTACATTTAATGAATAAAATAAAAAAGAAAAATGATTTTTAAATTATTTTTAAAATGAAAATAAAAGGTAAAATAGTAAACTAGATTCAAATCAGAAATGACCTCAAATATTTTTATAAAATTTTTAGGAATTTTTTAATACACAAAAGTATTTTTTAAACTAATTAAAAATACTCAAATAAGTGAAAAAAGAACAAAAATAGTAGAAGTCAAAATAAAATTCTAGTAAAAATTTCAGAAAGTCAGAAATAAAGATAATGATCTTGATGAAATTTTTTAGAATTTAAATAATACAAAGAAGTATTTTTAAACAATTAAAAACAAGTCAAAATAAAGAAAAAAATCATAAAAAATATCAAATCTGAAAATAAAATCATGAAAAATACCATCTTTGAATCCATGTTGTTCATAGCTCTATGGATCTTAGGGAATGAATCTTGAAGCAATTTAAAGATAAGGTCACAAACTTTACAATGTGCAAAGAATGAGATCAATTGGATTCTTCAGCTAAAAGTTGTGATGAGTAAAATTTGAGAAAAAGATGCTGACTTTTTGTACTTAGAAAAATTCTGTTTTTCTTCAAAAGTGACCTATAATGTTTTGATTCCACACAAGGCCTTCCTCCAAAGAGCATTGATCATTGATTCTATCTTGAATTGGACATCCCAAAGAGCATTGTGAAACTTGAATCACTCAAAAATACCAAGTATTGAAAAGGTTATGGCCTTGGGAAATTGGTGAAAATTCATGCGGTGACCTATAATCTATTGAGTTCTTATAGCATCTTCTACTCATTTTCAAGCTTAGAACATAAAAGAAGAGTTGAATATCACATACTTAAGATCATTGTGGGAAAAAAATGGGCTCAAGGAGATAAAAACTGGCTAAGTTATGATCTTTTGAAGTCACATAAGGGAATTTGATGGCCTATCTAGAGGATATGTAATCTTTCTTCATCATTAGGCATATTACACACCAAAATTTCTTTAAACTCTTGAAGTGATTAGTTTATAACCCTTTAAAGAGAAGCATATCTTTGGAATCACTCAAAAATTTCAAAAGATGAGCAAAACATAGCCCTTAGAAGTTCAAAACCCTAGCTCTTCAAGCACCAAAATGACTTGGAAACCCTTTTCAATTTTGATAAACTTTTTTGCACAATAACTTTTTCCATGTGAATAGAGGTTGTTTAGGATGATAATAAGAAACCATGTCAAAAATAACCACCTCCAAATATTAAGAATTGAAAGAGTTATACACTTGTGATCAAGGAATCAAGAACTTGTCCAATTAGGTCAAACTTCTTCAATCAACCCTTGTATCTTTTAACATTCTTTAACAAATTGAAGCATGATGAATCATAGTAGACCTTCTCATGATGTCACTTTAAATCATCTTTAATGATGAAGATTGAATCTCAATGAAGCTTTGTTTAAGAAGGCATGGAAATAAACTCATGAACTTATGAATCAACTGATGAAATTTGTTGTGCCCTCACCTATAGCATCATCATTTAGAGCAAACATCATAGTATTTGTTAGTTAAAAGTTAATCAATGTAAAACATAGATGATCATAACATCCAAAACAAGGTGTTTGGTGATTCCTCATGAGAAAACCTAAAGATAGGGAGAAGAACCAAACCCTAGTGTGATCTTGATATGATTGAGTTGATATGAGATGATAGAAGAATTTCGGGGGAAAATTGGGGTACAACAGCTGCCATTATTTAAGTGTCTTCTATCCGGAGATATGAAGGTTAAAAAAAATCTTCGTGTCGAGGCGATTGATGATGCTTAAATATAAAACAAGCCCTATTTTTGGCCCAAAGATTACATGCAATGCTTATGATTATGAATTCAAATGAATGGCTCCAAAAGTTACATAGAACCCCACTGGAGAAGTAGGAAATAAAAACAAGGATCAAAAGAAAACCCGACCAGGAAAATAAATCACTTGTGAATAAAAGACTTGACTCTGTTGGGGTAAGGCCCAAGGAGGAGATAAAGAAACATCAACTCAAATATTGAGGAGAAAAGGTAAAGGATAACAGTGATCGACAGATAACTACAAACTATCTACTCACTGAGAAGATAGCAAAAAATAGTATCATCGACCCACATGAGGGAAAGAAATAGTAGGATAATACCAGCAAATACCAATATTAGGGTAGGTCACAAATGGCCAGCATCAGTACTTATAACTGGAAACAATTGAATTCCTCAAAGCAAAATGAATCTCAACGACAAACTATCTCCCGTAATGACGAGTCTACCATTCATTAGAGAAACAAATCTCAACAACCAACTATCACCCATAATGACGAGACTACCATTCATTAGAATAACAAAATCTTAACAATGAACTATCTCCCATAATGACAAGACTACCATTCATTGGAGTAACAAATCTCAACATCGAACTATCTCCCATAATGACGAGACTACCATCCATTGGAGTAACAAATCTCAACAGTGAACTATCTCCCATAATGACGAGACTACCATTCATTAGAGTATCAAAATCTCAACAATGAACTATATCCCATAATGATGAGATTACCATTCATTGGAGTAACAAATCCCAACAACAAACTATCTCCCATAATGATGAGACTACCATTCATTGGTGTAACAAATCTCAATAACGAACTATCTCCCATAATAACGAGACTACCATCCTTTGGAGTAACAAATCTCAACAACGAACTATCTCCCATAGTGACGAGACTACCATTCATTGGAGTAACAAAATCTCAACAACGAACTATCTCCCATAATGATGAGACTACCATTCATTGGAGTAACAAAATCTCAACAACGAAGTATCTCCCATAATAACGAGACTACCATTCATTGGAGTAACAAAATGAATTTTCTAGGAGAATTAACAGACTTACTGGGGAAGCACAAGTTGCTCAAATAAAGAGACCTGCCACTTGTTGTTACGAGAGGGAAGTGCAACAATGTTGCTGGGAAATGAATCTCGACTTCTTTGGCGAAATGCCAATATATTCCTTCTGAGGAGGTAAAGTCTTATCGTGCAAATAAATGCACATTCTCAAACTCTGGCCTAAAGCCTGCAGAAATCAGAATAACAATGTTGTCGGGGACCACAAATTCAAACTAGAAATAAACCAGAATGAAACAGTCAACCAAGATAGCACCTGATGAGAAATAAACTCAAAAGGAAAACATGTTCCATCCAGATAATGAGCTGAATAGGAAGGCTGAAGCAAAATTCTTCCATGAGGGATAGCTCAATGGAGAGAGGGTAACATAATTCTGTGAAACAGGGTAATATGCTAACAAAATATTATTGAATGTAGATGAGCAATGAATTGTTAAATTCAGCTATGCAGGATATATACATGTATGAATATTATCATGTATATGTTGACAACACAAATACACACCATTGGGAATAACCAAACAAAACCAGCTTGGGTAAATTCAACACTCGGCTAAATCACATACAGGATGAGAATCTCAAAAGAAAGTAAGCACCAACTGAGGAAACAACTTCCTATTTCACGGCTTAATTTCACTAGGAAGAAAGATAATCCAAAAATAATCAAGTCCAAACAGTGGACCGGAATAGATACATGGATATAACATCTTCCATCAGGCTTGACTAGGGGACGTCACACAGACTTCAATGGGGAAAACAATGCTTCAACGTATGTACTTCCACTAGGGATTTCAATACTGACTTCATTAGGGCAGATGAAAACCATGTCGTCAAGTTATCAGTTGGGGATCTCGTGTTGACTTCATTAGAGAGTACAACACCACATCATCGAGGGGAGCCTAAAAATGCATTCTTCAATACTAAGAGTGATCATTATACAAACTTCTTTGGGGAGAAATTATGAACTCACGCGGGGATAACGACTTCTTGAGAGAAACAAAATAACTCAACTTTACTCGGGGATCTAAGAAGTTAAACAAAAATAAAAATTATGGGGATTTTAAATCAAATCCATCACTTGGCGGGAGAAAACCCAAAAAAAAGTTTACATATGTTTCAACACTTCTTAGAAAAGATACTGCCTTTATCTAGTTACTTGGGAAACAAACAACAACAATAATGCCATTACTACAAAGAGCGATGTTTTGAAAATGATTCCATCTCAGCATATAAAGCGAGAAGGAATTTTCGTCATAAGAGTGAAGACCTCACTGGGGAATCTGGGATAGAGGCTTCAGACCATGCATCATGGTGAAAAATTGGCTCAAAATTGTGAAAAAACATGAAGTTAGAAAACTTTGACTTTTCAAAATGAAATCTTGACTTTTTGATTTCTTGATGAATAAGTTTCATATTTTGACATGTTTTGATGAATTGTGATCTTTGACATTGGATTTTGACCAAAAAGTCAAAGTTTGACTTTTCAATGTACAGTTGACTTTTGATCAATTGACTGAAAATTCACTATCAATCCAATTGATCTTGAGCAATGTTTTGGGTCATGCCATTAGGTCAAAATGATACAATTGAACTCTTGATATCATTATTCAAACCAATTTACCATTTGCTAGGTCAAAAATCAGAAATTTCCTTTCCTCAATCAAAACCCTAATTTTGACCATTTTGCCCTTTTAATGATTTGATCAGATTTCTTGAGGAATTATGGTCCAAACTTGATCAAATGATACATATGAGTTTATAATGTTGCTATGGATAAAAAATTATTGTTTGACTGTAAATTGGCCACAGTTGACTTTTTCCCCAATACAGTTGATTTTTAGGTCAACTGCTCAATTGACTCAGAAAAAATGTGATCCAAGGCTTGAAACTTGACATGAGTAATCTTGGGGGTCCAAAATGATCCATGAAAGTCACATGAAGCATTGAAAGTTCAATTATCCTTGTGCAATCTCAAACCCTAATTTTGGTCATTAGTGCTTAAGGAGATATCTTGAGCTGATCATCCTTAGTGCAGTCTTGAACCAAGAGAGATCTTTGTGAGAAAATATTTGATAAGTGAGAGGGAAAATTTTGGGGTACAACAGAAGTATTTCTTGATTAAATCAGCATTCATAGGACGTGGGAACTCCTCGCCATCCATAGTTTCAAGAATAAATGCGCCGCCAGAGAAGACTTTCTTGACAACATATGGGCCTTCAAAATTGGGAGTCCACTTGCCCCTAGAATCAGGTTTGAAAGACATGATCTTCTAGAGAACGAGGTCACCTTATATGAATTCATGAGGCTTGATCTTCTTATCAAAATCTTTCTTCATTCTCTTCTGGTATAACTGGCCATAACACAAGGTTATCATTATTTTCTCTTCAATCAAATTCAATTGGTTAACCCTGTTATGGACCCATTCAGCCTATGACCACTTGGTTTCCATCATGACGCGTAAAGAGGAAATTTCAACCTCAACGGGGAGCACTGCTTCCATACCATACACCAGAGAGAACGGGGTTTCCCCTGTTGAAGTGTGGATGGATGTACGATGCCTATGCAAAGCAAAATGGAGCATCTCATGCCAATCTTTATAAGTAACAACCATTTTCTGGATGATCTTCTTAATGTTTTTATTAGCAGCTTCAATAGCCTCATTTATCTTTGGCCTATAAGGAGATGAATTGTGATGGATCATCTTGAATTCTTCACAAAGTTCTATCATCATCTTGTTATTCAGATTCGAGCCATTGTCAGTGATAATCCTGCTTGGCACACCATACCGACATATAAGATTTTTCTTGATGAAGCGTACTACCACCTTCTTATTAACATTAGCATATGAAGTTGCTTCCACCCATTTGGTAAAGTAGTCTATTGCCACCAATATAAAATGATGTCCATTTGACGCCTTAGGTTCAATCATTCCAATCATGTCAATACCCCACATAGAGAAAGGCCACGAGAAAGAAATAACTTTGAGAAGCGTCGGAGGCACATGAATTTTGTCAGCATAAATATGGAAGTTATGACACTTTTTTGCAAATTTGTAACAGTCAGATTCCATTGTCAGCTAATACTAACCTGCCCTAAGCATATTTTTTCCATCAAATGTCCATTGGCATGAGTACCAAAGGAGCCTTCATGAATTTCATGCATCAACATGTCTGCTTCGTGTCTATCCACGCATCTGAGCAAGACCATGTCATAATTTCTTTTGTATAGCACATCTTCATTGAGGAAAAAGCTACCTGATAACCTTCTCAATGTCTTTCTGTCTTTGTTTAATGCACCAGTCGGGTATTCCTGAGTCTGGAGAAAATGCTTGATATCATAATACCAAGGTTTTTCATCTAACGTCTCTTCTGTTTCAAACACATGAGCTAGCCTATCCTGACGTCGTACTGTGATACGAGGCACATAATTCCAAGTATTTACTTGATACATATAAGCCAAAGTAGCTAAAGCATCCGCCATCTGATTTTCATCTCTAGGAATATGATAGAATTCAACTTTATTAAAGAAGGGTAATAATCTTCTAGCATAGTCTTTGTAGGGAATCAAGCCAAGGTGGAGAGTATCTGATTCTCCTTTAATCTAATTTATTACCAAAGCTGAATCTCCATATACATCTAGAATTTTGATAATGAGATCTATAGCCTCCTCGAGTCCCATGATTCAAGCTTCATACTCTTCCATGTTATTGGGACAATCAAATGCCAATCTTGTAGTAAAAGGAATATGCGATCCATTAGGAGTGATAAGCGCATCACTAATTCCTTTCCCATAAGCATTCACAACTCCATCAAATACCATACCCCACCGGGATTCAGGATCAGGACCTTCTTTAGGAAAAGGTTCATCACAATCTTTTATTTTCAAAAACATCACATCCTCGTCAGGGAAATCATATTTAACAGACTGATAATCATCCACTGGTTGGTGAGCAAGATAATTTTCCAACACGCTGCTTTCTATAGCCTTCTGAGTACGGTATTCAATATCATATTCAGACAACAACATCTGCCAACGGGAAATTCTTCCAGTAAGAGAAGGCTTTTCATAAATATGCTTAATTGGACCCATTTTGGAAATCAACCAAGTAGTATGATTCAACATATCTTCCCGAAATTGTTTTGCCGCCCAAGCCAAAGCATAACATGTTTTTTCCAACGTAGAATACCGCGATTCACAGTCAGTAAACTTCTTCCTGAGATAATAAATGGTGTATTCCTTCTTCCCTGTTTCATCTTGTTGTCCCAAAATACAGCCCATATAATTATCTAACACTGTCAGATACATGATCAATGGTCTTCCTTCAACAGGAGGGAGCAAGATAGGAGGTTCAAGCAGATACTCTTTAATACTTTAAAATTCCCTTTGGAAATCATCTGTCCACACACAACCTTGATCTTTCTTTAACAACTTAAAGATCGGTTCACATGTTGCAGTCAAATGGGAAATAAATATGGAAATGTAATACAAACGCCCAAGAAAGCCTCTAACTTGCTTTTCAGTTCTTGGCGCCAGCATTTCTTGAATAGTGTTGACTTTATTAGGATCAACTTCAATTCCTTTTTGGCTGACAATGAAACCTAACAATTTTCCTTATCGGACACCAAAGGTGCATTTATTTGGATTCAAGCGGAGACGATATTTCCTCAAACACTGAAAGAATTTCAAAAAATCTTCTATATTCCCTTCTTCATTCTGGGATTTGGAAATCATATCATCAACATATACCTCAATTTCCTTATGCATCATATCATGGAATAGGGTTGTCATAGCCCTCTGGTACGTTACACCAACATTCTCCAACCCGAAGGGCATCACTCTGTAACAGAATGTTCCCCAGGGTGTGATAAACATTGTTTTTTCCATGTCCTCAGAAGCCATTCTGATATGATTATATATGGAAAATCCTTCCATGAACGAGAATACTGTGAATTTTGCAGTACTATCAACCAACATATCAATATGTGGTAACGGGAAGTCATCTTTTGGACTTGATTTGTTTAAATCTCTATAATCTACGCACATGTGAAACTTTCCATCTTTCTTTGGTACTTGTACAATATTGGCAATCCACTGAGGGTACACTAATGTCATAATAAAACCGGTGTTAATCTGCTTTAAAACTTCTTCTTTAATTTTCACTGCCATATCAGGGTGAGTTCTTCGCAATTTATGCTTGATTGACGGGCATTATGGCATTAGCAAAAAATGATGTTCCACAATATCATTATCCAAACCAAGCATGTCTTGGTAAGACCAAGCGAAGATATCCACATACTTTTTCAACAATTCTATCAACCTGCTCTTCATGTCGGGATGAAGCAATGCTCCAATCTTGACTTCTTTCAGATCTTCCTCTGAACCCAAATTAATTGTCTCCAATGGCTCTTTATATGGCTGAATGGTACTTTCCTCGCGCTCAAGGAACTGTGAAACCTCTTCTGGGATTTCATCATATTCTTCTTCCTAGGCCACATACGCAAAATATTCAAAGTTGGGAGAGGGTGCAGGGTCATTGTATTCAACGGGTTTTTTAATTAATCAACATATATGATTTATGATTGCTTTTAGAAACTAACACATATAGCAAGTAATTATGCAGATTCAATTAAGATTATTATTTATTTTGAAAGGGATTTTTCTAATTACCATTTTCCAAGAAAAAGCAGAGAATAAAGACATAATTTGGGAATCAAAGACAACTTTTATTAATGATTTTAACGATCAAAGCAACAAATATGCCCATACATTATCAATGCTTTCACCTTGGGCAGAGTGAAAGATTTTTAAAAAGATTAACACAAAAAATAAATTACTTTGAAATATGAATGCAAGAGGGAACATCAATAGTGATCCAGTTTTGGACTCTGACTCCATGCGTCACATAGTTCAACATCTCTTGCTCTGCTCCACCTTCCACAATAGCATTGATCCTAGGAATAGTTGGATGAAGATATCCTCTGTTATGAAAGATATCTTGATAATTGCCCAAAGCAGACTTCGGATTCATATTCTCACATTTACTATTCTTCAAAGAGAATCCCAAATCAGCTATATTCTTATTAACAGGTGGATCAACAATCTTCCCCCACACTTTGTTAGGGCCATTACGCACTACTTGCTGAGAATCCTTAAACGAAGCGATAGAATTATCATTTTCCCTTACATTATCAATGGATAAAGCTTGGAATTGAGTTCCAACAGCAGCTTCATCCGCTTCCACAACACTGAAAGAGGATAAATGAGGTAATAACAACACTTGTTCTCCATTTATGATGACCACCTTTCCCTCACGAACAAACTTCAGCTTCTAGTGCAAAGTTGAAGTAACATCCCCTGCCTCTCGAATCCACGGTCGTCCCAGTAAACAGTTGTAAGCGGGAACAATATCCATAACATGGAAAGTAATCTGAAATAAGTGCGGGCCTATATGAATAGGAAAATCTACTTCCCTGATGACATACTTCCTTAATCCATCAAAAGCTTTCACTATTATGCCTCTCGGGCGCATGGGAGTTCCTTGATAATTCAACTTCATGAGCGTTCTCCTTGGTATGACATTTAAGGCTGACCCATTTTCAATTAGCATAATAGACAATGAATCATTCTTACAGTTCATGGATACATGGAGAGCCAAGTTATGATTCTTTCCTTCATCGGGCAGCTCATCATCACAGAAACTCAGGTTATTATAGGGTGTAATATTCCCGACAACACTACTGAATTGGTCCAAATGCATATCACTTTCTACGAAAGCTTGATCTAATACTCTCATCAAAGATTCAATGTGGGCAGAAGAATTCATTAACAAGGCTAGAATAGATATCTTTGATGGAGTCTGCAACAATTGACCTACGATGTTATAGTCACTCATATTGATAATCTTCAATATATCATCCACATCTTTTTTTAGAGTAGTACCACTAGATTCTCCCACTTCCTTCTTAGGTTCAGCACTTTCAACAACCCTTTTATCAATATTAACATTCTCTCGAATGACATGTGCGAAAACAGGGCCACTGCGGGTCACCCTGATGGCTTCTACAATATTCTTGACATCAGATAAAGGTTGGATGGTAACTTCCACACCATCCTCCAAGATTGTAGCATTGTATTTGTATGGCACGACCTTGTTTGATTCATAAGGAACAGGTCTCGGCAAGCGAATCACCACTGGAGCAACAACTGGCTTGCTATGGTACTCAATCTCTATAGGGGCGGGAACACCAAAGCAAGGCACAATAAAATTCACACCTTCTTCAGAATACATAGACATCACATAATCATTGCTGGAGAACACATCTTCATCTGAGGAAAAGAATTCATTCGCGGTAACATACTCATCGTCTGACACGATCTCGGTCGAGCAATCATCAATCATGTTAATCCCACGGTAATCATCTATATTGCCTGAAATTTTGATAGTACCATTATCTAATAGAAACTGAACACCCTTTCTCACTATGAAACAGCCACGAGAATCTCTGCAGCAAATTTGACAAGATCCATAATGGTGTTCTTCTTGACCATCCATGTGATAGAAGGTAACGTGCAACTGCACCACATCCTCATTCATATGGTTCACGTCAAAAATCCGGAAATCTCCAGGACATCCAAAGACCATATTAACATCTTCTTCGTACTCTTCCCTAGGCCAGATTATATGAATGAGGCCCTCATCCATCATTTCCTAAAGACCAGCTTTTATCTTATCACATCCCTGGACATCTATACTGCAAATACCACAACCAGCATGGTCATGCATGTAGTAACTGAACTCGTAGAGGTCAGCATGCATCTTTACCAAATCTCCTCTAACCAGGTTGATATCAAAAATCTAGAAGTCCTCAAGACAACCAGCAACCATGTTTACAACATTTTCTCCTCCATGCTTTGGCAAAGGATTATCTTTCACGTTAGGGCCAACATCTTTAAAGAATAAGAGGCCAGATCTCACCATCTTTTGTACTTCAGATTTCAAAGTATATTAGTTCTCAATATTGTGCCCCGGTGCTCCCATATGGAAAGCACATGTCTGGTATGCCTTATAATACCAAGGTAGAGGTGAGGGTATAGCAGGGGACGACTTGGTTTGAACCAACTTCTTCTGAATCAAAGCCAAAAGTAACTCTTCATATCTCATTGGAATAGATTCAAAAGCCTCTCTCTTATGACTTTGCCCTTGATTTCCCTGAGGGGATGGTCTCTGATAGGAAATAGTGGTTGGAGCTACATTGACAACTAAAGTCATAGAAGCAACTTGTTGTTGGTACCATTGATGTCTTCTTAGTGGCCTAATCATTCTTTCCCCAATAACAAGATTCATTTCAATTTATTTCTTTTGAGAGAAATCATATGACGACTTCTTCGTCCCGTCATCTTTTGTCAAGCGCCCTTCTTTGACAGCCACTTCCAAACGAACACCCATGCTCACCATTTCGGTAAAATCACTCGGTGCACTAGCGACCATCCTTTCATAATAAAATGATCAAAGGATTTTCAGGAAGACCTTGGTCATTTCTTATTCTCCCATAGGTGGCACCACCTGGGAAGCTATCTCACGCCAACACTGCACATATTCTTTGAATGACTCCTTGTCTCTCTGAGCCATTGCCCTTAACTGGTCACGGTCGGGTACTATGAACATATTGTACTTGTACTATTTGCTGAAGGCTTCCCGCATGTCATTAAAGGTGTGGATACTGCTATTGTCCAGACTCATATACCACTTCAGAGCGGCACTAGTCAAACTATGTTGGAAGAAATGAATGAGCAAACGCTGATTATCAGTATGGGTAGACATTTTCCTGATATACATCATAAGGTGGTCACGAGGACAAGAGTTTCCCTTGTACTTTTCAAATTCCTAAACTTTAAAATTGGCTGCCACTTTTACATTGTGAACGAGGCAGAGTTCACTAATGTTCTATCCAAACAATTATTTTCCTCTAAGGGCCTTCATTTCCTTCTGCATCTCATTGAATTGGGCTTGAAAGTCATCCAACCGGTCATAGAAACCCACAAGTGCACTCGGTGGAGAAACGTGACGATAAACTTCATCATTAACAAACAACATAACATTCACCGAAGGATGTGCAGCATAGTGGATCTCATTTCTAGCAGCAGGAGTAACATGCACCACAGGAGGTGCAGAAGTAGCAGCAACTTGAACAACTGGGGCAACTGGAGCATCAAGATAGTACCCTTATGGCATGAAGTTTTTTGGCATCCCACACGGGTAACCCGGAGGCATTCGATTATATGCAGCAGTAACTGGAGTAACAAAAATAGGAACTGATGGTCCCTCTGAAGCAATTGTTGTTTGTTATGGCTGAGCAAGTGGTGGATGATTCTGAGCAGCCACCAATGATTCCATCAAAGAAGTCAAATTTTCCATATCGGCCTTCAAACAATAACATTGTCGCGTAGCACGCGATTCTCTTACTCAAGATTCTCCATCTTCTTCCTGGAATTAGCCCGAGCATTGTACCAGTGAGACGGCTTGTTGAACAAAGTAGAGAAACTCAATAACACACCTGGGTATGAACAGAAATGTAAGAAGTATTTACAAGATGATGCATAATATGAAATTCACATGATTTATTTTATTAATATTTCAAGGGACTCAAAGAATTATAGACAATTTGCAAATACTAGAGTACTAACACATTTTGAAATATTGAAAATCTCATTGTAATAACTTCAAAATGGATTATAACTTTTTAGTAAAAGTTTCAACAATCCCAAATACAAAAGAAGATCGAATCTAAAATCCTAAGAAGGCAAATCTGATGAAGATCTCTCCACGCACTAGCGCTTTCCCGTGAGTCTTGTAATCTGAGCCTTCAACTTCTTGTTCTCTTCTGCATACATGTCGGCAACCCCTTTCCAATCACCAGAGTCAGGAAGTGAGTAACTAAGTCCTGATCGAGATCTAGGGGAAAATAAATCCTCTTGCCTCTCCATCATCTCTACAGAACGACTCTCAAGAATCTCAATTAGGCCATCCTTCTCCTTCAAGTCTGCTTGGTAGGACATCTTCTAAAGTCTAACACTTGTTCCTCCAAGCTTCTTTCTCCTGTTGCATCCTAACTAAGGCAAGCTAAAGCTCTTCCACATCATCTAAAATGGGAGGTATGGTCTTCACAAACATATCAGGCAAAGGCTCCTCACGCTAATATGGAATCTTCAACTGAATTTCCCTCACTTATACCCACCGGAGGATTCCAAAGATTCCAAAGAATCATCTCCTCTAGGTCCCAAGTCGTTTCTACTCTTCCTGTGAATATGGTGCCAAGCCTTTATAATCTCCTCTTTAATTCCTTATGATCTTCTCCCTCTTTAATAAAGAAACCACTTGATGAATACTATTTGGCTTATCTCTCATAGGATATCTAAGCTGACGTCATGCAAGAACATGATTGTAGTTAATTCCTCCCTTTGTACCAAGAAGAGGTACATTGGGGAAACTACCACAACTATCGATAATCTCCACATCATGGTAAGATTGATGATACCAAACAAAAACTGAATGAGTGAGGGCCATAATCTTCGGAGCCCAACGAGGTTCTTTCTTAATGTCCCAGAAAGCATCAGACCGAGGTAAGTGAGAAATAAACCACTTATACAACAAAGGCGTGCAACAAATGATCATCCCTCCATGATAAGAATCCTGAAGATGAATGGAGTAGTAAGAACCTCATAATAATGTAGGGCTTGGATTCCCTATGAAAAATATCATGATGGGATTAATATCCACAAAGTAGTTGACATTTAGAAATAAGAACAACCCATAAGCAAGTAGAGAAAAGATAGCCTCAAAAGCAACTGTACTCATCATCTTAGTAAAGCAGCAAGCTTACTCTAATAAAGGTAATACTCTAATTCCTCCTTTGGTAGTCATGTGGGTCTTAATCTCAGACTTCCCCAAATGAACCATAATAACTATCTCATGGGACTTTGGATCTTCTTCCAAACCGGTAAAAGGAACACGACCGGTGACAGGTAAACCCAGTAGATAAGAATACTCCTCCAATGTAGGCATCAACTAATAATCAGGGAAAGTGAAACATCGATACATCGGATCATAGAACTGGACCAAAGTCGAGAGAATACCCTCCTTCATCTTGAGCTTCATAAGAGACACGATGGACCCATACTTCTTCCGAAAATCGGTAGAACTCTAAATCTCGGGAATTAGACTCACCAATTCATCTATCTTAGGATTCTTGAAACTGTACTTATGAGTCTTTCTTTTTCCAGAATCCATGGTCAAAGGTACTTGAGATATTCACAAAAAATTAACTTTTAAGTCCCTTGAAACACATGTTTTAAAGTATGCTCAAGGGTGCATGAATGCATGATGTAATAAACACACACAAGATCTCAAATATGGGGTTCATAGGTTTGACGTCACGAGCATGAAGTCAAAGGTACTACCCATAAGGTATGGTCTAATAGTTTATCACCTGACAAACAAGGTTCTAAAAGGTTCCTAGAGTCTACATCCTTCCTTCGGGTATTACCAACATCCCAATTGACTCAGTAGTTAGTAATATTCTCAAGAAAAACTCTTCTGAGTGTAGTATCACCTGACAACCATTTCCGGATTACTCCGTCATAGTTTCCACACTACACCTAAAAGGCCAAGATGGGTTAAGGGTTCTACGGTCCTCAGTTTCAGCAGGCTCTCAGGTTGAAAGTAACACGTCTTCTCAATTACTCGGTAAACGATACTACAATCAAAGGGGCCTCCACTGAGTGGGGGATCTCATGCCTCCTTTTTTGGGATTACTCCCTCAAAGTTAACATGTCTATACCGATCGTCCTATCTTAAGTTTTCCCAAGTTCGGGTAGAGGACTTATGAGAAATAACCAAGCACCCTGAAAACCAAGAAAATCCAGACAAACATATATACAACATATAATATATAACAAATAATAATAGCATATACACAGATAAACAAATATAGGCTCAACCCACTTACGGATGGACCAGCAATTGGCGATCTCTCCCCAGTGAAGTCGCCATTTTTTTTGTAGCTGTAGAAATGTTGAGACTAAGCTATTAGATTGACTTGACTCCTACAGATCAAAATAAAAATCGCCACCGCGCTTTATTGTTTCAAAAAGAATGGGAAAAGCGCGAATAACCCAAAAAGAGGGGGAGAGAATCTAAGTTCGGGGGTCGGTTATGCAAAAGGAAGGTATTAACACCCTAAATATCAATGGTACTCCATAAGGACCTCTTTGAAAATTTGTGTATTTTGGCTATAAAAGTTGTATACAAAAAATAGATTGTGGGGATGAGAAAAGAAGTATTTTTCACAATTTTTTCACCCTCCGCAGTTGTGAACCTTTAGTTCCTACGTACCACCTTCCATGCAATAGGGGATCAGGGTACTCGTAGTTCACCTTAAAATTTTTTTTTTAAAAATACACAAATTTGGTGGTTAATTTTAAGAGACGAGACATCATCGTCTTATCCGAGTGGAAGAACATACTTACTATCCACAATTATGAGAAAGGAGAATTTGCATCATCTCAAAGTGGGGGATATAGCTTGGATTTTAAAGTTAACTAAGCCTCACTCAACACCCAAGTGGAAAGTATCTCGCTTCACTATAAATCGTAGAATTATAGTAGCTCGCATCACTTCAAGGATTGACAAGACTCTAATCTTTTTGAGAAAATTTTAAGATAAAAAGCCAAAATGGCTAAAAAATTTATTTGAATGAGATTTATTGACTTTTAGTCTTCTCACAAAAATGTTAGAGTATTATTAAATTGGTTAAAGTTTGATTAAAGAAAGATTTGAAAATGTGTGGACCTAAGTCCAAGTTTATTGTGAAGGTGATTCAAGTTTAGAAAACAAGAATAGTTTTGAAAAGGAGGGAGAAGATTTTTGAAATTAAAGAAGATGGGAGGAGATGAAGGGACTATCCTATAGCATAAGGTAAGAGCTAGGGAAAAGAACCGTATAACTAACAAGAAGCCAACACTTGACACAATAAGTCAATATAGAATTCTCATCCTTTAGATTGAAATCAAGCAAGCAAAGATACTAAACCTCTTAAGAAAACCAAGCTTCAAATGCATTAAGTCTTCACAAAAATTGGGCAGAGTAACAGTTGTATACAGATGAATTCCCAATCACAGACAAGACATATAATCAGAATAACCTGCACATAAATAAAACAAACAACCCAATGTCCCGGGGTAAACCCTAAGAACTCCCGAAAAAATAACAGTAGAAGTCACAAGGTCCCAAGGTAGGTAAGGTCTCTAATCATAAGTCTGAGAAGTCCATAACTCTAAAATGCCAAGGATAGTAACCAAATAGTCCAAGTAACCTTAAAGCTTTTTATTATTCAAGTTGGTTATTAGGTATCTTCAAAAAGAAAATGAAAGCTCAAGTGAGCAAAACAAAATGAAATAAAGATAAATGCTCAAGTGGGCAAAGATGAAAATCGTATGAAATGTAAATGCTAAGATAAATGGTGCTTAAAGTAAAAGAAAAAAGTAAAAGCATAAAAATAAAAGTCAATTTTTAATGAGTTAGAAATTAGAGGTTAGTTGAATGACCATCTTGAAACTTGCATTTGGAAACTCATTAGAAGATTGATAAAATCAAAGCCTCTCAATAACAAGTTTCATTTGCTTTTTGTCAAGTATATAAATTATTTCAAATTCACAAGGCAACAATAAATGATCAACGATGTTTAAATGATTCACTTAGTCCAAAATTTATGATGATTCATTAGAGGATTGATAAGACCAAAGCCTCCTAAAAATGAACCTCAAGGTCATTAGATCAAAGGTTTCAAATTAAACATACTTGGGCTTGCAAACATAGGTTTAGGTCGCGAATGATCATTTCTCGAGTCGGGATAAAATTTAGCGCTATGTTAAGCAATCGTAAGTGGACTTATGTAGAAGTCACACCTATTTTATGGTCGGTCAATAGCAATCTAAGTGCCATATGTTTGGAGTGATGATATATAGATCATCTTCTAACAACATGAAACACAGTGAGATAGGGATAAGATGAAGAGGGAGAAGAAATATTTGAATCAAAAATAATTTAATCAAACTATCATTAAAATCATCCCCCGTTTTGGTGGAGTTAAACTCAACACCCAAGATCTAATGATGTTAATGAAGTTCATGATCAACAATCACACAGCCAGAATATATTAAAAAAATAAATTGCATTTAATGAATAAAAAAATGATATTTAATTTTTTTAAAATGAGAATAAAAGGTAAAATAGTAAACAATGTTCAAGATATCAAAGAAAAATTAAAAGAGACCATAGACAAATCAGAAATGACCTTAAATATTTTTTTTAAATTTTTGGTAGTTTTTTAATATAGAAAAATATTTTTTAAACTAATTAAAATCACTCAAATAAGTGAAAAAAGATCAAAAATAGTAGAATTCAAAATAAAATTCTAGAAAAAAATTCAGAAAGTCAGAAATAAAGAGAATGATCTTGATGAAATATTTTAGAATTTAAAAAATACTAAGAAGTATTTTTAAACAATTAAAAACAAGTCAAAATAAAGAAAAAATCATAAAAAATATTAAATCTGAAAATAAAATCATGAAAATATAAAAATCAGAAAGAGAATATTTAAAAATGTTTTTGTGAATTTTTTCATAATTTTTGGATCAAAAATGAATTTTCTATGATTTTTTGAAGTTTAAAACAATTAAATATATAAAAAAATCAGAAAATAAAAATAAAGTCAGAAAAGTATGGAGCATTGGATGAGAGTCAAAACACGTTAGTAAATAGATCCAATGGATCTGGCGCGCTGTGCATATCATGGTCTTTTTTGGAAATCACATCAAAACATTTTTTAACGAAAGTAATCAGATTCAAGGGTTCCTGTGACACGTGCATGGTAAAACAAATACATTGAATAGAATTCAAAAAACCACATGTCACGCTATCATTGGCTGCAGCACGACACATAGGTCATCTTCAACCTCCAGAAGCCCTAGATTGGGGTTCCTCAAATTGGGGTTCCTCTTCAAGACGATTCTAATGGTACCCTCCACCAAATTTATATAAACTGTGCAAGGCTGAATTTGAAAAAAAACCATAAAAAATAGAGACCGCTGAATTCCCAATTATCTCTCCCAATTCTCAATGAAAATGCAAACCATAAGAAGTGTGAGAATCAGAAGGATGAATAGAGCATAAGAGGGCTTTATTTGGTTCAATTTGATTGAGAATTCTACCTGAACGAAGTAACTGAAAATTGCTATGAAACTGGACTTGGTTAGAATGATTTAGGACACCTCAAAGCTTGATTCTTCTTCTGTTAGCTTTAGTTAAGTTCAGGGATAAAGAATCTACAGAGAAATTTAATTGAAAAGTGGAGAAAATAGGAATTCGAAAACTCAGGAAAGTGAATTATGCAGGGAGTTTGGCAGGGTGATTTTGGTTGTTCAAACTTGAGAAAGTGAGAGGAGTGAGGTCCTATATTTATAGGGAAGCAAATGGTTCAAAGAAATCAAAGGAAATTTGAAGTTTGGAGGGAAATTGGATCAAGCTCGAAAGTGAAAAAAGTGTGACCCCGTGTGTATCAAAACACAATCAATTCCTGCATTTTGATCCTTAATTTAACTTTGGGAACTTTTTTAAACATGTTTAAATAAAAAACGCATGCTAAATTGGTGATTAGAAGCCATATTATGAATTTCAAATTCTGACTTTGGAGAAAACTTCAGTTTCAAGGTACCATCTTTGAATCCATGGTGTTCATAGCTCAAGGGGTCTTAGGGCATGAATCTTGAAGAAATTGAAAGATAAGGTCACAAACTTTACAATGTGAAAAGAATGAGATCAATTGAATGCTTGAGCTAAAAGTTCTGATGAGTCAAAGTTGAGAAAAAGATGTTGACTTTTCGTACTTAGAAAAATTCTAAGTTTTTCTTCAAAAGTGATCTATAATGTTTTGATTCCAAACAAGGTCTTCCTCCAAAATTAAGCTTTGATAATTGATTCTAGCTTGAAGTGAACATCACAAAGAGCATTTTTCAACTTGAATCACTCAAAATACCAAGTATTGAAAAGTTTATGGCCTTGGGAAATTGGTGAAAATTCATGAGGTGACCTATAATCTTTTGAGTTCTTAAGGCATCTTCCACTCAATTTCAAGCATTGTACATAAATGAAGAGTTGAAGTTCACATACTTAAGATCATTGTGAAAAAATAATGGGCTCAAGGATTTAAAAATTGACCAAGTTATGATCTTTTGAAGTCACATAAGGAAATTTGATGGCCTATCTAGAGGACATGTAATCTTTCGACATCATTAGGCATCTTCCACACCAAATTTTCTTGAAACTCTTGAAGTGATTAGTTAATAACCCTTTAAAGAGAAGCATATATCTGGAATCACTCAAAAATATCAAAAGATGAACAAAATATAGCCCTTAGAAGTTCAAAACCCTAGCTCTTCAAGCACCAAAATGACTTGGAAACCCTTTTCAATTTTGAAAAACTTTTTGGCACAATAACGTTTGCCATGTGAATGGAGGTTGTTGATGATGATAATAAGAAACCATAGAAACAATAACCACCTCCAAATATTAAAAATTGAAAGAGTTATATACTTATGATCAAGGAATCAAAAACTTGTCCAATTAGGTCAACCTTCTTCAATCAACCCTTGTATCTTTTGACTTTCTTTGACAAATTGAAGCATGATGAATCATAGTAGACCATGTCATGATGTCACTTTAAAGCATCTTCAATGATTAAGCTTAAATCTCAATGAAGCTTTATTGAGGAAGGCTTGGAAATAAACTCATGAACATATGAATTAACTAATGAAATGTGTTGTGCCCTCACCTATATCATCATCATTTAGTGCAAACATTAATAGTATTTGTTAGTTAAAAGTTAATCAATATAAATCATAGATGATCACAACATACAAAACAAGGTGTTTGGTGATTCCTCATGAGAAAACCTAAAGATATGGAGAGGAACCAAACCCTAGCGTGATCTTGATATAATTGAGTTGATATGAGATGATAGAAGAATATTAGGGGTAAAAACTGGGGTACAACAGTATCATTTGGATGCTTGAACAAAAATTTATGATGAATTGAAATCGTGAAAAACACATTGACTTGTGGACTTAGGAAAATTCCAAGTTTTGAGTTCAAAAGTGACTTATAATCTCTTGCCTTCAAACATGATCTTCCACTCAAAATTAGGTTTTGGTCAATGAATATGGCATGAGGTAGACTTCTTTAAGAGAATTATGAAACTTGAATCATCCAAAAACTCACAAATTTTGAGAGGGTTATGAGCTTGTGAAGTTGATGAAAATCCATAAAGTGACCTATAATCTTTTGAGCTCTTAAGGCATCTTCTAACCATTTTCAAGCTTTACACATAAAATAAGAGTTGAATTTCACACTCTTAAGATAATTGTGAAAAAATAATGGTCTCAAGGTGATAAAAATTGACCAAGTTATGATCATTTGAAGTCAAGCTTTAAAAATCTAAAGGCCTTTCAAAGGGACTTATAATCTTTTTCAATCATTAATGATCTTCCATTCAAAATTAGCCTTGGATTTCTGAAGAGATCTTGTTAAGGACCCTTTAAAGAGAATTATGGATTTAGATTCACTAAAAAATCTCAAAAAATAAGCAAGATATGGTCCTTGGAAGTCAACAAACTCTAGCTCAGAGATTGTCAAAATAACTTGAAACCCCTTTCAACTTTTGATGTTTTTCTTGCACAATTGGATCTTATCATGTGAATAGAGGTTGTTTTTTTTATGATAAGAATCCATAGCAAAAAGAATCAACTCAAAATGTTGAAAATTGAGAGAGTTATGCACTTGTGATCACTGAATCAATTATTTTCTCAAATAGGTCAAACTTGTTGAACCAACCTTGAATCTTTTGATCTTTCTTGGAAAGATAAATAATAATGAATCATAATAGGTCTTGAAATGATATTGTCTTGAAGCACATTCAAATATAGAGCTTAATTCTAAATGAAACTTGTTTAAGAAGGCATAGAAATAAACACATGAACGTATCTCTTTGATCAATGTCAACACCAACTTTGAGAAAAGTTTGACCTAAATAAGGTGAGAGAAATCTTTGAACCATAAATATTTGATATCATAGATATAGCCTTGAAACTTGAGCTCTTGCAATCCATTATAAAGTTATTTGATTGAGAACCAACCCTCAAACCCTAGGTTAGATGGTGAGATGAATGCAATTGTATCACCACCTACAATATGAACATTCAAAGAAACACATATACATATTTTGATATTAGTTTAAAGAACACATGTACAAGATACACACTTCAAGGTACTCGGTGATCCCTCCAGAGCAAACTTAAATATAGGATGAAGATAGGTAGAACCAACCCTAATGTGTGATCTTGTTGTATTGATAAAAGTGAGATGATGAGAAATCTTAGGGGCAAAAATTGAGGTATAACACATGCATATATCTGTTATTGAATCAATTATCCCCCTTTACCTAGTTATATTAATAACAATTTATTCTCTATTAGTTTGATGAATATCCTTCTTCCCTCAAACTCTAAGCTTTTCTCTCCTCTGTAGTCTTCTAGCCTCCCTTTCTCAATTCTAGTTTTCTCCACGTACTGATAGAAAACTTCCTAAACAAGGTTAGGCTATTAATTTATAAAAGTGTAATCTTCTAATAATTATAATTCTCTCTCACTAACAATTATTTTTAACTCCTTCCTCCCTTCCACTTCTCATAATTCACAATTTGACCAGAAACCTTCTATTTCCTATTAAATTAAATTAATCTAATAAAAATTATTATTTTATCTATTAAGATAATTTCTAATAATTCTATTAACCTCTATTTACTCTCCACACTCCCACCATAACATCTCTATCATTCATATTTATTTAATTAATATTATCGAATAATCAAATAAATACACAAAAATCACAATAAATCAAATAATTTCAATAAATTAAAAACTGAGATGTTACATATCTCGCGTCTAATTGAAGATTTGTTTTCATTCTTGTCCAATATTAATTAAATGTTTTATGCGCTTTTTGAAATATAATTTTTTTTCCAAAAGATCATCCACCAAGAATTAAAAAGAACAAATCTAATATGATGAAGATTTATCAAATCAAAAATTGCAAATTATCTTAATAGAGATTATTTTCTTGTGCTTGTTGGACTGATTGATCTGCACCCTAAAGATTTAAATCCTAATGGAATTTTAAGTTGGACTTTGTTGCTATTAAAGGAGGATCTTTCCATTGTGAAATTTAGTTGTTTGAGTCTTTTGTTCTAGGTGTGTTCTTTTGTGTTGTCATACTTTATTCGTAAGTCACATTCTTATGTTGAGAAATAAAATATTTTTGAGTTGTAATTCATTTCATCAATCTTAAGGTATTGTAATTGTCCAAACACTTCTCAGAGTATTCGAAAGAAAATGAGAAGGTTCTTATATTAGGTGGAAGTTTTGAATAGAAATTCATGGCTAGTACTAGAAAAAGAGAGATTGAGTGTGGAGAGTTCAACTTAGACCAATTTATATTTTTGACTATTAAAAAATAATTTCTTTTCTTGAATTGATACCCTTCCGACACAAATGACTTTGCATTGAATTAGATTAACAATTATTTATGTCTTTTTTTTACCACTATGATTTTTCACTTTACATAAGAATCTTGTCATACACATTATTATAATATTATATTTAACATTTTCCATGTCAAGAACATAATTTCAACTTATAATACTCTTTTGTTACTAACTCATTAACTTTAACGTTAAATATTAACTTTAAATGTACATCCTTTTGTGTTGTACTGAAAGTTTGTTTAGAATCAAGACTCTATTTCATCACTTTACCATAAAATGTTGGGTCTCTAGCAACCAAACCCCAAAGCCTTAAATAAGAACTTTAAGATTTTTTAGATTTTTAATATTTCAATTATTATTATTATACTATTAATTTATTTTAATAATTTAAACAAATCATGAAAAATAAAATAAAGTGTCACATAATTGCCACTTGAATTTAATAAATAAATAAAAATATTAACATATACCATTGTCATATTATTAAAATTGTTGGTTGGTTTAAAATGAACAGATAAAAAAGAATCTACATATTACAAAAGTGGAATCTATATTTTTTACCTATCTATTTTCGATCTTGACCCAAATTACAAGGGAGAGTTAAGTACTAATCATTTATTTTATCTTTGAAAAAACTTGAATGTGATATGCTAAAAAAGTATATGAATCTATGGTGTGAGATTTTATAATCTATATTTATATCTATATCGATTCTGTGGATTTTTTTTTTCTTCAATTCTTCATGGTTTATTTATTTATTTATTTATGAATATTGAATTGATATGAGTTTGGTTGTCATCTTTATAATCGACAGGTAGGATGTCAAAGTTCAAAATCTCAATCCAAATGAATGAATTGGCTAAGTTATAGATTCGTCCAATCCAAATCTATTCTAGTCTTAATCTAATGTTGTTGGAGAGAGGAAAGTGAAATTGATTGATTGAATGAACCCCACTTTTTAATGTGCAATTAAAGTGTTTGCTGAAATTGGACCCCATGCATGAGAGGAAGTGGATTGTACCTGGGTGGTGGTGGCCACCTTATTAATGTCAACTCCCACTCGTGTGTGGTGGTGACCATCTGCACGGACACCAAAGCTGCTATAAGACTTCAAATAATAACATACAAATACAACTAACCACTTTTTCTTTTTTTATGATAAAGCCTAGCCTTTAGATTGTTCATAAAAGATTGTGGAAAAATCAGATGTAAGTTTTTTATAAATTTTTTAAATATTATATGGTGACATAGTTAGGAATACTATTGTCTGATTTTAATTATTCGTAGATAATTTACCCACGATTTTTAAAAGACGATATAGATCTCCTTTTTTAAAAAAAAATCAATGATTGATTTATTGATGAATATTTGTGTGTTTTTTTTAAATAAAGAAACTCAATAGTTGATCTAACTTTCTGATTTTCTGAGATGATGTTTAGTAGTTAATCTAATTTTAAATTTTTTGGTTGAAAATGTTTCTCATGCCTGTCTCTCTGAGTTGATACTCAGTAGTTGGTCTAACTCTCAATTTTCTAGTTAGAAAATTTTTGGTTTAATTCCTCGTCTCCCGTGGTTGGTCTAACCCCCAATTCTCATATTGTTTTCATGAGGGAGGAGATAGATTCTCTTGAGCATGGTGTGCTTTCTATAGGGAGAGATTGGTTTTAGGAAGAAGGTGGTGTCAGATCTCTAGTCTCTTCTTTAGATTAAAAATGCTCATCTTTTTATAGAGCTGGAGTTAAGTGGCTTCAAGAGGGTGAAGTCAATACTTGTTACTTTCATGCTTGCATCAAGAGCAAGTCTAGGAGGAACGCAATTTTAGCTCTTAAGATAGATGATACTTGGGTATAATAGGTCTTGAAGATCCATTAGAAGATGATCAATTGCTTTTCTAATCATTTTAGAGAACCTCTCATGGATCGGCCCGGGTTAGATGGGTTCCTTTTCCATCTCTCTCGGTGGACGGTTGTGCTAGTCTCACGACCCCCTTTCCCCTTGCTAAGATCAATCAGGCGATTGCTTTGTGTGATGGTAACAAGAGTCCTAGATCATATATGTTCAATTTCTCCTTTTTTGGAGGTTTTGGCCCCTTTTTAGGATGAGATTGGAACTATGTTCGAGCAGTTCCATCAGTGTGATTCTCTTCCCCATAATATTTCCCCTTTTTTGTGACCTTGATTCATAAGGTCGTTTTTCCATCTTAGCTGGGAGATTCTCGACATATCTCTTTAGTAGGGTCATTGTATAAATTACTGGAAGAAGTTTGGGTTGGTAGGTTAGCTAGTACGTGTTATGGATAAACTTAATTTTCCTAACCAGTCAGTCTTTCTAAAAGGTAGATTCCTAGTATATAGGGTTGTAGTTGTGAAAGAGTTAGGGGATCTAGTCAAGAAAAGTAAAAAGTCTTACTTCATTTTTAGAATTGATTTTGAGAAAGCTTATGACTCAGTTATTGGTCTTTTATGGATTATATGCTTTCTAGATATGGTTTTAATGTTAAGTTGAGAAATTGGATTATTGTTGTGTTTTTTTTTTTGGTGATTTCACGGTCTTGGTTAATGGTTTCCCGACCCAAGAAATTAGTATTCAAAGGGGGGGTGAAGCAAGGAGGCCCTCTAGCTCATTTCCTCCCTCTCTCTCTCTCTCTCTCTCTCTCTCTCTCTCTCTCTCTCTCTCTCTGTAGCTTAAGGCCTTAGTCGGTTGTTCTCTAGGGTTGTGGACCAACAAAATTTCTTAGGTCTTCAGGTGGACTCCTCAGACTTGATCATCTCTCATCTTCAGTGTGCAGATGATATGATTCTTATAGCAGAGTCCTCCTTCAAAAACCTCTAGTCAATCAAGACTATTCTCTGAGTTTTTTAGCTAGCCTCGGGCCTTCAGATGAATTTTTCCCAGAGCAGTCTCATTGAGGTAAATTTTGATCCTGTTTTCCATGACCTAGCATATGATTTTTTTCATTAACATCAAGAGTCTCTCATGTTCAACGAGTTGGGTCTTCCAATAGGGAATAATCTTCGGTTCTCCTCTACTTGGGAACCTTTTGATAGCCTTATCACTAGGAGACTTCCCTGTTGGAGGCATTGGTATGTATCTCTGGACAGGCGGGCGATTCTTCTAAGTTATGTTCTTAATGTTATTCATATCTTCTTTTTGTCTCTTCTAAATATGTATGTTAAGGTTTGGAAGGAGATTGTGATAATTCAAAGAATATTTTTTGTGGAGTGGTGTAAGAGGAGGCTCTAAGATCGCTTAGGTTAGATGGTATGATACTTGTAAGCCCAAGAGGTTTGGTGGCTTGGGTTTTTGTGACCTCTGGATGGCTAATTTGGATTTATTGGGTAAATGGATTTGGCACTTGATTTCAAGTGTTTCAGTTTATGGCGTGTTATCCACTCTACCAGATATGGAGTTACTCAAACTACTTTTGTCTCGAGAGGTAGAGTTGTCTCTTTTTGCTTTGTATCTCCTTGGTGGATAAGTGTGTCTCTAATAGGTTGCAAGGGGGAGAACCCCCTCAGACTGGTTTTAGTATAGTGTTGTCAAGAAAGTTGGATCTAGTGTTCTCACTTCTCTCTAGAGGGATCCTTGGGAGGGAGTGATTCCTCTCACAGTTAGGTTTTCATGACTATTTTCAATCTCTAACTAGAAGGATTGTCTTGTGGGGGAGGTGGGCAGGTGGGAGGGCCAATCTTGGGTGATGTATTTTAAATAGAGAAGAATTTGTATTATTTTAGTGTGAGCGTGCATGGATAGTTGATCTTATCTTAACTATAAGGGATTTTATTCCTTCTTCCCAGTCTGGTAAGTAGTGCGGTGCCACTCTAAAGACAGAACTTACTCGGAGGCCTCAACATATTCTTTTCTTTGCGTCTCGCAATTTTCCTAGTGATCGACTGGTCCCGTTAGTGGAGTTAGTCCTTTCTAGTACCTGGAGTAGCCGAGCCCCATCTAAAGATATCATTTTCTCCTGGAAACTACTGCAAGATATGATTTCTCCGGGAGATAATTTTCTTAAAAGATGAATATTTTTTGGTTAAGAGGGTGCTTCTTGTCCTTTCTGCTTTAGAATCCTAGATTCGTCTCACGTATTTTTATGACTTGTGACATATTGGTGTGTGTTTTGAATAAGATTTTTATTTGGTTAGGTTGGTTTGTAGCCTTGCCCAAAGATCCCCTGATTCTTTTCAGAATTTTTGTCCCTCTTCGTGGTCCTTCTAGCCTTAAGGGGTGTTTTATGATTTATCATGTTGTAATCTGGTCGATTTGGAATGATATTATGTTCTCGAGTAAATTAGTATCTATGAAGAAAATGGAATACATGAGTATCCTTTTAACTTGAAAGTGGTATCTTGGAAGGTCTGAGTGAAGCTCTTGTGCTTTCTCAGTGTGACTCGATAACCCTATTAGGAATCTGAGCCAATAGCGGCTTGAGTGTCTTTTGCCTCCTCTTAGTGTGTTCTTGTTGCTTCAGCGGAGACTGTTGCTATTTTTGTTGGTCCTTGGCTAGGGAGCTTTAGCTCTTGTTCTCTTTCTAGTATCCTCTTTTTGGCTTCACTGGTTATTTTTCCTTTGTATATTGGTGTTTCTTTTCTGATTATTTGTATTGGTGGTTTTGTTTTGTAATTGTGTTTGGTTCTTTTATTTTGGTTGAGTTGTTTTGGTACCTATTGTGCCTTTTCTAGGCCCCTTTTATGTACTTTGGCCTTAATGCCTCTTTTATATTTATTATATATTGGCTTAAATACACTTTTAGTCTCCCTATTTAGATGATTTTAACTTTCTAGTCCCTTCATTACAAAACCCAACTTTTTTGTCCATATACTTTGCTTTCCTTGAGAGTTTTTTTGTCTCCCTTAACTTGTGCACGTGGCCTTCTCATTTATGATGTAGACGTGCAATAGTGGCGCCTTGTCAATTTTTTTGACTTTTTTATTGAAATCATTTACTTTTTTAATAACAAACTATTTTTTTAATACAAGCTTGATGAAAAATAATTTTTAATTTGATTTGAAATAAAAAATCCAAAGCCCAAGAAATGAAGAGTCTTCTTTATCCACTCATTTTCTCTACTTGAACCCTAATCCATTTTCCTTTCTTCTCCTTCAATCAAACCAAGCCAAGATTTGTTCTTAGATTTTTACTCAATCAAGTTGAATCAAAACCAAGCCTATCAAGTTGTTCGCTCAATCAAGTTGAATCAAACTGCAACACTCCACTTTCTAGGATTAAACTCATTCCTTGTTATTGAAGATGACAAAAGGAATTTCTTAATGGGATATCAATGAAGAAGTCAGGTACTGTGTAAGATATGTGTTTAAACTTTGCAAAATCATGATGGTCCCACTTTTTTTTTGTTTATTACATTTGTTGTGGCCCACCATCGTCTTTTGATGTTAACATGTGGTCCCAAAAGTTTTTTTGTCTGTTTTTATATTGTGATCACATTGCATGATAATTTATACACGTTATATTTTGATCAATTCTCAGACCATTTAAGAGTCATATGATTAGGTTAAGGATACACCATATGGGGAGATTAGTTGAGGAACTTGTAAAATGCTATGTTGAAGGGAAAGTATATGAAATGAATTAGAGATGGGATGTGGATTACATATCATACATGGAGTTAGAAGGTTTAATTAAAATTGAGGGTTATAAGGACATAAGGTGTATATGGTATTGGAACCCTAAGTATAATTTTATCAGGGTCTTAGACCCTTGCATAATGATAAATATTGTACCCCAAAACTTTCCCTCTCATTTCTCATGATATTTACTACAAAGATCTTCAATGTCTCAAGTTTGCGCAAGTATCGACTAGGTCAAACAATCTCCTCAACATTGATGCCTCAAATTAGGGTTTGAATCTGTACAAAGGAAGTCAGATTTCTAATGTTTCAAATGACTTTCATGGATCAATGTGAACCCTCGGGATTACTTCTATCAAGTTTCAAGTCTTGGATCACGATTTTCCAAGAAAGTCATTCAAATTATCAAAAGGGCAAAATGGACAAAATTAGGGTTTTGACTGAAAATGACTGAACTTTAATTTTTGACCTAATACATGACCTATTGGTTGGAAGCATGATCTCAAGGATCTGAGCACGTCATTTTGACCTAATCACACATTTCAATTCATCTCCTAAGATCAGTGGATTGATAGACAAAATTCGGTCAACTGGTGGAAAAAGTCAAATGTACACTAAAAAGTAAAACTTTGACTTTTTGACCAAAATTGAGTCCTAAAATTCACATTTCATCAAGACATCCAAAATATGAAATTTGATCATCAAAAATCAAGAGAGTCAAAAATCCAACTTTGCAAAACTTGGAAATTTTTCTAAGTATTTTCTATACTTGTTAATTTCATTGCTTCATGACATCTTTTCACTACAATTCAAAATAATTCAAGATGTCACAAATAATTCAAGATGTCACAAATAATTCAAGATGTTACAAATAATTCAAGTTATTACAAAGTGGTATTTTTGCAAGAGTACAAATCCTAGGTGTGGTCTTGTTTGAACTCTTCCCCTTTGACTCAAACCTTGCCACTATGCTGCCCACAAACATGCTTTGTCTTTGTTATAATCTGCATAAATTGGTCCACGAACCAGATTTTGTATCATGCTAAAAACAATGTTGTCTAAGCCTGCTGTATTGCCCACATAACAGCCCAAAACCATGACAAAATATAGTCTGCTATACTGCTATAAAACAGCCCTGCACCAAGCTGCCACAACACTCCAAAACTGCTGCAAAAATAACCCTGTTATGCTACTATCTGAAACAACTGGCCGAACCGTCATCTGATATAAAAATCAATGAAGTCTCCACCAAACTTCTTTTATCCAGCAAGAAGGGAAAGTTTAACATTGAGAAAACCTGAGAAGGGTGAAATCACAGTCTTGCAACCGAGAGATCGGGTAAGGGACTCTGTTACGTGAGGGTAAGGTATTAGCACCCTACACACCTATAGTACTCTACGGTATCCACTCTTGTTGTCTAATCTAATGGGTGTGTAAAATCTATGTCTAAGATTTATTGCTAAAATAAAATGCAAAGAGGGAATGCATGCAAAAGAAAAGAGAAAATAATGTAGGGAAAATAAAAGTTGTGCTCGCTCGGGCCTTACCCCAATGCCTACGTTTCCCTTTTAAGGAATTCGAGCAGTCGTAATTCGGATCATGTATTTTGGTTGGTTTTTGTTTTTTACTTACGAAAATTAAAGCAACAATCAAATGGAAAAACATCATATAGAACAACAAAATTGTCAACAATAATGATAAAATAGCAAAAAGAGATGACAAGACATCGCATGGCAACACAAACTCAGATAAGGCGATAAAACGCCAGCATGATGGCAAAATATCAGACAAGATGATGAACATTACACCTAACAATGATATTTAAAATCAAAGTAGGATAACAAACATGTGTGATGGTGAAACACCGGCTAAAAGAATGCGCGATGGCGAAACATCGGCTAAGAGATAGGAAGATAGCATGGCAAAGATGGTGAAACATCAATAAACCAAGAAACGAAACATCACACCTAGCAATGATATTGAGAATCAAAGTAGGATAACAAACATGTGCGATGGAGAAACATCTTCTTCAAACAAATATGTGATGGTGAAACACCGGCTAAAAGATAACAGGGTATCATGGCAAAGATGGTGAAACATCAATAAAGCAGGAAACGAAACATCACACCTAGCAATGAATTGAGAATCAAAGTAGGATAACAAACATGTGCGATGGTAAAACATCAGCTTGAAACAAAATATGCAATGGAGAAACATCGACTAAAATATAACAACATGTCATGGTAAGAATGGCAAAACATCAATCTGACAAAGTTTAAAATAAAACAGGAAGGCGCACAAGCAATCAAGATTGATTTGTATATTTTACCTTGAAGAAGGGTTTAAGTTTTATTAGAGATATTTTATGATTTTCCAAGAAGAAGCTTTAATTTTAAGATGCAAGAATGCAAAGGAAAAGAAAACAACTAAGGGAGACTATCCTAATCTCTATCCCTAATGTTATCATACAATGATTGGCCTTAAGGTTGAGGATGAAAAAGGGAAGCTTCTACCCTATGTTAGCATGCATGGATTCCTATCATAAGGTCTAGCTCGAGGACTATCCCTACACGAGAAATCCTAAAGAAGCATGGTAAAAACCAAACAAGTAAACAAACAAGTGTTTAAACATGAGTATCAAGGTACCTATGCAGAATTTCCTGAAACAGGTCTTTAAATAAACCAGAGGTATTCCTGACATGATCAGCAACAGAAGTCCCCGTCATACATCTCTATTCCTACTTGACATGGCAAGGAAAGCGATGAAAATCCTACTTCTCAGGATCTCTAGAAAGTAGTAAATGGCAGAGATAAAAGGGTAGTAGTGAAATACGAAACGGGTAACTGTCCGTAGTAACTAAATGAGAGAAAGAAACCCAGAGAACTTCAAGCAAGCTAACATTAGTAAATAAATCAAGTCAGAAATCACGCCATCAAATATAAGCATTGAGGCTCCATATATGAACATATCCCATAGGTGATGTATAGAAGTTACAATCACATATATATCCTACAAAAGGATAACAAATATAAAAAGCACCAGAATGGTGCAAGCACAACCAATTTTGTTCCACAAATAAAGTGGAACACTACAACATCAAGTCAAAATGGAAAAAGTTCCTCAGAGTACCTCACACATTCAACAATCAAATTAGTGATTTCAAAATTAAATGATGCACCAATAAGGGAAGGACGATGATATGACAAGGAAATGTAAGAATCATGTTGGAAAAGAATCCAAGCATTAGATGTAAGAAGCATCAAGTAGGCACCGACAACAATTAGGTCAAAGCTAAAGAACTATTGCTCCTTTCTTGTCACCATGTTGAATTAACAATGGAATATTAACCAAGGATCAAAGGAGCTTTGCAAGACATCAAATAATCTCTAACAATTCATAATCACAAGCAATTGAATCATTTTTTTAAAAAATGAACTCAAAAGATAAAGCACAAACGCATTTTTCTAAACATATTCACAAATGATAAACCAAATTGACAAAGACAGGAAAGTAATGAGAACTTAAATGGTTCTATGATGAACTCAAGTATACAAAAAATGGGATATGATGTTAAAAAGAAAAGAGATTAATCTCTTATGGGTTGCACAAGTGCATTCCCTTTACCTCTAATACAAAAGAAATGGAAGGCTTGATCATCAAATTTAAAATAGAATGAAATAATTCAAACATTAGAGATCAAGTGATCTCAAGTATTTATGATACTATCCTTGATGTATCATTCCCTAACATGTTATCATTGGACTTTTGATGACCTCAAACTCAAGACAAAAATTCAAAACTCAAAGCAAAATTCACAAAAGAACATATCTTCGGAGGTATGGATCAAAAAGTGATCATCAACCAATTATGAGAAGTCAAGAGGATTGACTTCAATTGGTGTGAGAAAACAGAATCAATATGATCATTAAGTTCTAAATTATAGGCCTCACATAAGTTCATTGGCCATCCAACAAATTGCAACAAAGAAATGCAACATCAATTGGTCATTTTCACTTCAAAAATACATCAAAAATAGAAAAGGACTTCAATAATTCAAACCAAAATTTCCTTAACGTTTTTGAGATGTGTAGAGGTCATAAAAAAAGTTTAAAGTTCATGGATATTAGAGGAGAAGATCAAGTGAGGCCCAAGGATCAAAACTAGTTGGCAAAACTACCAAACTAGACAAGCTTTCAAAACAGTTTGTGGAAAAATATTCAATCAAGTCAAATAATTTAAAACAAATGGTTTTTAGATCCTCAATACATCAATTAAACTTAAAAAAGACACAAATTTCAATGAAAACCCAAGGCAAATTGGTTTTGAAAATAAAGCTTGCAATGTAAGCCACAAAACCCTAATTGTTTGAATTTTAATCTTAAATATTAATTAGACAAGATCAAAATTCAAACAATTCAATCCAAGATTATACAAATCACAAGGAAACCTTAAAGATTAGAAGACATATTTTTCCACATTTTTAGAATTAAAGAAAAGTAAAAAAAAAAATCAAATTCAAACCATTAAACAATTAAAGAAATATTCACATCTTCAAAATAAAATTCTAATCAAAATTTAGAAAAATATCCAACCAAAGTTATATTCAAATACTAGAATTAAAAATAAGCATCCATGATTTTTTGGGGAATTTTCTACATTTTAACAATATGGTTAAAATAATTGACAAAACATAAGAATCAATTAAACCTTATTAATTAATTAATCGACTAGAAAAAGGGAAATTCTAAAATAAAATTCATAAACCTAAAATAAAGTAATCAAAGTGTCTAAAATGTTTTTTATATAATTTTTTTACAAAGGAAAGGTCATAAACAAAAATGTTATGCAAAAAAAAATAATTAAACAAGATTAATTAATGCACGAATTGTTTTCACCAATCAAATGATTTTTAAAAATTCCATAAAAACTATGACAAATACTATTAATTAAGATCAACCTATGGTAATTTTTTTAGAATTTTTGAAAGTGTTTTAATCAAAAAATAAAATCCTAGAACACAATTAAAAAAAAGAAAATTATGAAATTGCATTAAAACTCAAATGGACCAATCAGATCCAACCACGCCATCGTCTTCTTCCTTGAGACAAACCTAAAACACGTGTTTGACAGTTTCAAGCTCCTATGTTCTACTCAAGATTTCTGCTTCATTTCTCCACCAAAATAAGTAATTCAAATCTCAAAACGAAGTCAGATCCATCATCTTCATCATGTTACTTGTAGATTTCAAAATGATTGACTAGACAATTATAAATCTGGACGCGAAAATCACAAAAATTAACTGAATATGGATTATTCAAAAGTTTAAAAAACGATCTACACTTTAAATCCAAGCATATTTATACGTAAAACCTACTGTTTGGCCAGCTATGAACATGTATTCAAGATCACACAAGCTACAACAAACTACAACATGAGAATTTAAGATCTGAAAATTACATTTCGGATTGGAAAATAAATCCAATAAATGCCTCTGATCAACAAGAAAAACCTTGAATCCTTGCTCTGAAACTTCAATGAACACGAATAGAGGAAGAAATCATGACTGTAATGAAGGAGAATGAAGCTTTGAAGAGAAGAGAATTTTGAGGATGATGAGAAATTTTTAGATCTGATCTTTGTGTATCTCTTGCGTATGCTGAAATGAGTGATGCAGTGTGCTTATATAGAAGCTATGGAATGAGGGCAAGAGTGTAAAATAGTTTGATAACCGTTGGAGGGTAAGTGTGGTATTTCAAAAAATTTGAGAAGAAACAAAAACAAGTTGCGTTTCACCTTACTTTTGCCTACTACCTGGTGCATTTTGGTGAGTGTAAAAGGGGATGGAATTAGAGGGAATGTGGTGAAAATGGTGAGGTGGAAAGAGTGTTCACTTGGGCCAAATATCTGATGAGAAAATCTTGCTATTTTAGGCAAAACTTGAGAGGATATGGTCATGCCTCATGCGTGCCTTGCTTGGACTCATTTGTCAAGAAAAGAGTGTAAATATTCGTGCTAAACACATGCTAAATATAACTTGACATCAATCAAAAATGGACGTATGCAAATTATGCAACATGGCCATGGTTGTCTATAATTCTGGTCAGCTGACTTTATTCTTAGGCCATTTGAAATTCCTTCGCGCGTTTTGGGCCAAATAAAGGCCTTTCAAAAGACCTCTTGATAGAGAACAAATCGTGCCTTGAATTTTCGAAAATGATCATGAAATGCATAAGATGTTATAGCACCAAGTTAGGGAAAAGGAACTGGTTGGCCTCTAGAGCGCGCGCGTGCATGGGCATGCATGGTGTGCATGAAGTCAGCCTTGAGGTACCAACTTTGAGACATTATAACTCACTCAAATTTTGGCCAAATTGGATGATTCAAACTTCAATGAGAAGCTATTATAAAATACAACAAAATGTTCTTCTTAATTTTTCAAAGTTAGGCTTGTGTCACAAGAAATTGATTCCATAAAATGGCATGCCAAGTGTTTAATGAAATTACATGCGTGACTTGCCCAAGAGAAGTCATCTTGACACTTAAAATATTTTTTCAAATTTTAGGTTACTTCTTGAACAAGTTACACTCAAATTCACCATTTCTCATGATTAAAAGATGAATTTGGGTATGGAATATGAAAAGAGGATGTTTAAATTGATGGTTGACCAAAAGTCCACTTGGTCAACTCCTGATTTTATTGACTTTGGTCAAAATGACCAATTTTCCCCTTTTGATCAATGAAACCATTTCCAATCCAAATCGAACCTCATTTTTTTCAATCATAGATGCTTAATAACATGTGGTGAATCATGGAAACAAGTTTGGGTGAAAAAGTCAAAGAAATCCTGATTAAATCCAAAACCTTAGTTTTATACCCTGTACTAGGAGATAGTTTATAAAGCTTTAAAACCCTAATTCCACTGGGCATCATGAGAGACTCTTTGAACAAATTTGATTATAATGATGATAAGAGAATGATGCTTCAAGAATTGGCTCATCTAGACCACGATTACTTCAACTTGGACCAAACCCTAATTTTGACTGATTCCTCAAAGGAGAGTGATTCTTCTTTAAAATTAATACAAGCTTCAAACCATTGCTAGATCAAAAGATCTTGAGACATGAGGGCCCCTTTTGGCTTGAGAAATTCAAAGTTTGGGAGAAAGAGATCCCTTCTTACACCAATTGTAAACATTGTCAACTAGAACCTCTTGTAGACAATTTGAGAACCAAAGTATCTTGATTCCATCACAAAGTATGAGTGCAATGCCATATAATGTTTATGATGAAACATAAGCCTACATCAAGAGAGTAAATTTTGGGGTTCAACAGCTTCCCCTATTCAATTATCTTTAACTGGATAAGTGAGAAAAGCGAAAGCTTTCGAGCGTTCAGAGTTGAAGACGATTGAATACGAAAGAACCCAAAAATTTACACTCTTGAAGAAACAATAGAACCCACCAAAGACAAAGAAAACCAACAGACGCGGGATTAGGAAGATACCAGAACAAAATTCGATTTACCAAATAAGGGGTTTAATGAACATTGGAACTCTCAAGACACGCGTCAGAATGAAATTGTAATGCAGATACTAATAAATTTGAATTAGAACTAAAGCATAGAAGAGTAGACGAAACTAAACTTCATAATAAAATGTGCCATGGAAAAGCTGGGCTTCCAACCATAGAGAATAGACGAGACTAGACTCTGGAAAATAAAAAGTACGCGGGGCAAAGTGACTAGAGTGCGTGATTCTAGGGGCATCTGCAAATCTCAACCTAAGATAGACAATTTGAAGGAACTGAAAGAATCCTTGGAGTGAGGAACAAAACGAGACGAAACTCGACCCAAAACTAGTTAGGAGAAACTAGGTGAAACTTGCACGGGTAACAAGGCGAAACTCGACCCATAGCAAGAGTGGTGAGAGTGCATGTTTCTCAGAGCACCTGCTGGTCTCAAATCAATGGATAAACAGTGACAAAAACAGATAGAAGAATCTATGGAACAAAAGAGACTGATTTCATCCAGGGACGCAACATAAACACTGCACTCGGTAAACAAACACCATCAAAGGGTCCATGGTATGAAAACAAAAACGAGGAAAAACTAGACTCAATAACTAGTTAGGCGAAACTAAACTAGATGAGTACCAGGACGAAACTGGATTTCATGCACAGGCGACGAGATCGAAACTCGACCCAAAGCAAAGTGATGAGAGCGCATGTTTCTCAGAGCACCTGCTGGTCTCAGATTAGTGGATAAACCGTGATGAAAAATGAGGAAAGAATCCAAGGATCAAAAGAGATTGATTTTAACTAGGGATACAACACGAACACTGCACTCAGTAAACGAACACCGTCAAAGGGTCCAAGGTATGAAAACAAAAACAAGGCGAAACTTGACTCAATAACTAGTTAGGAGAAACTAAACTAGATGAGTACCAGGACGAAACTGGATTTCATGCGCGGGTGAGGAGACGAAACTATAAGCTCGACCCAAAGCAAAGAGATTAGGGCGTACACCTAAAAACCTGCTGAAAGTGAATAACCAGGGCGAAACTGCTATTCAAAAGGTATATCAATAGACATTGAAATGAACCGACGAAGGTAGTGAAGACCCGAGAAGGCTGTGCCAGGGAAAAAATGAACTACAATCAAGAGTGGGCACTCAACCAATAAAATGATTAATATCAAGAGGATATTTGTAAGGGGTGAAAATTGAGATAATGCAAAAGAAGACCTTGTTCGGAACAAACTCGCAGAATTAACAAATCACTAGGGATAAATAGAAACAATAATAGCTTATGTTCTGATGCATGTTTGAATTTTTTTATATAGCGTATTACTCCATATAATGGAAATGCTACGCATTTTGGTAGATGCAATGTAATGATGCATGTTTAAGCGTTTCACTAGGGAATGGCCAAACGAGAAGCCAACAATCAAGAAGTCAGAATCTGACAAGACTTGCAAAAATAAATTGCAAAATCTGCTTCAGAAAAGAAGATATAAGGAACCGCTGAGGAGGAACCCTTGAAGAGATGGAACTTCGTGGGGAGTAATAACTGAGAAACTAGTAGAAATAGGCCATGAACACCGAGAGGAGTTGCAAAAATAAATTGCAAACTCTGATGGAGAAGATCGGGTCGAAATTGATCAACTTCAAGAAGGAATGCCAAATGAAGATTTGGCGTTGCAGGAGAAGATCAGGGCGAGACTGTAATCTCTGGAAAAATGACAGCGCGCAGCCGTGTTGAGGATGCCACCGATATAACAAACCAGACATGAGGGGTAAAAACCTTTGCATGGGAACAAAGCTATATTGAAGAAACGAGACTTCACTGGGAAAACAAAACTCTATCGAAGAGCACTTTGTTGGAGACTTTTGAAATTTTGGAATGCAACCGTTGGATGGATAATGCAAATAGTCACACAATATTGACTTGACTGGGGCTAAGGAAATATTCTATTGTAGGGATGCCCCAAGTGACAGATTAGCTGGGAGATGAGAGGTCAAGACAATAAATCTCTTAATCGGCAACTCCGCCAGAAAATTGAAACTTCTTCAGAATGTGAGTTCCCATTTAAATAACTCCATTGGGGATATGTGACATCTTTAAACTTGGAGTCTAAGAACGAAACCTCTTGAAAAATATTTTTGGGGCAATAAAACTCTGCTGAGGAAGTGAAACTTCATTGGGGATAGGGAAAGCTCCTTTCCACACCACGAATGGCCTATGTCCAAAAGAAAAGCCAAATCTTCCCCTCCTGACAACATTAAGCTCTTTACGGATGTCCATTTTGTAAGCTCCTTTTTTTATGTCAAACAATTGTTTTGTATGTAGAAGGATGTTTATTATAGGAATGACAACACCTGATGCGACAATTACGTAAGCCTTGAAATTGAAAACTTTGAATAAAAACAATGTTGCACCCCTGTCGTGAGTGAATCACTAGTTAGAGTACATAATTTCAAAAACTTTTTTTCTTTAAAACAAACTTGATGCAGGTGATAAGATACCAACATATATATGTAACACATGTTTAGAAGCGCTATCTTGTTGTAGTATGCTTTCGAGCTAAACCCATGTTTCAGTTAGGACTTTTAAGGGTTATAACGTCGTTTGATTCTCGGTTTTTTTGAAAAAAAGTTTTTTAAAGCTCAAAATTATTTGGTTCCCACCCATTATCCATGATGTTATCCCGTCCTACATTCAGTTAACTTGATGCGAGTACTCATCTCTCAAAACAGGCTATAATGATTGAGGAATCTCAACAGTTACTTTGACACGACAATCACTTTAACTCTTGTTTTTTTCTTCTTCTTCTTCTTTGGGTGTTAGATTGCACGACTTTTCTTTTGATGAGGATTTTCATTGGATAATCCTTTTCTTCCTTTCAGGCTTTTCAAGTTCCTCCTCTTTTCTTTCACCGACTTTTTCCTGAACCAATTCTTTTGAATTTTAATTTGGAAGTCCAGCGGGATGCCCTAACTTTTGCCTAAGCGACTTGTTTTCAAGTTTCGACTTAGCGGGGCTTTTTTTGTTTCTTTTTTATTCATATTTTCCTTTTTGAACAAGTATTGTGCCCCTAAGTCTTTGAACCTTTTTTTTGGAAGAAAAGTGATTGCCCCATTCCTTGGCCGGCGAGGGATAACCATTGTTGTATCGATTCTATCTCGACCTCGGGATTTTTTTTTGCACTGGGGAAATAACTATTGTTGTTTTGACATTTTCCGACCTCATAATGCGAGGGATAAAAGGTGGTGATCCTTAAATGGGACGCTCCTTCTGAAATTTGAATGCCCGATCAAATTATTTGAACATCTACCCTGCTCCGGGTTTAAAAATAAGGTTTTTTTGAATTTATTTTTGAACATAAAAGAAACTCCTACGTCGAAGGCTCAGAGGGGTTAACGAGGGTCTATCTCCCTTATATCTCCAGTGTTTGAGGATTGAAACAAGGCATGCACATCATCAACAAGGTTCTACTCAAAAGCATACAACCAGAGATATCCCCCTTCCTCCAATCTTTTAACTAGGCAAAACAGTTGGCATAGTTGGTATAAAAATGCTAGAAAATCATTTAAAGAATGATAATGAACGGTTTAAAAAAAACAAAAGAAACACGTCAAGGCAAACATATTCAGCGCATCGGGGTTGACGTTCAAGGATAAACCAATTCCTGCATGCAGACAATGTTAAATTAGTCAATCAAAATACACATGAAAGTACATAAGAGAGAAAATGCCACCCTAGAAGAGAATCGTCTCTATTCAGACTTGTCAATAAACCTAAAACTTGCCACTATTCTGACGCATGATCACTTTATTATGAAGGGAAGTTGCGAATGGTTTTCTTTGTGTATTTCCGAAGAAACGAGCATTCAAAAATGGAGAGATAAACCTTTGCCCCAAGTACAGAGTCATGAAACGGCTTAGCAAAGCATCCACAAGAAAAGTATTTAAGTGTCAACAACAAGAAAAATTAACATGCCCCTTGCATAACACGACAGTCGTAAACATTCTCCGTATTTCAAGCGACGATAACTTAGATTATCATGTTTATGTAGGGCCAACAATGTTCATATGCACATGCTTATCAAAATATTGGATGTTTTTGCAAACAGAACAGTAAAAAGGAATTTATGTGAACATATAAGAGAGGATCTTTTATTGATTTTGAGAGATCAGCCTGTGAAAAAGGAATTTACATTAGGAGTAGCTAAATGCAAAATCAAAACAAACAAGTGTTTACAAATGGCAATGTGAATATGAATATCTATCAATTTTTGACTCTGCTATGACTCTTATGACTTTAACGCCTTCGTCTTCCTACTTTTGGCACAAGCGTCTTGGATTGGCTCCAAACCTCTGCCAGGTGACTGAAAGAGAGAAACAAAGGAAACCATCCTGAGCGCATTCATTTTTCTTTAAGTCCCTAACTTTTTCCTAAATCACCCTTTCGTGTTTTCGATTCACCAGGACACCCTCTTTTTTCCTAAGCTGCCCTTTCAGGTTTTCAACTTAGCGGGGTTCTCTTTTTTTTAAGCAAAGTATTTTTTTTACTACGTCAACATTTACAGGAAGAGGGAAGTATTCTCCATCCATGGTTGTGAGCATCATTGCTCCACCAGAGAAAACTTTTCTGACCACGAATGGTCCTTCATAAGTCGAGGCCCACTTGCCTCTGGGATCCCCTTGGGTAAGAACTATCCTCTTGAGCACAAGGTCACCTGGCTTGTAATACTGGGGCTGCACCTTTTTGTCAAAATCTTTCCTCATCCTTTCTTGATATACCTGACCATGACGCGCAACTATCAACCTCTTCTCATCGATGAGTTCTAACTGATCCAGCCGATTTTGTACCCACTCACATTCATCAAGCTCAACATCCTTCACGATCCTAAGAGAAGGAATCTCAACTTCTATAGGCAAGACTACTTCCATGCCTTAAACTAGAGAAAATGGGGTTGCCCCAGTCGAAGTACGCACAGTGGTACGATAACCATGTAGAGCAAAGGGAAGCATCTTGTGCCAATCTTTATAGGTTATCACCATCTTCAGTACAATTTTCTTAATTTTTTTATTGGCTGCTTCAACAACGCCGTTCATCTTCGGCCGGTATGGGGAAGAGTTATGGTGCTTGATTTTGAAAGACTCACAAAGCTCCTTCATCATCTTGTTATTCAAATTGGACCCATTATCGGTAATTATCTTTTCAGGCACTCCGTAACGATTGATAATATTGTGCTTAATGAATCGAATTACTACCTGCTTAGTGACATTGGCATAGGATGCAACTTCAACCCATTTAGTAAAATAATCGATGGCAACCAGAATGAAATGGTGTCCGTTGAATGTAGTCGGTTCAATCTTACCGATCATATCGATTACCCACATCACAAACGACCAAGGGGAGGTCAAGACATTCAGTGGTACGGGCGACACATGCACATTATCAGCATAAACTTGACATTTGTGGCAAATCCGCGCATGATTGTAACAGTCCATTTCCATGGTGGACCAATAATAACTAGCTCGCAAAGTCTTTTTGGCCTTGGTATGCCCACTGGAGTGAGTCCCAAAGTCACCCTCATGTATCTCTTGAATGATTCTAGCTGCTTCTCTTTTGTTAACGCATATGAGCAGTAAACCATCGTGATGCCTCTTATACAACACACCACCACTGAGAAAGAACTTAGCCGAAAATCTTTTCAAGAACTTCCTATCTGTGACGGATGCCTCTTTAGGGTATTCTCGCATTTCAATATATCTTTTGACATCATAAAACCATGGTTTATCATCTGATTCCAAATTGCCTTCAAAGAAAAAAGCTGGCTCATCCAATCTTCTGATGGTAATGGAAGGTGCTTCGTTAGCCCGCTTAACTTTGAACATGGAAGCTAAAGTTTCCGGTGCATCATCTAGATTGTTCTCTTCTCTGGAAATGTGTTCGAATGTGATCTCTTCGAAGTACATAATCAACCACATAACATGCTCGCGATATGGAATCAGGTTCTGATGACGAGTCTCCCAATCTCCATTAATCTGGCTGATAACAATATTGGAATCCTCGTAAACTTTCAAATATTTGATCTGCAGGTCGATTGCTGCTTCAATGCCATAAATGCAAGCTTCATATTCGGAAATATTGTTAGTACAATCGAAGAAAATACGAGCTGTGAAAGGAATGTGGAATCCTTCAGGGGAAGTAATAACAGCTACGATGTCGTTGCCCATGGCATTATAGGCTCCGTCGAACACAAGCATCCAACGCGGTCCTAGCTCGGGTCCTTCATTTGGGCTCAGTATATTACAATCTCGAATATACACTATTTCTCATCTAGAAAGTCAAACTTCATTGGTTCATAGTCGTCCATGGGCTAATGAGCAAGATGATCGTCCAATATACTACCTTTGATCGCCTTTTGCATAGTGTACTGGATATCATATTCAATGAGTATCGTCTACCAACGACCCTACCTGTAAGTGACGGCTTCTCAAAAATGTACTTGATTGGATCCATTTTGGATATCAAGTAGGTGGTGTGAGTTAGCATGTATTGTCTTAAGCGTCTTGCAGCCCAAGCAAGCACACAAAAAGTTTTTTTCCAGCAATGAATACCTTGACTCGCATTCCGTAAACTTCTTACTCAAGTATTAAATGACTTGTTCTTTCTTCCCTGTCTCATCATGCTGACCAAGGACACAACCCATAGAGTTTTCTAACATAGTTAAATACATGATTAGCGGCTTTCCCTCCATCGGAGGCATGAGTATCGGGGGTTCTTACAAATACTCCTTTATTTTGTCAAACGCCTTCTGACAATCTTCATTCCAACTTACTGTCTGATTCTTCTTCAACAATCCGAATATAGGTTCACATGAGGCTGTGATATGAGAAATAAATCTAGAAATGTAGTTTAACCTCCCCAAGACACCACGAACTTCCTTCTCTGTTTTTGGTCCGGGTATTTCCTGTATCGCTTTCACTTTAGCTGGGTCAACCTCGATGCCTTTTTCACTTACAATAAATCCCAACAACTTGTCGGACCTCACGCCGAAGGTGCATTTATTTGGATTCATCCTCAACATGAATTGCCTTAATCTCTCGAACAACTTCTCCAGATGAAGAAGATGTTCCTCTTCCGTGTCAGACTTAGAAATCATATCGTCCACATATACCTCAATCTCCTTGTGAATCATATCATGAAAGAGAGTAACCATGGCACGCTGATATGTTGGCCCATCATTTTTCAAACCAAACAGCATCACCTTATAGAAAAAGGTTCCCCAAGGCGTGATAAATGTTGTCTTTTCCATATCCTCCAGAGCCATTTTAATTTGATTGTAACCCGAAAATTCGTCCATGAAGGAAAACACTTTAGAGTGAGCACTATTATCGACCAAAACATCAATATGAGGAAGAGGAAAATCATCCTTAGGGCTAGCTCTGATTAAACCCCTATAATCCATGCACATCCTGACCTTACCGTCTTTCTTAGGCATAGGCACAATATTCACAATCCATGGTGGATAATTGATGACCTTTAAGAAATTCGCATCCAACTGTTTCTGAACTTCTTTTTTAATTTTCTTGGACATCTCAGGATGAGCTCTTCGGAGCTTTTGCTTGACAGGGGAGCAAACTTCTTTGAGCGGTAGTAGATGAACCACAATATCTTTATCCAAACCTGTAATGTCTTCATAAGACCACTCAAAGATATCATAATACTCACGGAGTAGTTCAATCAATCTGACCTTCATACTTTCTTCGAGATCTGCCCCTATCTTGACCTCTCTTTTTACCTCTTATGTTCCGATATTCACCATCTCAATTGACTCTTGATTCGGTTGGATAACCTTCTCTTCTTGTTTTAACAATCTTGCTAATTCCTCAGGAAGATCACAATCCTCATATGCCTCTTCCTCAGCTTGATAAATCGGATTGTCAAAGTCATAGTGCACAATAGCAGAGTCGTTATCAATATAATCCGTGGTGGAAGTGCATTTGGATAAATGATATTTTGGGTGTTTTAGTGACGGTGTGTGAAAAGGGAAACATTTCCATTTAAAGAGAAATAAAAAGGAAAGAATGAAACAAATTTTTGAATGCAAAAATGTCCTTTATTTATGACAAACTTTTGAAAATAAACATGGTGGCCCTACACAAATGATCCACTACGCCTTGGGCAGAGCGTTGGAATTATAATATGATAATAAAAGCAAACAAGAAAAATTACTCCTAAACGCTTGAAACTTGGATAACATCCACAGAAGTCCAGTTGTTGAGCTCTTGGCTTTGGAACACTTGGACGAATCCAATCATTAATATTTTATCCATCAGCCCTATCGTCACCAATTACACTGGTGCATCCTTCTTGAGTAGCATTAGGATGGGAGAATCTCACAGGAGTAGATAAACCAGAAGCTCTGAAAGTTTTATTTTGCTGACCTGGGACGTAACCAAGACCGAATTTGTTGAATTTTGGGGTAACATCCAGCACTCAACCCCAACCTTTAGGGTCTTCGTTCTCGACCAACACTCTAGCATCTCTGAGAGAATACATAACAGTTTCCGGCTTCTTTTTCTGCTCTGGGTGCGGGAAATTGACTGCATGAACTGTCTCAAACGCTTGAAACGGAGTCTCGTGTTTTTCACCTTCGAATTTAACATAGCAGAATAATGTCAAATGACTCACGATATACTCTTCCTCGCTGCATACAGTTATCACTTTTCCCTTTGTAGGATATTTTAGCTTCTGGTGAAGAGTAGAGGTGACTGCTCATGCCTTGTGAATCCACGGCCGCCCCAACAAACAAAAATACGTTGGCTTTATATCCATCATAAAGAAGGTAGCATTGAAGGTGTAAGGACCCACCTTGATCGGTAATTCCACCTCCCCAAATACTGCTCTTTGGGACCCATCAAAGGCTTTTACCATCAAATCACTAGGACGTAACTCCAGGTTGGAATAATCAATTTTCATTAATGCTGACTTGGGTAGTACATTCAAAGACGACACTGTATCCACCAAAACTCGAGATAGAGTAGTGCCTCTGCACTCCATATAAATATGTAAATCTTTGTTATAATCTCGCCCTTCTGGAGGAAGATCAAAATCCGTGAAGCCCAAACCATTCCCAAACAGATATGTTAGCACAAACATTCTCGAACTGATTGACTGTTATCTCATGTGGCACAAACGCATTCTTCAACAACTTCATCAAAGCATTTATGTGAGTTTATGAATAAATCAACAAAGACAAGATATACATATTAGAAGGGGTGTGACTTAACTGGTCAATTATGCTATAACCACTCTTCCTGATCATTCGCATCAACTCCTCAACATCATTAGGAACTGAGGAACTTTCTGGCATTGGATCTGGCTGAGTCACATTGGCTGGCGTAACTCTCGGATTACCGATCATCACCGGTTGTTTTCATTTTTCTCTTGAAGAGGCATCTACCATATATTGCACATTGGAAGGACCAAACACTCTCTCGCTTCTAGTCATCTGACCTACACCAAAGAAATATGAACCTCCCCTTCATTATCTTCAACATCTTCTTTCTTGGAAGGACCAGGATTTGGCTCTTGCTTCACCCCATGGTAATAAACATCAACACCATAATGCCATGGGATGGACTTGTCACTAGTATACAGCATGGGATCGGGTATTGTAATCATCAAAGGAGGCGTCCTAGCTGGAATGCGCACGGGGGTGTAAGGAATTAATAACATAACAACGTCTTCTTCAGTAACCTTTCAGTAACTTTGCTTTCTATCGAATTGTAGGGAACCCTCATCCATCATGACTTGGATACCAGCTTTTAAGTCATCACTGCCCTTTGGTTGCTCTCTACACTTGGCACAATCTGAAGCACAACCCGGGAAAATAGAATTGTCAAGCAAATATCTCTTAACAAACCACAACGGAGTAGTTACTTGTTCTACATTCATAACTAAATTCAGCATTTCCCCACTATCATCAATCATATTAACCACAACCCCTACATGCTTAGGCATTGGGTTCTGAGTAACATTCAAACCAGTTACAGGAGTAAACTCAATTGCCTTGGCATCCAACAAGTCTTGTATTATACATTTCAACGCAAAACAATGGTCTGTTGAATGACCAATTTCTCCAGAATGGAATTCACATCTTATGTTAGCATCATAGTTAGGAGGAAGTATCCTAGAGGGTGGTGGCATATTTCTAAAACTAATCAACTTCAAATTGAGCAAATGGTGGAGTGCTTCAGTAGGAGATACTGGTAAGGGATCGAATTTTCTCAACTATCTTTTTTGTTGATTATTATACTCACGGGGATAGTCTTGTTGTCTTTGTTGTTAGGGTACCAGATTCTATCTCTATTGTGGAGGAGCATTAACAGGGATAGACACAAAATTGATGTGTTGGTGTTTACGATCATCTCCTATTCCTCCATGAGAATAAACTGCACCCGTGTCGCCTTCCCTCTTCTTAGGGTAAGTATGGAATGGTTTCTTACCACCCCCTAATGAACCACCAGAACCACTGATTTGAATCTTCCCTAATTTCAAACCCACCTCAATTATTTCACCAGCCATAACCAAATTCGCAAATCCTGCTAAAGCATTTCCTATCATGTGGTCGTAAAATGGCCCTTGCAGGGTACTCATAAATATATCAATGAGTTCTCGTTCCATGAGTGGCGGTTGGACCCTCGCAGCCAGATCACGCCACTTCTGAGCATATTCCTTGAAAGATTCTTTTGGTCCTTTGGAAAAATTCTGTAACTGAGTGTGATTAGGCGCCATATCCACATTGTAATGATAATGTTTGACAAAAGCCTGAGCAAGAACGTTCCAGCAACGAATATGAGTCTTCTCTAACTTCATGTACCATTCTAGGGATTCCCCAGATAAGCTATCCTGGAAGAAATGAACCAAGAGCCCCTGATCATCAGTATGCACAGACATCTTCTGGAAATAAGTAGTTGCATAAGTGACGGGACATGACAAATCTTTCTACTTTTCAAAGACCGGTGGTTAGAAGTTTGGAGGAACCTTCACCCCAGATACTAGAAAAAAATCATTAGCTTCCATACCAAGGACTCCTTGCCCTTGTACCACCTTCAAACGTTCTTCCAACAACCGATACCTTCTATCCTCAACCTGAACTTCTGGCTCAGAACACCGTACAGAGAACTGATCCTCATCCTGATCAAACTCAAAGTCCTGCTCTTGACAATGTCTTACACCACCCAGATCATCTCTTCGGTTCCCCACAAGACGAGGTCTTGGGGATGGGGTAAATTTCCCCATGTTGCGCACAAAAGGGTTGCCAGGTGGCCCGTGAAAATTCCCAATGGGCTGATCTTGTACATCCCCTAGTCCCACAGAAATGTCCTGGTAAAGCCCTTGATTCCCACCATCTACTGGATAGCGGCGTTGATTATTAACAATGGCAGCTAGTTCCTCTTGTCGGCGATTCACATTGGTGAAGACTTCCATGAACTGGGTCATTTGAGTAGCCATATGGGCTCTCATTTCAGCGAGTTCAGCTTGGACTTTCTCCATCTGTCTTGGCAAATTGTTTCTGGTAGAATAACGATGAGTAGTCATCTTGAATTCTGAATAAGAAAAGTAGAATAATAAGAATACCATCCTGAGATGACATGTCATGTTATGAGATGTATGATATTCATGATATGTTTTGTTATTTCCAGGTTATTTTACAAGTTTTTTCAATCATCAGGAATAACAACCAAGCACAAAAGACTAATAATAAAGATTATAGTGTAAAACTTTTTTATTTACAAAAACGTCAAAATACCGATTCTCAAAATCTACTAAATTTGAATAAGATAAAAAGATCCCATCCAACAAGACTGGTTGTGATCGCTTAACAAAAAACGATAAATAAAATCAAAGGGGTGGATCTCCCATCTCCACATGAAGTAAAGGTCCTTTCTCTTGGAAATTCTCCTCACTCCACTCATTGGTCTCCTGGAATAACTGTCTTATCCTTGGGCAGTCATGTTCTTCAACAAGGCTTTTAATCACCACATCCTTTCAGAATAGATGTTCTTCTAAGTACTGACATTGCTCCAGAAAGTGATCACATCTTTTGCATTCTGGCGAATAAATAGGTATAGGTGCATGCTCCAGCTCTTCTATCTGACTTCGTGTTGTACCCCAATTTTTGCCCCTAAGATCCCTTCATCATATCATATTGATTCAATCACAACAAGATCACACTAGGGATTTTAGTTATCCTCCCTATCTCTAGTCTTGCTCTTTGAGGCATCACCAAGCACCTTGACTTGTTTTTCATTTGTGATCATAAATATTTTGTCTTGATTGTTCCTTTTAATTAATAAAATGCAATGGTGGTTTGTCTTGCTTGTCACTAATGTAGGTAAAGGTCATGAGATTTAGCAAGTTGCTCCATAGGTTCATGAGTTTATTTCCATGCCCTAGTAAATAAAGCTTGAGAAGTTCAAACCTCACCATTGAAGTTGTTTTGTAAGAAATGGCATGGCAAGGTTATTTTGGTTCACCATATTTCAAGGTTATCAAATTTGATTCAAAAGTACAAGGGGTTGATTGGAGAAGTTGTCATGCTTGGACAAGGCTTTGTTCCCATTGGTCCAAGTGCATATTTCTCTCAACTTTCAAGATATGGAAGTGGTTTTGGTGGATATGAATTATAATTTTCATCCTCAACAACTCTTATTTACAAAGCATTTGTGTTGGTACAAGAAGTTTGTTCAAAATTGTCAAAGTTCCTCAAAGCATTTTCTTGATCTAGGAGCTAGGGTTTTTAACTTCAAAGAAGTATATCTTGCTCATATTTTGGTATTTTTGAGTGATTCCAAAAACATCCTTCTATTCAAGGGGTTATCCACAAATCACCTCAAAAGTTTCAAGGAGTTTTCATGTGGAAGAAGCTTGATGATGAAGAAAGATTACAAGTCCTCCTGATGAACCCCCAATTTCTCATGTGTGACTTCAAATGATCATAACTTGGTCAATTTTTATCACCTTGAGCCTATTATTTTTCCATAATGATCTTTAGTATGTTAACTTTATGCTTTATTTTATGTTCAAAGTGAGAAAATGGATGGAAGATGCCCTAAGGATACAAAAGATTATAGGTCATTTCATGATTTTTTACCAACTTCAAACAATTCATAACTCTCTCAATTTTTGGAGATTTTGAACGGTTCAAGTTTCAAAATGCCATTCAAGAGGTCTATTTCATGCCATCTTTTTTGGTCAAGAGAAAATTCCAAGTGGAAGTCCATGTTTGGATGCAAAACATCATAGGTCACTTTTGAAGAAAATTTTGAAATATTTCCAAGTATGGAAAGTCAACCTTTTTTCCCCAACTTTGACTCAATGCAACTTTCAGCTCAAGCATCCATTTTATTCCATTCTTTTTCCATTGCAAATCTTGTAATCTCATCTTTCTAAAGCATCAAGAATCATGCCCTAAGACCCATTAAGCTGAGAATGGCATTGTTTTGAAATTGGTAACTTGAAGCTGAAGTTTCATCACAAGTCAGATTTTGAAATCTTAGTTTTGGCTTCTAATCACATGTTTTTCACGCGTTTTTGCCTCTAAACATGTTTAGTGAACTTCCAGAAGTGATTAGCACAACAAAACACACGTTTTGGATGACTTTTGATCAAATTAGAAGTCACACTTTTATTATTTTCAACTTCACACGATTTCCCTCCAAACGTCATCATTTCACACACTTGGACATTCCATTTGATTCCCTATAAATAGAGGGTCATCCCTCATTCATTTTCTCAAGCTTGGATAGCCAGAATCACTCTTCCAAAGTTATTCCATAACTCAAAATTCTGCAACTTCGAAATCTATTCTCGAGCCTTTTTTAATCCATTTTTCCATCAATTCACCTTCCTTGATCTTCCCTAAATCTAACCATATAATTACATTCAAGAATTATGCTCTATATTGCTCCATAGAAGTCCAGTTTCAGAGCTCTGCAACTCAACTTGAATAGGTAGATTTCTTCATCAATTCTTCAAAACTTTGATATCATTGTGATGCTCTCATTACCCTGGTTCTAGTCGCAACACTCACTTTTATCTGGAAACTTTTTTTGACCATGAAATTTCAAATCCCTTTTCAAAACTTTCCTTCCAAATTGCTTGAGCCACAATTTATTTAAATTTGTCGCGAGGGTGTGGTTGTCTTCGTCTTGAAGAGACGAAGCGAATGGAATAGGTCTGAGCTTCTGATTTTAAAGTTTGAGAGACCTGCAATTCACGTTGGCTGGAGGTTGAAGATGACCAATGTGTCATCTTCCAACCGATTTAGGCGCGCCATTTGTTTTTTTTGAAAATCTGATTTAATTAATGATCTTATGCTTTATTCACTAATGACCATGATATGCACAATGCGCCAGATCACTTGGATTTTATTACTAACGTGTTTTGACTCTCATCCATTGGTTCACATCTTTTTGGTTTTTATTTTATTTTCTGATTTTTATATTTAATTGTTTTAAACTTCAAAAAATCATAGAAAATTCATTTTTAGTCCAAAAAACTGAAAAAGTATGAAAAATATTTTTGATTATTCTCTTTTTGATTTTGATTTTTTCACAATTTAATTTTGTGTTTTGGTATTTTTAATAAATTTTCACTTTATTTGAATTGTTTTAAATGTTTAAAAATACTTTTATACATTTTTAAGTTCTGAAAAAATTGTGGAATGATCCAATGATATTGTGACAAATATTGGTGACCTCATTTTATTTTTGTTTCTGATTTTGTTATTTTTATCATTTTTGGTTTACTTTACTAATTTCTTTTAATTTTAAAAAATAGTTTCTGACTTTAAAAAATTACCAAAGATTTTGTAAAAATATTTGAGCCATTTTCTAATTTCTCTATGGTCTCACTTTTTTATTTATTGATTAATTTAAATATAGTTGATGTTTTTTTCTTTTATTTCCATTTTAAAAACTTTTTTAAAAACCTTTTTAATGTATATAATAAATGCAATATTATTTTGATTATTTTCTGGCTGATCTTGGATTGAATTTTTGGTCATGAACTTTGTTAACATCATTGGATCCGTGGTGTTGAGTCTAACTCCCCAAAAATGGATGAATGATTTTAATAATAGTTTAATTTAAATTTAATTCAAAAGTGGTTTGTATGTTCTCTCCCACCCATCTTCATCACATCCCTTTCTTATTGCACTAAGTGTTATTGGAGGATGATCTCTATATCATGTCTCAAACAGATGGTGCATAGATTACAATTGACCGGCCCCAAAATAGGTGCGACTTCTATATAAGTTCACTTACGATTGCTTAACATAGCGCTAAATTTTGTCCCGATTCGAATAAATGATCATTCGTGGCCCAAACCTATGTTTGCAAGTCCAAGTATGTTAATTCGATCTCTTTGATCCAATAACCTTGAGATTCATTGTGTGGAGGCTTTGGTCTTACCAATCCTCTAATGGATCTACAACACTTTTGGTCAACGCGGATCACTTAAACATCGTTGATCATTAAATGGTACTTTTGAGGATTCTAAAATGGATGATATACTTGACAAAAAGAAAATATAACTCGTTGTGTGGAGGCTTTGGTTCAACCAATCTTCTAATGAGTTCCAAATGCAAGTTTCAAGATGGTCATCCAACTAACCACTAATTTCTAATAATTGACTTTATTTTATGCTTTTATTTTATGTGCTTTACTTTATGTACCATTTACCTTTTGCATTTACATTTCATGCTATTTTCATCTTTGCTCACTTGAGCATTTACTTTATGTCATTTTTATTTTGCTCACTTGAGCTTTTCTTTTCTTTTTGAAGACACTTAATAATCAACATAAACCCTAAAAAACTTTAATGATACTTGGACTATTTGGTTACTATCCTTGGAATCATGGAGTATTGGACTTTTTGGACTTAGTGTTAGAGACCTTGGCCTATGTTAGAGACCTTGTGACCTTAATTGATATTGTGTCTAGAGTTCTTGAGGTTTACATCAAGATATTGGGCTGTTTGTTTTCTTTATGTTCAGGTTATTATGATTACATACTTTGTTTGTAGTCTAGAATTCACCCGTTTACAGCTATTACTCTGCCCAATTTTTGTGAAGATTTAATACACTTGAAGTTTGGTTCTCACAAGAGGTTTAGTATCTTTGCTTGCTTGGTTTCAATCCAAAGAATGGGAATTCTATCTTCACTCATAATGTCAAGTATTGACTTCTTGTTGGTTAGAAGATGTCCTGCCATGAGAAAGGTGATCAACCACCTTTTCATAAGATGGGAAATTATCTATCAGTGGATTATACATAGGTTGTGGGTACAATGGTTTTTCCTTATTATAAGGCAACAACAACACATTCACTCGATCCTGGATCCATCTTGAGTAGGAGTCAAGAGCCGTACCTCTGCTTCTATTAAAAGACTGCTTTCCCTTTCGATGAATGTGTTTCCAGGAGACTTTTACTCTTTCAAACATAGCAACATCCCCTCTTTTTCCGAAATAAATGGTTTCCCTCACATCCCGCTCAGTAGGTCCATTTTTCATTACGAATCCAAATTGGCGCCGTGCCAAAATGGGATTATAATTGATGCAACCTTTGGTTCCCATGAGTGGAACGTTAGGAAACTCACCACAACTCGTAATGAACTCCTTCAAAATTCCCATGCTATGCCAAACAATGTCATAAGAAGTGAGTCCCATGATCCGTGGGGCCCAAAGAGACGTCTCAACAGTGTCGACAAATGGTCCCCTGCTGGGCATGTGCATCATGAACCATTTGTAAAGTAAAGTTGTACCACATACCACATCCCACTCTTGCCATGCTTGGAATGGATAGTAAAGTAAGTGTCAGCTAATAATGTCGGTACCCGGATTATCATTCATAAAGACACAAATTGCTGCCAAATCCACCACCCTTTCTGGCACAGGTAAGAGGACCAAACCATAAATTAGCACGGCTAATAACATATTAAAAGTCGTCCACTTTCCTTCTTCTGCAAATCCCTTGGCTTTATTTATCAGATAATCCCGAGAAATACCATGTACGTCATATTTCTTGATCCAATTGCCTTCTACTTTGCTAACGGTTAGATAAAGAGCTTTAGCAATAGCTAGGTAGATTGGAATTTCAGGCACTTGAGAAAAAGGAATATTGTATGTGATCTTTATATCAAGAATATATGCGTATTCTTCAAGATTTGGTGCTAGCTGGTAATCTTGAAAAGTAAAGCAACATAGTTGTGGATCAAAGAATTGAAGAAGCACTCTTAACGCCCATTTTTCATAAAAATCATTCACCAGTGGCAACAAGTTCCCATACTGTTTACTGAAAATGTTTTCATTCGAACCATTCACAAGGGCTCCCAACTCTCGCAATCGACCCCCATAAAACACAAACTGATAGACAGCCTTCTTCCTAAGAGTTTCTGCACTCGTGCTCATGTTTTTATTCGTCCGGGTGCCAATGACAACTTCTAAATACCCTGGAAATAACATGCATATGTGATTTAGACATACATACATTTTTCCTTGCATTTTTTAAAAAAATAAATATGCCATGAGGTGGTGCAAACACAAAGGAATCAAGGTATCTGTTGTGCTGTTCTAAATATGCTGGAAACCAAGATCCAGAACTTTGTAAAATAACCAGTCATTCCTTTTTAGAAATCCAGTCACCAACGAAAAGAGTCACCAATGATACTTGTAAGGATCAACATTCCCTCCCCACTCACAGGTGTAAACTAGGTCAGGGTAAGGAAAGGGTAACTCATAATCATGGGTACGCTTGAAGCCACTATCGTCGAAACACCAATGTGAAACGATAGCACCCCATTTGTAATCTTATCTGAGCATGGACGACATGACCTCACTAGAAAATCAGAGTCGACTAGCCGTTCATGTTCCACTCTATTCCTAAGGTTCCTATGGTTGTCACTTGGCCTGGGTATTGGTCCTTTTACGTCTTGTAACACCCACCCAACATGATAGCAGAGCCAGCACAGTAGATAACTAAACATATGGAAAGCGGTAAAATTCTTGCACAAGCATATGCAAACAATATATACAAAGCTGGAAATAAATAAACATCCAAAGAAACAAACCAACAAGAGCTAGCATCGACTCTAGGATGGACCAGCAATAGGTCATTCAGTCCCCATTGAAGTCGCCAGTTGAAACAATCGGCCGAACCATCATCCGATATGAAAATCAATGAAGTCACCACCAAACATCTTTTATCCCGCGAGAAGGGAAAGGTAAACATTGAGAAAAATTGAGAAGGGTGAAATCACGGTCTTGCGACCGAGAGATCAGGTAAGGGAGTTTATTATGCGAGGGGAAGGTATTAGCACCCCACACGCCCGTAGTACTCTATGGTATCCACTCTTGTTGTCTAATCTAATGGGTGTGTAAAATCTATGTCTAAGCTTAATTGCTAAAATAAAATGCAAAGAGGGAATGCATGCAAGAGAAAAGAGAAAATAATGTAGGGAAAATAAAAGTTGTGCTCGCTCAGGCCCTACCCCAATGCCTATGTATCCTTTTTAAGGAATCAGAGCAGCCTTAGTTCGGCTCATGTATTTTGGTTGGTTTGTGTTTTTTAGTTACGGAAATAAAAGCAACAATCAAATGGCAAAACATCATATAGAACAACAAAAATGTCAACAATTATGATAAAATAGCAAAAAGAGATGAGAAGACATCGCATGGCAATACAAACTCAGATAAGGCGATAAAACTCCAACATGATAGCAAAATATCAGACAAGATGATGAACATTACACCTAACAATGATATTGAAAATAAAAGTAGGATAACAAACATGTGCGATGGCGAAACACTGGCTAAAAGAATGCGCGATGGTGAAACACCGACTAAGAGATAGGAAGATAACATGGAAAAGATGGAGAAACATCAATAAACCAGGAAACGAAACATCACACCTAGCAATGATACTGAGAATCAAAGTAGGATAAGAAACATGTGCGGTGGAAAAACATCGGCTTCAAACAAATATGTGATGGCAAAACATCAACTAAAAGATAACAGGGTATCACGGAAAAGATGGCAAAACATCAATAAACCAGGAAATGAAACATCACACCTAACAATGATATTGAGAATCAAAGTAGGATAACAAACATGTGCGATGGTAAAACATCGGCTTCAAACAAAATATGCAATGGAAAAACATCGGATAAAAGATAACAACATGTCATGGTAAGAATGGTAAAACATCAATCTGACAAAGTTTAAAATAAAATAGGAAGGCACACAAGAAATTAAGATTGGTTTGTATTTTTTACCTTGAAGAAGGGTTTAAGTTTTATTAGATATATTTTATAATTTGCCAAGAAGAAGCTTTAATTTTAAGATGCAAGAATGCAAAGGAAAATAAAACAACTAAGGGAGACTATCCTAATCTCTAGCCCTAATGTTATCTTACAATGATTGGTCGTAAGGTTGAGGATGAAAAAGGGAAGCTTCTACCCTATGTTAGCATGCATGTATTCCTATCCTAAGGTCTAGCTCGAGGACTATCACTACACGAGCAATCCTAAGGGAGCATGGTAAAAACAAAACAAGTAAACAAACAAGTGTTTAAACATGAGTATCAAGGTACCTATGCAGAATTGCCTTAAACAGGTCTTTAAATAAAACAGAGGGATCCTGACATGATCAGCAACGGAAGTCCCCATCATACATCTCTATTCCTACTTGACATGGCAAGGAAAGCGATGAAAACCCTACTTCTCAGGATCTCTAGAAAGCAGTAAATGGCAGAGATAAAAGGGTAGTAGTGCAATTAATACCAAACGGATAATTGTCCGTAGTAACTAAATGAGAGAAAGAACCACATAGAACTTCAAGCATGCTAGCATCAGTAAATAAATCAAGTCAGAAATCACGCCATCAAATATAAGAATTAAGGCTCCAAATATAAACATATCCCACAGGTGATGTATAGCATTTACAATCACATATATTTCCTACAAAAGGATAACAAATATACAAAGCACCAGAATGGTGCAAGCACAACCAATTGTGTTCCACAAATAAAATGGAACACTACAACATCAAGTCAAAATAGAAATCTTTCCTTAGAGTACCTCACACATTCAACAGTCAAATTAGTGATTTCAAAAAGAAATGATGCACCAATAAGGGAAGGATGATGATATGACAAGGCAATGGAAGAATCATGTTGGCAAAGCATCGAAGCACTAGATGTAAGAAGCATCAAGTAGGCACAGATAACAATTAGGTCAAAGCTAAATAACTATTGCTCCTTTCTTGTCACCATGTTGAGTTAACAATGGAATATTAACCAATGATCAAAGGAGCTTTGCATGACATTAAATAATCTCTAACAAGTCATAATCACAAGAAATTCAATGCTTTTTTAAAAAAATGAACTCCAAATGAATTCAAAAGATAAAGCACAAACGCATTTTTCTAAACATATTCACAAATGATAAACCAAATTGACAAAGATAGGCAAGTAATGAGAACTTGAATGGTTCAATGATGAACTCAAGTCTCCAAAACAGGGGAGAGGATGATAAAAATAAAAGATATTAATCTCTTATGGGTTGCACAACTGCATTCCATTTACCTCTAATACAAAAGAAAAGGAAGGCTTGATCATCAAATTTAAAATAGAATGAAATAATTCAAACATTAGAGGTCAAGTGAACTCAAGTATTTATGAGACCATCCTTGATGTATCATTCCCCAACATGTTATCACTGGTCTTTTGATGACCTCAAACTCAAGACAAAAATTCAAAACTCAAAGCAAAATTCACAAAAGAACATATCTTATGAGGTATGGATCAAAAAGTGCTCATCAACCAATTGTGAGAATTCAAGAGGATTGACTTGAATTGGTGTGAGAAAACAGAATAAATATGATCATTAAGTGCCAAATTATAGGCCTCACATAAGTTCATTAGCCATCCAACAAATTGCAACAAAGAAATGCAACATCAATTGGTCATTTTCACTTCAAAAATACATCAAAAATAGAAAAGGACTTCAATAATTAAAACCAAAATTTCCTTAACATTTTTAAGATGTGTAGAGGTCATAAAACAAGTTTGAAGTTCATGGATAGAAGAGGAGAAGATCAAGTGAGGCCCAAGGATCAAAAGTAGTTGGCAAAACTACCAAACTAGACAAGCTTTCAAAACAATTTGTGAAAAATATTAAATCAAGTCAAATAATTCAATAAAAATTGTTTTTAAATCCTCAATACATCCATGAACCTTAAACAAGACCCAAATTTCAATGAAAACCCAAGGCAAATTGGTTTTGAAAATAAAAGTTGCAATGTAAGCCATAAAATCCTAATTGTTTGAATTTTAAACTTAAATATTAATTAGATAAGATTAAAATTCAAACAATTCAATCCAAGATTACACAAATCACAAGGAAACCTTAAAGATCAGAAGACATATTTTTTCTAATTTTTAGAATTAAATAAAAGTAAATAAAAAAATCAAATTCAAACCATTAAACAATTAAACAAATATTCACATATTCAAAATAAAATTCTAATCAAAATTTAGAAAAATATCCAACCAAAGTTATATTTAAATGCTAGAACTAAAAATAAGCATCCATGATTTTTTGTGGAATTTCTACATTTTAACAATATGGTTAAAATAATTGACAAAACATAAGAAGCAATTAAATCTTATTAATTAATTAATCAACTAGAAAAAGGGAAATTCTAAAATAAAATTCATAAACCTAAAATAAATTAATCAAAGTGTCTAAAATATTTTTTATATAATTTTTGTACAAAGGAAAGGTCAGAAACAAAAATTAACAAAAATGTTATGCAAAAAAAATCAATTAAACAAGATTAATTGATGCACGAATTTTTTTCACCAATCAAATCATTTTTAAAAATTCTAGAAAAACTATGACAAATACTAGAAATTAAGATCAGCTGTGTAAATTTTTTATAATTTTTGAAAATGTTTTGATCACAAAATAAAAATCAGAGAACACAATTAAAAAAAAATTATGAAATTGCATTAAAATTGAAATGGACCAATCAGATCCAGCCACGTCATCGTCTTCTTCCTTGAGACAAACCTAAAATGCGTGTTTGACAATTTCAAGCTCCTATGTTCTACTCAAGATTTCTACTTCATTTCTCCACCAAAATAAGTGATTCAAAGCTCAAAACGAAGTCATCTCCATCATCTCCATCATGTTACTTATAGATTTCAAAATGATTGACTAGGCAATTAGAAATCTGGACGCAAAAATCGCAAAAACTAACTGAATATGGATTATTCAGAAGTTCAAAAAACGATCTACACTTTAAATCAAAGCATATTTATACGTCAAACCTACTGTTTGGCCAACTATAAACATGTATTCAAGATCACACAAGCTACAACAAACTACAACATGAGAATTTAATATCTGAAAATTACCTTTCGGATTGGAAAATAAATCTAATAAATGCCTCTGATCAACAAGAAAAACCTTGAATCCTTGCTCTGAAACTTCGATGAACACGAATAGAGGAAAAATCATGACTGGAATGAAGGAGTATAAAGCTTTGTAGAGAAAGGAATGTTGAGGGTGTTGAGAAATTTTTAGATCTGATCTTTGTGTATCTCTTGCGTGTGCTGAAATGAGTGATGTAGTGTGCTTATATAGCAGCTCTGGAGTGAGGGCAAGAGTGTAAAATAATTTGATAACCGTTGGAGGGTAAGTGTGGTGTGATACGGTGGGAGAGAACTGACTGTTTTTGGAATGCTGGTTCGCGTTTTGCGTTTGTTTTTGCAAAATGTCGCGGTAAGCAAGAGTCGCCACCGTCTTTTATTTTATCCAACAAGGAAAGGAAAAAAGCACAGAAAAATTCCTTTTTCGAGATGTTTCTCGGGTCCGGGGGGTAGATTATAGAAAGGGAAGGTGTTAGCACCCTTTCTATCTGTGGTTATCCACGAGCTCTTAGGTACTTGCTCAAAGTGTTTTCAAAATTTTCTTTTCTTTGTATTTGTGGGTTTGAAAGAAGTTTTTGTTTGAAAAGTGTAAGTGCAAAAAATTTTTATTTTGTTTTGAGAGAGCAAGTACTTAAGAACCATCTACCTACTCAAAAAAATAATTAATCTGTGCTAATGTCCTTTAGAAAATGCTATCCCACTATTGATGAGTAGGTAGCACCGTCGTTGGAGTTTAAGAGTCAATTCGATTAAGGGACGTGTGGTCACAAAAGCAATGTTAGGACGCCTTAGCGGTAACCCTAATGTCTTAGATCATTTTTCCGAGGCAACTGTTTCGAGGCAACTATGATATTTGGACAAGAGGGCGACCTCTAAAACTTCCTATACTCAATGACCACGTTCGAAGGCAACCAAGTGAGGTGTACCCTAAGAGTGCGCATGTGCGAGTGTGTTATTTTCAGTTAATTTGTCTTTGTACATGTCAATGGTTATCTATGTTGATTTTAGGTTTCAAATATTTGATCTTGTCATGCATTCCCTATTATCAAACATCTAACAATTTATAAGTTGTGGAAATTAAATTGCGGAAATTAAACTAACTATTACAAGGCGTCGGGTATTTACATCGCCAAAAACAACCCTTGAAATTAAAATGAGGAAAATAAATAAAGCGATAAAATAATTAAAGTCATAATTAAACTATTACATTCTGGGAAACATATACAATATTGAAATAAATATGGAACGCGTGTGAGAAATTAAATAGGGCGAGTTTTTAGGGTTTTGGCCCTTTTGTTATTAAAGAAGAGATTTTTTTTTTGTTATTTTTGAATTTAAAGGAAATAAACTAAGTTAATTAAATAAATTATGTAATTAATTAGAAAAAGATTTTTTTCGATTTTTTTGAGTATTTAAAGAAATAAAAATAAATTAATCAAAGTTAATAAAACCTAATTGTCTAAATTAATTTTAGTTATTGCAAAAATATTAAAAGTTATACCTAATTAAAGCTAAATTAATTGAATTAATATTTATTAACAAAAATAAAATACTGAAATTAATTTTAATAGATAAAATATATTTTGGTTTTTGATTTTATGAGGAAAAAGTTTTAATTGGTTAGTTTAAATAATAAAAATAATAATAAATGATTTAAAGAAATAATATAAAGAAAATAAATAAAAATAGAGAGAGTGAGGGTTTGGGACTGATTGGAGGTTGGGATAGCAATTTCAAAGGCCCAATTGACCTGGCGTGGCTGACTTTTCCTGCTTCCACGCGTGTTCGTTGACTAGAGCATATGGTGGACATCACCTCTGGACCACAAGATCTGGCCTGGGGCCATCTGGCAAGCATCTGAATGAGGGAGTATCATGTACTGCACGCTTAGGATTGTATTGAATCACCTGAAAGAAAATAATAACAAATATGTGGAGGGCCTGGGATTCGAACCCAGGTCCTATTGGATCTTGCACTAACGCCTTCGCCACTGAGCCAATGTGTTTCATTTGTTATAGTATTGGATAACAATTAATATATTGGAAAAACAAACATTATGCCAGAATTAAAAAAAAATAAGGCGCGAAGTTTGAATCAACCAATAGGAGGGAGACACGCCTTCGTCTTCCTCGTTGAAACCTGTTTTTTTTTACCTGCAGTTTTGTATCCGCAACTAAATGTGTAGGTGTCTCCTAAAATAAATTTCAGCCCATGGAAATTAGTTCCAAGACCATGGTCATGCTCGTCTCTCCCTCCTGAACACGCCTATGTCCATTACTTGCATTGATTTTGCCTGAAAATAAAACGCCCAAAAACAAAGACCAAGAAACCTAGATTCGGCTAGGGGGTTACAGGCTATGTAAACACAATTAAATAATGCAAAAAGTTTAGAAATTGCTCAAGGATCATGAATATGTCAGTGATTTGTCAAGAAAATGCCAGAATGAGAGGTTGTGATTTCAAATACAGGGTGGTGTTTTGAAGGACTTACAGGGCGATTGAGAGGGTGTGGAGGCTTCCTTTTGATTGTTTCTGACTCAGTGGATGTCTAGCAAATGATTGGCGTTGAGATTTGGTTCTGAATTGGCCTCTAAGCACGATTTCAGATTCACACTTTTTCCAAGTTTTCTCAAGTTTGGTTCTTGTGATTTTGCAACCTCTAACCCCTAAAACTCGTGCCTTTCACTTGTATATGTATAAAGCAATGCATTAGGTCAAGTTTTGTGGACTGAATCTTTGTGTATTATGGCTTGGGGATTTGATTTGATCCTCCATTGAAAAGCTTCCAAATTTGTCCAAGATCCAATCTTTTTGCACATATAATGCATGATACGAATTTGATCCACTTTATGATGATGATTAGGTCCTGAAATAGCTAAAAGGAGATCCAATAATCAATGTTTGGATTTTATATGATTTAAATTGATTTAAAATGAATTAATTCAATAAAAAATTAAATTAAATAATAAAATTGATAAATGGTCATGAGGCTGAAGTTAGGACACGTGTGGAGTGTAACAAGATCAAATCAAGTGGAAAAGAATGGTCCCATTTGACAAAATTTGATGTTTTGGGGATAGTTGACTTTTGGCAAATTTGCAAAAATGCCCAACTTCAACAATGCATAACTTCTTCAATTTTGAACTTTTGGAAGTGTTCTTGGACTTTTTTATAAAGCTTGAGATATCCTCTAACCAACCCTTTTGGTCACATCTCATTTTGATATTCCATGCTCAAGTTATAAGCTTTGGCAAAAAAGGTATTTTTGTTGACTTTCAAAAATGACCTATAATGTACACATTTGTAACTTCTTGTGAGTGCATTTATTGAAATTGGGTTATGAATATGGATTGTAGGAAATTGCATCCTATTAAAAATGAGCTTTGGATGGGTCATTTCTCATAAATTATGAGAAAGTTATGCTTGGTCAAAGTTGAGTTGACTGTTCCTACAAAACCCTAATTTAGCAACTTTTGAATCTTGATGAATTTTGAGAAATCCTTGATGAATCATGATCAACGCTTGATCAAATGATTAAATATCCTTCAAAATGATAATGTTGACAAAAAATATTGAAGTTTGACTGTTTATAGGTCACAATTGACTTTTCCCCTGGCATAGTCGATTTTTGGATCCTTTGAGCAATTGACTGAGCAAACTTCCTCTGCAAGGCTTGAAATTTGACATCGATAAACTTGAGACCATATTAGGACATTGGGGAGAACTTGAGGTCAATTGGATGCAAGGACCTTGATGCAACACAAAACCCTAATTTGAGGTTGACTGCCTTAGGAGGTGATTTGACTGTCCAACTCTTGAGCAATCTTTGAGCAACTTGGAGATTATTCTTGCAATGCCCTGAGAAATATGAGAGGGGAAATTTTGGGGTACAACAGCTGCCCCTGGTCAATTTTCTTAAACCTGAGGATATAGATTAGCTTTCAGGCCGTTCGGAATCCGAAGGTGGAAGATGATTGAACACTAGAGTGCCCAGAAATTTGCACTCGCATGAAGTGGTATCAGCTTGGGGATGTCGGGAATGGGCTTTCAGATTCCATTTGGAGATTGTTGATAGATGGTTTGAACTTCGCCCGGAATACGAATCAGGGAGATCTTATCGATGATCTGACTGAATCAGAGGAGGTCTTGGATTAACTTTGACTGGATCGACATCAGAAAAATCTTTAGGAATCGATTTAACTGGACCAGACAAGGTCTTGGAATAACTTCAATTGGATCGGCATCAGAAAAATCTTTAGGAATCGACTTAACTGGACCAGAGAAGGTCTTGGGATAACTTTGACTAGATTGGCATCAGAAAAATCTTTAGGAATCGATTTAACTGGACCAGACAAGGTCTTGGAGTAACTTCAACTGGATCGACATCAGAAAAATGTTTAAGAATTGACTTAACTGGACCATAGAAGGTCTTGGGAAAACTTTGACTGGATCGACATCAGAAAAATCTTTAGGAATCGACTTAGCTGGACCAGACAAGGTCTTGGAATAACTTCAACTGGATCGGCATCCGAAAAATCTTTAGGAATTGACTTAACTGGACCAGAGAAGGTCTTGGGATAACTTTGACTGGATCGGCATCAGAAAAATCTTTAGGAATCGATTTAACTGGACCAGACAAGGTCTTGGAGTAACTTCAACTGGATCGACATCAGAAAAATCTTTAGGAATCGACTTAACTGGACCAGAGAAGGTCTTGGGATAACTTCAACTGGATCGGCATCAGAAAAATCTTTAGGAATCGATTTAACTGGACCAGACAAGGTCTTGGAGTAACTTCAACTGGACCGGCATCAGAAAAATCTTTAGGAATCGACTTAACTGGACCAGAGAAGGTCTTGGGATAACTTCAACTGGATCGGCATCAGAAAAATCTTTAGAAATCAATTTAACTGGACCAGAGAAGGTCTTGGATTAACTTTGACTGGATCGGCATCAGAAAAATCTTTAGGAGTCGATTTAACTTGACCAGACAAGGTCTTGGAATAACTTCAAATGGATCGGCATCAGAAAAATCTTTAGGAATCGATTTAACTGGACCAGAGAAGGTCTTGGATTAACTTTGGCTGGATCGACATCAGAAAAATCTTTAGGAATTGATTTAACTAGACCAGACAAGGTCTTGAATTAACTTTGGCTGGATCGGCATCAGAAAAATCTTTAGGAATCGATTTAACTGGACCAGACAAGGTCTTGGAATAAATTCAACTGGAATACGAATCAGGGAGATCTTCGCGTCGATCTGGCTGAACCAGAGAAAGTCTTTTGATATAGCTTAGAATTTAACTGCATCTTTCCTGAAAGGTAGAGGTTAGTCATATGCAATGCATGATATGGATCAAACAATGATGTTCTCAACATAAATGAGATTGTATGGTATGATGCGTATATGCATGTATTATGATGTATGGAAATGTAATGTTTTGGCTGGGAAAAATAAATCCCAGATAGCTGCTGGAGACAAGAGTTGAATTCTTCGCTTCCACTAGGGATGGTGACCGAAGGTGATTGTGAGAATAGACCTGCAGGAGAAGATAACTCTGTTGGGGAATAAACTGATGAGGAGATTACTCTATGGGGAAGAGATGCCCTGCTGAGGATTCCACTGATGAGCTCCGCTGGGGATGGACTACCGTTGCCGGTGATACTGAATCTGTTTGAGGATTGAATTCCTGTTTGTGAAAGGAAAGAACTTCGCTGGGGGATGATCTTTCAGTTGTGACTTGCTGGGGATAACCCTTTGAATTCTGCTGGGAACAATCCTTTGAACTCAGCTGGAGAGATTTATTTTGTACTCCGCTGGGGATAAACTTCCAGAGTCTACTGGGGATGATGCTTCAACTCCATTGGGGAATCTTTTTTCAGAACGTGCTGGGAAAATATTGACTCCACCGGGGGTATCTTGTATTCTGCCAGGGAATGTTCTTATATTCCGTTGGGGAATATTAAGACTGCCGGGGATATTAAGCATTTTTAGTGTTGATGGTAGATAAACTCTGCTTGGGGAAAGTATTGCTGATTCGTTCATAGTTGCAAGTCTCAGCTGGGAGAGTTACCATTACTGTCTTACTCTGCAGGGAGTGAAGGTATCTTAGCCATATTCTTCAGCTGAATTTACCTTGTACCTGGTGGACAACGCAACTATACAATTTGGACAATTCTTATTTCCCCTGTTTCTGATGTTACCCGTAATTGTATTTTGTTTCGCATGTAAATATTTATGAGCAGCAATTAATGTCAAATGCATATATCAAAAATGAACCTTGGACGTTCTTTGCAAATCAAAAAAGGAAAAATTGTTTGAAATTTCTTTGAAAATGAATTGAATTGATTTTGAAGTTTGGCCTTTAAATAGGCATTTTTGTACAAGAGGCTGACGTCCTAGTAAGAGAACGTCGCCGAATAATAAAATTTACACAATTTGTGAAAAACTAAACAAAACAACTATGTGAATAATCCCACTGGGTTCCAACTCTGCTATTGCCTTTATGTCTTCGAGCATCTCAACACTTTACTGTTAGTTGAAAGTAGATTAGATTGATTAGTGCCGTTCGAGCTTGATAGTCGATACCGAAGTCTGGATGCAAGGTGATCCAATGAGACATAGTGTTATGATTTGATCCATAATTTTTGCCTGGACCGCCCTTTCGTGTTTTCAGTCCACCGGGATACCCTTTTTTGCCCAAGCCGCCTTTTCAGGTTTTCGACTTGCCGGGTGTATAGTTTTTTTCATTTTCATCCCTTATTTTTGCCCGAACCCTTTTGGTTCGCCGGGAAGCCCTTATTTTTTCCTAGGCCAGTCAACCTAGCGATTCTTTGATTATGCGTAGTATTTTTTCACTATGTCTGCATTGACGGGGTGAGGAAGGTCGTCACCATCCATGGTGGTTAGAATCATAGCTCCTCCTGAGAAAATGTTCTTAACCATAAATGGACCTTCGTAAGTAGGGGTCCATTTTCCTCTGTGATCACCTTGAGGTAGGATAATGCGCTTGATTACCAGATCCCCAACTTGATACTCTTGTCGTCTGACTTTCTTGTTAAATGCCTTGATCATCCGTTTTTGGTACGTATGACCATGACAAATAGCAGTAAGTCTCTTTTCGTCGATTAGGTTTAGTTGATCAAGCCGGGTATGAATCCAGTCATCTTCACTCAAACCTGCATCCTTCATGATCCAAAGAGAGGGTATCTGAACTTCAATGGGCAAGACTGCCTCCATGCCATATACCAAGGAGTAGGGTGTTTCCCTATTGACGTTCGTGCTGAGGTACGGTACCCATGAAGAGCAAATGGTAACATCTCGTGCCAGTCTTTGTATGTCACTGTCATCTTCTGCACAATCTTCTTAATGTTCTTATTAACTGCTTCGACAGCCCCATTCATCTTCGGCACAGGAACCACGTTGGCCACCCACTGAGGGTAAGAAGTAACTGCTAGAAAACCGACGTCAAACTGTTTCATCACCTCAGCCTTGATTTTCTCAGACATCTCTGGGCGCATTCGGCGGACCTTCTGTTTCACGGGAGGACAGTCTTCCTTGGTAGGCAGGCGATGAACCACAATATCAGTATCCAAACGAGACATATCTTCGTAAGACCAGGCAAAGATCTCAACGTAGTCACGCAGCATCTGAATCAACTGTTGCTTCACACTAGCTTCCAGATTTGCACCGACCTTAACCTCTTTCTTGTCTATCTCAGTACCCAGATTTACCGATTCCATAGGCTCTTCGTGCGGATGAATAACCCTCTCTTCCTGGAGTAGAAGTCTTGCAAGTTCACCAGGCACTTCGCAATCATCTTCGCCTTCATCTTCGGCTAAGTTGATCGGATTTTTGAAGTCATAACTAGCAGTAGCAGAGTCGTTACCAGTGAGATCCAGAGTGGATGTGGACCTGTATATGTGAGTGTGTGTAAAATAGCTATTTTGCAATATATAATAAAAGAAAAACAAGGAGCACAAGATTTGAAATGCAAAAAACGTCCAATGCTTTTATTAATGATATATGAAAATGACACACATAAAGCCCTCACAAATGAAGCCACAGTGCCCTGGGTAAGACACCGAGCCATAAAGTTTAAAACACTGTCTGTTACATATTCAAAACAAAAAGTTTCATTACTGGATAACAAAAGAAATAGGGATGAAGTCCTTTGCTGTCCAGTTGCTTGGTCCACCGTCGGTCATAGGATAGATCCAGCTGTCGAACTCAGACTCTTCCCCATCTTCTTCAATGGCATTCACTCCCGAGTTGCTGATGAACACGGGAGGTCTTCTAATCCGTGTATTTTGAACAACCCTTTGAGCTTCTGCAGTGAAACCCAAACCAAACTTGTTAGTCTTCTGTGTAAAATCAGGGAGTCAGCCCCAATTTGCACACCCACCTTTCTCAATAACAGCCCGAGCATCCTTGAAGGAAGTCATCTTCATAGGAGAATTTTCAACAACAGTCTCAGCTGACGCCAGTGTCTGGGGAACCTCTTCAAAATGTTGGAACGGGGTCTCAATGAACTCCCCATCCATCTCTACATACCGGAAAGAGTTGAGGTGGCTCACCATGTACTCTTCCTCTCCTTGCACTGTCACAATCTTCCCTTTGACTGGGTACTTCAGCTTCTGGTGGAGTGTTGAGGTTACGGCCCCAACTTTGTGGATCCATGGGCGACCCAGCAAACAAGAGTAAGATGGCCGAATGTCCATCACATAGAACATAGAATTGAAAACCTGAGACCAACCTTAATCAGAATATCCACTTCCCCATGCACCATTCTCTTAGACCCATCAAAGGCCCTGGCGACAATGTTGCTTGGTTTCAACTCCAACCCTTCACAGTCTAACCGATCTAGAGCTTTCTTAGGAAAGACGTTCAATGAGGAACCAATATCCACTAATACATGAGCAAGAGTAGTGCCCCTGCATTCAATGGAGACATGCAAGGCATCGTTGTGATTCTTCCCTTTAGCAGTCAAGTCGGTGTCAGAGAAACCCAAACCATTATCAGCAGTCAGATTGGCCACGCAATCTTTAAACTGATCAGCTGATGTCTCCTGTGGTACGTGTGCAGTCTTCAGAAATGTAATCAGAGCCTTGGCATGGGCCTCTGAGCATAGCAACAGTGAAAACATAGAAATCTTGGATGGGGTTTTCCCCAGCTGTTCAACTACATTGTAGTCACTCTTTTTGATGATTTTCAGAATCTCTTCCATCTCTTGTTTAGAAGCTTCAACAGTAATCTTCTTCGGTGCCTCCGTCTGGGCAGGCTCACTGGTGATCCCTTTGCCCCGAGTATCAGATGACTCGGTGACAGGGGTAAGAATAGGAACTTGAATAGGAATGGTAGCAGGTACACTGACAGGTGTAATAACAACAGGTTTTCAGGCAGTCGGTGGAGAGATATCAGGTGAGAAAAGTCTTTCACTGCGGGTGACTTTAGCAGGTCCCATAATATTGCTGACGTCAGTATCAACATCCAACTCTTGCTTAACTCCATGAAAATAAACATCGGCCCCGTAATGCCAAGGGACAGCTTTATTAGAGGCATAAGGGATAGGCCCAGGAACATTGATGATCACAGGTGCGATTCTTGGAACAGATGTAATCCTAACAGGCTTCCTCGAGGGAGCCTTGGAAGAATTGTTGAAAATGGTAATAATAGCAACTTCTTCAGTATGAACTACGGGAACAACAGTCTTCTCAAACAGAATTTCCTTGCTATCCATCAGGCGTTGGACACCCGACTTCAAGAGATGGCAACCGGTAGGTAGAACAGAACACATACGACAACCTTCGTCACAGCCCGGAAATAAACCGGCTAGCAAAAGGTTCTTCTTCATAGTCATCAAAAGGGTAACAATATCATTCACATAACCCACAAACAAGTCCTCATCTATAGCATTCACTCCATGCTTGGGCATAGGAGAAGTCAAAACATTAGGCCTCTCGGGCGCCTCAAACTCAATCTCCTTAGCATCAATTAAGTCCTGTATCTTATTCTTCAAAGTCCAACAATCATCTGTATTATGCCCCGGGCTATCAGAGTGATAAGCATAGCGGGCATTAGGGTTGTACTTCGGTGATGTGATATTTGGATTTTTCGGGGCTTCCCTCGGAATCAATAGGTTGGTTTTCAGTAACTGTGGCAGAATCTGAGACAAAGTCATGCTGAGACGGGTGAATTGCCTTCGAGGTCTCTCGTCATTTTGTTGATTGTTGTGCCGAGGAGCACCAACAGGTCTTGAAATAACAACTGCATTAACAGCTTGGCGGCGTTCAGGTCTATTCTGACTTCGCGAACTGTAGACAGCACTAGACTCCTTCTTAAAAGGCTTCTTCTCGGTGCTCGATGAAGCACCCTTCTGTATCTTACCAGCCTTAATACCAGCCTCAATCCTCTCACCAGTCATAATTAGCTCTGTAAACCCAGATGAAGAGCTTCCAATCAGGTGGTTGAAAAATGGACCAGACAAGGTCCCCAGAAACATATCCACAAGCTCTCGATCAGCCAAGGGTGGTTGTACTCTTCCAGCGAGATCCCTCCACTTCTGAGCATAATATTTGAATCCTTCACCCGTTCCCATTGACATACCCTGGAGTTGGGTACCCGTGGGAGCGCAGTCGGAATTGTATTGGTACTGTCTGTAGAAAGCAGTAGCCAAATCTTCCCAACTACGGATACTGGCTCCGTCCAACTGGTAGAACCACTCAAGCTGAGTCCCTGAGAGACTGTCTTGAAAGAAGTGGATCCATAGGTTATTATCAGCAGTGTACGGATGAATCTTCCTCACATATGACCGGAGGTGCAACTTCGGACAAGAAACTCCATCATACTTAGCAAAGGCTGGTGCCTTGAACTTGTGGGGAATTACCACCCCAGATGACAGACCCAGATCGCCAAAGTCCAGACCAGGCACTTTTTGAACTTCCATCTCACTCAATCGGTCTTCAAGTTGTTTGTATCTATCCTCAGCAGAAGGATACTGTTCTTCGTTGAAATCCGTCTCGTTGTCTGAGACTACAGGGCTAAGATCCCTCCTTTCTTCCTGATTATCTTTCCCTCCAGATGAGCTGGTCAAATCAACTTCATCCCGTAGCCTATTTCCAAACCTATGACTTGTGTTAAACAGGACTGTCCTCTTCTTCTTCTTCTTCTTCTTCTTCTCTTTCAGAATCAGGGTCTTCAGATCTTGCTGACCCTTAGCTAGATTCATGAACAGCTCTTGGAATTGGGCATTCTGGGCCTGTAGGGCCTTGATTGCTTGCTCGGTTGATGGTTCAGCAGACATGATGAGTGCTGAAATAAACAGCGAAGAAGATAAGAGACCTGTAATGGGTACCTGTTATGGAGTGCATGGGATGAAATGCGTATGATATGATTTCAAAGATAATCGGGAGATTCAAATTTGTAAACAAGAAATGAAACACACTTTATTAGATAACTTTGAAATTCAAATTGTTCAACAAATTTCCTTTAAGGAGTTACAAGAAAGGAAATACTGAAAAGGAAATAAAAACTGGAAAGGAAATAATCAAAGGACAGTCAGTGCTCCCATGGTCTCTTCTTGTCGGTGCAGACATAATCATTGAGAATCCGCTTGTTCTCCAACTGCCTAGTCAACCTCTGGATCTTCTACTCTTGCTCGTTAAACTTTTCTTGATAAGCATCCCATTCTTCTCTCAGCTGCATCCAAGACCTTTTTAGTGCCCCAATGTCAGTGGGCATGTAAGGATGGAGGATGGTAGGAAGAACCCCCTCTTCATTAGCAACTTCAACAATGATAGGCAGGACAGCTTCATATGGCATACCCAGATTTTAGGCACGGATACAGACCCATATGAGATATGGCTCCATCGGAAGAGAAGTCTTTGGACCCAGCTCATGTGGATCAGATCTGTGAACTCTATCCCAAGCCCTTATGAATCTGCGGCGTTGCTTGTCGCTATCCCTTTGAAAATCAAAGATGATACTAGGCATTAGCAGCTCATGAGGACCTTCTCTTCTGGCTCTCCCAAACTGACGTAAGGCCAAGCATGGGTGTAAGAAATTCTTCCATGGGTTCCTATCAGTGGAACATTGGGGTACTCCCCGCATCGATCTATAATAGCCACCTCGTCCATACCCTTTAGAGTCCAAATGATATCATTGTGAGAGAGAGACATAAACCTATAAGCCCAGCTCATGCCTTCTTTGTTCTTCAACACTGATTTGGGGAGGTGCGAAATAAACCACCTCGCCAATGATGGAGCACAACACATCAAGGTTCCCCGCTTTCGGGTGGTACGAGCATAAAGGTGATGAAGAATGTCACCCAAGAGAGTGGGTACAGGATTGCGAGAGATGAAGATTTTTATCGCATTCACATCAACAAAGGAGTCAGAATTCCGAAACAATACCAAGCCGTATATCAGAAGAGCCAGAATATCCTCGAATGCCTTGAAGCTAGACTATCCCAGAAATAATTAGCCTTACCAACCAAGAACTTAGTCAGAAAGACCTTTGCTCCACTTCTAGTCTCCCAATTAGCCATCACCTCATCCTTGGTCAAATGAAGGGCTGAAGCAATCTCTTCTGGCCTAAGGGTCTTCTCCCAACCAGTAAATAGGGTCTGCTCCAGAATGGAGATACCGAGCAGATCAGAAAACTCTTCTAGGGTGGGAACCAACTGGTAATCTTGAAAAGTAAAGCAATGGTACAACGGATCATAGAATTGGACCAAAACACTCATCATCTGCTCGTCCAATTTGGAGGTAACCAGACTGAGAAGATACCCATGTCTTCTGATGAAGGAGGTAGTATCAGGCATCTTTGCAATCAATTCTTTAAGCACAGTGGGAACCTGGACAAAGTTGATCCGGATGGTATTCCTACGCATAGGCATCATGTCCTACAAAACAGAACAAAGATGAATCCCTCCTGTCTTTGAAATAGGTTAGTCCAATGCAAGATGTATGCAATGTTATGATGTCATGATGTCATGATAGTAAGCACACCACAAGTATCCACAAATAGCGAACATGGTAAAGGCACACAAGTCACACAGAGAGCCCTTAGATTTCAGGCTGACAAGGAGCTTAGGTACTACCCTCTTTCAGTTCAGTTGGTTTTAACCTGTCCTAAAAATAGTAACTGGGTTCTAGAGGATCTCAATATCACTGACTACCCTCGATCGGTCATAATTCCAGTTTAGCAACCTTTTCTTGCGGCCAAAATCATCGCGAGAGTTTAGTCTCAATGAGTGTAGCATACTGCTACTGTTCTATGCCCAAGTTGGTCAATTTAAAGGTTCTAAGGTCAGTTGGTGCTTAATGACCCCTTAGATGACCCATATTCTCCTCGTTCCAACACAAGGCATATCAGTACAATCTAAAGTGCCACACCAACGTAGCTACTGCTGCAACTGTATCGGTCTACACCGTAAAGTTCCCTCACAGTTTATTGCTACTTACCTAAAGGGTATCCCCCAGATCCGGGTTAGGATCTATAGTAACTCCGATTCAACCACAAATATAAATCATACAAAGCATACAATTGAAAACACAATGATCTTATCCTAAGGTACACCCCACTTATTAAGAAATCTCCCCAGCAGAGTCGCCAGTTCTGTGATACGGTGGGAGAGAACTGACTGTTTTTGGAATGCTGGTTCGCGTTTTGCGTTTATTTTCGCAAAATGTCGCGGTAAGCAAGAGTCGCCACCGTCTTTTATTTTATCCAACAAGGAAAGGAAAAAAGCACAGAAAAATTCCTTTTTCGAGATGTTTCTCGGGTCCGGGGGGTAGATTATAGAAAGGGAAGGTGTTAGCACCCTTTCTATCCGTGGTTATTCACGGGCTCTTAGGTACTTGCTCAAAGTGTTTTCAAAATTTGCTTTTATTTGTGTTTGTAGGTTTGAAAGAAGTTTTTGGTTGAAAAGTGTAAGTGCGAAAAAGTTTTATTTTGTTTTGAGAGAGCAAGTACTTAAGAACCATCTACTTACTCGAAAAAAGAATCAATTTGTGCTAATGTCCTTTAGACAATGCTATCCCACTATTGATGACTAGGTAGCACCGTCGTCGGAGTTTAAGGGTCAATTCGATTAAGGGACGTGTGGTCACAAAAGCAATGTTAGGACGCCTTAGCGGTAACCCTAATGTCTTAGATCATTTTTCCGAGGCAACTATGATCTTTGGACAAGAGGGCGACCTCTAAAACTTCCTATACTCAATGACCACGTTCGAAGGCAACCAAGCGAGGTGTACCCTAAGAGTGCGCATGTGCGAGTGTGTTATTTTCAGTTAATTTGTCTTTGTACATGTCAATGGTTATCTATGTTGATTTTAGGTTTCAAATATTTGATCTTGTCATGCATTCCCTATTATCAAACATCTAACAGTTTATAAGTTGTGGAAATTAAATTGCGGAAATTAAACTAACTATTACAAGGCGTCGGGTATTTACATTGCCAAAAACAACCCTTGAAATTAAAATGAGGAAAATAAATAAAGCGATAAAATAATTAAAGTCATAATTAAACTATTACATTCCGGGAAACAGATACAATATTGAAATAAATATGGAATGCGTGTGAGAAATTAAATCGGGCGAGTTTTTAGGGTTTTGACCCTTTTGTTATTAAAGAAGAGATTTTTTTTTGTTATTTTTGAATTTAAAGGAAATAAACTAAGTTAATTAAATAAATAAATAAATTAATTAGAAAAAGATATTTTTGGATTTTTTTGAGTATTTAAAGAAATAAAAATAAATTAATCAAAGTTAATAAAACCTAATTGTCTAAATTAATTTTAATTATTGCAAAAATATTAAAAGTTATACCTAATTAAAGCTAAATTAATTGAATTAATATTTATTAACAAAAATAAAATACTGAAATTAATTTATTAAATAAAATATATTTTGGTTTTTGATTTTATGAGGAAAAAGTTTTAATTGGTTAGTTTAAATAATAAAAATAATAATAAATGATTTAAAGAAATAATATAAAGAAAATAAATAAAAATAGAGAGAGTGAGGGTTTGGGCGTGATTGGAGGTTGGGATAGCAATTTCAAAGGCCCAATTGACCTGGCCTAACTGACTTTTCCTGCTTCCACGCGTGTACGTTGACTAGAGCATATGGTGGACATCACCTCTGGACCACCAGATTTGGCCTGGGGCCATCTGGCAAGCATCTGAATGAGGGAGTATCATGTACTGCACACTTGGGATTGTATTGAATCACCTGAAAGAAAATAATAACAAATATGTGGGGGACCTAGGATTCGAACCCAGGTCCTATTGGATCTTGCACTAACGCCTTCGCCACTGAGCCAATGTGTTTCATTTGTTATAGTATTGGATAACAATTAATATATTGGAAAAACAAACATTATGCCAGAATTAAAAAAAATAAGGCGTGAAGTTTGAATCAACCAATTGGAGGGAGACACGCCTTCGTCTTCCTCGTTGAAACATGGTTTTTTTTACCTGTGGATTTGTATCTGCAGCTAAATGCGTAGGTGTCTCCTAAAATCAATCTCATGCCATGGAAATTAGTTCCAAGACCATGGTCATGCTCGTCTCTCCCTCCTGAACATGCCTATGTCCAGTACTTGCATTTATTTTGCCTGAAAATAAAACGCCCAAAAACAAAGACCAAGAACCCTAGATTCGGCTAGGGGGTTACAGGCTATGTAAACACAATTAAATAATGCAGAAAGTTTAGAAATTGCTCAAGGATCATGAATATTTCAGTGATTTGTCAAGAAAATCCCAGAATGAGAGGTTGCGATTTCAAATACAGGGCGGTGTTTTGAAGGACTTACAGCGCGATTGAGAGGGTGTGGAGGCTTGCTTTTGATTGCTTCTGACTTAGTGGATGTCTAGCAAATGATTGTCGTTGAGATTTGGTTCTGAATTGGCCTCTAAGCACGATTTCAGATTCACACATTTTCCAAGTTTTCTCAAGTTTGGTTCTTGTGATTTTGCAGCCTCTAACCCCTAAAACTCGTGCCTCTCACTTGTATATGTATAAAGCAATGCATTAGGTCAAGTTTTATGGACCGAATCTTTGTGTATTATGGCTTAGGGATTTGATTTGATCCTCCATTGAAAAGCTTCCAAATTTGTCCAAGATCCAATCTTTTTGCACATATAATGCATGATACGAATTTGATCCACTTTATGATGATGATTAGGTCCTGAAATAGCCAAAAGGAGATCCAATAATCAATGTTTGGATTTTATATGATTTAAATTGATTTAAAATGAATTAATTCAACAAAAAATCAAATTAAATAATAAAATTGATAAATGGTCATGAGGCTGAAGTTAGGACACGTGTGGAGTGTGACAAGATCAAATCAAGTGGAAAAGAATGGGCCCATTTGACAAAATTTGAAGTTTTGGGGATAGTTGACTTTTGGCAAATTTACAATAATGCCCAACTTCAACAATGCATAACTTCTTCAATTTTGAACTTTTGGAAGTGTTATTGGACTTTTTTAGAAATCTTGATATGTCCTCTAACCAACCCTTTTGGTCTCATCTCATTTTGATATTCCATGCTCAAGTTATAAGCTTTGGCAAAAAGGTGTTTTTGTTGACTTTCAAAAATGACCTATAATGTCCAAATTTGTAACTTCTTGTGAGTGCATTTCTTGATCTTGGGGTATGAAGATGGATTGTAGGAAATTGCATCATATTCAAAATGAGATTTGGATGGGTCATTTCTCATAAAGTATGAGAAAGTTATGCTTGGTCAAAGTTGAGTTGACTTTTCCTACAAAACCCTAATTTAGCAACTTTTGAATCTTGATGAATTTTGAGCAATCCTTGATGAATCATGATCAAACCTTGATAAAATGATGAAATATCCTTCAAAATGAGAATGTTGACAAAAAATATTGAAGTTTGACTGTTTATAGGTCACAATTGACTTTTCCCCTAGCACAGTCGATTTTTGGATCCTTTGAGCAATTGACTGAGCAAACTTCCTCTGCAAGGATTGAAATTTGACATGGATGAACTTGAGACCATATTAGGACATTGGGGGAGAACTTGAGGTCATTTGGATGCAAGGACCTTGATGCAACACAAAACCCTAATTTGAGGTTGACTGCCTTAGGAGGTGATTTGACTGTCCAACTCTTGAGCAATCTTTGAGCAACTTGGAGATTATTCTTGCAATGCACTGAGAAATATGAGAGGGAAAATTTTGGGGTACAACATGTGGTATTTCAAATTTTTTGGGAACAAACAAAAACAAGTTGCGTTTCACCTTACTTTTGCCTACTACCTGGTGCGTTTTGGTGAGTGTAAAAGGGGATGGAATCAGAGGGAATGTGGTGAAAATGGTGAGGTGGCAAGAGTGTTCACATGGGACAAATATCTGATGAGAAAATCTTGCTATTTTTGGCAAAACTTAAGGGGATAGGGTCATGCCTCATGCGTTCCTTGCTTGGACTCATTTGTCAAGAAAATAGTGTAACAATTCGTGCTAAACACACGCTAAATATAACTTGACATCAATCAAAACCGGACTTATGCAAATTCTGCAACATGGCCATGGTTGTCCATAATTCTGGCCAACTGACTTTAAGCTTAGGCCATTTGAAATTCCTTCGTGCGATTTGGGCCAAATAAAGGCCTTTCAAAACACCTCTTGATAGAGAACGAAATGTGCCTTGAATTTTTGAAAATGATCATGAAATGAGTAAGATGTGCTAGCACCAAGTTAGGGAAAAGGAACTGGTTGGCCTGTAGGGCGCATGCGTGCATGGGCATGCATGGTGTGCATGAAGTCATCCTTGAGGTACCAACTTTGAGACATTATAACTCACTCAAATTTTGGCCAAATTGGATGATTCAAAGTTCAATGAGAAGCTCTTATAGAAGACAACAAAATGTTCTTCTTAATTTTTCAAATTGAGGCTTGTGTCACAAGAAATTGATTCCACAAAATGGCATGCCAAGTGTTTGATGAAATTACGCGCGTGACTTGCCCAAGAGAAGTCATCTTGACACTTAGAATATTTTTTCAAATTTTAAGTTACTTCTTGAACAAGTTACACTCAAATTCACCATTTCTAATGATTCAAAGATGAATTTGGGTATGGAATATGAAAATAGGATATTTAAATTGATGGTCGACCAAAAGTCCACTTGGTCAATTCCTGATTTTATTGACTTTGGTCAAAATGACCAATTTGCCCATTTTGATCAATTGAACCATTTCCAATCCAAATTGAACTTCAATTTTTTAAATCATAGATGGTTAATAACATGTGGTGAATCATGGAAACAATTTTAGGTGAAAAAGTCAGAGAAATCCTGATTAAATCCAAATCCCTAGTTTTATACCCTATACTAGGAAATAGCTGATCAAGCTTCAAAACCATAATTCCACTGGGCATCATGAGAGACTCTTTGAAAAAATTTGATTCTAATGATGATAAGAGAATGATGCTTCAAGAATTGGCTCATCTAGACCCCAATTACTTCAACTTGGACCAAACCCTAATTTTGACTGATTCCTCAAAGGAGAGTGATTCTTCTTTCGAATTAATACAAACTTCAAACCTCTGTTAGATGAAAAGATCTTGAGACATGAGGTCCCCTTGTGGCTTGAGAAATTCAAAGTTTTGGATAAAGAGATCCCTTCTTACACCAATTGTCAGCACTATCAACTAGCACCTCTTGTAGACAATTTGAGAACCAAAGTATCTTGATTCCATCACAAAGTATGAGTGCAATGCCATATGATGTTTATGATGAAACATAAGCCTACATTAAGAGGGTAAATTTTGGGGTGCAACACTATCAACCCAGTCCAGCCTGCATCATCTCAGCCCCATGTTTGCATCAAATTTGCATATGAGAGCTTCATCTAAAAGGAAATAATGCAGCATACCCAAACAATTCAAATTGTTATTTGTTTCCCTCCCAATATCCCAACCAAAACTTCCTCTATAAATAGATTGTTTTCACAACACACAAGGGGTTGGATTTTAGAGAGAATAGAGGGTTTTTGAATAGAAAAAACAATATTCTTTGTAACCTTTTCTCATTCAAAAAATCAGTTCTACTTTCATTCAAAACAGCACCTCAATCCATTATTCCATCTTACAAATTCTCCCATAAACCAAACACCTTATCACATAGAGATTGTTCAAACACTATAACAATTTTTGTTAGTGTCATTATCTTCACCCTCAAACATAAAAACAGTACTGTACAACTTGGTTGAGTTTCAACAGTTTGGAACAAGCTTCCTAGAAATTCATTGAAGCCATCACAGCATCTTGGAAAGTATTCAGACTTAAAAAACCAAGTGCAGTCTAAAGGTAAGTCTTCTTAACTTGGCATTTTTTTCATACATCATTAATGATTTATTTTTGAAGATAAAATGTAGAAATCATTACCCCTTTTTGATAACCATTTGCTTGTTGTTTATGTTTATCAATTATATATTGTAAATTGACTCGTACAGACAATAAAACAATGTTTAAGGCAAATAAATGCACCATGAGTCGACACATACCCACTTGGGTCGACACATTCTAGTGAAAAAATAGGGTATGAGTCGACATATAGCCTTATTCATCGTCTTATACTGTTAGCCAGGCCCCAAAATAGAAAGATGAAAGGTGCATGAGTTGATACAAAATGCGTATGTGTCGACACAAATAGGTGCATGAGTCGACACATTCCATTATGCATCGACTCATACTGAGTTGGTTTGGTTTTACAAGAGCAGGGAGAGTTATGTGTCGATGCATAGCAGCATGTGTCGACACATAGCAGTTCAAAATGAAATTTTTCCTTTATTTTACACTGTTTTTACATTGTCTTCATTATTATTCGATATGGTTGTAATATTTAAGTTTATACTTCATCCCCATTTATAAATTGTACCCCCACTCCCCTAATGATGTAATAGCTTAGAATTTTAATTTTCTCAATTTACCGCTTTAATATAAATTGTTTTTAATTAGGGTGTGTATGGCAAGATAAAATCAACCGTTAGAAAACCCTAATTTCAAAGAAAAAATGCATGCAATCAAACACACTATTGACATGTGCACCTCTAGGGTAACCTCGCTTGTTGCCTCGGAAAATAGCCATGTCCCTCGAATATGGGCGTTTTACCAAAGACCCTCGATAAAAAAGATCGTAGTCCCTTGATGTCCCTCGATGTTGCCTTCGGTAAACGATCTAGTCCCTTATTAAAATTGCTAAAACATCTCATAAGTTATCTTCTATGACTATACGATTGACCTGCGCCTGTCCCTTCACATCCAAAGATAGGGCTTCTTACCAATCAATGGTAAGATAGTAACATCTAAAGGAGGAGGAAAGGAACAAAGATCTTTTGAGTATGTAGGACGCTCATAGTTGCTTTCTCACAAATGAAAACCATTTTCACACTTACACTTTCAAAACATTTTAAAAAACAAACATCTTTTTGAACTATTTTCAAAACCAACACTTTGTATACATTCTTATAGAGGGGAGAATCATTACAAAGTTTTCCAAAACAAAGGTGTTTTCAAATGACTTTCAAAAACCCACCACAAACACATTTCAAACAAAGAAATTTTCAAAAGTGATATAGCAAGCAACTAAGAGCCAGTAGAAAACTACAGATGAAAGTGGTGCTAATACCTTCCATTTTCATATCCTACCCCCCGAACTCATGAAAATATCTCGAAAGGTCTTTCCTGTTCTTTTCACCCTTTCCTTTATTGGATAAAAGAAAAGTCGGCGACGACTCTTTCTATCTGCAACATTTGCGAAAAAACACAAAAACACCTGAGTCAGTTCTCCTGCCATATGACAGAACTGGAGACTCTGCTGGGAACAATTACTTAAAAGTGGGGTTACCTTAGAGCTATATCACTAAATGCTTCCATTTTTTGACTTGCTTGCATTACATTATGGGTCATTGTTTGGGTTTGTATTGATCCTCCACCCGGATCAGGGAACATTATTAGGTAAGTAGCAATAGATCATGGGGACTGTGCGGGGTATACCAACATGGTCGAAGCGATGGCTACGTTAATGTGACACATTTGTTGGTTCCGGTAGCCTTTGAATTTAGTCAAGCAGAATACGGGGCCGTTGTGTGGTGTCATGAAGCACTAATTGACCTTAGAACCTTTAATTAAACAACTTGGCCATTAGAAAGTAGTGAGATAGCCGGCTTTGGTGCAGTCCGAAGTTTGTTGATACTCGATACTACACTCATTGATATCAGACTTTCGAGATATTTCGGTCGCTAATAAAGAGGCTTGTGCTGAAACAATGTCCGATAAAGAAAGATCAATGATATTGAGATTCCCTAAAACCCGATTATTTTCTAGGATAAGTTGAACCAACTAAACTTCAAGAGGGTACTTACCTATGAACCTCATGCAAGCCTAAACCTAAGGACTTGTTTTATTTGTGTGTATATGTTTGTTTGTACATAACATCATGACATCATTCTATGGCATTTTGCACTAAATATTTCAAGGACCTAGAGATTTATCTTTGTCTTGATTTATAGGACATGGCTCCCATCGCAGGAATACTGTCCAAATCAACCTCGTCAAAATGCCTCCTCAACTTAAGGATTTGGCATCAAGGGTCCCCAATGATTCTCCCTTCATCAAGAAATATGGTCGTCTCGTCAACTTGGTTACAACAAGCTTTCAAGAGGACATGGTGAAAGTGCTATTCTAATTCTTTGACCTTAAACACCATTATTTACCTTTCCTGATTACCAACCTGTGCCTACTATGGAAGAATTTTCTCAACCCTTGGGAATTCCTATTCTTGATCAGCTACCCTTTAACAGTATCGAAAGAGACCCAAAACCTGAAGATATTTCTCGAGCTCTACATTTACAACGGTCTGACGTTGTGGAAAATTTGGAAACAAGAAGTGATGTCAAAGGGTTTCTAGCCAAGTTTTTGTTTGAGAGGGCTCAATATTTTTGGGATGCTTTGGATTTACAAGCCTTTGAAGAAGTGTTGGCTCTTCTCATCTGTGGGATTGTTCTATTTCCCAATCCTGACCAACTCATATATGTGAACACAATCAAAAAAATTCTATCTCACATTCCGGTGCCTACTTTACTTGGGGATATCTTGCACTCTCTTCACACTCGCATCATTAAGAAAAGAGGACTTCTTATGTTTTGCATTCCTCTGTTGGCTAGGTGGTTTATTTCGCACCTACGCTGATCTGTTCTGAAGAACGAGCAAGGCTTAGGATGGTCTAATAGGTTAATGTCGCTCACACATTCGGATATTCATTGGTGTTCTCGATCTTTGGAGGACGTTACCATCATTGATCATTGTGGGGAGTTCCCTAATGTCCCTCTCCTAGGCATTAGGGGAGGAATCTCCTATAACCCTTGTTTGGCTTTGCGACAGTTTGGATATGCTAGGAGGGATGGACCTCATGATTCACTTGTCCAAGGAATTACATTCGACTACGAGAGCGATGTCCAAGGTTATCCTCAGAGATTCATACGAGCCTAGGGCATGGTTAACAAGGTTGATAGCAAGACGTTAGGGCATAAGAACTCCATTCCTTTGGAGCCTTATCTCAAGTGGGTGCGAGCTCGCGCTTAAAGCCTTATGAAGCCTTATAAAGCCATCCTACCTATCATCATGGAGTCTATTATCGAGGGAGATGTTCCTTACACTATTCTCCATCCTGACATGCCGACTACTCTCGAGGAGTTGCAAATATTTTGGATTCAAATCAAAGGGGAATGAGACACCTTTGAAACCCAGTTCTACGCAATCGAGAAGAAGGTTTTGGATCTCACAAGACAACTTCATGAGGAGTAGAATTTGAATGCCTATATTTCACCAAAGAGGATGCGTTTATGGGAATCTTGATTTCTTTTTGTTTTAGGAAGTTTATTTAGTATTATCTTTGTTTCTTCCACTAGGCATTGTTGTAACCATTTAAACTTATTAATGCGATTAATGTTTGTTCTATATTTGTCTAAGCAAATTTAAATCTTAAAAGTCCTTGAAAACTGCATAATCATATCATGCATATCATCACATAAACAAGTTTCAGGACCGGTTTCTTATCTTTTCACTGTTTATTTTAGCAAAAAGAAATGGCTCTCAAATAGAATATTAAGGATCTTCAAGCACATAATTCTCAATTCTAGCTGATGTTCCTGGCTGTGGCTAAGGGACAAGAGGACATGAAGGCTCTCATTCTCAAAGACAAGAAGAAAAAGACAAAGAAACCAGTGGGTGTCCTGAATATGGGAAGGAGATTCAGAGGACCAGCAAAGCGAGCTCTAGAATTCGCAACTCCATCAAATAAGGAAGACGATCAAGAAGATAAGACAAAAGAAGAGGACCAAAGTCCAAGGTCTAATGAAGAAGAGGCTGACTATGCTGAAGAATAATATCCTCCTGTTGATGACAAATATAAACAACTGGAAGATCGTCTGAATGCTATGGAAATTCAGAGAGTACCTGGTCTAGGTTTTGAAGAATTAGGGTTGGTTTCTGGAGTGGTCATTCCACCGAAGTTTAAGGTTCCCGCATTTTCTAAATATGACGGAGTTTCTTGTCCTAATCTGCATCTGAGGTCTTATGTCAGAAAGATCCAACCTCACACCGCTGATAGGAAGTTATGGGTGCATTTCTTCCAGGAAAGTATATCAGGGACTCAATTGGAATGGTTCTATCAGCTGGAGGGAACCAACATCCGCAACTGGGAGGATATGGTTGCTACTTTCTATAGGCAGTGCCAATACAATGATTGCCTCTCTCTAACCCGTACACAACTTCAAAGCATGTCTATGGGTTCTAGTGAGGGATTCAAAGATTATGCCCAGAAGTGGAGAGATCTTACAGGAAGAGTCTAGCCTCCTCTGTCTGATAGAGAGCTGGTAGATATGTTCTTGGGTACTTTGTCAGGCCCATTTTTCAACCATCTGATCTGAAGCTCTTCAACTGGGTTCACTAAGCTAATATTGACAGGTGAAAGAGTAGAAGTTGGTATCAAGAGAGGAAAAATTCAAAGGGTTGCATCTTCAAGTGTTATAAATAAGCCTTTCAGTTGGAAGAAGGAAGTTAGTGCTGCCTATGGCCAGAGAAATTAGGGTAAAACTAAGTTTCGTCCAACGGTGGGAGCTGTATGGATCTCCAACCCTGTATCGATTCAACGACAAAATAATCAGCACAAGCAGGATGCGCCTAGAAGACAATTCACCAGACTCAACATGCCCTTATCTCAAGTATTATAACATCTAATGAAGGCTAGCTTGGTCACTCTGAAGGAACCTCCTCAAAATCCAAACACTATATCTCCCTGTTATAATCCAAATGCTCGGTGTGCCTACCACTCCAACAGTCCAGGGCACGATACAAATGATTGTTAGGCTCTGAAGATTAAAGTTCAGGACCTTATTGAGGCAAAGGAGATTGAATTTGAGCCTCCTGAAACCCCTAATGTGATAACTGTACCAATTCCCAAGCATGGCCAGGGTATTAATGTTGTTTATGATGTTCTATTTGTTTCTTCTGTGGATGATTTGACTACCACTCTGCCTATGGTTAAGAGGAATCTCTTGCAAGCCAGTTTATTTCCAGGTTGTGGTAAAGGTTTCCACCTGTGTGCGTCTATGCCCAATGGTTATTTGTTGTTGAAGATAGGTGTCCAACGCCTGATGAACAACAAGGAAATTCTGCTTGAGAGGACTCCCTCTATAAAAGGTCTATGTGAAGATGCAAGATGTGAAGATGTGTCAATTATTACCAGTTCTGACAATCCTCCTAGGGTCTCCTCCAAAAGACCTGTCAGGATTACATCCACTCCTAAGATTGCTCCTTTAATTATCACCTTTCTAGGACCCATACCATATTCCTCCGGAAAAGTTGTTCCTTGGAATTATGGAGTTGACGTTTATTGCCATGGCGTCAGGAAGGACCTCCTGGCCATTAAGAATGAATTTACTGAAGATACTAATACTAACATCGACAACATTGTTGGAACCAGTAAAATTACCAGAAGCAGAAGGGTTTTCTCTCCTTAAATCTCTCCAAAGACTATTTCCACTCCTTTGGTTATTCTTGTTATAACACCTGTTGCTCCTGTTGTTATTCCTGCTACTGAGTCAGCTGAGACTCGGGGCAAAGAAGTATTGGTTGAGCCTTCCCGAACGGAGGCACCCAAAGAAGCCATTCCTGAAGCCTCCAAACAAGAAATGGAGGAAATTTTGAAAATCATACGGAAGAGTGACTATAATGTTGTGGAACAATTGGGGAAGACACCCTCAAAAATTTCAATGTTGGCCTTGTTATTATGCTCCGAAGCCTATGCTAAGGCCTTGGTGAAGTTCCTGAAGTCAGCTCATGTGCCGCAAGAGACTTTTGCCGACCAATTCGAGAATTGTCTTCCTAGTCTAACTGCTGACAATGGACTTGGTTTCTCCGATGGTGATTTGACATCTAAAGGAAGAAAGCATAATGATGCCATGCATGTCTCTATTGAGTGTAGGGGAACTACCCTAGCTCATGTTCTAGTTGATACGGGTCCGTCGCTAAATGTTCTACCCAAGGGTGCTTTAGACAGATTGGACTGTGAAGGACTGACTTTGAAGCCCAATAATATTGTGGTGAGGGATTTTGATGGTTCCAAGAGAATGGTACACAGGGAGGTGGACATTCTTATTAAAGTTGGTTCCCAAAATTTTGGCTCCACTTTCTATGTTATGGACATTCGTCCATCTTACTCTTGTTTGTTGGGACGCCCTTAGATTCACGGGGTCGGCGCTGTCATTTCCACCTTGCATCAGAAGTTAAAACATTTGGTTAATGGAAAGATTGTTACAGTACATGGCAAAGAAGAGCATATGGTGAGCCATCTGATCTCTTTATGATATGTCAAGATGGACGGCAAGTTCATCGAGACCCCCTGCCATAATTTTGAAGAGGTTCCTCAGACAATTACTGTTACCAAAGCTGATACCGCTGTTCCAGAGATTACCAAACCTCCACTGAAGATGGCTTCTCTAAAAGATGTTAGGGTTGTAACTGAAGAAGATGGGTGCATTATTTGGGGCCAACTACTTTACATCCCCTATAAGTCTGACAAACTTGGTTTGGGTTTCACTTCAGGAGCTCAAAAATCTGTTCGTCGTGCTCGTACCGGAGGACCACCACTATGCATCAGCAACCATGGAGTCAATATTGTAGAAGACACTGACAATGACTGTGACCTGGACGATTGCATCTTCCCTACTACCATTGGTGGACTCAACAATTGGACGTCTAGAGACTTTGTTCCCATTACTTTCATCCAGGAGTAATTGTCTTTTTTTTTAGGATATGTAATATTTGAAAAATTTAAACTCTAAAGCCATGTGTCTTACTCGAGGCACAATGGTTTATTTGTGAGGGTTATCATTTCACTTTCATATGTCATAAATAAATCATTAGATGTTTTGCATACAAATTTTGCGCTCTTTGTCTTTCTTTTCTACTTTTACTTTATCAAAATAGCTATGCTCTCTTACACACACCCACATATCAAACTGTAGATCCACATCCACTATGAATCCCATTGATAAAAGTTCTACTATTGCCAGTTATGACTTTGAAAATCCGATCTACCAAGTTGAGGATGAAGGTGATGAAGATTGTGAAGTACCAAGAGAACTTGCTAGACTGTTACAACAGAAGGAAAGAGAAATATAGCCTCATGAAGATCCAGTCGAGACGGTAAACTTGGGTACTGAAGAGGATAAGAAGGAAGTCAAGATAGGTGCCAACTTGGAGCATAGTGTCAAAGAGAAGTTAATCTAGATGTTACATGAATACATTGAGATCTTTTCCTAGTCATACGAAGACATGTCGGGGCTGGACACTAATATTGTGGTTCATCGTCTACCAACGAAAGAGGACTGTCCTCCAGTGAAGCAAAAGGTTTGTCGTATGCGGCCTGAGATGTCAGAAAAGATCAAGGCTGAAGTTATCAAACCATTTAACATTGGGTTCTTAGTTGTTACTTCTTATCCATAATGGGTTGCAAACGTGGTACTGGTACCTAAAAAGGACGGCAAGGTGCGTATGTGTGTGGATTACGGATATTTGAATAGGGAGAGCCCCAAGGATGACTTTCCGCTTCCCCATATTGATGTTCTGGTTGACAACACTGCACAACATAAGATATTCTCCTTCATGGATGGTTTCTCCGGGTATAATTAGATTAAAATGGCACCTGAAGATATGGAGAAAACAACTTTCGTCACGCAGTGGGGCACCTTCTGCTACAAAGTTATGCCATTTGGGTTGAATAACGCTGGAGCAACCTATCAGTGTGCTATGGTAACCTTGTTTCATGATATGATCCATCACGAGATAAAGGTCTACATCGAAGCTATGATAGCCAGGTCTCAGACTGAAGAAGAGCATGTGGATCACCTGTAAAAGCTGTTTGAGAGACTGAAGAAATACAAGTTGAGACTGAACCCGAACAAGTGCACCTTTGGAGTAAGATCTGGTAAGCTCTTAGATTTCGTTGTCAGAGGCAGAGGTATCAAAGTAGATCCTACTAAAGTTAAAGTTATTCAAGAGATGCCAACTCCCTGCACCAAAAAGGAGGTTAGGGGATTCTTGGGACGCCTAAACTACATTCCCAGATTCATTACCCACCTAACCGCTACTTGTGAGCCAATTTTCAAATTACTAAAGAAAGATCAAGTAGTGAATTGGAATGACGGCTGCCAGACTGCCTTTGACAGAATCAAGGAGTATCTTCAAGAACCTCCAATTTTGATGTACTTAACAGTATTAGCAAATTCAATAGGGTGTGTGCTGGGGCAGAATGACGAGTCTAGTCGAAAAGAGCATGCAATATAATACCTTAGAAAAAAGTTTACCGACTGTGAAACAAGATACTCACAGCTCGAGAAAACTTGTTGCGCTTTGGCATGGGTTGCTCGCCGACTAAGATAGTATATGTTGACTGTTGTACCCCAAAATTTGCCCTCCCATTTCTCATTAATTTCTCACCACAAAGCCCTTGCTCAAGATCCAGTTAGGGTTTCACCTGCTCAAGACTTCTCCTTGCACTATTGACCCAAATTAGGGTTTGTGTTTGCACCAAGATGTTTTGACCTAAAATTCCTAAGATGACTTTCATGCTTCATATTGGACTCCCCAGTTTATCCATACCAAGTTTCAAGCCTTGATTCCAAGTTTTGCCCAGTCAATTGGACAGTTGACCTAGAAATCAGCTGTATTGGGGAAAAAGTCAATTGTGGCCAATTGACAGACAAACCTCATGGAAATTGACCCACATCAACATTATGAACTCATATGAACCATTTGATCAAGTTTGGATCATAATTCCACAAGAAATTTGATCAAATCACCAAAAGGACAAAATGGTCATTTTTAGGGTTTTGACTGCACAAAGGCAATTTTTGACTGTTTGACCTAGCCAATGGCAAACCAAGCTCACATATGGACTCAAAAACCCCATGGAATTATCTTGACATGCTCAACAAACTCAAAAGATCCCAAGTACACAAGATTGACAGTTGAATTCCCCAGTCAATTGATCAATTTTGACTGTACACTGAAAAGTCAAACTTTGACTTTTTGGTCAAAATCAAGAGTCAAGATTCATTTTTCATCAAAACATGCCAAATCATGAAACTTGTTCACCAAGAAATCACAAAATGCAAATTAGGGTTAGAAATTAGAATTTTTCATAACTTAGAATTTTTCTAAGTTATAAAAAACCCTAATTTTTTCCCAACTTTGCCTCACTTTCTCACCAAGATCCATTTGGATTCAAACAAAAGTCAAAACATTAAAGTTGTAGCTTGTTGCATAATATACAACTTTGGTTCACAAAATTTTCCCATTTGAGGCCTGTATCTCAAGTTACAAATTTTTGAATAAGGGCACTAAACCATTCTTAACTTAGTAGAATTTTAACCTATTTTGACAAGGTTTTCTACCCAACTTCAAGGTCATTTTCCATACACTTCCACTTGGAATTTCAATTTGCATTTCAAAGATGGATTGTAGTACACATTCCAAGCTTTCCAAAATGTCCAAGAACTTCTCAAACAACCTCATAACTTGAGAGAATCGAATTTCACAATATGGCAAAAACTCACTTTTAATTTGAGCATGAACATGTTCATAACTTACGCCATTTTCAAGTCAGCATAGTTTGTGCTAAATTACAGGTCCTAAAACCCTTTGACACTCAATAATTCAATGCAAAACCTTTGTGCCAAGGCCTTGTTTCATGAGTTCAAGCATTGCCTAGAGGATTAATCCCAAAATAGATAAAGCATTTCTTCCATTTTTGCAAAAAGTTAACTTTATGTCCAATTGAAAATCCAAGCAGTACAAATGAGATCTAATTGGCACAAGATTATGAGCAAAACACTCTGATCAAGGAGGGATTATGCAGCTCATTAGGGGGCCTCTACTGACCTAGAACACAACTTGGGCATTTGTTGCTTAAAGTGTAAGTAACTTGGCATATTGTAACACAACTCATATCAGCTGGCAAACACTGAGGTGAACTTGTGAAACACACTCAAGACATCTCAACCAAGCTATTGCACGACCCTAACACCTCTCATACACTCCCAATCTCAGAATCACCTTCAAACTGCAAAAACAGGGCCAGGCCTGCAGTTTGAGTGCCATCTTCCATTTCCCTCAAGCTCTCTTGCCCAAACCAGTTCACATACATTCCCTAGCATCTATGCAAGCTAACCATGACTTGAAACACGACCTGTAATCCCTCTAACCAGTTCCACCATTTTCAGTTTCTTGTTTTGCAGGTGAAGTGCTCTAGCACGATTCAAAAGCTTTCAAGACAAAGTAAACATTGGAATAGCATCCCTGGACCTCAAGGAAGCTCTTCCAATCATCACCTTGCACTGAAAGCTTCCTCATTGCCAGATAGAACTTCAACTGAACAGGTATTTTGGTGAACTTATATCTCTCTTATTAAGCATCATTAGCTCTAAGTTTGTGAATAAACAATGTTCTACTCATGCCACTGAACATGTACATGTTTTTACTTTTCATTTCTTTTGCTTGAGCTGTGAGAATTTAAGGTTTGAAAATGGCAGAAAATCTAGGTTAGGATTTGGGGGAGAAGAAATTCTCCCTCATCTTAGAGAGTTAGATCAAGTTCTGCATATGGTTGGATTCGTCTCTTGATGCTGAACATTTTTTATGTTATGAGTTTTCATTAATAAGTCAGGGATCAGGAGTTAGAAGATTGAGAAGAAGGGCGCGCGTTTTTGAACTGGTTTTGTCTGAAGGTTGAAGACAATGTCTTCTTGGGCTGGGCCTGAATGATTTTCTTGTTCACACCACCTTTTTGGTTTTACACCCCCTGGGCCCATTTGCTTTATTTTTAATGTTTTTTGACTTTTTCTTTTTTTAATTGACTCATTTATTTTTTCTCAGCATATTAAAAATATAAAAATATTTTTTCTCATCATTTTTGAATTTATTAGGTATTTATTTGATTTTTTCTTTTAGTTTGTACATAAATAAATAAATATATACTTTTTGTTTAAAATACTAAAATAGCACAAATATATTTTATATACTTTTATCTTATTTTTACTTCCTGAAAATATTTTATAAAAAAATACTTTTTATTTTAATATTAAATATTATTAATTAATATATATAATACATATCTTGTAAATAATATAAATATACATATATATATTAATACATTTAGGGTAAAAATATCAAAAATCTACATATTTTTATTTTTATTTATATTTAACACTAAAAAGACATTTTTATAAATATACTATATTTTATTTTATTTTTGTATGTAAATAGTAAATATTATATGAATTAATTGATTAATATCCCTTTTTTATTAAAATTAGGGTTTGACCCTAAATTTGAAAAATACTCCAAAAATAATACCTTTTTATTTCTCTTTTTATTTCACATAAATAATATTCTTTTTTTTCATACATATAAAAATTCTTTTTTTTACATTTTGCATATTTATTTCAATTTCCATTTAATTATACAATTATTTGTCTTGTAAATATTCAAAGAAAATGATGTAATAGTTAGGTTTAAATTTTTGTCTAAATATACCCCATTTGAAACATTGTACCCCCCTCCCCATATTATTGTGTTGTAATAGTGTAGAAATTTAAATTTCGCACTTTAATGCTTTCTAAACCTACCATGCTAGAATTAGGGTTTGTATGCGAATAAAACGAACAAAATAGCTTGACCTAATTTCAAAATAAATAAGCATGAAAATGGACAACACATTTCACACTTGCACCCCTAGGGCATTCCACTTTGTTGCCTTTAAATAAATTGGGCCATATTGCATGTTTAATTTCTTTGGGTAAAACAAACAAATCAAATGATCATAGTCCCTCAAAATGTTGCCTAAATGAATGATCAAGTCCCTTTTTTAAAGAAAAATTGCCCAAAGACATTTAACACTATTGCAATTATGGTCTAAACGATGACCCGCGCCCGTCCCTTTCACCTCCTAAGACAAAATTGTCCACCAAATGCAATGGTGGAACAAAATTGTCAAAAGGTTTAAAACATAACAAAAATCCTTGAGAAAACTTTAGGGTAGATAACTCTTAAGTACTTGTCTATTTGCAAAGAAAACACTTGCCTAATTTCAAACCACACTTCACAAACACTTTCAAAACCAACTTTCAAAAAACCTTGAAACATCTTTTCTAAAGACAAAACACCTTTTGTAAAACATTCGAGTAAAGAATTGTTACAAGGGTAGCCTATACAAGGCATCTTTTCAATACATTTTCAAAACCACACACCAAGCACCATTTCAAACAATTGAAAACCAAGGCAAGTTGATCTAAGCAAGTACCTAAGAGCCCATGGATAACCATGGATAGAAAGGGTGCTAATACCTTCCCTTTCTATAATCTACTCCCCGAACCCAAGAAAAATCTCAAAGGTTTTTGCTGTGCTTTTTAAACCTTTCCTTAGGATAAAATAAAAAGTCGATGGCGACTCTTGCTCAACCGAAACATTTGCGAAAACAAACGCAAAACCTTAGTCAGTTCTCCCACCGTATCACAGAACTGGCGACTCTGCTGGGGAAAATATTAAAAGTGGAGTAACCTTAGGGCTTAGATCACCCTCTTGCATGACTAATTGTTTGATTTGTTTGCTTTTATATTTGGCTCTATTTGTTTGGGTTTGCAATCCTACACCTGGATTTTGGGAAACATTCATAGATAGCAATACGTTATGGAAACTGTGCGGGGTATACCGACACGGTCGAAGCAATAGCTATATTAGTGCGACATATTTGTGAGTACCGGTAACCCTTGAGTTCAATCAAGGAGAGTACGGGGCCGCTGAGTGATGTCACTAAGCACTAATGACCTAGAACCTTACTTGACCATCTTGGCCTTTTATTAGGGGTAGTGAGATGACCGGCTTTGGTGCAGTCCGAAGTTGGTAGATACTCGATACTACACTCATTGAGGGTTGTTTTCTTTGAATATTTTGGTCGCTAGTTAAGTGGCTAAACCAAAACAATGAACAATGAAAACGATTCAGTGATATTGAGCTCCTTAGAACCCGGTTACTATTTATAGGACAGGTTTTTAAGCCAACTACACTTAAGAGGGTACTTACCTATGAAACCCCATGCAAGCCTGAAACTAGGGTTTGGTGTGATTTGCTTGTACATATGTTTTGTGCATACATCATAAACATCATAAAACATCATATGCATTCACTAACCATTTCAAGGGTTTTAGATCTTCATCTTTGTTCTTGTTTTGTAAGTCATGGAAATTCCTCGCAGAAATACCATTCAAGTCAACCTTGTGAGAATCTCTCCTCAACTCAAGGAGCTCACCTCAAGAATTCCGGAAAATTCATCCTTCAGTGAAAGACATGGTAGACTGCTCAGCCTGGTCAACACCAACATTGAAGAAGACATGATGAAAGTGCTATTCCAGTTCTTTGACCCTCTTCACCACTGCTTCACTTTCCCTGATTATCAGTTGGTACCCACTTTGGAGGAGTTTTCTCAACTCCTAAGAATCCCTATCCTTAATCAACTACCATTCAACGGTACGGAGAAGGAACCAAAGCCGGAAGATGTTGCTCGAGCATTACATCTACAACCCTCCGACATCAAGGGGCATTGGGAAACCAGAAGCGGCATCAAAGGATTCTTAGCAAAGTTCTTGTTTGAGAAGGCACAAGAATGTTGGAACTCATTGGACCTACAAGCCTTTGAAGAGATTGTGGCACTCCTTATCTATGGGTAGGTCTTGTTCCCAAATCCTGACCAATTGGTAGATGTCAACGCCGTCAAAATCTTCTTGTCCAGAAATCCAATACCAACATTGCTTGGGGACATTCTTCACTCATTTTACACACGAACAATGAGAAAGAGGGGTGTTCTCATGTGCTGTACTCCTATCCTTGCAAGGTGGTTTATTTCGCACCTTCCGCAATCTGTCTTGAAGAATGACCAAGGTACAAGGTGGTCCCAACGGTTGATGACTCTTACCCATTCTGATGTGCATTGGTGTTCTCGGTCCAGAGAAAATGTCATCATCATCGATCGTTGCGGAGAATTTCCTAATGTTCCTTTACTTGGAGTTAGGGGAGGTATCACCTACAACCCTTGCCTAGCTTTGAGGCAATTCGGATATGCACGGAGGGATGGCCCCCATGACATGTTGATTCCTAACCTAGTTTTTGACTTCGACAAAGATGCGCAAGGACTTCGCCAAAGATTCATCAGAGCTTGGGGAAAACTCAACAAGGTTGATAGCAAGACTCTGGGACACAAGAACTCCATCCCTCTTGAGCCTTATCTCAAGTGGGTACGAGCCCGAGCCCAAAGTTTGATGATGCCTTATCCTCATGTACTCCCAGTGATTAAAGAGCCCGTCAACGAAGGAGAGGTCCCCTACACCATCCTACATCCAGACATGCCTACATCGTGGGAGGAAATGCAGAAAAGTTGGATTCAGCTCAAGGAAGAACGAAATACTTTTGAAGCTAGCTTCTACGCCAGTGAGAAGAAGGTTCTAGAGCTTACCCGCCGACTCCACGAGAAAGAGGCCCTCAACACCTACATCGCACCAAAGAGGATGCGCAATGTCTTTCTTCCTTAAGAAGTTTATTTTGTAATATTTGGCCCATGGGGCATTTATGTACTAACAAATTTCTTCTTATTAATATGACGTGCGTTCTTCTTTGTCTGAAACAATTTTGAATGTTCTAACCCTTGAATGCATTGCATACATAAGCATACCATTCATCATGTGCATAAGCAGGTCTCACTCCAGGTTTCCTTATCTGTCTGCTGTTTATTTCAGTAGGATGGATCTCGAGCAAATAGTCAAAGACCTACAAGCTCAGAATGCACAGTTCCAGTAACTCCTGTTGACCTTGGCTAAAGGTCAGGAGGATATCAAGACTCAATTGGGGAATAAGGACCCGGTGAAAAAGAAGAAAAAGTGGATTGGGGTGGCTACTTTGGGGAGAAGATTTGACGGAGAAGCTCGAAGAGTGCTTGAATTTCCTCCTACTTCTGATGAAGGGACCAGTAAAAGAGATGGAGCTGCGGTGCCTTCCGAGTCTGATGCGGAAGAAGAAGAGGTTGAAGAGGATGAAGATTATTCTGACCAGCAATACCCTCCAGCTGATGATAAATACAAAGGGTTAGAAGACAGATTGGCCGCCATGGAATTACAAAGAGTACCGGGCTTGAACTTTGAAGACTTGGGTTTGGTTGCCGGGATTGTGATTCCCCCAAAATTCAAAGTGCTAGTGTTTGTGAGGTATGATGGGATGTCCTGTCCCAAAATGCATCTCAGGTCCTACGTGAGAAAGATTCAACCCTATACGGCAGATAAAAATCTATGGATTCATTTCTTTCAAGACAGCCTTTCGGGAGCTCAGTTGGAGTGGTTTTATCAGCTAGAAGGAACCAGTGTCAGGAATTGGGAAGATTTGGCCACCGCTTTCTACAAACAATACCAGTATAATTCTGATCTTGCTCCTACTCGTACCCAACTTCAGGGTATGTCAATAGGAACAAGCGAGGGATGCAAAGAATATGCACAAAAATGGAGGGATTTGGCTGGCAGGGTGCAGCCTCCTTTAACCGATCGTGAGCTCGTTGATATGTTTCTTGGGACCTTATCTGGGTCATTTTTCAATCATCTAATTGGTAACTCTTCCGCGGGGTTTACCGATTTGATCTTAACAGGCGAAAGAATAGAAGCTGGCATCAAGTCAGGAAAGATTCAGAAGGGTGTTGCTGCAAGTGTTGAGAAGAAGCCTTTTAAGAAGGAAACAACTGTGGTATATTCTCAGAGAAGAGCAGGGAAGACGGAGCGTCGGCCAACTGTGGGGGCCGTAATGATTCAAAACACTCCAAGCGAGCAGCCTCGCTATAACCAGTCTAGACCAAATCAACAACGAGTGGAACGGCCACAACGGCAGTTCACCCGTATTAATATGACTCCAGCGCAAGTGCTTCCCCATCTATTGAAGTTGAATCTCGCCACCATCAAGGAGGCACCAAAGAATGTGAATACGTCCTCTCCGCATTATCATGCCAATGCTAAATGCGCTTACCATTCAGACAGTGTTGGACACAATACCAATGATTGCTGGGCACTTAAGCATAAAATCCAAGACCTGATAGAGGCTAAGGAGGTAGAGTTTGACGCTCCAGAGAAGCCTAATGTAATATCTGCACCCATGCCGAAGCACAGCCGAAATGTCAATGCCATTGAAGAAGATTTGTATGTTGCTGATGTCAGTGATCTGACTACTCCACTGCTAACCATTAAGTTGAATTTGTTAAGGGCCGGGATCTTCCCGGGATGTAAAGAAGACTGCTACTGTTGTTACTCTCTGCCATTTGATTGTCCGCTACTGAAGAAAGGCATCCAAGGCCTTATGGATAGCCGACAAATTTTGTTCGAAAAAGTTTCTGTTGTTCCAGTTCATACTGAAGATGTCTCAATCATAACCATTCACGCCAATCTTTCCAAGGCCGTCAAAAAGCCTGTTAAGATTACGCCAGCTACGAAATTTGTTCCTTTGAAGATAACAATGTCAGGGCCTGTTCCCTATGTTTCTGAGAAGTCGATACCTTGGAACTATGGCGGCGACATCTACTACCATGGTATCAAGCAAATCGAAGTAATTGAAGAAAGTTCAGATGATGATGAAGCCAGCATTAGCAACATTGCAGGCACTAGCAAAATAACTAGGAGCGGGAGAATATTTTCTCCAGAGATTGCCCCTCCAAGAGCAGTCTTTGGACCCTCATCAACTAACGAGGTCACCCCTGCACCAATAAAACTCTCTGCTAGAACTCCTTTGATTGAAGACATTGTTGTTCCTAATACCGTCTCTCCTACCGCTGTTGACAAAGGTAAGGGAATCCAAGATGAGCCCGTCAGGACAAGGGCTCAACCCCTGGTAATCTCGGAAACCTCCAAGAAGGAAATGGACGAGATTTTGAGGATAATCAAAAGAAGTGATTACGATGTGGTGGAACAGTTGGGGCAAACCCCCTCCAAGATCTCCATGCTGGCACTACTACTTTGCTCAGAAGCGCACGCTAAAGCCCTGATAAAATTCCTGAAGGCAGCTCATGTGCCCCAGGAAACCTCTGCGGATCAATTTCAGAATTGCGTGACTAGCCTGACTGCAGACAATGGATTATGTTTTTCTGATGCCGACCTAACTCCTAAAGGTAGAAATCACAATGATGCTTTGCACATTTCAGTCGAGTGTCGAGGAACTACTCTCGCACATGTCTTGGTCGATACTGGTTCGTCGCTGAATGTTTTGCCTAAGAAGGCCTTGGACCGACTAGATTGTGAAGGGTTGGAATTGAAGCCAAGTGATATTGTTGTCAGAGCTTTCGATGGTTCGAAGAGAATGGTCCATGGAGAGGTTGAAATTCCCATCAAGATAGGCACCGAGGTATTTAAATCCACTTTCTATGTGATGGACATCCGTCCATCATACTCTTGCCTGCTGGGTAGACCTTGGATACACCACGCTGGGGCAGTCACCTCCTCCTTACATCAGATGTTGAAGTATCCTGTCAAGGGAAAGATTATCATTGTCCATGGCGAAGAAGAGTACATGATTAGCCACTTAAATTCTTTCCGGTATGTGGAGGTCGAAGGAGAATTCATCGAGACACCGTTTCAACATTTCGAAGAAGTCCTTCCTGAAATAGCAGTAGCGAAGTTGACGGCTGAGACACCGAGGCAGATGGCCAGGATGGCATCTCTGGAGGATGCAAGGGCCGCAATAAAAGAAGGGAAGAATTCAGCATGGGGGCAGTTACCCGACTTTCCGTATAAGACTGACAAGTTTGGGTTAGGGTTCACAGCCGCCGGCCAGAAAGCTATGCGCCGCGCGAAGATTGAAAGGGCGCCAATCAAAATTTCTCCCTACGGAATCAATGCCCTGGAAGATGAAGACAAGGAGAGCAACATTGAAGAGTGGATTTATCCAACTGTCGAAGGAGGATTGAGCAACTGGGAGGCAAAAGACTTTGTCCCCATCACTTTTATTCATCAGTAATTTATCTGTTAAACATTTCTTATTTGGTCTGTAATATTCACTTTCAAACAATCCGTACACTATCTTTTCACCTCCTGCCTTGCCCGGGGCATGTAGGTCCATTTGTAAGGGTTTTGATTACTTTTCATATCCATATGCCATGTTTAATGATTCATTGGACGTTTCTCATTTGATAAACTGCTTATGTTCATTTTCTTTCCTTTTGCATTTTTTGTTTAAGGATGGTTATCCCTTACACACACCCACACTCACCAATGCAGGTACCCATCCACTCCGGATTCCATGGGTGACTATTCTGCTATATCTTCCAATAACTCTGAAGATCTGGTCAATCTAGCCGAGTATGAAGATGACGAAGGTTGTGAAGTACCCGGGGAACTAGCCAGACTTCTGCAACAAGAGGAAAGGGCCATCTTACCGCATGAAGAGCCATTGGAAACTGTTAACTTGGGAACCGAGGAGGACCGGAAGGAGGTACAAGTGGGTGCCAATCTGGAACCAAAAGTCAAGGAGCGCTTGGTACAGTTGTTGAATGAGTATGTTGAAATCTTCGCTTGGTCTTATGAAGACATGCCGGGTTTAGACACGGACATCGTGGTTCACCGTCTCCCCACAAGAGAAGACTGTCCACCAATCAAGCAAAAAGTTCGCCGAATGAGGCCTGACATGTCTGAGAAGATCAAGTCAGAAGTAATGAAGCAATTCGATGCTGGCTTTCTGGCTGTTACGTCCTATCCTCAATGGGTCGCTAACATTGTACCGGTACCTAAAAAAGATGGCAAAGTCAGGATGTGTGTGGACTACCGGGATTTGAATAGGGCCAGCCCTAAAGATGATTTCCCGCTACCTCACATTGACATCTTGATCGACAATACAGCTCAGCATAAAGTGTTTTCCTTCATGGATGGATTCTCGGGCTACAATCAAATCAAAATGGATCCCGAGGATATGGAGAAAACGACTTTTGTCACACAGTGGGGCACTTTCTGTTACAAGGTGATGTCGTTCGGGCTGAAGAACGCAGGGGCAACTTATCAACGCGCCATGGTAGCTTTATTTCATGATATGATACATCATGAGATTGAAGTCTACGTAGACGATATGATAGCTCGGTCACAAACAGAGAAAGAGCACCTTGAACATCTAGAGAAGTTGTTTGCCAGGTTAAAAGAATACAAGCTCAGGCTGAATCCAAGTAAATGCACTTTTGGAGTTAGGTCTGGTAAACTCCTGGGATTCATTGTAAGCAACAAAGGCATTGAAGTCGATCCCGCAAAAGTAAAAGCAATACAAGAGATGCCTGCTCCCCGTACTGAGAAGGAAGTTAGAGGATTCTTGGGGCGCATAAACTATATTGCCAGATTCATCTCACATCTGACTTCTACCTGTGAACCGATTTTCAAACTCTTGAAAAAAGATCAGGTAGTGGAATGGAACGACGATTGCCAAGCTGCTTTTGATAGAATCAAGGAGTATTTGCTAGAACCTCCTATTCTGATGCCACCCGTCGAAGGAAGACCATTGATCATGTATTTGACCGTCTTGGATAACTCAATGGGGTGTGTTTTGGGCCAGCATGACGAGTCTGGTTGAAAAGAGCATGCTATTTATTACCTTAGCAAAAAGTTTACCGACTGTGAGACTCGCTACTCACTGCTCGAGAAAACTTGCTGCGCTTTGGTATGGGCTGCTCGCCGACTAAGACAGTATATGCTGACTCATACTACCTTGTTGATTTCCAAAATGGACCCTATCAAGTATATCTTCGAGAAGCCCGCTTTATCTGGAAGGATAGCTAGATGGCAAATGATCTTGACCGAGTATGACATCCAGTACACCACCCAAAAAGCTAAAAAAGGGAGTGTATTAGTTGACCATCTGGCTCATCAGGCTATCGAAGACTATCAACCCATGAGATTTGACTTCCCAGACGAGGACATCATGAATTTGGACAACGTTGAAGGTGACGGACCGTATGACGAACCTGAAAAGGGATCCCGATGGACCCTGTACTTTGATGGTGCTTCAAATGCGCTTGGAAACGGTATTGGCGCAGTACTCATTTCTCCGGAAGGTTGTCACACACCTTTCACGGCCCGACTTTGCTTCAGCTGCACAAACAACATGGCTGAGTATGAAGCCTGCATCTTTGGTCTCAAGGCTGCTATAGACTTGGGGATCAAATCTTTGATCGTATTTAGGGACTCGGCTTTGGTTATCAGTCAAATCAAAGGAGAATGGGACACCAAACATCCTAATCTCGTCCCATACAAAGAACATGTCCTGACATTGTTGCCGCATTTCGAGCAAATTACCTTCGAGCATTTCCCGCGAGAAGAGAATCAGCTAGCAGATGCTCTAGCCACAATGTCCTCCATGTTTAAACTGAACTAGGATAACGAGGCTCCCCAAATCACCATCGAGCGAATGAATGAACCGGCGCATTGCCACGAGATTAATACCGAAGAAGTAGTGGAACAACCTTGGTTCCATGAAATCAAAAGGTTTCTCGAGACCCAAGATTATCCTGAAGGAGCTTCCGTGAATGACAAGAAGTTCTTAAGGAAATTCGCTGCTAAGTTCTTCCTGAGCAACGACATCTTTTACAAACGAAGCCATGATTGTTTATTACTCCGATGCGTAGATAAAGCTGAAGCAGAGTTGATTATGACTGACATACACAGCGACACATTTGGCACTCACTTGAGCGGGCATACAATGGCTAAGAAGATCCTAAGGGCAGGCTATTACTGGTCTACTATGGAGGTTGACTGCCATCAACATTCCCGTACTTGCCACAAGTGTCAAGTCTATGCTGACAAAGTTCATATTCCTCCGGTTCCTCTCAACGTCCTGACTGCTTCGTGGCCCTTTGCAATGTTGGGGATTGATATGATTGGAGAGATCAAGCCCACGGCTTCCAACGGACATCGCTTCATCCTGGTTGCCATTGACTACTTCACTAAATGGGTCGAAGCAGCTTCCTTCGCCTCTGTCACTAAAAATGTGGTTGCCCGCTTTATCAAGCAAAATCTCATATGTCGGTATGGTGTTCCAGACAGGATCATCACATACAACGGTACAAATCTGAATAACACAATGATCACTGCATTGTGCGAACAGTTCAAGATTTATCATCACAATTCATCTCCCTATCGGCCGAAGATGAACGGTGCTGTTGAAGCTGCGAACAAAAACATTAAGAAAATCATTCAGAAAATGACAGTCACTTACAAAGACTGGCATGAGATGTTACCGTTTGCTCTGCATGGATACCGTACGACGGTACGTACTTCAACCGGGGCAACCCCAGTTTCTTTGGTCTATGGCATGGAAGCTGTTTTGCCTATGGAAGTCCAGATCCCTTCTCTAAGGATTATGAAGGATGCAAGTTTGAATGAAGATGATTGGATGCAGACCCGACTTGATCAACTCAATCTGATCGACGAAAAGCGACTTGCTGCTATATGCCATGGTCAGACGTATCAGAAGCGAATGATCAAGGCCTTCAATAAGAAAGTCAGACGTCAGGTGTATCAAGTCGGAGATATCGTAATCAAGCGGATTATCTTGCCGCAAAGTGATCCCAGGGGCAAATGGACTCCTACATATGAAGGACCATTTGTGATCAAGAGCATATTTTCTGGTGGTGCAATGATTCTGACCACCATGGACGGCGACGATTTGCCGCACCCTGCGAATGCAGACATAGTCAAAAGATACTACGCATAAAACAAACCGACAAGTCGAAAACCCGAAAGGGCGGCTTGGGCAAAAATGGGCATCCTGGTGAGCCGAAAACCCGAAAGGGCGGTTCAGGCAAAAATTAGGGATAAAAAGCAAAAAAAAAATCTGTACACCTGGCAAGTCGAAAACCCGAAAGGGCGGCTTGGGCAAAAAGGGGTTTCCCGGTGGATCGAAAACCCGAAAGGGCGATTCAGGAAAAAGTTAGGGAATTAAAGCGTATGACTATGTCTCGTCGGATCACTTCAAGGACAATCTCTTCATCAACCGGTTCCAGGCTTCTGATCAATCCAGTCATCGTCAAGCGAGGCATTGAATGGACATATATTCAGGGTTGTGAAAGCTATAGCGGAATGGAATCCCATGGAATTATTTCACGTAGCCATCTTTATTTTGTATAAACCTTTCAAATATTTACGAAAAAATCCTCTTACTAGGATGATTGTCTCCTTTGTACAAATATACTCATAGAAAATCAATACAAACACTTTTCCCAGAAATTTGTGTCATTTCCTTTTCTTTTCTCTTGCACTATTTGTTTATTTTTAGAAACGTCCAATGTTTTGTTAAATAGGCATATGCATTTGAAACCTAATCATTTCCTTATGAACCAAGAAAGTGGATTACTGATAAGTCGAAGGTACCGTTGGATAACTCGATACCCTTTCAAAGGAAACCCCCGGGAGATTTGGAATCCATATCCCTAACAAGTCTTGAAGCTCATCCCCAGTAGATTCTGGAAGCTTATTCCCTGCAGAGAACGGACGTCTCTCCCGAGTTTTATTCAAAGTTATTCCTCCCAGGGACTTATAACTGGGTTATCCTCAGCTAACAACCGCGGAAGATCGCACTCGCCAAAATTCTTCCTATCCCCAGCGGAGTTCATCAAATTTCCCCAGCAGTAACTTATCTTTACAATCCCCCAGCCAGAGGATCCTCGGGAATCCAATTTCCCTCATAATTTAAGTTTCAATATCCCCAGCGGAGCCAGACTAATGAACCTTCTCCCCACAGAGTTTTAGGAGAACAAATCTTGAGTTCCCCAGTGAAGTCACCAGAGATGCCTCCCACCAAACTAAAGATTCTCAGTCTTGCATCCCAGCATGAGTCTACTAGATTGGTACTCCCCGGTAGAAGTCATCAGGAATTCCCCAGAGGCTTGGTATACAACCCAAGCTCCTTTTTCTCTAGCAATGACCAGGATTTATTCTTCCTAACAGCAGTCACGATGCTTTTATCTTCAGCCATCCAGGATTCATCTATCCCCAGCAAGACAGCTCATCAGCTTACATACGCATTCATTGCATTCATATCATAAACATTCATATAACATATATTGCATCATGCATTTCATGCAACATAATTCTGTGTTTAGCTAACATTTTGTCCGAACAGGATAAGAATAAAAGGCTATCATTAATAGTTTCAGATGCAGTTTTACACGGACCCCCCGTCAAGCAACCCTACGCCGTTGCTTATTCAACTTCAAGATTTCTGAAAACAGTTTACGGGTTCTCCAAGTAACGGATGTTAACCTATCGCTTGTTCAGTTTCTTCTCCAGACTTCTGAAAACAGTCTATGGATTCTTCCCAACAACGGATGTCAATCTATCACTTGTTCAGATGCAACCTTTTGAAAACAGTTTACGAACGCTTCCCAACAACGGATGCTGCTCCATTGTTTATTCAACTTCAAGATTTCTGAAAACAGTTTACGGGTTCTCCAAGTAACGGATGTTAACCTATCGCTTGTTCAGTTTCTTCTCCAGACTTCTGAAAACAGTCTATGGATTCTTCCCAACAACGGATGTCAATCTATCACTTGTTCAGATGCAACCTTTTGAAAACAGTTTACGGACGCTTCCCAACAACGGATACTGCTCCATTGCTTATTCAACTTCAAGATTTCTGAAAACAGTTCACGGGTTCTCCAAGTAACGGATGTTAACCTATCGCTTGTTCAGACTCTTCTCAAACTTCTGAAAACAGTTTACGGATTCCTCCCAACAACGGATGTCAATCTATTGCTTATTCAGACCCTCAGTTCAGAAATGGTCCAAAGCATGGACACCTTCCTGATACTCATTCCAGATGGCATCTCTAAGCCCATCCCCGACAAGTCTCTGTCACTCTTCCAGATGGCATCATTAAGCCCATCTCCGAATGGCATCTCTAAGCCCATTCCCGCATCCATTGCTTTGGCGAGTGAAAATTTCCGGGCACTCTGGTGTCCAATCTCCTTTTACCCTCGAGTCACGAAAGGCAAACTTGCCAATCTAACTCTTCGGATTCAAGAAGATTGAACAGGGGCAACTGTTGTACCCCAAAATTTTCCCTCCCATTTCTCATTAATTTCTCACCACAAAGCCCTTGAAGCTCAAGATCCAGTTAGGGTTTCATCTGCTCAAGACTTCTCCTTGCACTGTTGACCCAAATTAGGGTTTGTGTTTGCACCAAGATGTTTTGACCTAAAATGCCTAAGATGACTTTCATGCTTCATATTGGACTCCCCAGTTTATCCATACCAAGTTTCAAGCCTTGATTCCAAGTTTTGCCCAGTCAATTGGACAGTTGACCTAGAAATCAGCTGTATTGGGGAAAAAGTCAACTGTGGCCAATTGATAGTCAAACCTCATGGAAATTGACCCACATCAACATTATGAACTCATATGAACCATTTGATCAAGTTTGGATCACAATTCCACAAGAAATTTGATCAAATCACCAAAAGGGCAAAATGGTCATTTTTAGGGTTTTGACTGCACAAAGGCAATTTTTGACTGTTTGACCTAGCCAATGGCAAACCAAGCTCACATATGGACTCAAGGACCCTATGGAATTGTCTTGACATGCTCAACAAATTCAAAAGATCCCAAATGCACAAGATTGACAGTTGAATTTCCCAGTCAATTGATCAATTTTGACTGTATACTGAAAAGTCAAACTTTGACTTTTTGGTCAAAATCAAGTGTCAAGATTCATTTTTCATCAAAACATGCCAAATCATGAAACTTGTTCATCAAGAAATCAAGAATTGCAAATTAGGGTTTGAAATGAAGATTTTTCATAACTTTGCCCCACTTTTTCACCAAGATCCATTTGGATTCAAACAAAAGTCAAAACATGAAAGTTGTAGCTTGTTGCATAATCTACAACTTTGGTTCACAAAATTTTCCCATTTGAGGCTTGTATCTCAAGTTACAAATTTTTGAATAAGGGCACTAAACCATTCTTAACTTAGTGGAATTTTAACCTATTTTGACAAGGTTTTCTACCCAACTTCAAGGCCATTTTCCATACACTTCCACTTGGAATTTCAATTTTAATTTCAAAGATGGATTGTAGTACACATTCCAAGCTTTCCAAAATGTCCAAGAACTTCTCAAACAACCTCATAACTTGAGAGAATCGAATTTCACAATATGGCAAAAACTCACTTTTGATTTGAGCATGAACATGTTCATAACTTAAGCCATTTTCAAGTCAGCATAGTTTGTGCTAAATTACAGGTCCTAAAACCCTTTGACACTCAATAATTCAATGCAAAACCTTTGTGCTAAGGCCTTGTTTCATGAGTTTAAGCATTGCCTAGAGGATTAATCCCAAAATAGATAAAGCATTTCTTCCATTTTTGCAAAAAGTTAACTTTATGTCCAATTGAAAATCCAAGCAGTACAAATGAGATCTAATTGGCACAAGATTATGAGCAAAACACTCGGATCAAGGAGGGATTATGCAGCTCATTAGGGGGCCTCTACTGACCTAGAACACAACTTGGGCATTTGTTGCTTAAAGTGTAAGTAACTTGGCATATTGTAACACAACTCTCATATCAGCTTGCAAACACTGAGGTGAACTTGTGAAACACACTCAAGACATCTCAACCAAGCTATTACACGACCCTAACACCTCTCATACACTCCCAATCTCAGAATCACCTTCAAACTGCAAAAACAGGGCCAGGCCTGCAGTTTGAGTGCCATCTTCCATTTCCCTCAAGCTCTCTTGCCCAAACCAGTTCACATACATTCCCTAGCATCTATGCAAGCTAACCATGACTTGAAACACGACCTGTAATCCCTCTAACCAGTTCCACCATTTTCAGTTTCTTGTTTTGCAGGTGAAGTGCTCTAGCACGATTCAAAAGCTTTCAAGACAAAGTAAACATTGGAATAGCATCCCTGGACCTCAAGGAAGCTTTTCCAATCATCACCTTGCACTGAAAGCTTCCTCATTGCCAGATAGAACTTCAACTGAACAGGTATTTTGGTGAACTTCTATCTCTCTTATTAAGCATCATTAGCTCTAAGTTTGTGAATAAACAATGTTCTAGTCATGCCACTGAACATGTACATGTTTTTACTTTTCATTTCTTTTGCTTGAGCTGTGAGAATTTAAGGTTTGAAAATGGCAGAAAATCTAGGTTAGGATTTGGGGGAGAAGAAATTCTCCCTCATCTTAGAGAGTTATATCAAGTTCTGCATATGGTTGGATTCGTCTCTTGATGCTGAACATTTTTTATGTTATGAGTTTTCATTAATAAGCCAGGGATCAGGAGTTAGATGATTGAGAAGAAGGGCGCGTGTTTTTGAACTGGTTTTGTCTCAAGGTTGAAGACAATGTCTTCTTGGGCTGGGCCTGAATGATTTTCTTGTTCACACCACCTTTTTGGTTTTACACCCCCTGGGCCCATTTGCTTTATTTTTAATGTTTTTTGACTTTTTCTTTTTTTAATTGACTCATTTATTTTTTCTCAGCATATTAAAAATATAAAAATATTTTTTCTCATCATTTTTGAATTTATTAGGTATTTATTTGATTTTTTCTTTTAGTTTGTACATAAATAAATAAATATATACTTTTTGTTTAAAATACTAAAATAGCACAAATATATTTTATATACTTTTATCTTATTTTTACTTCCTGAAAATATTTTATAAAAAAATACTTTTTTATTTTAATATTAAATATTATTAATTAATATATATAATACATATCTTGTAAATAATATAAATATACATATATATATTAATACATTTAGGGTAAAAATATCAAAAATCTACATATTTTTATTTTTATTTATATTTAACACTAAAAAGACATTTTTATAAATATACTATATTTTATTTTATTTTTGTATGTAAATAGTAAATATTATATGAATTAATTGATTAATATCCCTTTTTTTATTAAAATTAGGGTTTGACCCTAAATTTTAAAAATACTCCAAAAATAATACCTTTTTATTTCTCTTTTTATTTCACATGAATAATATTCTTTTTTTTCATACATATAAAAATTCTTTTTTTTACATTTTGCATATTTATTTCAATTTCCATTTAATTATACAATTATTTGTCTTGTAAATATTCAAAGAAAATGATGTAATAGTTAGGTTTAAATTTTTGTCTAAATATACCCCATTTGAAACATTGTACCCCCCTCCCCATATTATTGTGTTGTAATAGTGTAGGAATTTAAATTTCGCACTTTAATGCTTTCTAAACCTACCATGCTAGAATTAGGGTTTGTATGCGAATAAAACGAACAAAATAGCTTGACCTAATTTCAAAATAAATAAGCATGAAAATGGACAACACATTTCACACTTGCACCCCTAGGGAATTCCACTTTGTTGCCTTCAAATAAATTGGGCCATATTGCATGTTGAATTTCTTTGGGTAAAACAAACAAATCAAATGATCATAGTCCCTCAAAATGTTGCCTAAATGAATGATCAAGTCCCTTTTTTAAAGAAAAATTGCCCAAAGACATTTAACACTATTGCAATTATGGTCTAAACGATGACCCGCGCCCGTCCCTTTCACCTCCTAAGACAAAATTGTCCACCAAATGCAATGGTGGAACAAAATTGTCAAAAGGTTTAAAACATAACAAAAATCCTTGAGAAAACTTTAGGGTAGATAACTCTTAAGTACTTGTCTATTTGCAAAGAAAACACTTGCCTAATTTCAAACCACACTTCACAAACACTTTCAAAACCAACTTTCAAAAAACCTTGAAACATCTTTTCTAAAGACAAAACACCTTTTGTAAAACATTCGAGTAAAGAATTGTTACAAGGGTAGCCTATACAAGGCATCTTTTCAAAACATTTTCAAAACCACACACCAAGCACCATTTCAAACAATTGAAAACCAAGGCAAGTTGATCTAAGCAAGTACCTAAGAGCCCATGGATAACCATGGATAGAAAGGGTGCTAATACCTTCCCTTTCTATAATCTACTCCCCGAACCCAAGAAAAATCTCAAAGGTTTTTGCTGTTCTTTTTAAACCTTTCCTTAGGATAAAATAAAAAGTCGGTGGCGACTCTTGCTCAACCGAAACATTTGCGAAAACAAACGCAAAACCCTAGTCAGTTCTCCCACTGTATCACATTGACCCACACGACTTTATTGATATCTAAAATGGATCCTATTAAATACATGTTCGAGAAGCCTGCTCTCTCTAGAAGAATAGCAAGATGTCAAATGCTCCTGACCGAATATGACATTCAATACACTACCCAAAAAGCAATAAAAGAAAGTGTACTAGCTGATCATTTGGATCCTTAGGCTGTGGATGACTATCAATCCATGAATTTTGAGTTCCCTGATGAGAACATCATGTTAGTGGCTGAATGTGAAGAACCTGGACTGGATGAAGGACCTGAAAAAGGTTCCTGATGGACTATGTTTTTTGAAGGAGCTTCCAACGCACTTGGCAATGGCATCGGTGTTGTGATCATATCTCCCGAAGGCTGTCATACTCCTTTCATTGCCAGACTATGTTTCAACTGTACCAATATGAAGCATGCATTATGGGTCTCAAAGCTGCTATCGACTTGAGAATCAAATTCAAGAGTGTATTTGGAGTCTCTTCCTTGGTAATCAGTCAAATTAGAGGAGAATGGGACACAAAGCATCCTAATCTCACCCCTTACCGAGAGCATGTGTTGACACTGATTCCACACTTTAAAGAAGTTACCTTTGAGCATTTTCTGCGAGAATAAAATCAATTAGCAGACGCGCTAACTGCTATGTCATCCATGTTTAAAGTCTGATGGGATAATGAAGCTCCTCAGATCACTATTGAGAGATTGGATGAACCAGCATACTATTATGAGGTTGATACTGAAGAATTAGTGGACAAAACTTGGTTCCACGTAGTGAAAAGATACCTCGAAGCCCAAGAGTATCCCGAGGGAGCTTCCTTTAATGATAAAAAAAAGTTCCTAAGAAGGTTATCTGCCAAGTTTTTCCTCGGTAACAAAATCCTCTACAAGCGCAATCACAATTCTACTTTACTTCGTGTGTTGACAAGAGTGAAGCAAAGAAGATTATGGCAGATATGCACGAAGGTACCTTTGGCACCCATTCTAGTGGGCACACAATGGCTAAAAAGATTCTGAGGGCAGGGCACTACTGTTCCACTATGGAAACAGACTATTATCAGCATTCACGAACTTGTCACAAGTTCCAGATCTATGCCGATAAAGTACATGTGCCTCTGATTCCCTTGAACGTCTTGATTGCTCCATGGCCTTTCGTAATATGGGGCATTGATATGATTGGCGAGATTAGACCTACCACTTCTAATGGGCACCGCTTCATCTTGGTTGCCATTGATTATTTCATAAAGTGGGTCGAGGCAGCCTCTTCTGCTTCTATTACTAAGAACGTCGTGGCCCGGTTCATCAGACATCTGTCAGTATGGTACTCCATAAAGAATCATCACAGATAATGATACCTATCTCATTAATACTATGATCACCGAGCTCTGCACACAATTCAAGATTCAGCATCATAACTCTTCTCCTTACCGGCCGAAGATGAATGTTGCTGTAGAGGACGCCAATAAAAACATCAAGAAGATCATACAAAAGATGACGGTGGCATACAAAGACTGGCACGAGATGTTACCATTCAGTCTTCATGGTTACCATACCTCAGTATGAACGTCAACAGGGGAAACTCCTTTCTCTTTGGTATACGGTATGGAAGTTGTCCTACCCATCGAAATCCAGATCCCTTCCTTGAGAATCATAAAAGATGCAGGTTTGAATGAAGACGAATGGGTTCAGACTCGACTTGACCAATTGAACCTGGTTGACAAGAAAAGGCTAGCGGCTATTTGTCATGGTCAGATTTACCTGAAACATATGATCAAAGATTTTAACAAGAAGGTCAGACAAAAGGAATATCAAGTTGGTGACCTAGTAATCAAGCGCATTATCCTGCCACAAGGTGATTCCAGGGGCATATGGACTCCCAAATACAAAGGAACATTTGTGATCAAGAACATATTTTCTGGTGGAGCCATGATATTAACCACTATGGACGGTGACGACCTTCCACATCCTGTAAACGTGAACATAGTTAAAAGATACTACGCATAAACAGAGATCCGCTAGGTTGACTGGCCTAGGAAAAAATAAGGGCATCCCGGCGAACCAAAAGGGTTCGGGAAAAAGTTTGGGATATATATATATATATATATATATATATATATATATATATATATATATATATATATATATATATATATATATATATATATATATATATATATATATATATATATATATATATATATATATATATATATATATATATATATATATCAAAAATCTGTACACCCGACAAGTTGAAAACCTGAAAAGGCGGCTTGGGCAAAAAAGGGTATCCCAATGGACTGAAAACCCAAAAGGGCAGTCCAGGCAAAAGTTAGGGGTTAAAGGCGTACAACTATGTCCTGTTGGATCACCTCACAGACAAACTTCAGTATCAAGTGTCAAATTCAAATGGTACCAATCAATCCAGTCAGCTTCAGTCAAGCACCAAAGTGATGAGGAGCTCAAAGATATAAAGGCAATAGCATAATAGGAACCTAATGGGATCATTTCACATAGCTGTTTTTCTTTGTATACTGCTTTGTATAGTTTTCATTCTTACGACGACATTCTCTTATTAGGATGTCTGTCTCCTTGTACAAAAACGTCTGTTATAGGAAGACTTCTTCAGATTAATACAAAAGCTATCTCTTTGAAAATGCATGAACTATTTGTTTTTATTTTTCTATTTTGTTTTTCAAAAACTTCCAGTGATTATTTTTAACATATGCATTTGAATATAGTCACTGTTTACAAGTACAGCGTAAAAAATAGAAAGACAGTTATTAATGGCTTTAAGAAACGAGACAATGTCTAAAAGCCATCTGTAAATCCCCGCAGATACATCCCACAATAGATACAGAGACAGAGACGTCCTCCAGCGAATTCACTGCCATATGTTTAGCATACAACCTATTGATGACAGAGATTCCGATATCCCCCGCAGAGCAAGAGTCTCCAATCATCTCCCCAACATCTTGAAGAATTCCACAACATGGTTCATAAACTTCTTGGGTTCCCCAACAGGGCTTCATAAAAAACCCCAAGCAGTTTACGGATTTTTCTTTCCCCAGTAAAGTTTATTTCTTTAGCCATGGAAGTCCATTTCCCAGCAATTCAATTCCAACAAATAATGAAGAATCACATTCTTCATCCCCAGCGAGTTGGTCTTAAAAAAGAGCCGTGTGGATTTCTCCCTAAAGGAAACACCTCCCCAGCAGGTCCTCAAAACATTCTCTTCAACAGGGTTTATTTTCCTAACAAACTCTAAATTCCACAGCTTGAGTTTGCTTCTTAGACGATTACAAATCAACAGACGAAAACCCTTAACCCCTGGTAGAGTCATTGCAATCTCCAACGGAGTCGTTACTATCACTAGCGGTTACTGCAAAGCCTGGAACCCGGCCAGATAATAGTTGACTCCATTCTTTCAAAGCAAGTTACTACGAATCCTGAACCCGACTAGATACTAGTTCAACTTTATCTCTTTCAAGGAAAGTTACTACGAATCCTGGACCCGACCAGATAATAGTTTAACTTCTTCAAATCACTAACAAAACTCCTCCTCCCCAGTAGAGTTTGCCACTATCCCCAATGAGTTGATGCAAAGCCTGGAATCCGAACAGATAACAATTAACTTCTTTATACCCAACAAGTTGTTAACTTTCATTCTCTCCAATCAAAAGATAACTCCCCAGTAGAGCAACGAATAACTAAAACTCATGAACTCTTTTCCCCAAGCAGAAATCAACACTCTCCACAGAGTTTCCCTTAAGAAAAATCAACGTCCCCCAGTGGATTTCTCCTCAAAAAACAAAACAGGAATCCCCAGTGGAAACATTCTAAATAAATAATGAAGAATCACATTCTTCATCCCCAGTGGCAGTCAAGGATTTATTTTCCCTCATTTCAACAATGCTACAACGAACAACTGGTCAGTTCATATATTGCATTCATACATTACTTTACAAACATCATAGCATATGCATACAAAATACATATAGCACAATCTCATTTATTTTGAGAACATCATTACACAATGCATGTGATTCGTCACGACATTGCATACGGCTAATTCTTTACCTTTTCAGGAAAGATCAACAAACAAATATCATCATCAATTTTTAACAGGTTCCAGATTAATACCTCAAACAAGACAGGACAAATATTTGTGAACAACTAATTATAGATTAATACCTGAAACGAGACAAGATAACTATCTACATGAGAAGATTGAATATTAACTCCTGAAACAAGACGGGAAAACTATCTTCCTTTCTCTAGGGTCAGAGACTAATTCCTGAAACAAGCCTTAGCAACTATCTCTACGACCAACAAAAAGCAAGTTCCAGATTAATACCTGAAACAAGACATGACAACTATCTATGAACAACTGACTGTAGATTAATACCTGAAACAAGACACGACAACTATCTACATGAGCAGATTAAAGATTAACTCCCGAAACAGGACAAAGAAACTATATTTCTTTCTCTTTGGTTAGATAAAGATCAATTCCTGAAACAGGACGAGGCGACTATCTTTATCACCAATGGAATGAACTCTCGAAACAAGACGGGTTTACCGATAAATTGATTGTAGATCAATTCCCGAAATAGGATGGGGCGACAATCTACACGACATCTATTGTTTCAGTATAAATCGACCAAATATTTACCCTGATACTTCTTCCAATCTCTATCAAAAATCCTTTGGATGGTGTTGTACCCCAAAATTTGCCCTCCCATATTCTTCAAGAATTGCCAAGTCAAGCTTCAAAATCTCCCCAAGGGTTGCACAGTTCAAGGGCCTCCCAAACAGTCAAAATTAGGGTTTTGGTTCTGACAAAGAAAATGAAGTTTCCAAGGGTCCAACCAAGTCCCACATGCCTACAAACATGGTCAGGCATCCTCATATCAAGTTTCAAGACTTTCAGCACAAAATTGCACAGTCAAAAACCCTAATTGCACTACAGTCAACTGTAGGGGCAAAATGGTCATTTGACAGTCAAAAGTTCAAATTTTTGGGCAACATCCCATTTTGAAGCCACAAACATCATTTGATCAATGCTTGATCATGATTCTCAAAGCTTGGCTCAAAAATCATCAAAATGCAAAAGTTTCCATATTTGGATAGTTGAAAAAGTCAACTGTAAATTGACCAGAGCATAACTTCCACATGGATTATCAGAAAAATTCCATCCAAAGCTCATTTTGAAGAGAAAGACATTTCCAACAACTCCTCTTCATACTTCAAGTCCAAGAAATGCTCTCACAAAAAGTTATCAATTTCAACATTATAGGTCATTTTCAAAAGTCAACAAAAAGGGACTTTAAGTCAAAGGCCATAACTTGAGATTGGTAAATCAAAATGATATGGGACCAAAGACATTGGTTAGAGGACTCAAAGACCTTTCCAAAATGTCCAAGAACATGAGCAAAGCTTAAAAATTGAGCAAGTTATGCCTTGTGGAAGTTTGGAAATTTTTGGATATTTTGAAAAGTCAACATTGATTCAAATGACCTAAAATTGCTAATGGGCCTCTTTTTCTTCCACAATTCATCATCCAAGGCATGTGCACGACCATTTGGCCCAAAGGGAAGTTTTTATCATTTTTTATTTATTTATTTGGATTTTTTATTATTAATAATTCATTCTATTAAATAAAATACATGAAAAATACTAAACCTAGGTTTTTCAATCTTTTTGTGCATATAATATCTCCAATATTTCATGCAAATCAGATTAGGGAAGAATTGAAGATGATTGGATATGATTGAGACCAAATATGCTTGAAAAAGATTTGAAAATAATGGCTTGAAAATCAAATATATTTTTCATCAATTCATGGATTTGTGATCAGTTTCTCAACCCTATAACCTTCACACATAAGTACCAAGTGCAACCCTAATGCATACAGACTAGAAGCTGCGCAAAACAACCAAGAACGAAACTTGAATTTTCTCAAAAAAAAGTCAAACACTGAAAACTGTTTCCAGGGCGATTCAAGCTGAGATAATCATCTCATCACCTTCCTGAGACCTTAAGCAACGTATTTGAATAGGTTTCCACGTCTCTAACGCCTTGAATCATTGTACAAAAGTCAAACTTTTTCACTTTTTTCTCATAATCGTGTTTTACAATTTAGGCATATTCATTGCATTTTATTTGTGGATTTATGCTAATTAAACCTTTCTGAAGCTAACCAAATAGTTTAATTGTGTTTTTGTGCATTATTGGAGATTTCACCATTGTTGGACATTAGGGTTTTCCAAGCTGTGAATTGGGGGTTTTCATTTAAGGAACAATTAGCACATGGGACCTAGACCATCCGACTCAGCGCGCTTGGACGAAGAGAACGAGACCCTCGCGCCTAATTTATGAGGCCACAGGGGCTAATCGCTATTTTTCAATAGGGTGTCTATGGGGACGTTTAAAAAACCGTTGCTGATTGTGTTTTGTTTCAGGAAAAAAAATAAAGCCATGAAGAAGATGACTCGGTGGCAAGCTATGAATGGTTGATTCAAATTTCGCGCGAAAAGTGCCCCCACTAACGTTTGCTTATTTCATATTGTTTGTTAGTTATCATATATACAAAATGCGCTAGGTGGCTCAGTGGCAGACAAGCATCTTGGTGACTTCCAGGACCTGGGTTCGATCCCAGGTCCCCCTTTCATCCCATAATATTTTGCAGTATATACTCCTGTGCAGCGCGTTACTTGATGATCACCATACGCCTATAATCTCAATGCACCACGTGGCCAATTGCACTCAATCAGGGGACCAGATCTGGAGACTATGATGAACCGCAGTCAATGCACAGGCATGCTAATCAAAAAGTCAACGAGGCCAGAAGCTTATTGGGCCCAAATTGCTAAAGAAAAACCTCCCAAATTAGGGGCAGAACCCCTTAGGTTTGCAAACTTTTTTTACATTCTTTGTTTTTCATTATTTTTACTTTCTTTCAATTATTGTTTTTTTAATTAATTTAATATGTTCACAAATAATAAAAAACACAAAAAATCAGAAAAGGACCAAAATTAAATACCTTTATTTAATTAGTATTTTTTTTGCAAATAAAATTCATAATTAACTTAGTTTTCTTCTAATTTAGGTTTAAATCTTAACATTTTCTTAAATAATTTAAAATTGGTAGAATTAGCTTTAATTAATTTTTATCTTTTTCTTTTCTTTTCTTTTCACTAATATTTCCTATTATTATTTTTATAATTAAATTGCATGTAAATAATTAGATTAAGTTTAGGATAAAATTTAATTCTTTTTTAATAAATAAAAGCTATAGAATTAGGGTTAATTTAATTTTAATTTCATTTAATCTTTTTCATTAAAAAAATCATAAAATACAAAGAAATACCAAAAACAATTTTCTTTTTTTTAATTTCAATTAATATAATCGTTTAACTTAATTTAATTAAAAAGGGTCCAACGCCCTCGTTTCTAATTTAAATTTCAATTCGCATATTTATTTCTTTTTCTTTTAATATTGATGTATCTCTCCCAAAGCCGTGTAAACATTTTAATCTTTCGCACTTTTACCCCTTTTTGTTTCTTTATTTATTTTCTGTCAAATCGGGTCCTGGAAATTTTGGCGATGTAGACCCGCGCCTTTTGTAATAGCTTAGAACTTTGCTTTTCTCGCACTTTTAACTGTTAATCAAGGCATGCAAGAATGAATGGACAAAAATAAAAGCAAACGCGTAGATCACCAATAACATGACAAGATAAAATATCTGAATCTGACACACAAATCACACACCACCCCTAGGGTACGCCTCACTGTTGCCTTGCCTCGAAAGGTGATCGTCGAGTAGAGGATGTCTTAGTAAGTCCTCATGATCCGGGAACCTGGCATGAGGGTAGCTTCTAAGGTGTCTTCCTATTGCTCTGGTGATCACCATGTCCCGAACCTTCGAATTGACCCGAATACCTCCAACGGTGGTGCTACCTACCTCTCAATGGTGGGATGGCACTACTTTAAAGGACATTTACACAGACGAATTCCTTAGGGTAGGTAGACGACTCTAGATACTTGCTCTAATTTCAAAACAAATCAAAAAATACTTTTTACACCGACACCTTTTCAAAAAGCTTTCGAAAGCAATTTTTCAAACACTCTTGAGGACCGATACAAGAGTCGAACTGGAATTTTCAAAGAAACTTTTTAAAAACCCACAGTTGCAAAGCAAACAAACCATTTTTGAAAACACAAATGAGCAAGTATATAAGAGCCCGTGGATAACCATGGATAGAAAGGGTGCTAACACCTTCCCTTTCTATAACCTACCTCCCGAACCGAGAGCAATCTCTTTAAGGAATTTTTCTGTGCTTTTGTCCTTTCCATTTGGAGAAAATAAAAGACGGTGGCGACTCTTGCTTCCGCGACATTTCGCGAACCAGCGTTAAACAGTCAGTTCCAGATCCACCGATCACAGAACTGGCGACTCTGTTGGGGATACTCTTATAAAGTGAGGTGTACCTTATGACTAAGATCACTTGTGTTTTCAATTGCCTGAACTGTTTGCTTTATTATTGTGGGTGTTGTCTCGGGAGTTCTATAGATCCTAGCCCGGATCTGGGGGATACCTTCTTAGAAAGTAGCAACAAGGTTGTGAGGGAACTGTGCGGGGTATACCGACATGGTTGAAGCAGTCTGCTACGTTGATGTGGCACTTTGGTGTGTACCGGTAACCCTTGAGTTCAGTCAAGGAGAGTACGGGGCCTCCGCGTGGTGTCGTGAAGCATCAACAGACCTTAGGAACCTTAATTGAACTATCTTGGCCTCTTTAGGGTAGTGAGATAACTGACTTTGGTGTAGTCCGAGGTTGGTTGATACTCGATACTACACTCAATTGAGGGTTGCTTTCCTGGAATATTTCGGTCGCCAGTTCAGTGGCTAAATCGAAACGATGAACAATGAAAGCAATCCCGTGATATTGGGACCCTTAGAACCCGGTTACTTCTGATAGGACAGGTTGAGGCCACCAACTTCAAGAGGGTAATACCCAGACCTCATGCTGGCCTAAACTCTAAGGGTTTCTCTTGTGTGACTTGCGTGCCTTCGTACTTGACTACTTGCATGCTTGTTATCTGACACATGAACTACTTGCAGGTTTTGTTTATAGTCCTTAATAGGGACTCATAACAGGGTACCTAAGTTTCTTACAGGTTTTGGTTTGCAGTCCTTAATTAGGACTCCTAACAGGGTTTACCGAGTTTCTTGCAGGTTTTGTTTTTAGTCCTTAACTGGGACTCATGACAGGTTTTACTTGAGTTTCTTGCAGGTTTTGGTTTGCAGTCCTTGATGGGGACTCATAACAAGGTTTATCCATATTACCCCATGCATAGCATACCATCATACCATTGCCTACATCCTAACCCACTTCAAGGATCTCAAGGGCTTGTGATGCAGGTCATGGTGAATCAACTATCCCAGCAAGGGGAAAAGAGGATTTATTTTCCTCTAGACAAAGTTGTCAGGGGCTATGACCCACTTGATATGGTGAGCTCTGACTCTTGAAGAAGGATCCCTTAACCAAGGTTGTTTGGAAATCAAAACCAGACCTGATGACTAAAGTCAGGGGCTATGACCCACTGGATATGGTGAGCCTTTGACCCTTGAAGAAGAATTCTCAATAACATGGGTTTCCTTCAATCAAGCTACCGAACTTAAATTCTAACAAATTTTCTTGTTTACCCCGCGAGGTCCTTGAAAACATTACATGCATGTCATACTCATCATTGCATAATAGGTATCCTTGTTGCAGGTCACTTACCTTTCTCGCTGTTTATTTCAGCAATGGCTTCACAACAAGATAACCAGGACCTTCACACTCAAGAGACTCAGTTCAAAGAGATCTTCCTAAGCCTATCCAAGGGGCAGGAAGAGTTGAGGACACTCCTCATGGGGAATCTGATCAGAAAGAGTCCTGAAGATGACAAGGACGAACAGCTGAAACGTCTACAAGCTGAGGTAGACACATTGAAAACCCAGATGCTGGGGAAAAGGGCACTCATTCAAGGTTTAGCTCAGGAGCAAGGAGAGCTGATGGCCATGATCAGTCAGCTTCATCAAGACATGAAGCAACCAGCCCGAGTCAGGGACCCAGTCAATAATCAACTTCCAAGAAGTCAAAGGTTTGGGCCTCTCCAAGCTGCTATTACTTCACAGGTCCAACAACGACCTCGCCCAGAACAACGGGCTGATCAGAGCAAACCAGACAAGCCTAAAAGGCAGTTCACCAAGATCAATATGTCGCTGGATCAAGCACTACAACAAATGTTGGGGGTAGGGCTGATCACCTTAAGGGCTCCTCTCCGGAACCCAAACACTTCTGCTCCTAACTATCATCCCAACGATAGGTGCGCATACCATTCTGATAGCCCGGGGCATACTACGGACAACTGCTGGCCTCTCAAAAACAAGATTCAAGACATGATCGACGCTGGAGAGATTCAGTTTGAAGTACCAGAGACTCCGAACATAATCACTGCTCCCTTGCCAAATCATGGCTAGGATTAAGAAAATTTTGTTCATTCGATTGTTCAAGTTGCAATTTTCTTTTGTTCAAACATTTACTCATGTTAAACATTGTTATTTCATTAATGCATCGCATATGTCTGTTCTGAAACAATATATTCGTATTCACTATATGCAAATTATTTTCATATTTTTTCTGATGATCAACTCTCAATAATTCTAAGCCTCTTGAGGGAGAATGACGAAAACGATACCACGATCTTTACAGTATGCTTTTGAACAGACCCCGCTGATGAGGTACAGGCATTGTTTCAATCCCTAAACACTGGAGTTATAAGGATGATAATCCCTCGTCAACCCTTATGAGCCAAAGAAGTAGGAGTTTTTCTTTTCGAAATTTAAAACCCTTAATCATAACCTGGGGCAGGGTAGTCTCTCAGTTGATCCAAGTGCATGACGAATGGCACCAAAGAGGTCCTTACAAAACAAAGAAAGACAGTGATGGTTCTGAATAATCAATAAAGAAAGGCAGTCATTATCTCAAAAAATAAACCCATTAAGTCAAAACCCATGAAGGAGACTTACAAAACTGGGGCATCCCGCTGACTGTAATTCCAAAAAAGGAAACAGTTCAGGCAAAAAAGAAAGGGATAACAAAAATCAGACAAGAAAGAGGTCTTACAAACCCTCAACGAAAAAAGGAATGAATGCCTATTCCAAATAAGTTATCAACATCCGAATCATCACCGGAAAATCAGAGCAAAGACTCAAACAAGGTCTAACGTATGATCAACTGAGTTTAGGTTTGGAGAACATCACGAAGAGCGGGTGGGTACAAATAAAATTTGAGCCTTTATCCTTTGTTTCTTAAACCGTGAACCAGGCCACGTTATAACCCTTAAAAGTCCTAGCTGAAGCATGGGTTAGTTCGGAAGCATACTGTGACGAAAGGTATCCTGACTCCTTAAGGCTTACTATAAATACGGAGTTGACATCACGTTTTACAAACATTCATTTGTCTTATGAAAAGGAATGCATTTTAAAAATCTTCAAGACAGACATAAGCTTTGCATTATTGATATAACATTGTTTGCATATGACTATTTGTTTGAACAGCAGGGAAATTCGCACGATGAAAGCCTAGTGAACAAAAGCACTTCCAATCAAGGGGCAGACGTGATTATTGTCCATCATCTGGGGCAATTAAGTCAAGATTCGGAGAATCTCTCAAAGGCCAAATAGCCTGGGGAAAATCTCCGCCTGAGTCACTTGGGGCACTCCAGCAACGAATCTTGCCTGATCAAACACTTTCTGGTGGCATGACAAAACACTGCTAACAGGGGCAACTCCCTACATTCTGAAAGCACGGACATAGTCGAAAAGATACTACGCAAAATCAAAGACCCGCTAGGCTGACACGCCTAGGCAAAAATTAGGGCTTCTCGACGAACCAAAAGGGTTCGGGCAAAAATAAAGGATGAAATGAAAAGAAATCTGTACACCCGGCAAGTCGAAAACCTGAAAAGGCGGCTTGGGCAAAAATGGGTATCCCGGTGGACTGAAAACCCGAAAGGGCGGTCCAGGCAAAAGTTAGGGATCGAAGCGTACGACTATGTCCTGGCATCTTGTCACCTGCCTACCAGTAGAAGGTTTGTCCATCAACAACTACTAGTACCCCACAGGCGCCCTCTCCCATAGAAACAGGGGCAATAGAGAGTCGTCTAAGCAATCTAATTGTTCGGTCCTCCAAGGTACCAAGGTAGGTTCAGCTAAAGAACATAACCAGATATCCTAATTCCCCAGAGAGTAAGTCAGCAAAGCAGTACACTCTCCTCGAGCAAAGTTACAATCAAACTTAAAGTAGTTGGGTATCCTCCAGCAGATCTCAACATTCCCCAGCAGCAATATACATATTCTTAACAATCATCCCCGGCAATCTTGGTCTAAAGATTGTTCCCCGACGATACATCAAACACTCAGCGGAGCCTTTTCCCAACACAGTTCAAAACTTCCCCAGGAGAGTCCAATCTAGTTCCCCAGGAAAGTGAGAATTCATCTCCCCAAGCAGTAAGCTTATCCCCAGTAGATTCTGGAAGCTTGTTCCTCGTAGACCACGAACGCGTCTCCCGGCTTTATTCAAAGAGTTATTTCCTTACCAGGATATAACTGGGTTATCCTCAGCCGAAAGCCACGAAAAGAGCGTCCTCGACGAAGTCTTCTTACCCCAGCGAAGTCTACTAACACTTCCAACACAACAAGGTTATCCCCAGCAAGTTATTATCAACAACTCAACAAAGTACCTCTCTCTCCACAGAGTATTGCCTCCTAGCAAGATCGTTAGAGTACTTTTCTCCCCGCAGAGTAACCCATTCGCCAAGTTTATTCCCCAACGGAGCCATCTTCTCCTACCAGTATACTTGCAACTATCATCCAGCGGAAGCAAAATCTGTTCTCCAACATCAGCCCAGGATATGACTTCCCGGCACCCGTCAAGGATTTATTTTCCTAAGACGAAAAAATACATTCATAAACAGCGCACTTCCATACATCATTATAGCATGCATAGACGCATCATATCTTACAAATCTCATTTATGTTGAGAACATCATTGCTTGATCCATATGATGCATTGCATATGACTGACCTTTACCTTTCAGGAAAGATTCAGTTAAATTCTCAATCATATTTCAAGACCTAGACCGGTTCAGTTAAATCGACTCCAAAGATTTCTTATCCAGTCAAAGGCCTTCTCTGGTCCAGTTAAATCGACCCCAAACAGATTTTTCTGATAAAAACCCAGTTGAAGACATTCCAAGACCTAGATCGGTTCAGTTAAATCGACTCCAAATATTTCTTATCCAGTCAAAGGCCTTCTCTGGTCCAGTTAAATCGACCCCAAACAGATTTTTCTGATAAAAACCCAGTTGAAGACATTCCAAGACCTAAACCGGTTCAGTTAATCGACCCTAAGATTCTCTGTTTCTTATCCAGTCCAAGGCCTTCTCTAGTCCAGCTAAATCGACCCCAAACAGATTTTTCTGATAAAGACTCAGTAGAAGTTATCCAAGGTTTTCTCAATGATTGCTATTGAGATTGTAATCGCCTATGGTTCTCTCCCCAATGTTGCGGAGATGATAATTCCATCCCAGGTTTTCTCAATGATTGCTATTGAGATTGTAATCGCCTATGGTTCTCTCCCCAATGCTGCGGAGATGATAATTCCATCCCAGGTTTTCTCAATGATTGCTATTGAGATTGTAATCGCCTATGGTTCTCTCCCCAATGCTGCGGAGATGATAATTCCATCCCAGGTTTTCTCAATGATTGCTATTAAGATTGTAATCGCCTATGGTTCTCTCCCCAATGCTGCGGAGATGATAATTCCATCCCAGGTTTTCTCAATGATTGCTATTGAGATTGTAATCGCCTATGGTTCTCTCCCCGATGCTGCGGAGATGATAATTCCATCCCAGGTTTTCTCAATGATTGCTATTGAGATTGTAATCGCCTATGGTTCTCTCCCCAATGCTGCGGAGATGATAATTCCACCCAAGGTTTTCTCAATAATTGCTATTGAGATTGTAATCGCCTATGGTTCTTTCCCCGATACTGCGGAGATGGTAATTCCCACCAAGATTCTCTCAATGTTTGCTGTTGAGGTTGTAGTCACCCAAGGTTCTCTCACCGTTCCTGTTGAGGTAGTAATTATCCCTGGTTCATTCATCACCATTTGAAGCTCCAGATTCAGCTCCTGTAACCAGTCAGGACACATCTATACAAAGCATCTAAAGACCAGCTCCTGCAACATGTCAGGTACTCATTTTTCTTTTTGCAGGTACGCAAGTTCTCGCTAAGGAATCTCTTACGCGATCAACATCCAGATGGCATCTATAAGCCCATCCACCTTCTATCATCTCTTAGCATGGCATCTATAAGCCCATCATCCCATCCATCAATCTCCAAATGGCATCTATAAGCCCATTCCCATCATCATACTGCTACTATGTGAGCGCAAATTTCTGGGCACTCTAGTGTTCAATCATCTTCCACCTTCGGATTACGAAAGGCACGTCAGCCAATCTGCATCCTCAGGTCTAAGAAGATTGAACAGGGGCAACTGTTGTACCCCAAAATTTTCCCTCCCATATTCTTCAAGAATTTCCATGTCAAGCTTCAAAATCTCCCCAAGGGTTGCACAGTTCAAGGGCCTCCCAAACAGTCAAAATTAGGGTTTTGGTTCTGACAAAGAAAATGAAGTTTCCAAGGGTCCAACCAAGTCCCACATGCCTACAAACATGGTCAATCATCCTCATATCAAGTTTCAAGACTTTCAGCACAAAATTGCACAGTCAAAAACCCTAATTGCACTACAGTCAACTGTAGGGGCAAAATGGTCATTTGACAGTCAAAAGTTCAAATTTTTGGGCAACATCCCATTTTGAAGCCACAAACATCATTTGATCAATGCTTGATCATGATTCTCAAAGCTTGGCTCAAATATCATCAAAATGCAAAAGTTTCCATATTTGGACAGTTGAAAAAGTCAACTGTAAATTGACCAGGGCATAACTTCCACATGGATTATCAGAAAAATTCCATCCAAAGCTCATTTTGAATAGAAAGACATTTCCAACAACTCCTCTTCATACTTCAAGTCCAAGAAATGCTCTCACAAAAAGTTATCAATTTCAACATTATAGGTCATTTTCAAAAGTCAACAAAAAGAGACTTTAAGTCAAAGGCCATAACTTGAGATTGGTAAATCAAACTGATATGGGACCAAAGACATTGGTTAGCGGACTCAAAGACCTTTCCAAAATGTCAAAGAACATGAGCAAAGCTTAAAAATTGAGCAAGTTATGCCTTGTGGAAGTTGGGAAAATTTTGGATATTTTGAAAAGTCAACATTGATTCAAATGACCTAAAATTGCTAATGGGCCTCTTTTTCTTCCACAATTCATCATCCAAGGCATGTGCACGACCATTTGGCCCAAAGGGAAGTTTTTATCATTTTTTATTTATTTATTTGGATTTTTTATTATTAATAATTCATTTAATTAAATAAAATACATGAAAAATACTAAACCTAGGTTTTTCAATCTTTTTGTGCATATAATATCTCCAATATTTCGTGCAAATCAGATTTGGGAAGAATTGAAGATGATTGGATATGATTGAGACCAAATATGCTTGAAAAAGATTTGAAAATAATGGCTTGAAAATCAAATATATTTTTCATCAATTCATGGATTTGTGATCAGTTTCTCAACCCTAGAACCTTCACACATAAGTATCAAGTGCAACCCTAATGCATACAGACTAGAAGCTGCACAAAACAACCAAGAACGAAACTTGAATTTTCTCAAAAAAAAGTCAAACACTGAAAACTGTTTCCAGGGCGATTCAAGCTGAGATAATCATCTCATCACCTTCCTGAGACCTTAAGCAACGTATTTGAATAGGTTTCCACGTCTCTAACGCCTTGAATCATTGTACAGAAGTCAAACTTTTTCACTTTTTTCTCATAATCGTGTTTTACAATTTAGGCATATTCATTGCATTTTATTTGTGGATTTATGCTAATTAAACCTTTCTGAAGCTAACCAAATAGTTTAATTGTGTTTTTGTGCATTATTGGAGATTTCACCATTGTTGGACATTAGGGTTTTCCAAGCTGTGAATTGGGGGTTTTCATTTAAGGAACAATTAGCACATGGGACCTAGACCATCCGACTCAGCGCGCTTGGACGAAGAGAACGAGACCCTCGCGCCTAATTTATGAGGCCCCAGGGGCTAATCGCTATTTTTCAATAGGGTGTCTATGGGGACGTTTAAAAAACCGTTGCTGATTGTGTTTTGTTTCAGGAAAAAAAATAAAGCCATGAAGAAGATGACTCGGTGGCAAGCTATGAATGGTTGATTCAAATTTCGCGCGAAAAGCGCCCCCACTAACGTTTGCTTATTTCATATTGTTTTTTAGTTATCATATATACAAAATGCGCTAGGTGGCTCAGTGGCAGGCAAGCATCTTGGTGACTTCCAGGACCTGGGTTCGATCCCAGGTCCCCCTTTCATCCCATAATATTTTGCAGTATATACTCCTATGCAGCGCGTTACTTGATGATCACCATACGCCTATAATCTCAATGCACCACGTGGCCAATTGCTCTCAATCAGGGGACCAGATCTGGAGACTATGATGAACCGCAGTCAATGCACAGGCATGCTAATCAAAAAGTCAACGAGGCCAGAAGCTTATTGGGCCCAAATTGCTAAAGAAAAACCTCCCAAATTAGGGGCAGAACCCCTTAGGTTTGCAAACTTTTTTTACATTCTTTGTTTTTCATTATTTTTACTTTTTTCAATTATTGTTTTTTTAATTAATTTAATATGTTCACAAATAATAAAAAACACAAAAAATCAGAAAAGGACCAAAATTAAATACCTTTATTTAATTAGTATTTTTTTTGCAAATAAAATTCATAATTAACTTAGTTTTCTTCTAATTTAGGTTTAAATCTTAACATTTTCTTAAATAATTTAAAATTGGTAGAATTAGCTTTAATTAATTTTTTTCTTTTTTTTTTCTTTTCTTTTCACTAATATTTCCTATTATTATTTTTATAATTAAATTGCATGTAAATAATTAGATTAAGTTTAGGATAAAATTTAATTCTTTTTTAATAAATAAAAGCTATAGAATTAGGGTTAATTTAATTTTAATTTCATTTAATCTTTTTCATTAAAAAAATCATAAAATACAAAGAAATACCAAAAACAATTTTATTTTTTTTAATTTCAATTAATATAATCGTTTAACTTAATTTAATTAAAAAGGGTCCAACGCCCTCGTTTCTAATTTAAATTTCAATTCGCATATTTATTTCTTTTTCTTTTAATATTGATGTATCTCTCCCAAAGCCGTGTAAACATTTTAATCTTTCGCACTTTTACCCCTTTTTTTTTTCTTTATTTATTTTCTGTCAAATCGGGTCCTGGAAATTTTGGCGATGTGGACCCACGCCTTTTGTAATAGCTTAGAACTTTGCTTTTCTCGCACTTTTAACTGTTAATCAAGGCATGCAAGAATGAATGGACAAAAATAAAAGCAAACGCGTAGATCACCAATAACATGACAAGATAAAATATCTGAATCTGACACACAAATCACACACCACCCCTAGGGTACGCCTCACTGTTGCCTTGCCTCGAAAGGTGATCGTCGAGTAGAGGATGTCTTAGTAAGTCCTCATGATCCGGGAACCTGGCATGAGGGTAGCTTCTAAGGTGTCTTCCTATTGCTCTGGTGATCACCATGTCCCGAACCTTCGAATTGACCCGAATACCTCCAACGGTGGTGCTACCTACCTCTCAATGGTGGGATGGCACTACTTTAAAGGACATTTACACAGACGAATTCCTTAGGGTAGGTAGACGACTCTAGATACTTGCTCTAATTTCAAAACAAATCAAAAAATACTTTTTACACCGACACCTTTTCAAAAAGCTTTCGAAAGCAATTTTTCAAACACTCTTGAGGACCGATACAAGAGTCGAACTGGAATTTTCAAAGAAACTTTTTAAAAACCCACAGTTGCAAAGCAAACAAACCATTTTTGAAAACACAAATGAGCAAGTATCTAAGAGCCCATGGATAACCATGGATAGAAAGGGTGCTAACACCTTCCCTTTCTATAACCTACCTCCCGAACCGAGAGCAATCTCTTTAAGGAATTTTTCTGTGCTTTTGTCCTTTCCATTTGGAGAAAATAAAAGACGGTGGCGACTCTTGCTTCCGCGACATTTCGCGAACCAGCGTTAAACAGTCAGTTCCAGATCCACCGATCACAGATGGCATCTATAAGTCCATCTCTGATGACTCTCCATCACTTCTAGATAGCGTCTTTAAGCCCATTGCCGACACAATCAACCACCACATCATCTAGTGCAAATTTCTGGGCACTGTAGTGTTCAATCATCTTCCACCTTTAAGTCATAAATGGCGGACTCGCCAATCTAACTCTTCAGGTTTAAGAAGATTGAATAGGGGCAGTTGTTGTACCCCAAAATTTTCCCTCAAATTTCTCAAGATATTTCCTATAAATATCTTCAATGCCCCAAGTTTGCGCAAGTATCGACTAGGTCAAACAATCTCCTCAACACTAATGCCTCAAATTAGGGTTTGAATCTGAACAAAGGCAGTCAGATTTCTAATGTTTCAAATGACTTTCATGGATCATTATGGACCCTCAGGATTACTTATGTCAAGTTTCAAGTCTTGGATCACGATTTTCCAAGAAAGTCATTCAAATTATCAAAAGGGCAAAATGGGCAAAATTAGGGTTTTGACTGAAAATGACTGAACTTTAATTTTTGACCTAATACCCGACCTATTGGTTGGAAGCATGATCTCATGGATCCGAGCGCCTCATTTTGACCTAATCACATATTTCAATTCATCTCCTGAGATTAGTGGATTGATAGACAAAATTCGGTCAACTGGTGGAAAAAGTCAACTGTACACTAAAAAGTCAAACTTATACTTTTTGACCAAAATTGAGTCTTAAAAATCACATTTCATCAAGAAATCCAAAATATGAAATTTGATCATCAAATATCAAGAGATTCAAAAATTCAACTTTGCAAAACTTGGAAATTTTTCTAAGTATTTTCTATACTTGTTAATTTCATTGCTTCATGACATCTTTTCACTATAATTCAAAATAATTCAAGATGTCACAAATAATTCAAGATGTAACAAATAAATCAAGATGTTACAAATAATTCAAGTTATTACAAAGTGGCATTTTTGCAAGAGTACAAATCTTAGGTTTGGTCTTGTTTGAACTCTTCCCCTTTGACTCAAACCTTGCCACTATGCTGCCCACAAACATGCTTTGTCTTTGTTACAATCTGCATAAATTGGTCCATAAAATAGATTTTGTATCATGCTACAAACCATGTTGTCCAAGCCTGCTGTATTTCCCACATAACAGCCCAAAACCATGTCAAAAGACAGTCTGCTATACTGCTATAAAACAGCCATGCACCAAGCTGCCACAACACTCCAAAACTGCTGCAAAAATAGCCCTGCAATGCTACTATCAACCCATTCTAAGCCTGCATTATCTCAGCCCCATGTTTGCATCAAATTTGCATATGAGATCTGCATCTAAAGGCAATGATGTAGCATATCCAAACAGTTCAAATTGTTATTTGTTTCCCTCCCAAAATCCCAGCAAAACTTCCTCTATAAATAGACTGTTTTCGCAACACACAAGGGGTTGACTTTTAGAGAGAAAATAAAGGGTTTTTTAATAGAAAAAACAGTAATCTTTGTAACCTTTGCTCATTCAAAAAACCAGTTCTACTTTCATTCAAAACAGAACCTCAATCCATTATTCCATCTTACAAAATCTCCCATAAACCAAACACCTTATCCCATAAAGATTTTTCAAACACTAGAACAGTTTATGTTAGAGCCATTATCTTCACCCTCAAAACATAAAAACAGTACTGTACAACTTGGCTGAGTTTCAATAGTTTTGAACAAGCTTCCTGGAGATTCATTGGAGCCATCACAGCATCTTGGAAAGTATTTAGACTTAAAACACCAAGTGCAGTCTCAAGGTAAGTCTTCTTGAGTTGGAATTTTTTTTCATACATCATTTATGATTTATTTTTGAAGATAAAATCTAGTAACCATTACCCCTTTTGAGCTAACCATTTTCTTTTTGTTTATGTTTATCAATCATATGCTGTAAACTGGCCTATATAGACAATAAAACAATGTTTAAGGCAAAAAATTGCAGCATGAGTCGACACATACCCACTTGGGTCGACTCATTCTAGTGAAAAAACAGGGTATGAGTTGACACATAGCCTTATGCATTGACTCATATTGTTAGCCAGGCCCCAAAACAGAAAGATGAAAGGTGCATGAGTCAATACAAAACGCGTATGTGCAACACAAATAGGTGCATGAGTCGACACATTCCATTATGCATCAACCAAATACTGAGTTGGTTTGGTTTTACAGGATCAAGGAGAGTTATGTGTCGATGCATAGCAACATGTGTCGACACATAGCAGTTAAAAATGCAATTTTTCCTTTATTTTACACTGTTTTTACATTGTCTTCATTATTATTAGATATGGTTATAATATTTAAGTTTCTACTTCATCCCCATTTGTAAATTATACCCCCACTCCCCTAATGATGTAATAGCTTAGGATTTTAATTTTCACAATTTACCACTTTAATATAAATTGTTAGTAATTAGGGTGTGTATGGCAAGATAAAATCAACTGTTAGAAAACCCTAATTTCAAACACAAAAATGCATACAATCAAACACACTATTCACATGTGCACCTATAGGGTAACCTTGCTTGTTGCCTCGGAAAATAGTCATGTCCCTCTAATATGGGCGTTTTAGCAAAGACCCTTGATAAAAAAGATCGTAGTCCCTCGATGTCCCTCGATGTTACCTTCAATAAATGATCTACTCCCTTACGAAAATTGCTAAACATCTCATAAGTTACCTTCTATGACTATAAGATTGACCCACGCTTGTCCCTTCACATCCAACGATAGGGCTTCTTACCAATCAATGGTAAGATAGTAACATCTAAAGGAGGAGGAAAGGAACAAAGACCTTTTAAGTAGGTAGGATACTCATAGTTGCTTGCTCACAAATCAAAACCATTTTCACACTTACACTTTCAAAACATTTTCAAAAATAAACATCTCTTTGAACTATTTTCAAAACCAACACTTTGTATACATTCTTATAGAGAAGAGAATCATTATAATGTTTGCTGAAACAAAGGCATTTTCAAAAGACTTTCAAAAACCCACCACAAACACATTTCAAATAAAGAAATTTTCAAAAGTGATCTAGCAAGCAACTACGAGCCCGTAGATAACTACGGATTAAAAGGGTGCTAACAACTTTCCTTCTCATAACCTACCCCCCGAACTCAAGAAAATATCTCGAAAGGTCTTTCCTGTTTTTTCACCCTTTCCTCTATTGGATAAAAGAAAAGTCGGTGGCGACTCTTGCTATCCGCAACATTTGCGATAAAACGCAAAAATACCCAAGTCAATTCTCCCGCCGTATGAAAATAATAATGTTTTGCAATTTGGAAATTATGTCATAGGGTTTGAGGTAATAGATGTATATGTTGAGCACAATGTAGAAAATCCTGAAATTGTAGATCCAAGTTATGTACCAACTTTGATGATTATGATGATGTACAATGGGCTGGTGTTAGAAATGCAAATATTGTTGGTGGTGAAGAAGTGAATATTCATAATATTGATGTCAATAGTGAAAATGTTGAAGAACATCAAAGTCCTATTGTTGGTGGCAATTGTGAACATGTTGAAGAACATCAAAGTCCTACTCTTGGTGAAATAATAAACATGTTAAGGAACAAGGAAATCCAACTGTTGGTGGAAATAATGAACATGTTGATAAAGGAATTGATGAGGATTATGTTGTAAGTGATGATAGTTATGAGTATAGTGAGTTTCAATTTACTAAGATTTCTGAGGAGATGGATTGGACTAAGTTACTACCCCTTTTGACCCTATGTGAGGTGTGTAGTGGAAACAAAGAGAAATAACCAAGTAATATGGATCAAGAAGAATGTGAAGATTCTGACTATTTGTATACCACTCATGGGAGTGCGATGATGAAGAGGAAGTGAGGTTTCCTACTCATAAGAGTGATAAGGGAGTGATTTTTCATTTATGGATGATGTTTACCAACAAGGAGGTAATAAGGGATGCTATCAAGGATTATGACATGGAAAATAGAAAAGTGTTCATTAAGAATAATGATTCAAAAAGGATGGTGATTTAATGTATGAATGGTTGTAAGCTATATGTGAGATTTAGAAAAAAGATTGGGTATTAGTATTGGAAAATAATGAGTTTTATTAATGAGCATACATACCACAGGACTACACACAACCGGAATGCAAAAATTGAGTGGCTTGCAAAAAAGTTTGCAAATAGCCTTAGACACAGTCCTTACATTAAACCATCAATTCTCATAGCTAAATCCATTGAGAGATGATGAGTGAAATTATCAAATGATAAAGCATATAGAGCCAAAAAGAAGTCAATGGAATTATCGCATGATATTGTAAAACGAAATAAAAAAACCATTGAAAGCCAGTCTAAAATTGCACAATGATCTCAAACACCTCAAGCTACTCAACATACTTAAGATTAGACGAATTAAGTAGTTTAGGCCTTTTTGTGTTTAATGAATTAAGACATCATGAACATGTTTAATGTGCTTTTATGTAATGAACATCTTTCAGGATGAGTTATATGTACTTTGGTTGTAATGAACATCACTTCTTATGAAATATATAAGCTATTTTGGTATGTCGTTGTAATTCTTGTTATTATGTTGTTGTTAGAAAAATGCACAAATTATGTAAGGACAATGACAAGCATATTGCAGGTATAATGTTTACAAAGTATAGGCAAAGTACAGGCTAACTCATACCATTTGGCATGTTAAATCATGCCAAATGCTAGCCAAACTCAGGCTACATGCAGGCCAAGTCATGCCATATGTAGGCCAAACTGAGGCCACATGTAGGCTAAGACATGCCATATATAGGTCAAATTCAGGCTAAATGTAGGTCAAGTCATTCCATATGCATGTCAAATGCAGGTCAAGTCATGTCATATGCAGGTCAAGTCATGCCATATGCAGGCCAAATGCAGGACACTATGCAAGTATTATGCAGACCTTAATGTGCAAGTCTTATTCTTTAAGTTTTGAAAATATCATAACAAACTAAATTCATTCATTAATGTTGAACAAACTAAAACAGACTTCATTCATTAATCAAATGTGTTACAACATTATAACTTGTTACAACATAATAAGCTAAAACCTAATCACCTAAAATCTAAACAACACAGGATTTGAACAAAAAAAAACACCTAAAACATATTTCATTAATTTTGAACCAACTAAAGCAAACAAAATAATGAAGGTGATCATCCAATTGAACTTCATTTGCTTCTCCAATATCTTCATCTTCATTTCTTCCTCTTTTGCTATGTTGGAGTAACCTTTTCCTTCTGTTTACTTAGATTTTTTAGTAGTGAAAGGATTAATTTCTTTGCCCTAGGATTTATCTACTCATCCAACCAAAAAAATGGCAACATTTTTTGTAACCTTGAACCTAAAAACATGAATAAAGATGAAGGAAGATGAATAAATGAAAAATCGTGAGCTAGGTAAAACATAATTACCTCAAAAAAATAGCTGAAATTAAAACATACCTTATACATCTCACATCCATAAAAACAGCGACCTGTATTCACACTCGTTCATGCCGTCATCAAATGAGAATAAATACCACACTTGCATTTGTATCTCAAACAATTTGATTTATTTTCATGGTTGAAACACTGGCTATTGCGATGTCTTACAATCAAGATGCAAAGAAAATGAGAGAAGAGGATGCAAAGAAGAAGAAGATGCGTAGAAGATGCGAAGAAGATGCAAAGTACATCAATGAAGATGGAAAAGTGAATAGAGTTTTATTTTCAAAATATTTTTACCTTAAATAAATATACAAACCTAAGTTTAATTGTATTAAATGTTTTCTAAATAATAATTTAATTTTAAAAAAATCAAAAAATCTAACATAGCGTCATTGTTGCAGTGCCATGTCATAAATGAGAAGATCACATGTGGAAAAGTCAAGAGAGACAAAAAAAGTCTCAAAGAAAGTAATATATAGGGACCAAAAAACTGGAATTTATAATGAGTGAACCAAAAAGTTAAAATCATTTAAGTAGGAGGACCAAATATGCATTAAGTCTTCAATGTATTATATTTGCTTTCAAAAAATTAAAAATAATAAATAAATAAATTAATTAAAAGAAATAAAAAAAACTCAATTGTGTAGCCATATGAGCATACCATTTAGACAACGCAAGAAAGAAATAATGTAAAAAAAGAAATAATTAAAGGATAAATAGTATTTTTTTTAAATAAGTAAAAGATGTATTTTTATCTATGTGTTCAAATAATTTTTATTTTAATCATATAATTCAAGATTTTAAAAAGTGGTTTGCCTCAAAGTATACAAATATGTTGATGTTGTTGTTCACCGTTTTGAATATAATAAATAGATAAAAAGTTGTTAGGATCGCGACAAAATGTTATGATAGTCGGAAAACATTGTTTCAGCTGCAAAACATTGTTATCCTAATGTAATAGACACAAAATTTATAGGAATTAGAATATGAAAGTACTAATCACATAAAATATTCCTTATAACAGTAAAATTCTAAGCTAAAATTTTGTTTTACAATGAAAATGGAATAACATGAGTAAGATGAAGGACATAGAATTGTAATTTTATTAAAAGAAAAAGTGCTTCTAATCTAGAGGTGAAAGAAGGAGACCATATCATCCCACAAGTTATGTGATTTAAATATTTTGGATCTGAAATATAAAATGATGGAGAAACAAAAAGGGATGTAAACTATCGATTCAAGATGGATGGATGAAATTGAGGAGGTCCTTGTAGGTTTTATCAGACATCAGTAAAAACTCTGATGTTGAGTGGGATAGAATGTTGGACGGTTAAGAATCAACAAGAGGATAAAGTATGTATAGCAAAGATGAGGATGTTGTTATGGATGTATGCAGTAGAAATTAGACGATATAAGACTAAAAATGAAAATATTAGAGAGAATGTTGGGGTAACACCTGTAATACAAAAGATGGTGAAAAATAGACTTATGTGGTTTAGACATGTAGAGAGAAGACATGTAGATTATATTGTTAGGAGAATAGATTAGATAGAGATGAGTCAAATAAGTAGAGATAGACGATGACCGGGAAAAAATATAAGAGAAACTATTAAGAAAGATCTCAAGATTAATGAATATGATATAAACGTGATTTTAGATAGAAAATTATGGTGAAATTTAATTTGTGTTGTTGACTGCAACCTAAGACGTAACACATGTATCAACCAAAATCTAAAATATTTATGTAATGACTGTAAATTAAAACCTTGATCTAATTACTCAAATATTCCTCTTAAAAATAATATAACATATGTATGTGGATGAAAACACTTCTATTTTTTAAATTTGAGAGGAGCGTATTTGCACATCCCAGAATAAATATGTCAGATCGAGACCTATAGTTGGCTTAAGAAGGATGGCAAGAAGGTAAGAAATTGTGGATACGTGTGTACATTTGCTTATTGTCCTCAGGACCAGGGGGCTAGGGTGCGTCCTATCTCCGGGTACTTACATCTGGCTAATTCTCTCTAGGACGCGACCCAACAGGATATAAAGGGTCATCGTGAGGACCCGACCGTAACTCCAGAAACACTCACCATTTATTAATCATCGGTCATTACCCTCAGTTAAGTGCATCTATGATGGCTGGCGGCAGATGTTTCTAGACAATGATAATGTGAAGAACTCCAAGGATGCGCCTTAAAGGAGGCTCTCAGAGGTATTATGGAGGATATATATATATATATGGGCTTCCGGAAGAGGGATAAGGAAGACACTCATTCTTGAGACAATACACACTGCAAGCGTAGCTCTCAAATCCCCAACCATACTTATAAAAAAACTACCTTTGAGGCTCTCCCTATTCTTATAGGGAAGCTAACCATTTAGTGTTCCTGCGCAAGAACATTTGGCCCCCACCATGGGGCCTTAATAAAACTGTCCTAGGCCACACAACAAACCATATTCAACCGAATTTCAACCGATGAGGACCCCCCAGATATGGCACAACTATTGAACATGATGGAGGCCCTTAGGAAAAAAAATGATACCTTGCAGGTGAAGAATGGAAAAACACAAGAATGGGGTGTTTGAATTGGGGTTTTTAAAACTTAAAATAAAAGACACGTTGGTTATCCTAGTTCGTTTGAACTCAAACTACTTCAGTCCGCCCGCCAAGGTGATTTCTCCTCTCTCAAATGAGGTCTTAATCCACTAATCAAACTTGATTACACAGATACAATGACAACTGTCAAAGTCTTCTTGAGTTTAAACCACAATCCGATTTTCTCAAGGTATTACACAGTAATATATTTGAGAACATGTACAAATATGTTTTCTAACAAAAACAGTATCACAAAAGTGATGTATTACACAATTGAAAAACAATAGATTAAAAGGTAGTAATATTTCTCTTTTTTAGTGCGCAACAAAATCGTCAACGATTTCTTTTTCACATCTTCTTTATATAGGCAATGCATGAGAGGTGCTTTTGGAAGGTTGATAAATAGTAGTTAATGTTCTTTCCAAACATATAAATTGTTGTCTCATTCCAGCTGTTACTATTGATTAGCCATGAATAAAATTTAACGCTTCAGAACATTCTTACTAAAGATCACATCAGAAGATGAATATTATCTTTGAGACTCCTTTACTTCTTTCCAGAATTTTACGTATCAGAATATCAGAGTTCTTGTTCGTAGCGTTAGTGTACTAAGAAGTTGTAACATCAGAACTTCTTTATTTATGCGTGTTACATAGATTTGCTTTCTACGTAAGATTTGTCAGATCAGAGTTTTAACAACGATATCTCATCTTATGTGCTTCTTACATCAGAACTTCCCTGCAAAACAAAATACTTATTTAAGGAGCATAATTGTTCTTTGTGTATTTGTTATCATCAAAACTCTTACAAGGATGTAGAACCAAACTATGTTCTAATAATCTCCCCTTTTTTGGTGATGATAAAAACTTGTATATTTTGATAGAATACTTAAATAACATAAAGCATTAAAGTCTCCCCCTGAGTTGGATACTCAAATAAAGAAAGAAATACTTCCCTGAGGATGTGATGATCAGAGTTTTGAGAAGGAGATTTTTGATGCATCCACAATTGTCCTCAATAGAAGTTTTTCCTGTTTTGCTTTCAGATGATCAAAAATAGAAGTTTTTGATATTCAAAATGTTTGAGACTGAGTCTCAATACTGTTGTATTCGAAATATCTTACTTTCTCCCCCTTTTTTGTAAAGAATTAAAAAGCAATAAAAACACTTATGACAATAAAATGCATTTTGTATTAAAAAAGAATCAATGAAATAAGCAACAAAATGAAGGAATTTTTTTTCCAGAACTAAGTTTAAGGAGGCGAAAGTCGTGTGAACGGGGCTTCCAATAAACTCTTAATCTGATTGTTCGATTCCTCTTATTTTCCAAGCATCCCCTTAATTTCCTTGCAAGTTTCATTCTGCTTATTTAAGGTTTCCATAAACACATCATTTTCTTTATTCAACTCATCCAAATTTTTTAGCATAATAGCAGATGAGGTTAATTCAACAGAAGAGACCACTTTTTCAGAGCAAACTGCAGCTGATTCTGACTCACGAGCTTCTTTGACTTTCTTTCCTTTATCTTGAAACAGGACCAAAGGAAGAGGATCAGAGGGTGGTTCATCACACTTTGATGTATGATGAGCTTCCCAAGGGGTGTTGTCCAGCAGAAGGAGTCGCTTCTTTACCTAGTGTCGTAGAACTTGATCCTTGAAGATTTTCAGGTGATCGCAGAAGTTATGTTGAGCAATTTCATAGCTAAGCTCCTTTAGTTTCAAAGATTCATAGTTGAACCATTTTCTGAACTGGTTCCAATGAGAATCAGAACTAGCTGGATTGAGATTCTCTATGCAAGCTAGCATTAGAGGGTTAACCCATTCCTGTATTTCTGTTTCAAAAATCAGCAAGGATTTACCAACATCTGCTTTGGAGATTTTTGGTTTTGGTTTTGGAACGACAATTTTCTGAGAGCTTGTGACGAGATTGTCCCAAGATTCTAAATTATTCTAAGGGGATCTTCTGGGTAGTTATTTAGAGAGGGAGAGTCATAAAGTATTATGGGCGAATTTGGTGAGTTTGGTGGATTGGATTGATAAGGTGATGGAAGATCTGGAATGGAGAGGCTCTGCGAAAAAGTTGATGGAATTATTGGTGGTTGAGAGGCCATGAGAGGGAAAGTGATGCCAGAGATGGATGTTGTGGTATCAGAATCAAGGTTTGGATTTTCGATTTGGGGAGCTTCAAACAGCGGATCAAATTGCTCAATATCAAAGAGAACTTGTGCAAGTTCAGGCTCAGTTTTGTCAAGATGGGTAGAAGGTGGATTGTTCAGAAGGTTATTTAGAGGTAATGAGGTATCAAAGTCAAGGTAAAAGTCATCAAAGTTTTGAGGAGATGGATCTTCTATGGGCTTTGGAGATGAAGGGTTTTCAGATGTTGATAACAATATTGATTCAATGATAGAAACAAAAGAAGGGTTACCTTTCTTTTTGGCAGCTTTGAGAGTCTTCTGAGAAGTTCCTTTTGCAGCTTCTTTCCTTTTTCTTGATTTTATGGGAGAAACTTCCAGAGGTTGTTGCCTTAGATCATGAATGTTGACATCTGGAATCATACTGTCACTCTTGCACACTTCCAGATACATGAGAATAATATCTGGAGAATAGTATGCTTGAGTGAAGAGAGGAAAATCCTTCAGAGGCACTCTTTAGGTGGTAATGACTCCCTTGGTGATGATTGTTGGATCCTTCTTAATAGTTTCAGTAATCTTCATCTTTTTCAGATTTTTGGCATTGAGAGGTTAACTAGCACAAGATTCCAGAGTGTTGTCTTGTTGAGCCTCAGTCAGATGTTCTATCAATCTATTTTCTGTCAGAATGTCTGAAATGAGTCTTCCCAGAGGGATCCAATCTCTCTTTGTTCTTTCTTCTTATCTTGGTTCTTTTACGCTGGTTGTTGTACCCCAAAATTTTCCCTCTTTTCATACACGCATATTATTGGAATTTTGGTTATGGAATAAAGGTATATTTATCAAGCTTCGTTAGGTTACAAGTGACGTTTATTTCGCCAACGGATGTTCTCAGAGTATTTTCCGTGCTGAAGATCGGTTCGTCGTTTTGCAATGATTCGGGGTTCAAAGATTCACAAGTCCAACCCGACGTGTCATATTCAGGTGTTCTTTCGCCAAGATATCTCTGATAACGTATTCTCAAATTCAAGTTCGGCTCAAGAGTCAATTGTTTAAAGAAGTTCTCCGAATGTGTGAGTTTTCACGAAGAAATGTGATGAAAAAGCGTGCTGAAAGTGCAGTTTTTACGCACAAAAAAAATCATAACTTGAAGATCGTGGCTTATTTTGAACCCGTTCCAGTGGCTAAAATTCTGTCTTGACGTCATCTATGTATTCATCTCTCACGGCTAGAAGCCAATTTCAATCAGAAGGTCTTAAAAAATGTGGATTTATTAAGTATTTTCATACAGAAAATTTGTGACAAAAGTTTATTTGCGTCATGTTCATAAAATCATAACTTGGTCGATTTTCATCATATCAAGCTGGTTCTGGCGCCAAAATTTCACAAATTGAGTTGGCTAAGTTTTCACAGGAGGTTTTGAGTTCGAACGGTATCCAAAATGCCTTAGATTTTGGCTCAGAGTGCGCATGACGCGCCGAAAATCCTGAATATTATTTTATCTGGGTCAAAACTTCGAAAATTCATAACTCGGTCATTTTTTATCGGATTGGGCCCATATTTTTACACAAGGTCACTGACTCAGAGATTTACAACTTTTCTTCAGAAGTAAAGACCGAGTTATGCTCCAATCAATACCAGTTTTTTATTGAAGAACGTGTCAGAGTCGACACTGGAATCCAAAATAAGTTTGTCTGAGCTAAAACTTCAAAAATTCATAACTAATTCACCGTTTATCTGATTGAGCCCATTTTTGGACAGGAGATAGTTTTCGATGTTGGCTACATTTTATATTCACATTTCAACTTCAAAAATTGCAATTAAGCTCCTGCAATTTAGCCTGGAACATGACAGACTCAAGTGAAGATTGGAGGCCCAATTGCATATTCAAAGCCCATTTTCTTTGCTCTAATTTCTATTATATAATCTCATTCTTTTCACACAAACGGGAGGAGAAAAAAAACCTTTGTCACAATCCTGTCAAAATATCAAATTCTTTCAAGAACCCTAAAACCTTGAAATCCTTATTACAAACCTCCATCTCACTACAAACAAGTCATCCTTGTTACAAATCCACATCTCACTATTTCTCCAGTAAGGGTAAGGCTGTTTTGATCTCCATGATTAAAAGGGTGTAGAAGCATTCATACATGCCATATCGGTTTTAACATTATTTTTTTTCTTCATATATTTGCTTTATTTGTATTTCATGATATAGTAATTAATTTAATGTGTTCATGAGATTCAACACTGCAGATTTAGACAGGGTCCCATGCAGGGTTATTACAAAATACTGAGGCCAAAATAGAACAACCACCAATGCACGACTCATGGCAAGGAAGGCATCCTGAGGAGGTTAAGGGCGTGGGTTCAACAACCACCCCTATTGGTTTTGGTTTTCTTCCTTTCTATTTATCCTTTTACCTATTTTTATTCTTTCTATTTAAAATCTTTTTCATAAAACTTAACATTTTTCAGAAACCTTTGATTTTTCATAATAAACTCGAATAATTAATTTTAGGTTTTTTTTTAATTTTAGGTTTTAAATTAATTTTTGATTCAACACCCACCCCTGAAAATATGTATAATTTTGCTTATTTTTAAACCTTTGTACATCATTTCTTTCTCTTTAATATCTTCCTTAAAAACTCTAAATTCATATAAACTTTAATTTTATTTAAATCAAAAAACCTATTAATTGGTAAACTTAAGCTTTTTTAAAAATCCTAATTAATTTAGGTTTTAAATTTTTTTATTATTATTAACTCTTTTTTTATTAACTCTTTAATTTAATTAATTAACTTTTTTTCTGCAAATTAGGAAAACAATTAGGTTTTAGGTTTTCTTTGTAAATAACCCTTTAATTAACCATTTTTTTAAGAAATTAGGATTATATTTTTGTTTTAGTTAGTAACTGAATTTTTGGCTTTTTTTCATTTATTAATAAATTAAGTTAATTAACTTTTTTTATTAAAATTAGTTAGAATTAGGTTTTTTAATTAACTTAAAATTATTTTCTACAAAAAACACCAAAAACATTAACTTAGAATTTTAGGTTTTAATTTTTCCTTAATTTCTTTTTATTTATTCTTTTATATTTTAATTTCTAGGAAAATTGTATAGGTCGCATTATCAATGTAATAGCGTAGATTTATCTTTTCTCGCATTTTTTTTATAATTATGTAATTTCTTCCGGGATGTAATAGTAATTAGGGTTTTAAATTCTGCATCTTTATTTTCAGTCCAAGATAATTATGTATCTGCAAAAACCTTGTAATAGCTAGAACTTTAAACTTTCCACATTTTATTTTCACAAACTATAAATTGCTTAGATGAATAACTGAAACAAATCACTCACACATATTCACTCTTAGGGTATACTCTCACTTCGGTTGCCTTCGGTAAACAATCATTAAGCATAGGGTGTCTTAGTGGTTGCCCTCCTGTCTAAAAAGATCAAACGTACCATTCAAACGTTGCCTCGGAAATGTTGCCTTGGAAATGTTGCCTCGAATAAGATCTTAAGACTCTAGGGTTATTACTAAGGTATCCTAATATTACTTTAGCGATCGTACGTCCCTTTCGAATTGACCCATACAAATTCCAACGACGGTGCTACCTATTCCTCAATAGTAGGATAGCGCTGTCTAAAGGAAACGAGAATAGAAACGATCTTTTTTCGAGTAGGTAGATGCTAGTAGGTACTTGCTCAAATCAAAACTTTTCACACTTATACCTTTCAAAAAACAAATTTTCAAAACACTTCGTCACACTCTTGAGGACTGATACAAGGGTTATCACGAAGTAAAACATTTTCAAAGCAAGCACATACACAAGCAGTTTTAAAAAAGATGAGCAAGTACCTAAGAGCCCATGGAAAACCATGGATAGAAAGGGTTCTAACACCTTCCCTTTCTATAATCTACCCCCCGTACTCAGAAACATCTCGAAAAAGGTTTTTTCTGTTCTTTTTCCTTTTCCTGATTGGATAAAATAAAATTCAGTGGCGACTCTTTCTTACCGTGACATTTTGTGAACAAAAAATGCAAACCGGTATTAACAGTCGGTTCTGCCACCGTATCACACTAGTCTTCAGATGATTGAACCGAAGATGTGGAAGATTAACTTTTGCTTTAGTGGCGATGATGTACAGAAGGTACTGCTGATCAATATTGATGTAATCTAGAGAACTTATAGGCTTCCTGTGATTGATGCAACCTGTAACACCCCAATTCTACCCCAAGCAAATTATGCAATATAAATCAGAGTTATAAAATTTCATTCATACAAACGAATCAGGACGTCACAAATTCTTCTAATAAATTCATTGCATTCATCATGGATATATAACACTTTTAATAAAACATCGGATGAACTAACAACATAACATGTTTCATTAAATATTCATCAACTAGGCAGCGGAATTCTTCAATAGCATCTTTAAATAAAACAGCAACTTCGAAACATCTCATATTTAGTAAATAAACAATTTAAAGTTCAACAACTAAAAATCAGCAATCAAAAATCAGCAAGCATTCATCCCCCCGAGTATTACATATCAGAGCAATGACACCGACTCGATCTATTGAAGGTATACGACCTTCACTCTCGATTACCTGCACGTTACCAACATAAGAGCAACATTCAAACAGAAGGGGTGAGATATCTAACAATATAATAAAGCGCATGATAATTAATATATTAAATTAGATCAATAATATCACCACTTCTCATCTCATAATCAACAATAATTACAGCATATATACTCATTCATCAACATCAAATATGTAAGTCTCAGAGTGCCTAAGAGGGGGGGGGGGGGTGAATTAGGTCTTATAAAAATTTACTCGGTTTTATGAGAATGCTTGGTAGTAATTTTTGGTTAAGTATTTGAAGGTTTTGATTATATCTTTATCTTTTCTCGATTATGGTGATGAAAGCGATAAATGCGGAAAAGTAAAGAACACGGTGATATATCCTGGTTCCCCTCACAATCCGAGAGTACTCCAGTCCCCTTTCCAACACGAAAGAGATTTCACTATAGTTAGAATGATTGTACAGCCTATGCTTACTATCTAACCTATAGGGTGATCAAAGGTTCTTAACACCTTTAAGACCAAACAAACACTAATGTGAATGAAGAACAATCCTCTTCAAATCACAACACTTACTTCCAACAATCCTGGATAGTAAGGGAAAATCTTTAAGTAATACAATGATTAATTTTGAAGTATATGGAGAGCTTTATCAATCTTCAATTGATCTTCTTCTTCAAGATAAAAACAATTCTCAACAATGTATATAAATGTTCACAATGTATGAATGAAACTTGAAATGATAATGAAAGTGTATATGGCAAGTTTCACAAAATTATGAACACATGAAAGTATAATTTCAAATGTGAGTAAATGAGAAAATTGTTAATGAAGAAGGATATTTGTTAATTTGAAAATTGAAGTATTGAACATTGAACATATATGAAAATGTTATTGTGTTCTTGTTTTGAAAATCTGAAAAAATCTGCATTTTATAAAGTTGTAAGAACCTCTTCATTCATGCCAATTCATATGAAAAGTTGCAATGCATTCATGAAAAGATACCACTTGAAAAATGTTCAAAAAACAAAGTAAAAGCTGCATTGGTTCGCTAGGAACCGGTTCCGACACTGACAGAACCCGGTTCTTAGTGAACGTTATAATTTGGAATTCAAATTTATCACGCAGGAACCGGTTCCCCTATTGGTACAACCCGGTTCATGGTACAAAAACCAGGGACATGTTTTTTGAGAAAAGCTGGAACTCGGTTCCCTGTTAGGGAGGAACCGGTTCCTAAAGGTTTATTTTCAAAAATACATTTTGAAAGATATTTCAAACAAAGTTTTTCTTGATGTTAAAGTTATGGAATATGTATATGTTAATGAATGCATATAGTGAACATCTATATTCAAGGTTTTAAGAATTATTTATACCATATTGACATTTGATGATTTCTTTAATAATTCTTCAATAATCTTCAAGACTTTAATTTGATGTTGATAAGCTTTTTGCACATCCTTTGAAACTTGATGTCCATGTTGTCTTCATCAAAACACATGCTTTAAATATGACTTGAGAAGCTTGCAATTACAAAATACATTTCATTATTCATTCATATAATGCGACTCAAAACTATGCAAATGCATGTGGTACCATTGGAGCAGAACTCCCATCTCAAAAATCTAATCTGCCAATTAATAGAGGCATCAACAAGGCATAGCCTTCATCTCAAAATTTTCCAATCCAGGACATCTCAACGAGCATAAGCTCCATCTCAAAAATGCAATGTATGCGACTCAACATGAATGTAATAACACACCAGTTAACAACATCTCAAAACACATCTCAAAACAGCAACATCTCAATCATCTCAAAATGACAACATCTCAGTCCTCTCAAACAACAACATCTCAATCATCTCGGAACAACATCTCATAAACACTCAGAACAACATCTCATAAAAATATCAGAACAACAACATCTCATAAACATCTCAATCATCTCAAAATAACAACATCTCATAAACATCTCAAAACATCTCAATTACAGCATCTCATAAACATATCAAAATAATTTATTAAACATTACTTATTTATCAAACATCATTTGTTCATCATAAATTATCAAACACCACTTTAATAACCACATCTCACTAATAACTCAGTTGTATATCAATACTACAGTAATCCCTACTGTTATTCTGCTACTGTACATCATTATTGCCACTAATCCTACTATCATAATTCTAACAGCATCCTCTAACATCTCATAACTCATCATCCTGCCCAAACTCCAGCATAACGGTCATCTACGGGAATTAATCCTAAGTCCTAAATTATTTATTGGGATTACACTTCTTATCCATCATTTTAATCCTCTAGAATAGAGTTCATCGCGTTAGCTAATCAACGTTTCGAACGACATCTCAAATAGCATCCTAAAACTCCAGTTACAGCAATTACAAGTCAATTCTGTCAAAAACCAGACATTATGTATCGACACGAAACTCTATGGATCGACGCATAATGCTTCTTCTGCACAGCATGAGTCGACACATCCTCTTCATGGATCGACTCATCCTGCTTCAAATCACAGCATGTATCGACACATGCACTTACCGATCGACTCATCCTAAGTCTTGTAACTAACATGTATCGACATAAACCCTCTATGCATCGACTCATCCTGAGTCCAACATCCTTCATGTATCGACACATCCAGCTTGGGGTCGACACATCCTTTGACAATCTGCATAATTTTTCTATGTTTTCTACTGTATTTTGCTACGGGAAGCAAACTACAACCCTAAAAACATTATTATGATCATGATAATTTGTCACCTAATATTACACTTTATTACTCCATTGATCAAACAACATAATAACATTCTTATTCATCAAAAATTCTTCAAATCTTCATCATACGTCATTCATAATGCAATTTATGCAAGAACAAACAGCAATTACATGTAACCCCATATATCAAACATCATGAACCCAATTATAAAGCCAGAACCCCACCCTTACCTTGGATTGAAGGTCGCTCTACAATTTCCGGGTTGAATATTTGTTCTTGCCGTTTCCTTCAAAATCCAGTAGCTTCACGTTCTTCACAATCCTTATTTCTCTTCTTACTGCTTCCTCCTTCTATTCCTTCTCACAAATAATAATATAACCTAATATTATTATATTATTCTTATTGGGCTCCAAACCTACACCCCCTTATTACTTATACTCACACCATAAAGGCCCACATTAAATAATATTAGCTTCCAACATTATTTCACCACATAATAATATAATACCTCAAATATATTATTATTTCTCCATTTAATAAAATAAATCCAATTTAATAACACTTCTTCACAATTATTCTAAAAATAATTTAATTAAATAATTAATTAAATTATGGGCGTTACACAACCCAAAATTATTTTAGACCAAATTCTGAGGTAATTCTTCAGGTCTTTGATTTTGTTGGACGGGTGTCCAGAAGTAAAGATTTCCTTTGATATCTTGGTTAGGTCAGAAATTTTGTCAGCCATATCATTGCATCACATACCTCCACCGACGTGACATATTAGTTTCCCAATGATATCTTCAGAGATGATGATTTTATTTCCCATTACGAAAGATGTAACCTGATGATTTGAAGCCGTGGCATGGATCCAGAATTCTTTAACAAGTTTTAGAAAAACTGGACCTATGAGGCGATCAAAGTACTTAGTCCATCCTTGAAACTCAATATCACGGATTAAATCATACCCATTTTCCTTCATGCTTACAAAATCAATAATGAGCGCACACAGAACTTCCATAGAATTAATGGGTGTAAGGAGAGTTCTCGAGGGTTCGACGTACCATTCTGTTGTTGAAGAGGAAGAATCAGGAATTGTTTGAGAACCTTGAGAAAGTTGTTGAGAGGAATCCATTTGTTCACACAGACTCTTTTAAAGATTTTGAAAGATCGAACAAATTAAAGAAAAAAATTGAGAGTGGAAGTTTGATAATGATGGTGAATGAATGAAGTATATATAAGAAAATAGAAGTCTTAATTATAAAGATAATGATTTAAAGAAAATGGTTACATGCATTTAATGATTCCTGAAAAGGGGTATAACATGAAGATATGGAACAGTTATCGATTTGACTCGAGCCTCAATGCATCAACTCAATGTTTCAGTCTCTTTATTATTTGAACACGTGTTCAGCCTTATAGGAGCACCGTGCGTATAGAGTTGGCATATGTTGATATTGTGAACAACATGTTTCTATCTTTGAAATGAACCGTTTTTTGAGAATGTTCAGATCTTCTAGATAGATCCTGATACAACTTTCCTTCTTATTTCTGAAGAACTATTGAGCAGATGTTCACACAAAGAAAATTAAAGCATAAAATTTGGAGGGTTAAAGTATACAGAAACAATACTATCATTCTGGGCATAATTTCTGCCGAGATGTTTCAGAATGAAGTTAAATCTATCTTCAGAAAGGGGTTTAATGAACACATCAGCCCATTGATGGTCTGTGTCTATAAATTTTAATGAGAGAATTCCTTTCTGAATATAGTCCCTAATAAAATGATGTTTAATTTCTATATGCTTAGCCCTAGAATGTAAAATAGGATTTTTTGAAAGACAAAAAGCAGAAGTATTGCCATAGAGGATAAGAATGTTACTCTCATATATGTTAAAGTCTTCAAGTTAACTTTTCATCCAGAGCATCTGTGTGATGCATCCAGCTACTACTATATATTCAGCTTGAATAGTTGACAGTGCATTAGTGGATTGCCTTTTGCTGGACCACGAGATTAGATTGTCTCCCAGAAATTGGCAGCTACTGGAAGTACTTTTTCTTTCTATTCTATCTCCGGCGAAGTCAGCATCATAATACCCTACTAATTTTTATTCTTTGGATTTTCTATAGCAAATACCAAGATTATTAGTACCTTTCAGATACTTGAAAATTCTCTTAACGATTGTTAAGTGAGATTCTCTAGGATCTGATTGGAATCTAGCACAAAGACAAACTCTATACAGAATATTTGGTCTTGAAGTTGTTAAATATAAGAGAGAACCAATCATACCTCTTTTGAGATTTTGTTCTACCTTCTTACTTACCTCTTCCTTTTCCAGAATGCATGTGGGATGCATAGGAGTTTTGGATGTCTTACATTCTGACAGGTCAAATTTCTTCAGAACTTCTTTGACATACTTACTTTTATGAATGTAGGTTCCTTTTGGAGTTTGATTGTTTTGGATACCCAGAAAGAACTTGAGTTTTCCCATCAAGCTCATTTCAAACTCTGCCTGCATAAACTTAGCAAATTCTTTTCCCTAAGAGGCTTTAGTAGATCCAAAAATTATATCATCTACGTAAATTTAACAAACCAAAATGTCATTTTCAAATAGTTTATAGAGTAAGGTTGTGTCCACCTTCCCTCTGGTAAAATCATTTTCTAACAAAAAATTACTTAGTTTTTAATACCAAGTTCTAGGAGCTTGTTTCAGACCATGTAGGGATTTCTTGAGTATATAAACATATTCTGGATGTTTTGAATTTTCAAAGCCAGGGGGTTGGTGCACATAAACTTCTTCATCAATGTAACCATTTAAAAACTCACTTTTAACATCCATTTGATAAAGAGTGATGCCAATATTTACTGCAAAAGAAATTAAAAGTATGATAGATTATAACCTGGAGATTGGAGCAAAGGTTTCTGTATAGTCCATCCCTTCTTGCTGACTATAACCTTGTGCCACCAGTCGTGCTTTGTTTCTGACAACTTCTCCTTGTTCATTTAGCTTGTTTCAGAAGACCCATTTGGTTCCATTGATGTTAAATACTTTTGGTTTAGGAACTAGATCCCACACATCATTTCTTGTGAATTGATTTAGTTCTTCCTGCATTGCAAGTATCTAGTCATTGTCCAGAAGTTCGTCAATGGAAGTTGGCTCAATCAGAGACACTAATCCCATGAGAGATTCTTCAGAATTTATAAATGTATATCTTGTTCTGATTTAGTCTTCTTTCTTTCCTAGAATCATGTTTTCTGGATAAGCTAATCTGCTTCTGGATTTTCTTTTCTTAATGGGTTCTTCAGATGTTGTTGTAATGTTTGTGACATCCTCTTATTGATATAATTGTGATTATTTATAGATAACTTCCGATGTTGTGTCCTCAGTACCTATAAATTCAACTTCTATATCTGTAAAAAATTTACCCTGCTTTGACTTTTGGGAGCCAAGCTTATCATCAAATCTGACACGGATGGACTCTTCCATAATTTGTGTTTCTGTGTTATATACTATATAACCTTTTTAGCATTCAGAGTATCCTAACATGAGAAACTTTTGTGTTTTAGAGTCAAACTTGTTCAGATGTTCTTTAGTGTTTAGAATAACACAAGTACATTCAAATGAATGGAAATAAGAAATGGTGGGCTTTCTGTTCTTCCATAGTTCATATGGAGTCTTATCTAGAATAGGTCTTATGGAGATTCTGTTCTGAATATAACATGATGTGTTAATTACTTCTTCCCAGAAGTTCTTAGAAACGTTAGTCTCGTTGATCATGGTTCTGGTCATTTCTTGTAAAGTTCTATTCTTTCGTTCTATAACTCCATTTTGTTGAGGAGTTCTAGGACAAGAGAAATCATGAGAGATGCCATTCTCATTAAAAATAATTGAAATTTTTTGTTTTCAAATTCCCCACCATGATCATTTCTGACTTTAGCAATTCTAAGATCCTTTTTTTTAACTTTGTTACAGAAGGTAAAGAACACAGAGTGTGACTCGTCCTTGTGTCTTAAGAACTTTACCCCTGTCCATCTGCTATAGTCATCCATGATCACTAATCCGTACTTCTTGCCACTAATGGATGCAGTTTTCACTGGTCCAAATAGATTTATATGCAGAAGTTCTAATGGTCTAGAGGTAGAAATAAGATTTTTTTCTTTGAAAGAAGGTTTTACAAACTTTCCTTTTTGACATGCTTCACACAGAGCATTTAAGCTAAACTTTAGGTTAGGAAGTCCTCTGACCAGATTGAGTTTGTTAATCTGAGATATTCTTCTCATACTAGCATGCCACATTTTTCTGTGCCAGACCCATTGCTCATCGTTAACAGACATTAGGCATTTTACATTCTGACTTTTTAGTTCAAAAAGTTTTATTTTGTAAATGTTGTTCTTTCTCTTTCCATTAAAGAGGATAGATCCATCTTTCTGAGTAACTGCTTTACAAGACTTTTGATTGAAGATTATATCATAACCGTTATCACTTAATTGACTTAAGGATAACAGGTTAAGCATTAATCCATCTACTAACAAAACATTATTTATAGAAGGAAGTGTACCGTTACCAATAGTTCTAGAGCCAATAATCTTTCCTTTCCGATTGCCTCTGAAACCTACATAGCCTCCAAATTTAAGCTCCAGTTTTTGAAACATATGCTTTCTTCCCGTCATGTGTCGAGAGAATCTAGAGTCCAGGTACCAAGATTGGTGTTTCAATTTTGCTGTTAAAGACATCTACAACATAAACAATTTTGTTCTTAGGTACCCATATGTTTTTGGGTCCTTGTTTGTTAGAGTTACCAAAATTCTGTTTGAATTTTGGTTTAGAAGAAAAAGCATTACTAATATACTTTATGTCATATGTATGTCCATAAGTGAAGTGAGATTAAAGGGGTGTGTGTTTTATGACTATATCCTTAACTTTATTTGTTTGAGATACTTTACCCTTATATCCTATATCCCTTTTCTTCCATTTCTTCTAACTCCATAGATCATTGAAGCCATCTTGCTCTTATATATGTTTTTAGCGAGAAATTTTTGAAAGCTATGATCATATTATTTTATGATTCTACCAGAGTTACTAGAAACTTCTAAGCCATTTTCTTTCTGAGCTTTTTGTAATTTATTTTTAATAACATTATTTTCATTTTGAGTTTAGAAATGGTTTCTTTTAGCTCAGAGTTTTATGTTTTAAGTTTCTTAGTATCTTCAGAGTCAGATACTAGATCCTTTTTGAGGTTCTTGTTTTTGACACGAAGTTGCTGATATCTTTCAAGAATTTCTTATAGACTTTCTTCTAATTGAGATCTATAAAAGTTAAAGAATACCTCTTTTTCCTCTGAGTCTGATTCAGATTCAGATGATCTGGTGTCATCTGATACGTTGGCCTTTAAGGCTATGTTGGCTCTTTCATCTTCTGATTCTGTTTCAGCTTCAAAAGATTCTGAGTCATCCCATGTTGCCATAAGGCTTTTCTTCTTTTCTTTAAAGAACTTCTTTTTAGGTTTTTATTTTTAAAGATTTGGATAGTCGCTTTTGTAATGACCTTGTTCATTATATTCGTAGCAAACAATATCTCTCTTACTTGATTTTCTATATCCAGAAGATGGTTCAGAATGATTCCCTGTTGTTCTGGGAGTTATGAACTTCCTTTTCCTGTGCTTCTACAACAGACACCACAAGGTTCCAACCACTACCTTGTTTAATGTTCGACAGGGGAAGACAGAATCCTTGTGAGAGTACTTTTCTAGATTCAATGAAGAAACGATCAAAGTCTCAAACCCTAATCAGGAGTTGTTCATGGGAGCATTTCAGCACGGTTTACGGGCTGGGCAATTCAATGAGTCCCTAGCTCAGAAACCAGCCTCCAAATTGGAGGAGATTATTAACATAGAAGATTGTTACATCAAAGGAGAAGAAAGTAACCGGGAGATATGCTCGAGAGACACTATTGAAAAATCCAAAAACAAGGAAGACGGGGCAGGGATATGCCAAGTATCATCCCAAAATGCTGCTCAAGAATGTTCCCGTGAATGTCTTGGGGAAAGGACCTTTAAGAGACCTAATCGTAGACCCTTGGTTTTAGACGAAGATTTGACTCTGTTGAATACTCGGAGGGGCGGGGCGATATACTATAAGAGGTTGGCCACTTAAATCTGATTCCGACAACACCATCCCGTTCTAGGGGGCTTACATTGTGATGGGAAAGGACGTCAGAGCTTTATGTAGTTATCACTGACTTCGGGTTCACCACACCGACAATTGCCACTAGCAGAAGAAAGAGATTGAGGCGCTGATACCGAGAGGACATCTCCCGTCCTATGTGAAAGAAATAAGTTATAATCTGGGAAGAGAGATTCTCGAAGGGATGACTTGGGACCAGAGGATCCTTCTCACAAGAAGTGAAAGGTCCAGAGGAAGTACATGAAACAAAATCAGCCCATCATACTCTCAATACCGTTGCTGGAGGTGGAGAAATGTGTTTAGCTGGGAAGATGTATGTCCGGGTTATGATGCACATGTCAGAGGAGTCACTAGTCAGACAAGAACGCGACCTAAATCCGGTGAGCTTCTCCAAGCTCGAAGTTGTGAGAATTCCTGCCCATGGAAATTATATCATGGTTATTAAAGTCCATATCTGTGATTGGAGCGTGAAGAGGGTATTTCCTGACCCAGGAAGCTTAGCTGATGTTCTATATTAGTAAGCTTTCAAAGGAATGCAGTTTGACACAACTGATTTGCTACCCTTCAACATCATCTTGGTCAGATTTACAGGAGAGCAGTTGCAAGTTCTAGAATACTTGTTGTTGTACCATAATTTTTGCTCCTAAGATCCCTTCATCATATCATATCAATTAAATCACAACAAGGTCACACACAAGGGTTTAGTTCTTCTCCCTATCTTTAGCTTTTTCTCTAGGAGGAATCACCAAGCACCTTGAATTGTATTTTATGATCATCTATGTTTTGTATTAATTATCCTTTAACTAATAAATACAATGAGTATTTGTCCCAATTATTGATGTTGTAGGTGAAAGCACAATACATTTGATCAATATTGATCTAGGGATTCATGAGTTCATTTCTGTGCCTTCCTCAGAAAGGCTTCATTGAGATTCAAGTCTCATCATTAAAGATGTTTTGAAGTGATATCATGCAAACTATTTTATGATTAATCACGCCTCAAGTTGTAAAAATTAGTTCAAAGGTACAAGAGTTGATTGAAGAAGTTTGACTCAAATAGACAAGTCTTTGATTTCAATGATCACAAGTGCATATCTTCTTCAATTCTCAAGATTTGGAAGTGGTTTTGGTTTCTATGGTTTCTCCTTATCATCCTTAACAACTTATAAGCATATAAAAAAGGTATTGGTGCAAAAAGGTTGGTCAAAGTTGCAAAGGTTTCCCAAGGCATTTTCTTGCTCTAGGAGTTAGGGTTTTGAACTTTAAAGGGGTATATCTTGCTCATCATTTAGTATTTTTGAACGATTCCAAAGACATCATTCTCTTCAAATGGTTATTAATAAAACACTTCAAAATTTTCAAGGAAATTTTGTGTGGAAGAAACTTGATGATGAAGAAAGATTACAAGTCCTCTAGATGAACCCTCAAATTCCCTTATGTAACTTCAAATGATCATAACTTGAAGATGTGAACATCAACCTTTCTTTTATGTACAAAGTTTGAAAATGGATGGAAGATGCCCTAAGGATGCAAAAGATTATAGGTCATTTCATGAATTTTTTCCAACTTCAACAAGTCATAACACTCTCAATTTTTGGAGAATTTGAATGGTTCAAGTTTAAAAATGTCATTCAAGATATCTATTTAATTCCATCTTTTTTGGTCAAGAGAAAATTTCAAGTGGAAAGCCATGTTTGAATGCAAGACATTACAAGTCATTTTTGAAGAAAAACATAGAAAATTTTCTAAGTATAGAAAGTCAACCTCTTTTTTTCCAACTTTGACTCATTGCAACTTTCAGTTCAATCAATCATTTGATCCCATTCTTTTCACATTTCAAATCTTGTAACCCCATCTTTCTAAGGCTTCAAGAATCATGCCCTAAGACCCCTTGAGTTGAGAATGCCATTGTTTTGAATTTGGCAATTTGAAACTGAATTTTTCACCAAGGTAGAAACTTGAAACCTTTGTTTTGGCTTCTAATCACAAAATTCTCGGTTTCTTTTGCTTCTAATTATGTTTATTGAACTTCTAGAAGTGATTAGTGCATAAAAACGCAAGAATCAGATGAGTTTTGATGCAAAACAGATCACACGTTGCTCGTGTATCAGGTTCACACGATTTTCCTCCAAACTTCATTATTTCACATGTTTGAGCATCCCATTTGATTCCCTATAAATAGTGGGTCATCCCTCATTAATTTCCTCAAGCTTGGAAATCCAGAATCACCCTGCCAAACTCTCTCTTGAACTCAATTTTCTGTAACTTTGAATTTTCTCTTACAACCTTTCTCAATCATTTTTCTTTATCAATTCACCTTCCTTGAACCTCACTGAAGCTAACAGAAGAAGAAATAAGCTCTAAAACTCCCTAAATCGTGCTAGCTAAGTCTAGTTTCAGAGCTCTACAACTTAACTTCAATAGGTATATTACTTCACCAATTCTCTCAAACTTTGATACTATTGTGAATCTCTCATCATCCTGGTAATAGTCGCAACACTTATTTTCAACTGGAAGCATGTTTTGATCATGAAATTTCAAATCCCTTTTCAAAACTTCTTTTAAAAACTGACTGAGCTACAATTTATATAAATTTTTCGCGAATGTGTGGTTGTCTTTGTCTTGATGAGACAAAGCGAATGACACCAGTCTCGTGTTCTAATTTTACAGTTTGAGGAACCTGGTTTTGAGTCTGGCTGGAAGTTGAAGATGACCAACGTGTTATCCTTCATCCAATAAAAGCGTGCCATTTGAAATTTTCAAAAATAAGATTTATATTTGATGCAGTGCTTTATTCAATAATGACCATGATATGCACATCGCGCCAGATCTCTTAGATTTGATTACTAACGCGTTTTTACTCTCATCCATTGGTCCATATATTTTTGACTTTATTTTATTTTCTGATTTTTATATTTAAATTGTTTTAAACTTCAAAAATTCATAGAAAATTCATTTCAACTCCAAAAAAATCTGAAAAAATTATGAAAATTACTTTTTCTTTTTCGCTTTTTGATTTTTTCCCCACAATTTTATTGTGTTTTGGTATTTTAAATAATTTTTCACTTTGTTTGAATTATTTTAAATGTTAAAAAAATACTTTTCTTCATTTTTAAATTCTAGAAAAAAGTCGGGAAGGATCCAATGAAATTTTGACAAATATTGGTGAACTCATTTATTTTTTATTTCTGACTTTGTTTTTTTTAATCATTTTTGGTTTATTTTACCTACTTCTTTTAATTTTAAAAATAGTTTCTGACTTTAAAATATTACCAAAAATTTTATAAAAATATTTAAACTCATTCCTGATTTTCCCATGGTCTAACTTATTTTTTCTTGATTAGTTTGAATATAGTTGCTAATTTTCTCTCTTATTTCCATTTTATAATCATTTTAAAAACCTTTTTTTTCTTTTATTTTAAACATAATTTTATTTTGTATATATTTTGGCTGATCCTGGAATAAAATTTTGATCATAAACTTTTTTAACATCATTGGATCCATGGTGTTGAGTATAACTCCATAAAAATAGATGAATGATTTTAATAATAGTTTGATTAAATTTTTTGGTTCAAATGTGGTTTATTCATTTCCCCTTCCCTCTTCATCTTATCTCATTCTTATTGTACCAAATGTAATTGGAGCATGATTTACATATCATGTCTCAAAACATGAGGCGCATAGATTGCTATTGACCGACCTCAAAATAAGTGCGACTTCTACATAAGCCCACTTACGATTGCTTAACATAGCGCTAAAGTTTGTCCCGATTTGAGAAAATGATCATTCGTGGCCCAAACCTATGTTTGCAAGCCCAAGTATGTTAATTTGAACCCTTTGATCCAATAATCTTGAGATCCATTCTTAGGAGGATTTGGTTCTACCAATCCTCTAATGGAATTTCAATAATTTTGGTCAAAGTGGATCACTTAAACATCATTGATCATTAAGTGTTATCTTGAAAATTATAAAATGGATGATATACTTGACAAAGAGAAAATGCAACTTGTTGTTGAGAGGCTTTGGTTCTACCAATTCTCTAATGAGTTCCAAATGCAAGTTTCAAGATGATCATCCAACTAACCACTAATTTTTTAACAATTGACTTTACTTTATGCTTTTATTTTATGCTCTTTACTTTATGTACCATTAACTTTAACATTTACATTTCATGTTATTTTAAATCTTTGCTCACAGGGGCATTTAGTTTTATGTCTTTTTATTTTGCTCACTTGAGCTTTTCACTTTCTTTTTGAAGATACCTAATAACAAACTTAAACCCTAAAAAACTTTATTGTTACTTGGACTACTTGGTTACTATCCTTGGCGTTATGAAGATTGTCAATTTCTTGGACTTAGGATTAGAAGTTGTGGCCTATCTTGGAACCTTGTGACCTCAATTGTCATTTTGTCTGGAGCTCTTGGGGTTTACCCCGATACATTGGGTTGCTTGTTTGTTTTGTGTACATGTTATTCTGGTTACATGCTTTGTCTGTGATCTTGAATTCATCTGTGTACAACTATTACTCTGCCCATTTTTATGAAGACTTAATGTAAATTGAAGCTTGGTTTTCTTAAGAGTTTTATTAATTGTTAGCTTGGTTTCAAATCCAAAGGATGGAATTCTACATTGACTCATTATGTCAAGTGTTAGCTTCTTATTGGTTAGATGGTCCTTTTCCCTAACTTTTACCTTTATGCTTTAGAATAGTCTCTTCATCTCCTCCCATCTTCTTTAATTTCAAAAATATTCTCTCTCTCCTCTTGAAAACTCTTCTTGTTTTAAAACTTGAACCACTTTCATAATAAACTTGGGCTTAGGTCCATGCATTTTCAAAACCATTTTCTTAATCAAATTTCAATCAACTTAACAATACCTTAACATTTCTTGTGAGAAGACTAAAAGTCAATCAATCTCATTCAAACTATTTTGCCATTTTGGCTTTTATCTTTAAAAAAATTTCTCAAAAGATTAGACTCTTGTAAATCCTTATAGTGATGCAAACAACTATACTTTTACAATATGTAGTGAAGTGAGATATTTTCCACTTGGATTTTGAGTGAGGCATTGTTTATTTTAAAATACAAGCTATATCCTCCACTTTGAGATGACGCAAATTCTCCTTTCTCATAAACATGGGTAGTAAGTATGTTTTCTTACTCAGATATGACGGTGATGTCTTATCTCTTAAAAGTAACCAACACACATGTGTTTTAAAATTTTTAAACAGGAACTACGTGTGCCCTGATCCCCTATTGCACGGAAGGTGGTATGTAGGCACTAAAGGTTCGCAACCGCGGCGGATGAAAAAATCATAAAAAATACTTCTTTTCATCCCCACAATCTATTTTTTATACAACATTTTATAGCCAAAACATACAAATTTTACAAAGAGGTTCTTGTGGAGTACCGTAGATGTTTAGGGTGTTAATACCTTCCCTTTGCATAACCAACCCCCTTACCTAGAATCTTCCCCCCTCTTTTGGGTTATTCACTCTTTTCCCATTCCTTTGGAAACAATAAATCATAGTGGCAATTTTTATTTTTATCTGTATAAGTCAAGTCAATTTAATGGCTTTGTCTTAACATTTCTACCGCTACAGAAAAAATGGCGACTTCACTGGGGAAAGGTCAACCTCTTGTGGGTACATCCCTAAGTGGGTTGAGCCTATCTTTGTTTATATATGTACATGTGCTATTGTTTTTTATATATTATATGGTGTATATATGTTTGTCTGGATTTTCCTAGTTTTCAGGGTGCTTGGTGATTTCTCATAAGTCCTATACCCAGACTTGGGCAGACTTAAGATAGGACGAGCGGTATAGTCATGTTAACTTTGAGGGAGTAATCACAAAAAGGGAGGCATGAGATCCCTCACTCAATGGAGGCCCCTTTGACTGTAGTGTCATTTACCGAGTAATCAAGAAGACATACTGCTTTTGACCTGGGAGCATGCTGAAACTGAGGAGCGTATAATACCTAACCTATCTTGGCCTTTTAGGTTTAGTGCAAAAGCTATGAAGGAGTAATCCATAAATAGTTGTCACACCATACTATGCTCGGATGAGTTTTTCTTGAGAATATTACTAATTACCAAGTTATTCTGGAAGCTGGTAATATCCGAAGGAAGGATGTAGACTCTGAGAACCTCTAGAATCTTGTTCAGTAGGTGATAACTTTTAGACCATACCTTATGGGTAGTACCTTCAACCTTATGCTCGTGACGTGGAACTGTTATACCCCAATTTTCCCCCCTAAGATCCCTTCATCATACCATGTTGATTCCATCACAATAAGATCACACTAGGATTCTTGGTTCCCCTCCCTATATTTAGCTTTGCACTTCGAGGAATCACCAAGCACCTAGAATTGTGTTCTTTTATGATCATGAATATTTTTTGTCTTGATTTCTTCTTTTAATTAATAAAATGCAATGTTGGTTTGTCTTGCTTGTTATCCATGTAGGTAAAGGCAATGAGATTTTACAAGTTTCCCCATAGGTTCATGAGTTTATTTCCATGCCCTAGTCAATAAAGCTTGAGAAGTTCAAGCCTCACCATTGAATTTTGTTTTGGAGGAAATGGCATGTCAATCTTATTTTGGTTCACCATATTTCAAGATTATCAAATTTGATCCAAAAAGTACAAGGGGTTGATTGAAAAATAGTCATGTTTGGACAAGATTTTATTCCCATTGGTCACCAATGCATATTTCTCTCAATTCTCAAGATATGGAAGTGGTTGTGGTTGCTATGAGTTCTAATTATCATACTCAACAACTTATATTTACAAAGAATTTGTTTTGGTACGAGAAATTTGTTCAAAATTGTCAAAGTTCCTCAAGGCATGTGTCTTAATCTATGAGCTAGGGTTTTGAACTTCAGAGGAGTATATCTTGCTCATCTTTTGGTATTTTTGAGTGATTCTAAAGACATCATTATCTTCAAAGGTTTAATAAAAAATCATTTCAAAATTTCCAAGGAGTTTTCATGTGGAAGAAACTTGATGAAGAAGAAAGATTACAAGTCCTCCAAATGAATCGCCAATTTTCCATGTGTGACTTCAAATGATCATAACTTGGTAAATTTTTATCACCTTGAGCCCATTATTTTTCCACAATGATCTTGAGGATTTGAATTTTATCCCTTCTTTTATGTTCAAAGTGAGAAATGGATAGAAGTTGCCTCAAGGATACAAAAGATTATAGGTCATTTTATGAAATTTTGCCAACTTCAACAAGTCATAACTTTCTCAATATTTGGATATTTTGAGTGGTTCAAGTTTCAAAATGTCATTCAAGAGATCTACTTCATGCCATCTTTTTTGTTCAAGAGCAAATTCTAAGTGGAAGGCTATGTATGGATGCAAGACATTATAGGACACTTTTGAAGAAAATTTTGAAATATTTCTAAGTATGGGAAGTCAACATTTTTTCCAACTTTGACTCGTTATAACTTTCAGATCAAGCATCCATTTGTCTCCATTCTTTTCAAATTTTAAATCTTGTAACCTCGTCTTTGTGAATCATCAAGAATCATGCCCTAAGACCACTTGAGCTGAGAATGCCATTGGTCAGAAGTTGGCACTTTGAAACTGAATTTTTCACCAAGTCATAAGTTTGAAATCCTTGATTTGGCTTCTAAACACTTTGATTTTGCGCGTTTATGCGTCTAAACATGTTTAATGAAGTTCCATAAGTGATTAGCATAGCAAAACGCGCGTTTTGGATGAGTTTTGATCAAACTGGAAGTCACACTTTTCTTGTTTGCAACTTCAAACGATTTCCCTCCAAACTTCATCATTTCACACGCTTGGACATTCCATTTGATTCCCTATAAATAGAGGGTCATTCCCCATTCATTTCCTCAAGCTTGGATAGCCATGATCACCCAACTAACCACTAATCATTAATAATTGACTTTATCCTTTATTCTCTTATTATATGCCCCTTTTGTTTTTATGCACTATTTACTTTTAGAATTTAAATTTCATGCCATTTTTATCTTTGCTCATTTGAGCATTTACTTTCTTGTCATTTTTATTTTTCTCACTTGAGCTTTTTTTTCTTAAGATACTTAATAATCAATATGGACCCTAAAAATATTTAATGAAGCTTGGACTATTTGGTTACTATCCTTGGAATTATGGAGCATTGGACTTCTTGGACTTAGGATTAGAAACCTTGGCTTATGTTGGAGACCTTGTGACCTTAATTGATATTTTGTCTGGAGCTCTTGAGGTTTACCTCAAGACATTGGTTTGTTTGTTTGTTTTGAGTGCAGGTTATTGTGATTACACCATTTGTTTGTAATCTGGAATTCACCCGTATACAGCCGTTACTCTGCCCAATTTTTGTGAAGTCTTAATACACTTGAAGTTTTGTTCTCTCAAGAGGTCTAGTATCTTTTCTTGCTTGGTTTCAATCCAAATAATGGGAAATCTACCTTGACTCATAATGTCAAGTATTGGCTTCTTGTTAGTTAGATGGTTCTCATCCATATGTTTTACCTTATGCTTTAGGATAGCTTCTTCTTCTCCTCCCATCTTCTTTAATTTCAAAAATCTTCTCTCTCCTTTTGAAAAACTCCTCTTGTTTTTTTTTTACTTGAACCACTTTTGTAATAAACTTGGACTTAGGTCCATGCATTTTCAAATATTTTCATAAATAAACTCCAATAAACTTAATAATACTTTGACATCCTTTTTGTGAGAAGACTAAAAGTCAATCAATCTCATTCAATCCATTTTGTCACTTTGGCTTTCATCTTTAAACTTTTCTCAAAAATATTAGACTGTTGCCAATCCTTGTAGTGATGCAAACAACTATACTTCTACAATATGCAGTGAAGAGAGATATTTTCCACTTGGGTGATGAGTGAGGCATTGTTGATTTTAAAATCTGTCATATCCTCCAGTTTGAGATGATGAAAATTCTCCTTTCTCATGATTGTGGGTAGTAGGTATGTTTTCCACACGGACAATGACAATGATGTGTTATCTCATAAAATTAACCAACAGACTTGTGTTTTTTTTTAAATTTTAAAGAGGAACTACGTGTACCCTGATCCCTTATTGCACGAAAGGTGGTACGTAGGCACTAATGGTTTAAAACCGCGGCGGGTGCAAAAACCGTAAAAAATATATTTCTTTTCTCATCTCCACCATCTATTTTTATACAACATTTTTCATAGCCAAAATATACAGATTTTACAAAGAGGTTCCTGCGGAGTACCGCAGATGTTTAGGGTGCTAATACCTTCCTTTTTTCATAACAAACCCCCTTAACTTGAATCTTTCCCCCTCTTTTCCCATTCCTTTGAAAATAATAAAGCGCGGTGGCAATTTTTATTTTGATTTGTATAAGTCTAGTCAATTCAATGGCTTAGTCTTAAACATTTCTACCGCTACAGGAACCTATGAAACCTATGTTTGTGATCTTGTATGTGATTGTTGCATCATGCATTCATGCACCCATGAGCATCTCTTAAAGACATTTTATTTCAAGGGACTTAAAAGTTGACTCTTTGTGAATATCCCAGGTACTTTTTTAATATGGATTATGGAAAAAGAAAGACCAGAAAGTACAGTTTCAAAGATCCCAAGATACATGAGTTGATGAGTCTGATTCCCGAGATTGAGTGTCCTGCAGATTTCCAGAGGAAGTATGGGTCCATCATTTCTCTCTTGAAGCTCAGGATGAATGAGGTTATTTTATCAACTTTTTCCTAGTTCTATGATCCGATGTATCGATGCTTTACTTTCCATGATTATCATTTGATGCATACACTAGAGGAGTATTCTTATCTGCTGGGTTTGCCTATTACCGATTGTGTTCCTTTTACTGGTTTGGAGGGGGAGCCAAAATCACATGAGATTGCTGCTTTGATCCATTTGGGAAAGTTTGAGATTGAAGCCCACATGACTACCAAAGGAGGGATTAGAGGTATACCAGCTCAGTTCTTATTGGAGAAAGCTCGCTACATTGCTAGGATGAAGAGTATAGTTGCTTTTGAGTCCATCTTTGCTCTACTCGCTTATGGGTTGTTCTTACTTCCCAATGTAGACAAATTTGTTGATATCAATGCCATCAGGATCTTTATGATAGGGAAACCGGTTCCTACATTGTTGGGTGATTCTTATTACTCTATTCATCTTTGGGATTCTTCTCATGGAGAGATGGTCATCTGCTGCACGCCTTTGTTGTATCAATGGTTTACTTCTCATTTACCTCAGTCTGATGCTTTCTGGGATGTCAGGAAGGAACCTCGTCGGGATCTGATGATCATGGAACTTACTCATTCAGATATTTTTTGGTATCATCAGGATTACCATGATGTAGAGATTGTCGATAGTTGTGGTAGTTTCCCCAATGTACCTCTTCTCAGTACAAAGGAGGAATTAACTATAATCTTGTTCTTGCACGACGATAGCTTGGATATCCAATGATGGATAAGCCAAATAGTATTCATTTGAGTATTTTCTTCCTGAAAGAGGGAGAAGACCATAAGGAAGCTAAGGAGTAGATTTTGAAGGCCTGGCGTCATATTCACAAGAAGAGTAGGAAGGACTTGGGACCTAGGGGGTTGTTTCTATGGAGCCTTATCTGTAGTGGGTATAAGCAAGAGCTATTCATTTGAAGATGCCATATTCTAGAGAAACACCTATGCTTGATATCTTTGTGAAGACCACTCCTCCCCTATTGGATGAGTTGGAAGAGCTCCAACTTTCTTTAGTCAGGATGTAGCAGGAAAAAGAAGCTTGGAAGAATAAGTGCCAGACTCTAGAGGTTTCCTACCGAGCAGACCTGAAGGAGAAAGATGACTTGATTAAGATTCTTGAGAGTCGAGCTGTAGAGACGATAGAAAGGAAAGGAGATTTATTTTATCCTAAGCCTCAATCAGGCCCTAGTTGCTCAGTTCTTGATTCAGATGATTGGAAAGAGGTCGTCACTAGATATGCAGAAGAAAACCAGAGGTTGAAGGCTCAGATTACCAGACTTACAGGGAAGCGTCAGCGTGTAGAGTGATCTCCATCAACTTTGATTTTTAGGGTTTTAGACTTTATTTTCATCTTGTACTTGGGATTATTGAAACTTGTACTAAAAAAGTTGTAATCCATTTTGAAGTTATTATAATAAAATTTTCAGTATTTCAAATGTGTTATTACTTAGATATTTTCAAAATTGTCTATAAATCTTTAAGTCCCTTGAAATATTAATAATAAAATGAGTCATGTGCATTGCACATCATGCATCATATTATGCATATTATTTGCATTTTTTGTGCATATCCAGGTGACTTACTGAGCTACTTAACTTCAATAGCAATTTGTCTCAATAGTACAATACCCGGGCTAATTTCAGAAGGAAGACGGATAACATAGAACAAGAGAATCGCGAGCTGCGTGAGGAAGTTTCTTCTATGAAGGCCGGTATGGCCAATCTCAATGCTCTAATGGAATATCTGGTGGCTGCTCAGAATCAGCCATCGATTGTTCATCCTCAATAGACAATGGTTACTACAGAAGCTCCGATTATTCCTGTTTCTGCTACTCTAGTTGTTCTTCAAAATCGTATGCCTTCGGGATATCCTTGGGGAATGCCAGAGAACTTTACACCAGAAGTTTTTAATCAGGATCCTCAGATTTCTCCGCTTACTCATACTGATGTTGCTCCAGCACCTCATGTGGTACACGTTACCCCTGATGATAGAAACGAGGTTCATTATGCTGCACCTCCCTCGATGAACATGGCGCTATTTGCTAATGATGAAGTGTATCGCCCTATTCTTCACCCAAGTAAAAGCTTGGGTTTCTATGATCGAATGGACAATTTTCAAGACTAGTTTGATAAGATGCAGAGAGAGTTGAAGGCCCTCAGAGGAAAAGAGTTGTTTGGGCAAAATGTGACTGATATGTGCTTGGTTGCAAATGTGAAAATACTTGCAAAGTTCAAAGTACCGGAGTTCGAAAAGTACAAGGGAAACACTTTCCCTCGTGCTCATTTGGTTATGTATGTAAGGAGAATGTCTACTCATATGGATGATCAACGCATGTTGATTCATTTCTTTCAAGAGAGTTTAACTGGTGCAGCGTTGAAATGGTACATGAGCCTAGACAGTGCCAATATTCATTCTTTTAATGACTTGGGTGAAGCATTTATCAGACAGTAAAAATACAATGTGGACATGGCACCTGACTGTGATCAACTCAGGGCCATGGTCCAGAAGGACAAGGAATCATTTAAAGAATATGCACAGAGATGGCGTGAAGTAGACGCCCAAGTGATTCCTCCAATGGAAGAAAAGGAGATGACAAAGATTTTCCTGAAGACACTAGGTGCATTCTACTATGAAAGTATGGTGGCGAGTGCGTTCAGTGATTTTACTGAAATGGTAGGAATGGGCGTCCATTTGGAAGAGGTTGTAAGACAAGGTCGTCTGACAAAGAGTGAAAGTTCCAACAATGTGAAGAAGCCATCATATGGATTTGTTAATAAGAAAGAGGGAGAGACAAATGTTATTAAAGAGAAAAGGGTTAATACTTCTAGAAGAAATCATCAGCGCCATCAACAGGTTTCCTCGGTAACTCTGGTTGTAAATGCGGCTCCGACTACAGTTGCTTATCAAAGACCAGCCCCTAAGGGAAGTCAATGGAAGAATCAGAAAAGAGAGCCTTTTGACTCTATCCTAGCATTGATCTAGAAAAGTTGGTCCAGACTAGGCCACCTCCTGCTATACCATCCCCTTTACAGTGGTACTACAAGGAATATCAAACGTGCGCTTTCCATCAGGGTGCACCAGGGCATAATGTAGAAAATTGTTATCCTCTGAAGTTCGAGGTATAGAAAATGGTTAGATCTGGCCTTTTGTCTTTCAAGGATGTCAGTCCTAATGTAAAAGATAATCCACTCCCAAAACATGGAGGAGCGAATGCTATTAACATGGTTGCTGGTTGTCCAGGGGATTTCCGCACTTATGATATTAACTTGGTTAGAGGAGACTTGGTAAAGATGAATGCAGACCTTTACGAGTTTAGTTACTATACTCATGACCATGCTGGTTGTGGTATCTGTAGTACTAATATACAAGGTTGCGATAAGATAAAGGCTGATTTGCAGGAGATGATGGATGAGGGCCTCATCCATATAATCAGACCCATGGCAGAGTATGAGGAGGAAGTGAACATGGTCTTTGGATGTCCTGGAGAATTCATGATCTTTGATGTGGATCATATGAATGATGATCTCGTACAATTGCATGCTACTTTCTGCCATATGGCTGGTCAGGTAGAGCACCATTACGGATATTGTCGAGTTTACTGCAGGGACTCCCGAGGATGTTCAATTGTGAGAAAAGGTATTCAGTTGTTGTTGGATAATGGAACTATCAAGGTTTCAAGCCAAAGAGATGATTACCATGAGGTTAATGAGATTGAGGTTTTTTTGGCTGAGGAAGAATCAGATGTTGAATATGCTTCCATGGATGAATTATTTTCCTCAGATGAGAGTATGTTCCATGGCGATGATTCTTTAATGTCAAGATTTTATGAAGAAGGTGTGAATGTGATTGTGTCGTATTTCAGTGATTCTTCCCCTGTTGAAATTGAATATTGTAGCAAGTCAGTTGTTGCCCCTGTGGTGATTTTCTTTCCAGGGCCCGTTCCTTACAAATCAGACAAAGCTCTACCGTAAAAATACAATGCTACAACTTTAGAGAATAGTGTGGAAGTTCCCATCCAGACTTTGTCTAGTGTTGGAAATATTGTTGAGACTAGTAGAGTGACCCACAGTGGTCGTGTATTTGCACCGGTTGTTTGAGGAAATGATAATACTGGTAAAAAGGTTATAGAAAGTAATGAGGATAAGAAGGCTGCATGGGAATCCAGTGTTACTACCCTGGAGAAGGATGTAGATGATATTTTGAAGATAATCAAAATGAGCGACTACCGAATTGTGAATCAGTTACTGCAGACTCCTTCAAAGATATCTATCTTATCATTGTTGATGAACTTTGCTGCCCATAAAGAATCTTTAATGAGGGTGTTGGACCAGGCCTTCATGGAGTATGACATGCCATTAGATAAATTCAGCAGTGTGGTAGGTAATATTACATCATGTAATAACTTAAGCTTTTGCAATGATGAATTGCCTAACGAGGGGAGGAACCACAATTTGGCTCTCCACATATCCATGAATTGTAAAAGTGATTCACTATCAAATGTGTTGATTGATAATGGATCCGCCTTAAATGTGATACCGAGGACTACGCTGATGAATTTAAAATATCAAGAGGCTCCTATGCCCCCAAGTGGTATTCTTGTCAAAGCTTTCGATGGGTCAAGGAATTCGGTTATTGGGGAGGTTGATTTGCCTATTCACATAGGCCCGCATCTGTTCCAGATCACTTTCTAAGTCATGGATATTGTACCCGCATATAGTTATTTACTTGGAAGACCATGGATACATGAAGTAGGGGCTGTCACCTCCACTCTACACCAAAAGTTGAAATTTGTGCGTAAAGGCAAAGTGGTTATTATAAATGGAAAGCAAGCATTGTTGATATCTCATCTATCATCTTTCAGTATTGTAGAAGCAGATGAAGCTGCTGTGGGGACACATTTCCAGGCTCTATCTATTGATAATGTGAGAGAGAATGAGAATTTTATGGCTTTGTTCAAGGATGCTCAGTAGGTTGTGCGCAATGGTCCAAGTAAAGTATGGGGACAAGTTTTTGATCCTCCAGTGAACAAGAACAGGGCTGGTTTAGGATTCTTTTCCTAGAATGGCAAAGGTGAAAGTTTTAAGTCAAAGTCTACTATGAGAAGCTATCATGATGTTTTTCGCAGTAGAGGCTACCTCCATCCAACTGTTTTTGGAGTTAATGATATTGAAGAGGATGGAGAATATTAGGAAATGCCGAATTATGTGACTCTTGGAGTCAGAATCCAGAACTAGGTCATTTATGATGTTCCCTCTTGCATCCATGTCTCAAAGTAATTTGTTTTTTTCTTTGCAAAAAGCTTTCATTCTACCCAAAATGAAAGTTAATATTGTATGGGCTCATCTGCTTGCTTTGATCATTAAAATCATAAATAAAAATTGTCTTTGATTCTAAACATTGCGTCTTTTATTTTTCTGCTTATTCATGGAAAATGGTAATAAAAAAAACCTTTTGAGTAAAATAATAATTGAAAATAAATCGCATAATCACTTGATATATGTGTCAGTTTCTAAAAGCAACACAAACCGTATGTAAAAATTAATTAATAAAACAGTTGAATACAATGACCTTGCACCCTCTCCCAACTTTGAATATCCTGTGTTTGGGAATGAAGAAGAAGAATATGATGAGATTCCAGAAGAGGTTTCACGGTTTCTCGAGCACGAGGAAAATTCCATTCAGTCATATAAAGAGTCATTGGAAACAATCAATTTGGGTTCAGAAGAAGAGCCAAAGGAAGTTAAGATTGGAGCATCGTTGCATCCTAATGTGAAGAACAGGTTGACTAAACTATTGAAAGAGTATGTGGACATCTTTGCTTGGTCTTACCAAGATATGCCAGGTCTAGATACTGATATTGTGGAACTTCATTTTCCTTTGAAGCCAGAGTTCCCGCCTTTCAAACAGAAGTTGAGAAGAACTCGCCCTGATATGGCAGTAACAATAAAAGAAGAAGTCTTAAAGAAGATAAATGTCGGTTTTCTTGTGACATCAGTGTATCCTCAATGGATATCCAACATTGTGCTCGTACCAAAGAAAGATGGAAAAGTCTGCATGTGCGTAGATTACAGAGATCTAAATAAAGCTAGTCTGAAAGATGATTTCCCATTGTCGCACATTGATATGCTGGTTGATAGCACAACAAAATTTAAAGTATTATCGTTCATGGACGGATTTTCCGAATATAAATAAGAATGGCTCTTGAGGACATGGAAAAACCAATGTTTATCACACCCTGGGGAATATTTTGTTACAGAGTGATGCCCTTCGGGTTGAAGAATGCTGGTGCAATGACCAGAGGGCTATGACAATCATATTTCGTGATCTGATGCACAAGGAAATTGAGGTATATGTTGATGACATGATTTCCAAATAATAAACCGATAAGGGAATGTGGATGATTTGTTTAAGTTATTCTAGCATTTGAGGAAGTATTGTCTCCCCTTGAATCCAAATAAATGCACCTTCGGTGTCCAATCAGGGAAATTGTTGGGTTTTATTATCAGCCAGAAATGGATTGAAGTTGACCCAGATAAGGTCAAAGCGATCCAAGAAATTCATGCACCAAGGACTGAGAAGCAAGTTAGAGGCTTCCTTGGGCGTCTGAATTATATTTCCATATTCATCTCCCACATGACTGTAACATGTGAACTGATCTTTAAGTTGCTAAAGAAAGATCAGGGTTGTGTGTGGACAGAGGATTTCCAGAGGGCATTTGAAAGTATCAAAAAATATTTTCTTGAACCTCCTATCTTTATCCCTCTCGTTGAAGGAAGATCGTTGATCATGTATCTAACAGTGTTGGATAGTTCGATGAGCTGTATTTTGGGACAACAAGATGAAACAGGAAAGAAAGAATATGCCACATACTACCTCAGCAAGAAATTTACTGATTGTGAGTCACGATATTCTATGTAGGAAAAGACATGTTGCGCTCTGGCCTGGGCGGCAAAGAGGTTGCGGCTATATATGTTGAATAACACTACTTGGTTGTTTTTAAAAATGGATCCAATTAAGTATATTTTAGAAAAGCTTGCTCTCGCTGGAAGAATTTCCCGCTCGGAAATGCTGTTGTCTGAATACGACATTAAGTACCACACTCAAAAGGCCGTAAAAAGCAGTGTGCTTGTGAATTATCTTTCTCACCAATCGGTAGATGACTATCAATCTGTCCAATTTGACTTTCCCGATGAGGATGTGATGTTCTTGAAAGCAAAAGATTATGATGAACCTTTTCCTGGAGAAGGACCAGATCTTGAACCTCGCTGGGGCATGGTATTTGATGGAGCATTGAATGCTTATAGAAAAGGAATTGGTGTGGTGATCATCACTCCACATGGATCACACATTCCTTTTACTGCAAGGCTGACATTTGATTGTACTAATAATATTGTAGAGTATGAGGCTTGCATTATGGGCCTCGAGGAGGCCATTGATCTTAGAATCATGGTTCTAGATGTGTATGGTGATTCGGCTTTGGTTGTTAATCAGCTTAAAAGAGAATGGGATACTCGTCACTCTGACTTGATCCCTTACAAAGATTATGCTAGAAGACTATTACCCTTATTTAACAAAGTTGAATTCCATCATATTCCAAGAGATGAAAATCAGATGGTAGACGCTTTGGCAACTCTGGATTCTATGTATCAAGTTAATACTTGGAATGATGTGCCTCGTATTACGGTACAACACTTGGATAGACCGACTCATGTGTTTACAAAAGAGGATGTGGTAGATGAAAAACCTTGGTATTTTGATATCAAGCATTTTCTTCAGACTCAAGAATACCCAGTTGGTGCATCAAATAAGGATAGAAAGACATTGAAAAGGTTGGTGGGAAGCTTTTTCCTCAATGAATATGTACTATATAAAAGAAACCATGGCATGGTCTTGCTCAGATGCGTTGATAGACACGAAGCACACATGTGGATGCATGGGGTTCATGAAGGTTCATTTGGTACCCATGCCAATGGATATTCAATGGCGAAAAAGATGCTTAGGGCAGGATATTATTGGATGACAATGGAATATGATTGTTACAAATTTGCAAAGAAGTGCCATAAATGCCATATTTATGCTGATAAAATTCATGTTCCTCCAACACTTCTCAATGTATGTCTTACACATGGCCTTTCTCTATGTGGGGTATAGACATGATCAGAATGATTGAACCAAAGGCGTCAAATGGGCATCATTTTATCTTGGTGAAAATTGATTATTTTACCAACTGGGTGGAGGTAGCTTCATATGCTAATGTCACTAAACAAGTGGTAGTGCACTTCATTAAGAACAACCTCATATGTCGGTATGGTTTCCCAAGCAGGATTATTACCGACAATGGCTCAAATCTGAATAACAAAATAATGACTGAACTTTGTGAGGAGTTCAAGATTGTCCATCATAATTCATCTCCCTACAGGCCAAATATGAATGGGGTTGTTGAAGCGGCCAATAAGAACATCAAGAAGATCATCCAGAAAATGGTTGTTACTTATAATGACTGGCATGAAATGCTCTCTTTTGCTCTGCATGACTATCGAACATTTGTACGCACTTCAACAAGAGCAAACCCCATTTTCTATTGTGTATGTCATGGAAGCAGTGCTCGCCATTGAAGTATAGATTCCCTCTTTGCGCATAATAATGGAATCCAAGTTGTCAGAGGTTGAATGGGTCCAGAACAGGTTTGACCAGCTGAATTTAATTTAAGAGAAAAGAATGTCGGCTTTGTGCCATGGTCAATTATATCAAAAGAGAATGAAGAAAGATTTTGATAAGAAGGTCAAACCTCATGAATTCAAAGAAGGTGACCTCGTACTTAGGAAGATCATGTCTTTTAATGTTGATTATAGGGGCAATTGGACTCCTAATTTTGAAGGCCCATATGTTTTCAAGAAAGCCTTCTCTAGCGGTGCACTAATTCTTAAAATAATGGATGGTGAGGAGTCCAAAAGGGCGGCTTAGGCAAAAAGGAGCGTCTCGGTAGGCCGAAAACCAGAAAGGGTGGTCTAGGAAAAAATTATAGACATATACAGAATAAATTTTCCCGGTAGGTTAAAAACCCGCAAGGGCAACCTAGGAAAAAGTTAGGGATTTTCTGGCAAGTAACTGCATCAGACAAGACTTGATCAATGGAGCAACAATCTTCTTGGGTTTTACTACTCTTTGACTTAAGTTTCGGCTCAGGAATTCAAAGTTATTAGGGGGAATAGTGGTCATTGTAATTCAATGTATCTTTTCTAATATATGTTACCATTTTCCAAAATTTGTAATTATCTATGGAGTCTTTCCATTCGTAGACTACAATTATATTAATAAAGTTTGAGCCTTTTATCCAATTCTTTGCAATTCTTATTTTATTCGGCTTATAAAGACTTCATTTATTATTGATAGTAATGATCAAAGAAAACAGATTAAATAAAAAATAATATTTTCGGAAATAATTTATAAATTACCTATTGCTCTAGATTTTGTGATACAAGGAGAACAAAATTAGTGGCTTCAGGAATGGATAGACTCAAAGGTTTTCATGATATGAAGACTCTGTCCAAGATTCCCCAGTAAAGGCTTCACTCATATAATAAAGGTCTTTTCTTCCCGTGCATGCTTAGTAGGAACTCATTATCAAAGCATCCCCTTTCAGTAGTAATAGCATATTGTTTGTTTGCTCGGCTGTCAGGCAAGGGCAATGTCTTATTTAAGAAGTATTGAAACGGCTATCAACTTTTTAGGTTTTCTCTCGCCAAGTGCTGGATTGGATTTAAAATCCCCATAAGTTTTCTTGCTATAGTGTTTAATTTCTTGAATTCCCCAGGTGGAGTTGAGATGATATACTTTGAAATTGTTGTCCCCATGAGGCTTTATACTTTCTCCCCAAGGAAGTCGGTGCAATTATTAATCTCAGTATTTCAATGTCTCCTTTGATGATATAATATTACCCTCCCCAATAAAGTCAGTATGTCATTCCCAACTGATGTCTCAATGATGTGATATTGTTTTCCCTAGTAAAATCAACCATGGCAGAAGTGTGAACTTCGAACATTTTGTTTCCCTCGCTGAAGTCTGTGTGGTTTCCCTGGTGAAACTTGGAGGAAGATGTTATATCACCATGTTTGTGTTAACTTACTGTTATTAATCTTGTTCCTTCCCATTGAATTTATGCTTTGAAATAGGATTTTGTTTCCTCGGTTGGTGCTTACTATCTTAGGGAATTTCCATCTGATTTATGAGTTAGCCGAGTATTGATTGCACCCATTTTTGGTCTTGTGTGTACCCCTAATGTCATGTGTCTGTTTTGTCAGCATATACATGGTAACATTCATACTTTCATACCAAAATCATGCTTAATCATTGCACATTTGCATTTTTTAATATCTTGTTGGTATATTACCCTGTTTTGCAGAGTTGTGTTACCCTCTCTCCAATAGAGTGTCAACCTTAAACAGAAAGTGTATATTCCTTCAACTTACCCACTGAGTTATCCCTCATGGAAGAATTTTGTTTCAACCTTCTTTTCACCTTATTGTCTGTATGGAATGGGTTTCTCCCTTGGGTTTATTTCTCAAGAGATGTATTTTGGTTGACTGCTTCATTCTGGTTATTTCTATCTGGGATGGGTACCCTCAGCAACATTATTTTTTTGGATTTCGGCAAGCTTTGAGCTTTAGTTTGAGAATGTGCATTTATTTTGCATGATATGATTTTATCTTTTCAGTAGGGATTTATTGGCATTTCTCCAAGAGTTCCATCTCTTTCCCCAGGAAACCATATTTCTTTCTTCAGGAAGTCTTTATTGCAATTCCTCCTCATAGCAACAAGTGGCATGTCTCTTTATTTGAGCAACCTGTACTTTCCCCAGTGAATCTGATGGCTCCCAGAGAAGATTCAGATTTTGTTACTCTAATGGATGGTAGCCTTGTCATTATGGAAGGTAGTTCATTGTTGATATTTTTTTACTCCAATGGATGGTGGCCTTGTCATTATGGAAGGTAGTTCATTGTTGAGATTTTGTTACTCTAATTAATGGTAGCCTTGTCATTATGGAAGGTAGTTTGTTGTTGAGATTTTGTTAATCCAATGGATGGTAGCCTTGTCATTATGGAAGGTAGTTTGTTGTTGAGATTTTGTTACTCTAATGGATGGTAGCCTTGTCATTATGGAAGGTAGTTCGTTGTTGAGATTTTGTTACTCCAATGGATGGTAGCCTTGTCATTATGGAAGGTAGTTCGTTGTTGAGATTTTATTACTCCAATGTATGGTAGCCTTGTCATTATGGAAGGTAGTATGTTGTTGAGATTTTTTCACTCCAGTTGATGGTAGCCTTGTCATTATGGAAGGTAGTACGTTGTTGAGATCTTTTTCCGATGAATGGTAGCCTTGTCATTATGGAAGGTAGTTCGTCGTTGGGATTTTGTTGCTCTGTAGAAGTTCATATGTTCATAGTCAGGAGTTCTTAATACATCTTGAAATTTACTGGTATTATCTTACCATTCCTTTCCCTGGTGGGTTGAAGTTACTTTTTTTCTTTTATTCCCTCAGTGATTGGTAGTTCATAAGTTATCTGTCGGTCACCGTTATCCTTCACTCTCTCTCCATGATTTTTTAGTTACCGATGCTTTAGGTCCTCTCTTGAGCATTACCCCAACATAGTCTTGTCTTTTCTTCACCAGTGATTTATTTTCCTAGTAAAGTTTTCCTTTTGTTCCCTCTTTTACTTTTTACATCCGCAGTGGTGTCTTGCGTCCCTTTAGATTTGTTCATCAGCATTCATAATCATAAGCATTGCATGGTATCTTAGGGTCAAAACTAGGTTTTTTTTATATATTTAAGTATCTTCAATCGCGTTGACATGAAGATTTTAACCTTCGTATCTGTGGATAGAAGACACTTAAACAAGGGCAACTGTCGTACCCCAAATTTTTCCCCTAACATCCCTTCATCATATCATATCAATTCAATCACAACAAGGTCACACACTAGGGTTTGATTCTTCTCCCTATCTTTAGCTTTTTCTCTAGGAGGAATCACCAAGCACCTTGACTTGTATTTTATGATCATCTATGTTTTGTATTGATTATCCATTAACTAATAAATAAAATGAGTGTTTCTCCCAATTGTTGATGTTGTAGGTGAAAGCACAATACATTTCATCAAGATTGATCTAGGGATTCATGTGTTCATTTATGTGCCTTCCTCAAAAAAGATTCATTGAGATTCAAGCTTCACCGTTAAATATGTTTTGAAGTGATATCATGACAAAGCCTTTTATGATTCATCATGCCTCATGTTGTCAAAATTAGTTCAAAGGTACAAGAGTTTATCAAAGAAGTTTGGCTCAAGTAGACAAGTCTTTGATTTCAATTATCACAAGTGTATATCTTCTTCAATTCTCAAGATTTTGAAGTGGTTTTGGTTGCTATGGTTTCTCCTTATCATCCTTAAAAACTTATAAGCACATAAAAACGGTATTGGTGCAAGAAGGTTGGTCAAAGTTACAAAGGTTTCCCAAGGCATTTTCTTGCTCTAGGAGTTAGGGTTTTGAACTTCAAAGGGGTATATCTTGCTTATCTTTTGTTATTTTTGAATTATTACAAAGACATCCTTCTCTTCAAAGGTTTATTAACAAAAAACTTCAAAAGCTTCAAGGAAATTTTGTGTGGAAGAAACTTGATGATGGAGAAAGTTTGCAAGTCCTCTAGATGAACCCTCAAATTCCCTTATGTGAATTCAAGTGATCATAACTTGATCAAATTTTATCACCTTGAACCAATTATTTTCCCATAATGATCTTGAAGATGTGAACTTCAACCTTTCTTTTATGTGCAAAGTGTGAAAATGGATGGAAAATGCCCTAAGGATGCAAAAGATTATAGGTCATTTCATGAATTTTTGCCAACTTCAACAAGTCATAACTCTCTCAATTTTTGGATATTTTGAATGGTTCAAGTTTCAAAATATCATTCAATAGATCTATTTCATTCCATATTTTTTGGTCAAGAGAAAATTTCAACTGGAAAGCCATGTTTGAGTGCAAGACATTACAAGTCATTTTTGAAGAAAAACTTAGAAAATTTTCGAAGTATAGAAAGTCACCCTCTTTTTTCCAACTTTGACTCATTGCAACTTTCAGCTCAAGCAACCATTTGATCCCATTCTTTGCATATTACAAATCTTGTAAACTCGTCTTTCTAAGACTTCAAGAATCATGCCCTAAGACCCCTTGAGTTGAGAATGCCATTAGTTTGAATTTGGAAATTTGAAACTGAATTTTTCACCAAGTCAAAAATTTGAAACCTTTGTTTTGGCTTCTAATCACAAAATTTCTGCGCACTTTTGCTTGTAATTATGTTTATTGGACTTCCAGAAGTGGTTAGTGCATCAAACGCAAGAATTAGATGAGTTTTGATGCAAAATAGATCACACTTTGCTCGTGTATCAGGTTCACACGATTTCCCTCCAAACTACATCATTTCACACGCTTGAGCATCTCATTTGATTCCCTATAACTAGAGTCTTATCTCTCATTCATTTCCTCAAGCTTGGAAATCCATAATCACCCTGCCAAACTCTCTCGTGAACTCAATTTTCTGTAACTTCGAATTTGCTCTTACAACCTTTCTCAATAATATTTTTCTCAATTCACCTTCCTTGAACCTCACTGAAGCTAACAGAAGAAGAATTAAGCTCTAAAACTCCCTGAATTATGCTAGCCAAGTCCATTTTCAGAGCTCTGCAACTTAACTTTAATAGGTAGATTCCTTCACCAATTCTCTCAAACTTTGATACTATTATGAAGCTCTCATCATCCTGGTTCTAGTCGCAACACTTTTTTTCAACTGGAAGCACATTTTGATCATGAAATTTCAAATCCCTTTTCAAAACTTCTTTACAAAAATGACTGAGCTACAGTTTATATAAATTTTTCGCGAAGGTGTGGTTGTCTTCGTCTTGATGAGACAAAACGAATGACACCGGTTTCGTGTTCTAATTTTACAGTTTAAGGAACTTGGTTTTGAGACTGGATGGAGGTTGAAGATGACCAACGTGTCATCCTTCAGCCAATGAAAGCGTGCCATTTGGAAATTTCAAAAATCTGATTTATATTTGATTCAGTGCTTTATTTAGTAATGACTATGATATGCACAGTGCGCCAGATCCCTTGTATTTGATTACTAGCGTGTTTTGACTCTCATCCATTGGTCCACATTTTTTTGACTTTATTTTATTTTCTGATTTTTATATTTAAATTGTTTTAAACTTCAAAAATTCATAGAAAATTCATTTTAACTCCAAAAAATCTGAAAAAATTATAAAAATTACTTTTAATTTTTCTCTTTCTAATTTTTATTTTTTCAAAATTTTATTTTGTGTTTTGGTTTTTTTTTAAATAATTTTTCACTTTGTTTGAGTTATTTTAAATGTTAAAAAATACTTTTCTTCATTTTTAAATTCTGGAAAAAAATAGGGAACGATCCAATGACATTTTGACAAATATTGGTGACCTTATTTATTTTTTATTTCTAACTTTGTTAGTTTTTTTAATCATTTTTGGTTTATTTTACCTACTTCTTTTAATTTTAAAAATAGTTTCTGACTTTAAAAGATTTCCAAAAATTTTATAAAAATATTTGAACTCATTCCTGATTTTCCTATGGTCTTAATTATTTTTTCTTGATTAATTTGAATATTGTTCCTAATTTTCTCTCTCATTTCCATTTTATAATCATTTTAAAAACATTTTTTCTTTTATTTTAAACATAATTTTATTTTGTATATATTGTGGCTGATCTTGGATTAAAATTTTGATCATGAAATTTATTAACATCATTGGATCCATGATGTTGAGTCTAACTCCATAAAAATGGATGGATGATTTTAATAATAGTTTGATAAAAAAAATTGGTTCAAATGTGGTTTACTCATTTCCCCTTCCCTCTTCATCTTATCCCATTCTTATTGTACCAAATATTATTGGAGCATGATTTACATATCATGTCTCAAAACATGAGGTGCATAGATTGCTATTGACCTGCCTCAAAATAGGTGCAACTACTACATAAGTCCACTTACGATTGCTTAACATAGCGTTATATTCTGTCCCGATTTGAGAAAATGATCATTCGTGGCCCAAACCTATGTTTGCAAGCCCAAGTATGTTCATTTGAACCCTTTGATCCAATAACCTTGAGATCCATTGTTAGGAGGCTTTGGTTCTACTAATCCTCTAATGGAATTTAATCAATTTTTCTCAAAGTGGATAACTTAAACATCATTTATTATTAAGTGTTATCTTGAAAATTCTAAAATGGATGATATACTTGACAAAAAGCAAATGCAACTTGTTGTTGACAGGCTTCAGTTCTACCAATCCTCTAATGAGTTCCAAATGCAAGTTTCAAGATGATCATCCAACTAACCACTAATTTTTTAACAATTGACTTTACTTTATGCTTTTATTTTATGCTTTTTACTTTATGTACCATTTAATTTAGCATTTACATTTCATGTTATTTTTCATATTTGCTAACTTGAGCAATTAGTTTTATGTCTTTTTATTTTGCTCACTTGATCTTTTCACTTTATGTTTAAAGATACCTAATAACCAACTTAAACCCTAAAAAACTTTATTGTTACTTGGACTACTTGGTTACTATCCTTGGAATTATGGAGATTGTGAATTTCTTGGACTTAGGATTAGAAGTTGTGGCCTATCTTGGAACCTTGTGACCTCAATTGTTATCTTGGGGTTTACCCCGAGACATTGGGTTGGTTGTTTGTTTTGTGTACAGGTTATTGTGGTACATGCTTTGTCTATGATCTGGAACTCATTTGTGTACAGCTGTTACTCTGCCAAATTTTTATGAAGACTTAATGCAAATTGAAGCTTGGTTTTCTTAAGAGGTTTATTAATTGTTTGCTTGGTTTCAAATCCAAAGGATGGAATTCTACATTGACTCATTATGTAAAGTGTTGGCTTCTTATTGGTTAGATGGTCCTTTTCCCTAGCTTTTACCTTTATGATTTAGGATAGTATCTTCATCTCCCCCCATCTTCTTTAATTTCAAAAATCTTCTCTCTCCTCTTGAAAACTCTTCTTGTTTAAAAATTTGAACCACTTTCATAATTAACTTGGGCTTAGGTCCATGCATTTTCAAAACCATTTTCTTAATCAAATTTCAATCAACTTAACAATACATCAACATTTTTTGTGAGAAGACTAAAAGTCAATCAATCTCATTCGAACTATTTTTCCATTTTGCCTTTTATCTTTAAAAAAATTTCTCAAAAGATTAGATTCTTCGCAATCCTTGTAGTGATGTAAACAATTATACTTTTACAATATGTAGTGAAGTGAGATATTTTCCACTTGAGTGTTGAGTGAGGCATTATTGATTTTAAAATCCAAGCTATATCCTCCACTTTGAGATGACACAAATTCTCCTTTCTCATAATCGTGGGTAGTAAGTATGGTTTTTTACTCGGATACGACAATGATGTGTTATCTCTTAAAAATAACCAACGCACATGTGTTTTAAAAATTTTAAAGAGGAACTACGTGTACCTTGATCCCATATTCCACAGAAGGTGGTACGTAGGCACTAAAGGTTTGCAACTGTGGCAGGTGCAAAAATCATAAAAAATATTTCTTTTCTCATCCCCACAATCTATTTTTTATACAATATTTTATAGCCAAAACACACAGATTTTACAAAGAGGTTCTTGTGGAGTACCGTAGATGTTTAGGGTGCTAATATCTTCCCTTTGCATAACAAACCCCCTTACCTAGAATCCCCCCCCCCCTCTCTTTTGGGTTATTCGCTCTTTTCCCATTCCTTTGGAAACAATAAAGCGCGATGACGATTTTCATTTTGATATGTACAAGTCAAGTCAATCTAATGGCTTTGTCTTAATATTTCTACCTCTACACTTGTTAGTACTAACTCCCTTTGGGAGTGGTGGAAATACAAAGGCAATAAAGGTAAGATATCTCATTATTATCACTGCCTCACCTTATAACATCATCATGGCTATACCATCGTTCAACTCCCTAGAGACTGCTCTATCCACCCTGTACCTCACCATGAAATACCCGTCGGGGCGGCCGGGTAGGGTGATCAAAGGCGACAAGGGATTAGCATGAAAGTGTTACAAGGATATCTTAAAGTTGAAGAATAAAGGCTAAATCGAAGAACTCGACTGCTCACATGATCTCAGTGTCAACTTGGTTCACATTGATTCATGAGATATCTCACCAGAAGATAACTTGTCTCCTCATGAAGAAACTAAAAAGGTCTAAATTGGAAACATACCCTCAGAGGTAACCAATATTGGAACCTGCCTTTCTTCGGAAGAATAGAAGGAGATTACAACAATATTAAGAGAGAATGTTGAATTATTTTCCTGGAAGCTGTAAGACATGCTGGGGATAGACTCCAATTTAATATGTCATCACTTGGCCCTGGACCCGAATACTAAACCAATTTCTCAGAGGAAACGTAAGGGAGGTGGCAAGAATAGGAAATTTGTTAAAGAGGAGGTCGGGAAATTACTAGATGTCGGTTTCATTAAGTAAATCAAGTACCCGACCTGGTTTTCTAACATGGTGATGGTAAAGAAGAAGAACGAGAAATGGCAGATGTGTTTTTATTTCATAGATCTCAACAAAGCATACCCCAAAGAACCTTACCCCCTGCCTCAAATAGACAGACTCATTGATGAAACATCCAGGTACTGGTTACTCAACTTTATGGACGCTTACTCTGGGTACAATCAGATTTGTATGTGCCCAATTGACGCCCCAAAGATAGCTTTCATGATGGATAGAAGAAATTACTACTATGTGGTAATGCCTTTTAGCCTCAAGAATGCAGAGGCTACTTATCAGAGGTTGATGAACAGGGTGTTCGCTACCCAAATTGGAAGAAACCTTGAAGTTTATGTGGATGACATGGTTGTAAAAACCACCTCGAAGAAATGGCATATTGTTGATCTCATGGAGACTTTTGAATCACTAAGAAGTTACAATATGAGGCTGAACCCGGATAAGTGTATCTTTGGGGTGCAAGCCGGAAAATTCCTGGGGTTTATGCTCACAAATCGGGGGATTGAAGCTAATCTAGACAAGTGCCAAGCAATTATAGACATGTGAAGCCCATCTTTAAAGAAGGAAGTTAAAAAATTAATAGGGAGGCTAGCCGCCTTATCTCGTTTTTTTCTTGTGCATGTGATAAGTTTATTCATTTCTCTGCAACTCTCAGAAAGTCTAAGGAGTTTGACTGGACAACTGCATGTGAAGAAGCCTTCCAAAGCGTGAAACATTTTTTATCTTCTCCTTCTATCATGTCGAGTCCTAAAGAGAATGCACCATTGATCTTGTACTTCGTCGTATCTGACAGGGCCATGAGCTTCGTCCTCGTACAAGAGGGGGGAGATGGGGAGAGACTAGTGTATTTTTTTAGCAAGGTTTTAAAAGGAGTCGAGATGTGATACCAGAATATTGAAATATTGGTATTAGTGTTCGTGGTAACAGCAAGAAAGTTGAGGCATTAGTTCTAGGGTCATCCAATAACAGTAATGACTAACTACCTGATAAAATAGATATTGAAGAAGCTAGACTTAGTCGGAAGGATGGTTACATGGGTCGTGGAGCTATCTGAGTATGACATTGAGTTCACTCTAAATATGAGCATCAAATTATATGTATTAGCTGAATTCATAGTTGAATTAAGTGCACCAACGCTAGAGGAAAGCCGTCCAGATGGGTCCTTCATGTGGACGGGTCGTCAAACCTAAAAGGGAGTGGAGTCTGGATCGTCCTCGAACGACCAGGGGAGTTCATACTGGAGTACTCTCTAGGTTTCAATTTCCAAGCTAGTAATAATCAAGCGGAGTATAAGGCTTTGATAGCAGGGATGAGTTGGCCAAAGAGGTTGGAGTAACTCATCTAGCGGTCAGAATGGACTCCCAACTTGTATCTGGGAAGGTAACAGGTAAATATCAGACTAAGGACCCTTCATTGTTGAAGTATTTATAGATAGTATTGGGATTATCCAAAGCTTTCTATGAATTTGAGATCAAACATATACCAAGAGATGAAAATGTACGAGCTGATGTGCTAGCCCCACTCGCCAGCACTAAGGGGTCAGGGCTGAATAAAATTGTGATATAGGAGATCCTAGAAAAACCGAGTATCGAGCAGGAGGAAACTATGGAAATTGAAGATCTAACCGGTTGGATGGCTCCAATAATGCAATACTTAATGAAAGGAATTCTATCGGAAGAAATCAATAAAGTGAAATGTATAAGAATAATATGTGTATGCTATCTTATAATAGCTGGAAAAATATACAAGATAGGCAGATCGACATCCATGTTAAGATGCGTGTCAGAAAGTGAAGTTAAATTGATAGTCAGAGAAGTCCACTAGGGAGCTTGCAGCAGCCATATCGGAGGAAGGGCTCTGTTAGGAAAAATCCTCAGAGTCGGGTATTATTGGCCTCACATGTTATAAGAGTGCACAAACTTGGTGAATAATTGTGAGAAATATCGAGTACAAGCACCCTTCATACACTCCTCAACCGAGTTGTTGCACTCCATCTTTTCACCATGGCCATTTTATCAGTGTAGAGCAGACATACTAGGTCCATTTCCTACTGATCTAGGTCAACTCAAGTTCTTAATAGAGGAAGTTGACTACTTCACGAAGTGGGTGGAAGTAGGAGTCATATCCAGTATCACGCCCGAGAGGGTGCAACAATTTTACTGGAAGAATATCATATGCAGATTTGGTCTACCAAGAGTCATTGTCTCTGACAATGGAACTCAATTGACAAGTGCTTATGTGATAGAATTTGGAAAATACTTGGGCATCCATAATAGGTTTACATCAATGGAGCATCCTCAGACCGATGGGAAATCTGGAGCAACAAACAAGATAATCATGGCTGGGATGAAAAATAAACTGGATGAAGCTAAAGGCATGTGGTCCGAGTACTTGCATGAAATATTATGGTCATATCACACAACACCATATTTAACTACTCGGGAAACCCCTTTCCAGGTGGTCTATGGATCTGATGCAATGATACCTATAGAGATCAATAATCTGACATAGAGGTGAGAACACTTCAGCGAAGATGTCAACAGGGAAGACTTGAACAACTCAGTCCACTTACTTTTTGAGGTTAGAGAAACCGCCCTGATTAGAGAATTTGCAGCTAAAGACAGACTGGCCAAGAAATTTAATCTAAAGGTGAGACGAAGGGGATTTCATATAGGAGATCTAGTCCTCAAGTGAATTACTGATTCAAAAAATAAGGGAAATTTGTCTCCCAATTGGGAGGGACCATTCTGAATCCTACAGAAGCTGAATAATGGGGCTTATAAACTCGAAACTTTAGATGGTATAGAAGTGCCTAGGACTTGTAATGCATCTAATATTAGGACTTACTTCAGTTAAAGCTATGTAATGAAAATATAAGGGATGCACTCTTTTCCCCTGCAAGGGCATGGGTTTTTGATGAGGCACCCAAGTTTGAAAAATATTTGTAACACTCTGATAAAGTAAAGTCCAAGCGCACTTCAAGCCTCTGGCATAAATATGAGGTCAACATTTCCTTTGACAAAGGGGATCTACACCTATTTAGATCAACCTCGTATCTGGAAAAAGGGGCTCTGGACCACTAACGAGGTCAACCTCGCCTTTGAAAAAAGGGGCTCTATACCTATTCAGATAAACCTCGTCTCTGGAAAAAGTGGCTCTGAACAATACACAAGGTCAACCTCACCTTTGGCAAAGGGGCTATGCACCTAGTGAGGTCAACCTCGTCTCTGGAAAAAGGGGATCTACACCTATTCAGGTCAACCTCGTCTCTGGAAAAAGGGTCTCTGAACCATAAACGAGGTCAACCTCATCTTTGACAAAGGGGCTCTACATCTATTCAAGTCAACCTCGTCTCTGGAAAAAAGGGCTCTGAACCATAAACAAGGTCAACCTCGCCTTTGACAAAGGGGCTATGCACCTATTCAGGTCAACCTCGTCTCTGGAAAAAATGACTTTAAACCATAAACGAGGTCAACCTCGCCTTTAACAAAGGGGATCTGCACCTATTAAGGTCAAACTCGTCTCTAGTAAAAGGGGCTCATAAACCAGGTCAAACTGGCCTTTGATAAAGGGGCTCTGCACCTATTCAGGTCAACCTCGTCTCTGGAAAAAAGGGCCCTGAACCATAAACAAGGTCAACCTCGCCTTTGACAAAGGGGCTCTTCACCTATTCAGGTTAACCTCGTCTCAGGAAAAAGGGGCTCTAAACCATAAACGGGGTCAACCTTGCCTTTGACAAAGGGGCTCTGTACCTATTAAGGCCAACCTTATCTCTAGAAAAAGAGGCTCTGAACCATAAACAAGGTCAACCTCGCCTTTGACAAAGGGGCTCTGTACCTATTCAGGTCAACCTCGTCTTTGGAAAAAAGGTTTCTAAGCCGTAAACAAGGTAAACCTCGCCTTTGACAAAGGGGATCTGCATTTACTCAGGACAACCTTGTCTCTGGAAAAAGGGGCTCTAAACCATAAACAAGGTCAACCTCGCCTTTGAAAAAGGGGATATTCACCTATTCAGGTAAACATTGTCTTTGACAAAAGGGGCTCTGAACCATAAACGAGGTAAACCTCTCCTTTGACAAAGGGGCTCTGCACCTATTCAGGTCAACCTCGTCTTTGGAAAAAGGGGCTCTGAACTATAAACGAGGTAAACCTCTCCTTTGACAAAGGGGCTATACACCTATTCAGGTTAACCTCGTCTCTGGAAAAAGGGGCTTTGGACTATAAACAAGGTCAACCTCGCCTTTGACAAAGGGGCTCTGCACCTATTCAGGTTAACCTCGTCTCTAGCAAAATGGTCTCTATCTGGCTTCAAATACTTATACAACCCGACCATAAGAGCTAGGGGCTTATCAAGTAACTAAAAAACTTGATAAGGCATACGCCTAAAAAAAGTGTGTGATCCATTGCTAAGATATTAATTAAAGATAATGGAGATGCCAGAGGAAAAAAGAGCCTAACTGCAATCCAGAAACCTTCGGATGCGTCTGGGTTGTCACCATCAGTCTAAACATGAATAACTGTCCTCTCATAGTGGCTTGGGGTTTAGCTCAGGCCTTACTACCAAGCCACTTCAGAGATAAAGAAATTGATAAAACAAAGTAAAGAAAGTGAACATTCGCTTGGGACTCTTAAAGTCTAGAAGCACTAAAGGTCACGTGTATTGTGAAATCAGAGAAATCCAATTATCTCAAAAAGAGAAGCTTGTAAAATAGTTAAAGTATATGAAGCCAATAGGAGGATTAGTTAAAAATAAATCCTGGAATTTCATGATCAAACACTTAAAGTCCTATGGACTTCGTGCCTGAGGGGATAGAGTACATGGATTATATTTTCAAATTCTTATGGTTAAAAAGCAGAAAAATAGATTAATGAAATCAGGAAATATCAATGTAAAGCCACAAAAGGAAAGTTGTTCAAAACATAGTTCCTGAAGGAAAAGAGTCATTACATGAATGGGGAACGAGACCATACTCCCCAAAACAAAACAAATTACATAAGTGCATGCTTATCAGATGACTAACAGAACCAAATGAAACTAAGTAGCTGACTTCTTCTGATGGTTGTCGTTGTTGTTGTTCTCCATACCACAAGGGTTATCATGATTTGATGGAGGAGTTTTAGTCTTCTCCCATGCTCAAGATCCACAAATCGACCATCCCGCACCACCATGAAGTAGTCCATCTCAGACAAGTCCAAATCCGGGTAAAGGAATAATACCTGATCTTTAGCCTGATCAAAGGCTTCATCAATAGAAGAGAAGACATCCATCTAGGACTTCATGAGAGCCTCCTTGAGCGCATCATTTGTAGTCTTTGCATACTTGAGCTTGTCGGTGAAACAATCGGCTGAACAAATCATTGAGATGAAATCAATGAATTCCCCATCGAACGGTTTTTTTCCCACAAGAAGGGAAAGGTAAACATCGAGTAAACCTGAGAAGGGTGAAATCAAGGTCAAATGACTGAGAGATCGGGTAAGGGAGTTTGTTACGCGAGGGAAAGGTATTAGCACCCCATACGCTCGCAGTACTCTACGGGATCCACTCTTGTTCTTCTAATCAAAGGGTGTGTTCAAATCTACAGCTTACGAGCTAAAAATAAAAATGTAAAGAGGGAATGCATGCAAAAGAAAACACTGGGAAAAGAAGGAATATTTACAAAGTTTTGCTTAGTTGATCCCCGTGACCAGATGCCTACGTATCCATTTTAAGGAATCAGAGTTCCATAGTTCGGCTTACATGTTTCGATTATTTTTTTTTAATGAACAATATTAATTTTTCTTTCTACCGCGGCTCGACCTTTGGAGACTTACACGTCGGCAAAGAAGTGAATTAACACGTTCTTTTTTAAAGTTTAAAAGAAAATAAAAGGAGCCCGGAGGCGAAAAAGAGTTTGCATTGGTTGATGTTTTTACCTTGAAAAGTGATTTGAAAGTTGTTAGATGTTTTATGCATTTGCCAAGAAAATGGAGTTTTAGTTTTAAGAATGCAAAAGAAATAAAAAAAACATCTAAGGGAAACTATCTAGCTCTATCCTTAATGTTATCACACAATGATGGTCCTAAGCTTGAGTTTGAAAGGGAAATCTCTACCTATGCAAGCATACCAAAAACCTAAGGGCGAAGATAACAATTCTATAAGGAACATGTAATGAGACCTAAGTCGTTATCTCAATTCTAATTGAGTGACATCATCGATCGTTAACAAAGGAAAATGATAAAAACCTAAGGGGAGCATGCAAAGATCAAACTCGTTATCTCGATTCTAATTGAGTGACGTCATCGATCGTCAAAAGAAATAAGCCATAAAATCCCATGGGGAACATGCAAAGATAGAAGTGGTTTTCTCAATTAAGTAACATCACCGATCATCAACAAAGGAGGCAAACACAAGCCCAAACACAAGTAGCAAATAAGTTCAGAATGCCTACTTCGGGTTTTAAACAGTGACTTCGAGCGCACGCTCTTTTTTTCCTACTTTTCATGATATCTAGAAAGAAATAAAATGCAGAAAGATAAATCAAGCAGTGAAGTAATACAAAACGAATAAAATGTCTATTATACAACAAGCAAGCAAAGCAAAAACACTCCAAAAAACTTCGAGCAAGCTTGCATCAACAAATTAAATGGTCAAAAATAATATCTAATACAATCATCCAGTGTACAATACGAAAATAAATCACAAGCAATGCGCCTCAAGTCAATATCCTGCACTGAGCTATGCTACACAAGCCAAGGGTAAAATCCGAACAAATGTGTCGTGAGGAATCACCTTCCATAACTTGCACAATCTCGCAAGAAAGGTTAGAAAATAACAAGGAATGTCAAATGTAACTCAACAATCGACAACACAAGTTAAAATGACATAATATCATGCATAAAGTGAAATGCAACAAGTACTAGAGACATAAAAGTGAATTTCGGGCAACATGTACATCACACAAAGAAACACACAAAACGTCAATCTAAAACTGACACAACTCAATACACATGTCTTATAATTTCCAAAACAAATGCAATGAAGCATAAACCAACAATTAAAACCAAATCCAGGTGCATTTTTCCAAACGGGGTAGCACTACGCTTATTTAAAAAATTAACCCGAAAAATGTATCGGAACCAAGAAAACTCAATCATAAAGATTCATGAATCAACAATAAAGTATAAGAGTTCATTAAATGAAAGTTTAAACTTAAAGCACATGGTAAAAAACACCAAAAAGCACTAAATTTAAAAATTAAGCACGCAAAAAGTCAGAACAGAATTGGCTCAAAATCCCACGGTTAGCTACAAATGTGCCAACAGACTTAAAAAAGTGGTTCCCATGAATTAATTCCAAGTGGAAGTTCTACTTCTAAACCCCAGGCAGCAACTCCATAAACATGTAAATTGAGTAGAGATTCAATCTGAAACCATGAAATCTTGGCATAAATGTCGTCCAAATATCTAATCCAAGTGCATTAATCCTTAACCATTAACAACATGCAACTTCATGCACCAAATCATGTCCACAAAGCAGATTTCAACCGCAAAATCAAGTGTTAGTTTATTTTATGAGTCTTCACTTTTATATTAAAAACAAAAGTCTATTCATTATAATGAATTGGAAATTATTTCAACACGTGATTACTACATAAAAACTCCACCACAAATCTATAATTGACATGTGAACTCCAAATTTGATATTCAAGATTTGAACAATTTTTATCGAATTGAAAACAAAATTCACATCAATTATGTAATTTCTCAACCTATTCTTCAACATTCTTCTGAATTCAACAACTCAAATCTTGTATCTAAAAATGCAATTCAACAATTGGAACAATAATCAATTTCACAAAATTAATAACACATTGAATTAAATTCAATCAAAGCCAATGTTATTCTGGCTCAAGTATTTTATCAAACACATAACCTTCAGAAATTCAACTTATTATTTTGTTCAATTCTCAATTCAAGTCTATGTCCAATTCACAACAATATCCATATTAAACTCTTTAATTCACAACAAAATCAATGTTCAACTCATGAATTTACATTACAATTGCAAGTTAATTCAAGAATCAAAGCAAAAGTATGAGGAATTTCCAATTCAAAGAGAAGAGGAGATGTTGATCGATGAAAATTGGTGAGAACTTGTAATCGGACCAAAATATTGCACGAAAAGGAGGGAGGTGAGCGACACGGACTTTCGGCGGTCTTGGAGGGAGTAGGCCATGGATTTCGAAGGCTACCGACAGTGGGGAGGCGGCTTCATTCATGGTGGTCTTCACCTGATCTGAAGTGTCGCGGTGGTGATCGGTGGAAGAGAGGATGAGATTATGAGTTTTGTGAAATTTTTGTGTTTGAAGATTGATGAAGATGTGATGAAGTTGTTAGTGTTCTTGACAAAAATTGAGAGAAAATGAAGTTTGATCCATGAGAGAATAGAGAGAAATTGGAGAAGTGTTTTTGGGAGTGATTAAAGTTATGAGAGAAAATCTGATTTATTGAATATATACTCTCTCCAATTGGGCCTTGGATTTGAATTTGGGTTGGGCCTTGTTTTGTTAGTGTCAGCAAATTTAACTTATAACATGAGAACGAAATGCCATGTCATCACCGGTGCGAAATCTCAACTCGAGATCAACATCAAAATTGAAGCTTACAAAATTTGTGATGTGATGCCGAAATAACAGACTCAATTGGATAAATGATGAGAAAGTTATGAATTTCTGAAGATGCACTGACACTGTCTTAGACAAATTTATTTTGTTTTCAGCTTTTTTCATTGTTCTGTCTGGAAAGAATGTTGCGAACGACAATCCTTTGATCAAAATCTGAATTCGAGGTCTGAAGAAAATTTGAAGCTAACAAAATTTGTTAAATTATGCCGAAAGAACTGTCACGATACGATAAAATCGAACAAGATACAAATTTTACAACATTGGAGCATGGTGTAACAGAAACCATGTTCAACATAATTATTTCTCTAGTAAACCATAATTTCGGGGACTTTCCTCTAAGAATTAGCTCTCGGCTCGAACATACGAATCGAGTATAAAATCAAGACGAATTTTCTTCCCAAAGAATGGCTCAAAAACATTGATTCAGGCGAAAGTTATGAATTTTTGAACGTCCACAAAATAACGGTTCAACACAGTATTTTCACTATTTTTGCACCATTTATCTTCAAAGTACTCGCGCATTCAGAGATCCTCCTCAAAGAATTAGCTTTCGAGGCGAACATGAAAGTTGGAGGAAATAACAAAAAATTCAAATTCTCCAAGAAGAACTCAAAGATGATGCTCCAGTCATAAGTTATGAATTTTTAAACGTATGAAAATTAGAGAAATGCTAAATCCACTGTATACCGCAATTCAAGATTTTTATTCTTTAGAAATCTTCCTCGCAAAATTAGTCTTTAACATGAAAAAATGAAATGAATAAGACATCAATAGGATTCAAATGACTGAATAATCATCTCTAAACCATGTTCTGAACCTGAGTTGTGAATTTCTGAGTTTGAAATGCACCGTACTGAATTTCTGTCTACACTGTCTCAAATAATCTAAAACACTTGACTTTATGCACAATCAAGAGCGTATTGAAACGCATACGGGCTTGATATGATAATGACTTGCTTGGTTGTTGATTGGATATCTTAGAAACCATGCGGATCACATAAAAATGAGGAAAACCCTGAGCTCTACTTCACAATGTTGTTTAACTGAACAGACAATTTTCACATCTCTTTCTTGCAAAGAAATACCTCAATTCCATGAGTATAAGCCTAATGACATGTATGTATGCATATGAAAATGAAATATAATCCAATTAGATTTAAAATGAAGAGGGAAAAATTTGGGGTGCAGCTTCCCCTATTCAATCTTCTTTAACCAGAGGGTGAGATTGGTGGAACCCCGTTGAACAATATGGGTGAAAGAGGATTGAATACTTAATAGAACCGTAAAATTTTCACTCTGACGCCAGTCAAGTATTATTTATTTCTTAGTTTTCTGGGTTTTCTATATATAATTTTTTCATTTTTTGGATAATGATTATCAAGGAATAGAAATCTCTTGGATGTCAGGTCAAGGTTAGACAAACAAAAGAGAGATTGGATATCAAGGAACATGTGTTCGGAGCTAGTAGCGAACACAAACGACAGAGAATAGCCGAAGGAATCCCTATCAAAGATATCAACGATATATGTCAGGAGGAAAGGACACATACGAAAGATATTGAATAAACATGTTGGTAGCGGACACAAGAAAGAGACTGGATGAAAGGACTATTATGAGGGTCTCACAAACCGGAGGAAAGCATTGTATCAGAGATACTAAATATATGTTCGAATTTGGTAGAGAACATACGACGGGAATAAGACCGGAGGAAAGGACTCTAACCTAAAGATATCACGAGTACACATCAGGAGGAAAGATCATATACGAAGGAGACATCAAATGTACATGCCCGGAGTTGGTAGCTGTCATATACAAAAGAGACGGATTGAAGAATGCTCTAACAAGGATATCAACATGTTTGTATTTGCTAGCAGACACATGAGAAAGAGAACAGAAGAAAGGACTCTAAACAAGATATCACGCATACATGTCCGGATTTGGTAGAAGACATAAAATATAAGAGGGGTCGGAGGAAAGGACTCTAACCAAAGATATCACAACTATATGCTCGGAGTTAGTACCAAATACATACGAAGGAGGATGGATGAAAGGACTTTTTCATAGATTTTGGGAATATACGTCAGGAGGAAATGACATATACAAGGAGAGAGGCCAGAGGAAAGGACTCTAACCCAAGGATATCAAGAATATACATCTGAAAGAAAGGACATATTGTTAGAACATAGTTTGGTTCTACATCCTTGTAAGATTTTTGATGATAACAAATAGTCAAAGAACAATTATGCTTCCTAAATAAGTATTTTGTTTTGCAGGGAAGTTATGATGTGATAAAAATAGAAGATGAGATAGATCATTGTTAAAACTCTGATTTGACACATCTTAAGTAGAAAGAAAATATGTGTAACACGCTTATATAAAAAAGTTATGAAGTTACAACTTCTGAGTGCACTAAACGCTGCAAACAAGAACTCGTTATTCTGATACGTAAAGTTCTGGAAAGAAGTAAAGGAGTCTCAACGGTAACATTCATCTCCTGATGAGATCTTTAGCAAGCATGTTCTGAAGCATTACATTTTATTCATGTCAAATCCATAGTAGCGACTGAAAGAAGACAATAATATTTATGTTTGGAAAGTTCATTAACTACTACTTATCAACCTTCCAAAAGCATCTCTCATGCATTGCCTATATAAAGAGTACATGATGAAGAAAGCATTAGCGATTTAGCTACGCACTGAAAACGAGAAATATTACTACCTTTCAATCCATTTCTTTTCAATTGTGTAATACATCACTTTTGTGATACTATTTTTTGTTAGAAAACATATTTGTACACACTTTCAAATATATTACTGTCTAATACCTAGAGAAAACCGGGTTGTGGTTTAAACTCAGGAAGACTTTGACAATTGTCATTGTATTTGTGTAATCTAGTTTGATTAGTGGATTAAGACCTCGTTTGAGAGAAGAGAAATCACCTTGGCGGGTGGACTGGAGTAGTTTGAGTTTAAATGAACCAGGATAACCAACGTGTCTTTTATTTTAAATTTCAAAAACCCAAATTCAACCCCCCCTTCTCATGTTTTTCTATTCTTCAATTGGCATCAGAGCGCCTGGTTCTGAGTGAAAACACTTAAACGTGTCAGAAAAAGATCCAAGCAAGAAAAAAACTATGGTGGGACCAAGTCAGAACATCAGCAATGATTATCATGATGAGAAAGACAGAATCAGCGGAAAACGTCCAATCTTTGATTATGAAAACTTTGATTACTGGAAATACATAATCAACAATTTCTTTCTAGCTCATGACGCTGATCTCTGGGATATGGTGACTGATGGGTACATACATCCAATTGAAGAAAGCGATCAGAATATCGACAAAAAAAGAATGACAAATCATCAAAAGAAAGAATTCAGAAATCATCACAAAGCCAGAACAATTCTCTTGAGTGATATCTCGTACACAGAGTATGAGAAGATCATAAATAGAGAATCAGCAAAACACATGTTTGACTCCTTGAGAATGACGTACGAAGGCAATATGCAAGTCAAAGAAACCAAAGCTCTTGCTCTCATTCAGAAGTATGAAGCTTTCAAAATGGAAGAAGATGAAACCATTGAAACAATGTTCTCAAGATTTCAAATTATGGTTGTTGGACTAAAAGTTCTGGATAAAGGGTACTCAACTGCAGGTCATGTAAAGAAAACCATCAGAAGTTTACCCAAGAAATAGAGACCCATGGTTACAACCCTAAAATTGGCCAAACATCTGAACAAAATATCTCTTGAAGAACTTGTCAGCTCCTTGAGAATTCATGAGATAGAACTAGAAGAAGATGAGCCCCAAAAGCAAGGTAAGTCTCGAGCTCTTAAATATAATAAAAAATATGAACCTAAAGTTTTGCAGGTAAAAGAAGAAAACTTTGGTGGATCCTCGTCAGAAGAAGACGAACTATCTCTTCTCTCCATAAGAGTCAATCAGTTGTGGAAGCACGGGCAGAGGAAGTTCAGAACTTCCAGAAGAACAGGGAATCATGCTGAACCATCTTCTGGATACAAAAAATCAAGTAATAAAGATATTGTTTTCTACGAATGCAATAAACAAGGTCACTACAAAAGTGACTATATAAATCTTCAAAAAGAGAAACCTAAAAAGAAGTTCTTTAAAGAAAAGCCTCATGGCAACATGGGATGACTCAAAATCTTCTGAAGTTGAAACAGAATCAGAAGATGAAAGATCCAACAGAGCCCTAATGGCCAACGTATCTAATGACACTGGATCATCTGAATCAGAATCAGACTCAGAGGCAGAATAGATATTCTCTAACTTTTATAGATCTCAATTAGAATAAAGTCTATCAGAAATTTTTGAAAGATAAGAACCTGAAAAAGGATCTAGTATCTGACTCTGAAGAATCTAAGAAACTTAAAACAGAAAACTCTAAGCTAAAAGAAACCATTTTTAAACTCGAAAATGAAAATTGTTATTAAAAATAAATTACAAAAAGCTTAGAAAGAAACTATTTCAGAAGTTTCTAGTAACTCTGGTATTATCATAAAAGAATATGATCATAGCTTTCAAAAATTTCTAGCTAAAAACATAGATAGGAGCAAGATGACTTCAATGATTATGGAGTTAGCAGAAATGGAAGAAAAGGGATAGGATATAAGGGTAAAGTATCTCAACCTAAGAAAGTTAAGGATATTGTCATAAAACACACCCCCCTTTATTCTCACTTCACCTATGGGCATACACATGACATAAAGTATACTAGTAATGATTTTTCTACTAAACCAAAATTCAAACAGAATTTTGGTAACTCTAACAAACGATGACCCAAAAAGATATGGGTACCTAAGGACAAAATTGTCTATGTTGCAGATGTCTTTAACATCAAAATTAAAACACCAATCTTGGTACCTGGACTCTGGATGCTCTCGACACATGACGGGAAGAAAGCATATATTCCAAAGCATGTAGCTTAAATATGGAGGCTTTGTATGTTTCGGAGGAAATCAGAAAGGAAAGATTATTGGCTCTGGATCTATTGGTAACAATACACTTCCTTCTATAACTAATGTTCTGTTAGTAGATGGATTAATGCATAACCTGTTATCCATAACTAAATTAAGTGGTAACGGTTATGATATAATCTTCAATCAAAAGTCTTGTAAAGCAGTTAGTCAGAAAGATGGATATATCCTCTTTAATGGAAAGAGAAATAACAACATTTACAAAATAAAACTTTATGAACTAAAAAGTCAGAATGTAAAATGCCTAATGCCAGTTAACGATGAGTAATGGGTCTGGAATAGAAGATTGGGGCATGTTAGTATGAGAAGAATATCTCAGATTAACAAACTCAATTTGGTCAGAGGAATTCCTAACCAGGAGTTCATCTCAGATGCTCTGTATGAAGCATGTCAAAAAGGAAAGTTTGCAAAACCTTATTTCTAAGCAAAAAATGTTGTTTCTACCTCTAGACCATTAGAACTTCTGCATATAGATCTATTTGGACCAGTGAAAACTGCATCCATAAGTGGAAAGAAGTATGGATTAGTAATTGTAGATGACTATAGCAGATGGAGATGGGTAAAGTTCTTAAGAAACAAGGACGACTCACACTCTATGTTCTTTACCTTCTGTAACCAAGTTCAAAACGAAAAAGATCTTAGAATTGTTAAATTCAGAAGTGATCATGGTGGGGAATCTGAAAACAAAAAAAAATGAATAATTTTTTAATGAGAATGTCATCTCTCATGATTTCTCTTGTCCTAGAACTCCTCAACCAAACAGAGTTGTAGAACGAAAGAATATAACTTTACAAGAAATGGCCAGAACCATGATCAACGAGACTAACATTGCTAAGAACTTCTAGGCAGAAGCAATTAACACAATGTGATATGAACTGTGGAAGAACAGAAAGCCCAACATTTTGTATTTCCATCCATTTGGGTGTACTTGTTTTATTCTAAACAGTAAAGAACATCTGGACAAGTTTGACTTTAAAGTAGAAAAGTGTCTCATGTTAGGATACTCTGAATTCTCAAAAGGCTATAGACTATATAACACAGAAGCATAGATTGTGGAAGAGTCTATAAGTGTCAGATTTGATGATAAGCTTGGCTCCCAAAAGTCAAAGCAGGGTAAAATTTTTGCAGATATAGAAGTTTAATTTACATGTATTGAGGATACAGCATCAGAAGTTCTCCATAAAGAATCATAGTCAAATCCAGAAGAGGATGTCACAAACAATACATCAACATCTGAAGATCCCATCCAGAAAAGATAATCTAGAAGCAGTTTAGCTCATCTGAAAAACACGATTCTGGGAAAGAAAGAAGACTCAATCAGAACAAGATCTACATTCAGAAATTCTGAAGAATCTCTCATGGGATTAGTGTCTCTGATTGAACCAACTTCCATTGACGAAGCCCTTTTGGACAATGACTGCATACTCGCAACGCAGGAAGAACTAAACCAGTTCACTAGAAACGATGTGTGGGATATAGTTCCTAAACCAAAAGGCTTTAACATTATTGGAACCAAATGGGTATTCAGAAACAAGCTAAACGAACAAGGAGAAGTCGTCAGAAACAAAGCACGACTGATGATATAATTTTTGGATCTACTAAAGCCTCTTTGGGAAGAGAATTTTCTATGCAGACAGAGTTTGAAATGAGCTTGATGGGCGAACTCAAGTTCTTTCTGGGTATCAAAATCAATCAAACTCCAGAAGGAACCTAGATTCATCAAATCAAGGATGTCAAAAAACTTTTGAAGAAATTTGAATTGTCAGAATGTAAGCCATCCAAAAGTCATATGCATCCCACATACATTCTGGAAAAGGAGGAGGTAAGTAAGAAGGTAGAACAGAAACTCTACAGAGGTATGATTGGTTCTCTCTTATATTTAACATCTTCAAGACCTGATATTTTGTATAGTGTCTGTCTGTGTTCTAGATTTCAATCAAATCCTAGAGAATCTCACTTAATAACAGTTAAGCGAATTTTAAGTATCTGAAAGATACTACTAGTCTTGGTATTTGCTATAGAAAATCCAAAGAATACAAATTAGTAGGGTACTGTGATGCTGACTTCGCTGGAGACAGAATAGAAAGAAAAAGTACTTTTGGAAGCTTCAAATTTCTGGGAGACAATCTAATCTCGTGGTCCAACAAAAGGCAATCCACCATTGCATTGTCAACTGCTGAAGCTGAATATATAGCAGCAGCTAGATGCAACATACAAATGCTCTGGATGAAAAGTCAACTTGAAGACTTTAACATATATGAGAGTAACATTCATATTCTCTTTGACAATACTTCTGCTATTTTTCTTTCAAAAAATACCATTTTACATTCTATTAGGGACTACATTCAGAAAGGAATTATCTCGTTAAAATTTATAAACACAAACCATCAATGGGATGATGTTTTCACTAAACCCCTTTCTGAAGATAGGTTTAACTTCATTCTGAAACATCTCAACATGAAATTATGCCTAGAATGATAGTTTTGTTTCTATATACTTTAATCGTTAGAATTTTATGCTTTAATTTTTCTTGTGTGAACATCTGATCAATAGTTCTTCAAAAATTAGAAGGAAAGTTATATCAAGATCTATCTAGAAGATCTGAACGTTCTCCAAATGGTTCATTTCAAAGATAGAAGCATGCAGTTCTCAATATCAATATCTATCGACTCTATACGTAAGGTCTTCCTCTAAGGCTGAACACATGTTCAAATTCTAAAGAGACTGAAACATTGAAGTTGATGCATTGAGGCTCAAGTCAAATCGGTAAATGTTCCATATCTTCATGCTATCCCTCTTTTTAGGAATTATTAAATGCACGTAATCATTTTATTTAAATCTTTTTCTTGTTAATTAAGACTTCTATTTTCTTATAAAAATCGAAATGTTGAGACTAAGCCATTGGATTGACTCGACTCGCACAGATCAAAATAAAAATCGCCACCGCGCTTTATTGTTTCTAAGGGAATAGGAAAAGAGAGAATAACCAAAAAAGAGGGGGAGAGAATCTAAGTTCGGGGGTTGGTTATGCAAAGGGAAGGTATTATCACCCTAAACATCTATGGTACTCCGCAAGAACCTCTTTGTAAATTTGTGTATTTTGGCTATAAAATGTTGTATAAAAATAGATTGTAGAGATGATAAAAGAAATGTTTTTTACAATTTTTGCACCCTTCGCGGTTGTGAACCTTTAATGCCTATGTACCACCTTCCGTGCAATAGGGGATCAGGCTACTCATAGTTCACCTTTACAAATTTTGAAACACAAGTGTGTTGGTTAATTTTAAGAAACGAGACATCATCATCTTATCCGAATGGAAGAACGTACTTACTACCCACTATTATGAGAAAGTAGAATTTCCGTCATCTCAAAGTGGAGGATGTGGCTTGGATTTTAAAATCAACAAAGCCTCGCTGAACACCTAAGTGGAAAATATCTCACTTCACTACATATCATATAAGTATAGTAGCTCGCATCACTATAAAGATTGACAAAAGTCTAATCTTTTGAGAAAATTTTAAGGTAAAAAGCCAAAGTGGCAAAGATAGTTTGAATGAGATTGATTGGATTTTCGTCTTCTCACAAAAATGTCAAAGTATTGTTAAATTGTTTAAAGTTTGATTATGAAAATATTTTTGAAAATGCATGGGCCTAAGTCCAAGTTTATTACGAAAGCGGATCAAGTTTATAAATAAAGAATATTTTGAAAAAAGATGAGAAAGTTTTGAAAATTAAAGAATGGGAGAAGAGATGAAGAGAGTATCATATGTATAGAAGCATACAAGATAAGGTAAAGAGGATCTAAACGAATAAGAAACCAGTACTTGAGATGATAAAGTCAATACCGTGTTCCCATCTCTTTCGGTTTAAAGCCAAAGACAGATAAATAAGCTAAGAGTATACCAAACCTAAGGTGAAAATAAATCACAAGCCAACGGCATCAAAGAAACCCAAATGTAAGATAATACTCCAAGCACCACATATCGAATCATAAGCGAGGAGCGCAACACGTGAAAATCAATCACGGACGAAGAAAGCATGGATCATGTGAGGAATCAAATAAAGCGCAAAGGTGATGGATAAAGCTCACGATACCACATAAGGCTCGAGATATCAAATAAGGCTCGTGGTATCAGATAAGAATCCCTGCATCACATGAAATATACAAACAAATCCAACAGCACGGGGAAACTTATTTAAAGCTTAAGTGTAACTTACTAAACATTGCACTTGGTTAAGTATATATTTAGAATAGAGTCATGTAGGAATCAACTATAAGTGGTCGGGAAAAAGTATATGCGTTCATACGATTTTCAAAAGTTAACTTGAATTAAAGTTTAAAATTGCAACGCAATGACAAGAATATTAACATAACTTGAATTTATTTACAAGTGAATTGAATAAAATCAAAAGTATTATGTACAATTATATATTTACATTACCAAATATTAAATCAAAAATAGTACAATAAAAAGGGAATGAAGAAAAATTATAGATGCGCTATACGAGAATGAATGCTTGAAACAATTCTTGGAAACCTTCACAATAACAAACTCGTTAGTAGCATGAGAGGGATAAAAACAAAACCAAATGAAATTGCAAAAATTAAAACATGTGTTAGTAATCACAAGGTATAAATCAAAATTAAATCGCATGAATGCACATGTACAGTTCAAGAACCAAGCAAATGATTACTCAAAGTACCCAATAAAAACTCAAATTCTTTCTGGGCATTCATATAAACCAAACTCCAGAAGGAACTTACATACATCAGAGAAAATATGTCAGAGAACTTTTGAAGAAATTTGATCTCTCAGATTGTAATCCCTCAAAGATTCCAATGCATCCCACGTGCATTCTGGAAAAAGAAGAGGTAAGTAAAAAGGTAGAACAAAAGGTCTACAGAGGTATGATTGGTTCTCTCCTCTATCTGACGGCTTCAAGGCCTGACATTTTATTTAGTGTTTTCTTATGTGCTAGATTCTAATCAGATCCTAGAGAATCTCACTTAACAGCAGTTAAGCGAATTTTCAAGTATCTGAAAGGTACTACTAATCTGGATCTGTTTTATAGAAAATCAAATGATTACAGCTTAGTAGGATATTATGACGCTGACTTTGCTGGAGACAGAGTAGAACGTAAAAGTACTTCTGTAAGCTGCCAGTTTCTGGGAGGAAATATGATCTCATGGACCAGCAAGAGATAGTCCACATTAGCACTATCAACAGCAGAAGTTGAATACACAACAGCTGCTGGATGTAGCACGCAAATGCTCTGGATGAAAAGTCAACTTGAAGACTTCAACATATTTTAGAGCAACATTCCCATCCTCTGTGACAACACTTCTGCTATATGTCTCAGTAAGAATCCCATTTTACATTCTACGGCTAAGCATATAGAAATAAAACATCATTTTATTAGGGACTATATTCATAAAGGAATTTTAACCTTAAAGTTTATTGACACAGACCATCAATGGGCTGATGTTTTTACAAAACCTCTTTCTGAAGATAGGTTCAACTTCATTCTGAAACATCTCCGCATGAAGTTATGCCCAGAATAAAATGTTTTATTTATATCTTAACCCTCAGAACTTTATTATTTTTTGTGAACAATTGATCAACCTGTCTTCGGAGTTTAGAAGTACAAATTACATCAGAATCTATCCAGGAAGATTTGAAAGTTTCATTTCAAGGTTAGAAGCGTGTAGTTCACAACATCAAACACTTGTCATCCTCTCACCTGCTACCTTCTGAAGCTGAACACACGTTCAATTTCTGAAGGGATCAAGGTGCTGATTGGATGCATTGAGACACTTGTAACGGGTAACTGTTCAGTATCTTTCTAAATCCCCTAATTTTAGGTGTCATTAATGCATATAATCATGACTAATTTTTATTTTTCTTATTGCTTACGTTTTCAAGAAACCTATTTAAACTCAAAATCACTTTTTACATTCATTCACTTTTACTCTCATCAATATTTTCTCTCGTTTCAAGTTCTTGCTTTCAAAAACCCTTTTCATCTTCCTCAAAATCCTGTGTGAACAATGGCTTCATCAAGTCTCTCAAATGTCAGTTCTCATGAATCTACTTCAATGGAACAATATGAAGAACCCCATAGAACGCTCCTCACACCTATTGATAATTTGGAAGTTCTCTCAGAACTGATCATTGACTTTGGGAGTCTACAAGAAAATGGGCTCAATCTCTATGAAGACGTAACTGCTCAAGGTTGGAATAGGTATTTTGATCTTCTGGTTGGTCCAACGTTTCCCATTCTTGTCAAAGAATTCTGGATACATGCTTCTTCATCAAATCATCAGGTTACTTCTTATGTTATGGGGACGAAAATTGTGATTACAAAAGATCTTATTACGAAGCTTCTTGGATACAATGGTGGTGGTGTCAGATGCATTGACATGGCTGAAAGATGCTCTGACCTAAGATCAATTGCAAAGGAAATTTTTACTTCTGGATAGCCCTCTAGTAAAATCAAAGATTTGAAGGATCATCACAGAATCTGGGCTAGAATCATTCTGGGATGCATCCACCACAGGAAGCCTACAAGCTCTCCTGACTATATCAATATTGATCAGCAATTTCTGATCTATTTGATCTCTAAGAAGACAAAGGTAAATCTTCCACACTTGCTCTTCAACCATCTCAGAACAAGTGTGAAGGAAACCAGAGAAGATGAAAGGACCAAGAGGGATTGGATTCCCTTAGGAAGGCTGATATCATATATTCTAAGAGAGAAAAGGCTGATAAAACATCTGACGGAGGCTCGGGAAATCAGCACATTGGAAGCAACTGTTGGGAAGCCCCTGAACACCAAGAACCTGAAGAAAATGAAGATCATTGAGAATATCGAGAAGGAACCAACTGCTACTTCTCATGAGACCATTACTTCAAGAAGGATACCTCTGAAGGATTTTCCTTTATTTTCTGAGATAGATTACAAACCAGAAATTATAGTCATATACCTATAAGTGTGCAAGGCTGATGGAACTACTCCAGAAATCAACATTCAGGATTTGCACAAGGCCGCTCCAGAGGTTGTTCTGAAGAAATAAAAGAAGAGGAAAGCAGCAGGAGAAGGATCCTCTCAGAGGACACCTAAAGCTGCCAAAATAAAGGAATGGATAAATTCTTTGAAGCATGCAAGTCAGGAGATGTCTAATCCTGCTGCTTCTGATTATATATGGGCAAGATTCAGAAATTGGCTTAGCTCTAAAATGCTGAAGCTGAAGGAATTGTGCTATGACACGGTCCACTAGAACTTTAGTGATAAGCTGAAGGCTTTTCAAGACCAAGTTCTGAGCCAACTGTTCAAGAAAGATATCCTCTTGCTGGATAATGCTCCCTGGAAAGAGCATCATCCTTCAGATGTAGCTGAACCAGAATTAGAAAGTTTCTCTCTGTGTACTGCTCCAGAAAATTTGATTACAGCAGAAGAAATGGTTCACTTAAAAGAAGCTGCAGAATGCTCTGAGCAACATCCAACTCCTGAAGAGACACCAGCTTCCTCATTAGTCATGCAAACTCTGGAAGAGTTGAAGAAAGAAAATGCTTTAATCCATGCAAGGCTGGATAATCAAGAGGATACGAACAAGGAGATTAAAAGTATTCTGGGTAAACAAGAAGACGCCACAAAGGAAATCAGAGGCATTTTGGGCAAGCAAGAAGGGTTAAATACTCAAATCAAGAGCTTGCTGGAAGCGTTGTTCACACGTCTTCCCCCTCCTTCTTAGATTTTCTTTTAAAATTGTTTATCTGTAACTTTTATTTTTACCTCTTTGCTTCTGAAACTTGTCATTGCATTATGTTTTAAATATAATTCATCTCTTTTGGCTTTGATTATATTGCCTTTTTGATACATGACAAAAAGGGGGAGAAAGTAAGATATTTTCAATAATGGTTTACCGAGACAGAAGTCTCAAACATTCTGAATTACTTAACCTCTACTTTCTGAAAAGTTTATACAGGTACAAATTATGATAAGAGATGCAGCTAAACTCTGATGAGAAGGAACTTAAGGGAAGTAATCAACTCAGGGGGAGTTTCTCTTAAACCTTTTGTCCTTTATTTTTCATTGAAAATTCTAGTTTTTGTCATCATCAAAAAGGGGGAGATTGTTAGAACATAGTTTGATTCTACAACCCTTAGTTAGAGTTCTGATGATAACAAATACAAAGAACAAATATGCACCTTAAAAATTATGTTATTTTGTATGCAGAAGTTCTGACCAAAGCAGCATCAGAAGATAAGTTATAGAAGTTACACGCTGAAGCAATCAGAATTTGCGCTAAAGATTGATGACCAGAACCTGCGCTTAAGTGAAGTAAACTCCGATTCTGATCAAGAGCATAATAATCCAAGTCATCAATGTGCTTAAAGCATCAGCAGCAAGAAAGGATGAAAGATTCTGAAGCGTTATTATTCATTCAAGACTGCATCAATTACAACGGCTTCTTTCAGACAGGATCTTCTCCAAATGGAAACTGAGTTAATGACATTTATCATGTTTAATGGTCAACGGGAATCCATTGCCTATATAAACAAACTCAGTGATCAAATCGGTAACGATTTTGCAATATACTACTCACGTGAATTCAAAAAGCTGCAAGCATACTCATTATATTTCCACGCTCTAAATTTGTGTAATTTATCACAGTTGTGATAACAGTTTTTGTAACGAAAAACAACAACACACAGTACTCTTGCTTATTTGATTAAAATAGTGTTCCTTGAGATTAACCGGATTGTGGTTGTACTCAAGAAGACTTTAACAGTTGTTAAAGTAGTGATTGCAATCCTTTTGAGATTAGTGGATTAAGACCTCGTTGGAGAGAGACGAAATCACCTTGACAGGTGGACTGGAGTAGTTTGAGATCAAACGAACCAGGATAAAAATACTGTGTCATTGCGCTTTTGATTTCAAGTTTTCAATTCACCCCCCCCCCCCCCCCCCCCCCCCCCGCCCCCTTCTTGTGTTTTTCACTTCTTCAAGGATGGGGTTGAGCGGAAAATTGAAGGGAGATTGGGTTTTAGAGGAAGAATTGATGGATTGTGTTGCTATTTGTGTTGTTCATTTTGTTGATTGTGTGTTTAACAAAGAAAAAAAAGATGTTTATATAGAAAGAATGAAGAGGAAATTTCATTTTTGTTTTGCAAATTCCGCTAGCTCTCTTTTTTTCTTTTTTTTCTATTGATCTGTCACTCTCTTTTACAACCAATGAGAATATAACATAGTTTAACAAAAAAATTTAATGACCAAAAAGCCCTCTAAAAATAAAAAAAAGACGTAAAAATCTGAAAGAGCAAAAATTAATGCAATTTAAAAAAAGTTTTTTTTTTCTAAATAAAAAATGGAGACCCAAGATGACTAAAAACGATAAAAAATGGACATTAATCTATCCAAAAAATGAAATGAACATATTAAAATAAACTACATGTCACAAAGATTAAAGAAAAACTATTCAAATGGTCAAAATCAAAATAAAATGAGAATAAGAATATTAGGTTGAACAAACGCTTACGGTTAAAATGATACTTCAAACTATAACGAAAAAATGAAACGAGCATACCGTCATAATCTATGTGAAACGCAGATTCATAAAATGATCAGTAAAAGGTGAAAACTTGAAATATTTTTCTCGCTAATTTTCTGTACAGTACCGAATCGCTTTTAACAGTCTTTCTGTAAAACCGAAATATTAATATTATCGACATATAAACAACTTGGAGAAATGCAAGAAATGATAAAGAGCTAAAAATGCTTGATGTGAAATATCAGGTGTTTTTCAACTACAAAATGATGCAAGCTTCGATTTAAACTGACTTTTGGTCAACTTAAATACGAATAGTGATGTAAATTATGATGAATGAAGATATTTATTAATTATTGTGACCAAATAACAAAATATGATAAGATAACGCGACTAAAAAAATTATTAGGGGCAAAATTTAGGGTGCAACTGCTGAAATTATTTTGAGAAAGCTTCTGAAGCAAAGTTGTTCCTCATATCATTACCTATTGATATGCAAAGAGAAGTTGGAGATGACGTCAAGGAGATTCATATGCTCGAAAAATCGCTCAAAAATATTGAACAATAAGGATGTTATGATCATTCTAACTTAGCTGTCAAACATTGACTTATGGTCTAACAACTTCAAATCAACTCGCGAACTTGATCTTTTTCAAAGCCCAAGATACTGTTAATCACATATGAACCTGATACGTCGAAGAAGACATGGAAATAAACACATGGACCTATCTCAGAGAATTTTGAGAATTAAGCCACCAGACTCGTCTTAACTATGCTGAATGAAACTTGAGGATAACACGGCGTAATATTATAGATCACTACTCTGAGCCATAGGCTTTTGGGAACTATTTTTGGCTTGAACAAACCATATCTCTAATGGGAGAGTCATCACCTGAATTTCTTGGTCGCAAACCCAGTCTTTCAAGATACAAAACAAACAAAACATATTTTGGAGTTTTGGTTAGAAGTCAGTAAAATATAATATGCATATATACGAGGCACGCGATTCAAGGTGCTTGGTGATTTCTCGGGAGAAAAGCTAAAGATAAGGATAAGAACCAAACCCTAGTGTTATCTTGTTATGATTAAGTTGATATGATATGATAGAGGAATCTTAGGGGCAAAAATCAGGATACAACAACTTCGTTCACTATCATTATCTGATGACACGCAAATACATCATTTATTTGACTTGACCAATGCATGTTTTCTAGTTGTTTTAATTTGAACTTGCACTATTATGTTGGTATTTAGTTTGTTTTCAGGTATTTAGCCACTTAAGAAGCGTGTGTGAAGAAGGGAAGCAAAACAGGGGAAAAATAGAAGAAATGGAGCAATTTGTACACGAGACGTTGCCTGACGATTCTGGCCATAACTTTTGGTCTGTAAACCAGAATGATGCCCTGATCGAAGCGTTGGAAAGCTAACACTGAGATCTACAACCCCTTGTACACATGGTTTGAGCCATGTAAGATATGTCGGGCACCATCTTCCAAAAACGTGGATTAGTTAAGGACGGTTAGAGAAAGTGCCACGATCTTCCATTTTGTTCACATGGCGGGCGCCTTGGTGGGGATGGCGGGCGCCACCTTTGATTAGCTAGATCCCACTAAGGGTAGTTGGAGGGCAGATTAGTATTTTCTTAGGTTTTCATATTTTTTATAAATAGGCGATTTCATTTCATTTTATATCATCCAAGATTAGTTACAAACTTAAGTCATATATTGTTAGATTTTGTAACTGATAATCCCTTCACATTGAAGAGTTATCACACCATTGATAGAGTTTGTAATCGAGTTTGGAGCACTTTGGTAGAAGTTAATCCTTCCGCCATTTTCATTTTCAGTCATATTTATTTCCAATTGTACCTGATTTAAAGCCTCCGATTTGGAGAAGGCTTTTATTTACAAGTCTTACTTTACTTTATTTATTTCATCGCACTCGCTTTACTTTATTTATTTCATCTCACTCACTTTACTTTATTTATTTCATCACACTCGCTTTACTTTATTTATTTCATCGCGCTCTCTTTACTTTGTTTATTTCCTTGTCTTGCACTTAGTTACTTGCGTTATTTACTTGTCTTTTAAAGCCTTTTTACTTTAAGAATCTACTTTAACATGATCTATTTTAAGATGTATGTTTACATTTCCATGTATGGCTAAATTATAAAGGTTAGAATGTAAGGATCATAGTTAAAGTGATGTTCCATATAATGTGTCTGTAGAAATACTTAAGGGTTGTTTTGGTTTTTAACACAAGTTTTCTGCACTTTTTTTTTTATGGGCAAGATTGAAAGTCGTCCAACCTTCAGTTAAACTTGGGTAGTCTTAGTTGTTCAAAGGAAGAAAAAGCGCTTTGTTCAATTAAGTAGGAATCTTTTAACACTTTTAGAAAAATGATTCAAAACTCTTTTCGGACGCGTTTATGGGTTTAAAGGTCTAGTCCTTTTTTGGTTAGATGTTCCAAGTCAAAATTACTTTTCAACTAAGTCAAGAAACTATAAACCACAGAGAATACCATCCTCAAAATTCCTAATTGACATCTGTCATTACACTACAAACCAAAATAAGCCATGGTGCCAGTACGTTATACTCCCAACTCTCAATACACTTTGACAATCTTTTCTTGGATCGTAGGTCGTCCATAGATCTTACCCTCGTGTTTTCTTTTCTTGGGTCGCTGGTCATCCATAGATCATACCCTCAGGTTATTTGTTCTCGGGTCGCGGATTATCCTGAGATCCTACCCTCTCTTATTGTCTTGCGTGGGTCGCGGATTTTCCTGATACCTCCCCTCTTGATGTCCTTTCTTTTTGGGTCGTGAATCCTACACGATAGATTCTCCGTTGTTGTCGATTTTACCCATTGTCTTTACATGTATTTTTGGGTCATGAATATTACACGATAGATTCTTCACTATCGTCAATTTTACCCATCGCCTTTACCTTTCTATTTGGGTCATGAATCCTGCACAATAGGTTCCCCACTATCGTCAATTTTACTCGTCGTCTTTACCTTTCTTTTGGGGTCGTGAATCCTGCATGATAGATTCTCTGCTGTCGTTGATTTAACCCGTCATCTTTACCTTTCTTTTATGGTCCCAAATCCTACACGATAGATTCCCTGTTGTCATCAAATTTACCCGTTTGTCTTTACCTTTCTTTTGGGTCATGAATCCTACACGATAGATTCTCTGTTGTCGTCGATTTTACCCGTCATCTTTACCTTTCTTTTTGGGTCGTGAATACTGCACGATAAACTCTCCACTGTCTTCGATTTTACCCGTTGTCTTTACCTTTCTTTTGGGTCATGAATCCTACATGATAGATTCTCTGTTGTCGTCGATTTTACCCGTCATCTTTACCTTTCTTTTTGGGTCGTGAATACTGCACGATAAACTCTCCACTGTCTTCGATTTTACCTGTTGTCTTTACCTTTCTTTTTGGGTCATGAATCCTGCACAATAGATTCTCCGATGTCAATGATTTTACCCATCGTCTTTACCTTTCTTTTTGGGTCGTGAATCCTACATGATAGATTCTCTGTTGTCTTCGATTTTACCTGTCGTATTCACCTTTCCTTTTGGGTCGTGAATCCTACACAACGGATTCTCTACTATCATCGATTTTACCTGTCATCTTTACCTTTCTTTTTGGGTTGTGAATCTTGCACGATATATTCTAAATTGTCATCGATTTTCCCCGTTTGTCTTTATCTTTCTTTTTGGGTCACGAATCCTACACGATAGATTCTCCATTGTCATCGATTTTACCCATGGTCTTTAAGTTATCGTAATGTCATTGATCCTACTTTCAGTCACCATGTCATCATCAACCATATGTCTTCAATCACTATAACACCCCCAATTGCCCGAGAACCTTGTATTGGCATCGTTACCCCATTACAAGCTATCACTACTCAACCACATTTATCCATCGTAACCAGTTCACCAAAAAATGAATTCTCTATCCCTAGCAGACATCACAAATAATAACACTTACACCATCTCTCCAGGACAAATTTTAGGTCTTGATATTTAATCTTCTTATACCTTAAATGATCGAAAGGCTAATTCCAATCTCACTTTTAGGTTTAAGACGATTAAATAGGGGCAGATGTCATACCCCAAATTTGTCCTACCCTTTTCACTTTTATCTGGATTAAGATTTGCATTTCATTTGCATCATTTTCATTAGGTCATTCACACATCATTCCTTCATTCAATAAGGCAGTGGTTGTGCTAACTAGGGTTTAATTTTGGTTTGAGGCTTCTACATTCTACAATTTATTTCCTTGGTCCCTCCTTGGGCAGTGGACAGCAAAATCAGGTTTTGAAGTATGGTTATCATGAGTTTCTTATTCATCCATTTACAAAGCCATTTCTCATTCAAATTCATCAAAACCTTAGATTAGGGTTTATTTCCCTATGTGTGACTAAAAATCAGGTTTTTTTCGCATCATGCCTCAGCTAGGGTTTGAATCCCTCAAGTGTTCAGTATGGCTAATCGTTTATTCTTAAAGCCTACTTCATCAAAGCATCGCCTTTAACCAAAATCACAGTCAAGATTTCATCATCACCGGTCCATATGTGCATCAATATGTTTAGGAATGCGAGGAAAGATCAAGTTTGCTAGTCGATTTAAAGCACTTCGACCAAAAGTCAACTTTTGCAAGATCGAGTTCAAACAATCATAACTTCTTCATTATTCCATATTTTTTAGTGTTTCTTTTTGCGTATGACTTTCATTGACATCATATCCAACTTCTCTCAAGAGCTAATTATGTGCGAAAGATCATCATAATTTTGAATATTTTAGAGGTCATATTGTTAATTGGACCTAATATCTAAATAGTTGTGCCCGACTTCCACATATCATAATTTCCTCGATTTTTAATATTTTGAGGCGATTTTCTTTTCACACTGTCATGAATGATGTCATCTACAAGTTTACTTCAAAGATTGAGGGGAAACTGTGTTTAGAAGACCTTGAAAGTTATTGAATCGTTATTGGTCATTTTCTTGATTTAGAATGTTCTTAACTTCTAATTTCAATTCATTCCATAATTGTTTTCTCAGGACTATGATTCTCATATTGAGATCGTTCATGGAGCAAGATGTTGAGTTTGAAGATTCATGTTAAGTTCGAACAAGATGTTGCTTATAATACGAGTCACCATGTTGGAAATTGATTTAGGATCTTGGTGAAAGTGATTTGAGGATTCATTTGAACAATGTATTTGATTTCAATTCAAGTTAGCAAAGCATTATGCAATATTACAAGTTTCATCCAAATTATTTATGGTTCATTCATGTGGATTATTTTAATTCAAGGTATCAAAGACAAGTTCACTTAAATTTTCTCAAATTCATTCAAGCTTCATGAATAAAGATTACATAAATTTCAATGAATGCATCATGTTACAAAGTTCTTGAGTTTCAAAGTACATTCAAAGTTACAAGGAATCATAAATTTTGTTACACCCTGAGAACCAATGGCATTACAAAGAGGATGTTTTGAATTCGATTACATAAGCATATGATAATAAAATCCTAAGCCTAATTTTCAAATTCTATCAATTCATCCCACCTTTTTTGTCAAAAACATGCCAAATCTGTCCAAGGAAAAACCAATGATATACTACAATGTTGCCCTGCATCACACTACAAACAGTCCAAAACAATGTCAAAAATTAGCCCAAGAAACCTTCTATCAAAACATTCAAAAATAAACAAAATATTATTGTCTCAAACCAGTCTGAATACCTGTCCAAAACAGCCTGCTACTACTGCCATAAACCTCCAAAATATTGTTGTCCCAAACCTGCACTAAGAGAGACAAATATTTCACAGAAACAACAAGGCAAAAAATTTCATCCAAAAGCTACAAATCAGCATACCACAAGTGTTCAAATTCACAAAACTTTCCCCCCAAAACCTCACTCTCATTCACTATAAGAAAAAACTCTACATAGACTAAACAGGGACGGAAGAAAGAGAGAAATTTTCAACAAGAAACTCACTTAGAAATTATTTCCAAACTCTCTCATCACAACACCAAAAAAATAAATAAAAAAGCATACTCAAAATTATATCATAACTCCCTACTTCACCAGCCAAATCTCTGCTCTCATACACCAACAACACACAAAAATCTCCAAAAACACCACAAAAAACTCTTCTCAAACTTCTGCTCAAACAAACAGAAACATCCATCTAAAAATTTTGCACACTTTAAACTTCCACACATATATCATCATAAACTCACAATAAGAACAAAATTTCTAACCATTTACTAACTGGAATAAAACTATACACGAAATTATGCAGAAACTGAATCTTCCTCAATTACACTCAATAACCTCCATCACATCAGCTACATTCAGAAGCTCAATAACAATTTCAACAACTTTCAGTGTATCGCTTCGATTCTAAGTTTCGCCATCATCCACCTGTTCCAACAAAATTTAAGTAAATCATCAAAACAATGACGTGATTCATAACAACTTCGCATATGTTTACAATGACACGAGCAACAGAGAACTAGGCGACGAGAAGAATAGCTTAACTCAGGGAATCGTCTCTTCGATAACTTTTAGATCGTTAATGTTGTCATAATACTTTGTTGTTGAATAAATGATATCTTGAGTATTGTTTGCCATGTTATCACTTGTGAGCCACTTGTGGGCATATTCATATTATCATTGTTGTATCCTTGCATTGAAAATGTTTTGTCTGTCATTTCATTTGAAAAACTGAGATTTTAAATAAAGTAAAAATAGTGTCATTAGTTTATTTACTGTAAACATGAGAGAAACCATTAGCATAGGAAAGATTGGAAGTGAGTACATGGTTGTTGGAACTAAACTGTGAGACCGTGAAGAGGTAGAGAAAACCGCAGGAGAGTGTCATTATTTTTTTATAAATCGATAAAGAGACACGAAACTGTGAACTTGAAATGAGATTAGGCGTGAGCATTTGGGAAATTCAAATATAAATCATAAAACTGGAATAGGGGAGATTTTGAGTGTAGCAATTGGTTGTTGGAAACATGTACCATCAATTAAAATAATTGAAGGAAGTTGCAAACCTGAAACCAACACCACCATGCCGGAAGGGTTACCGAACTGTTTAAAGTTTTATTTTTCCCCTTTGCTCATGTTGATCGAAAATCAAGTTTGTTGATGATGATGTTTTATTGGAATGGATCTTGTTTTTTTCTTTTCTTTGCTGTGAAATATCGTGAGAGAGAGAGAGAGAGAGACAGGAGATTGAGGGAATTATAGGGTGTTATTTTTGTTGTGTTTCTGAGAAGAAAATGGGAAAGAGAAGGTTGAGTGAATAGGGGAAGAGAGAGCATTTGAGCAGCTGCATTCGTTAGATTTAGGGTTTTCTACCCCTATTGGAATTTGAATGAGCTTATTTCTTTAGCCCAACCCATTTCATAAGTTTTATTGTTTATAGTTTTTTATTAGATAGATGTAACGAATGAACAACTTGGTGTAATGGTTAACGTGTGTGTTTGTATTCGTGAGGTCCTGGCTTCGATACCGTTTGGGACACTTTTATCATTATTCTGCTTTTTATCCCCATTTAACCCAAACTTTATTATATTTTAGTTAAATTGTTAATATAATAGAAAAATAAACTTGGTTTAGTGGCAATGCAAGAGAGTTATAACCTAGTGGACATGAGTTCAATCCCTGACTTTACCTTTTTTTCTTTAAATTCTAAGTTTCAAGTTTTTGTTATCCTATTTCATTTAAAATCCATACAAATAAATACAAAAAAAATATTAGGTTAAGTTAATAATTAATTCTTTTTTCCCCCATTAAAAATACCTAAAAAAACACTTAATCATTATTCAAACCCCTTCCACACTTAACAAAAACACTCAACAAATCAAATATCTCCTCAAAAGGGCATGTTATCTTCATTCTACCGCGATACCGGCCGTGCTTTTTGCTAGAATGTTTGCGTTAACATCGCCCACTAAAAAACACCAACAAACCAACATTTTCTAGAAGAACTATGGTGTTTTTATTCCATCACGGGATACGTAGGCAAAGGGTTGTGAGACCCTCACGAGCGCACTAATAAAAAATTATTTCATTCCCCTTAAGCAAGTATAGTTATAGATAGACACGCCCTTAGAAGAAAACAATCAAAACGGATGTCGTTGAGTACAAAGGATGTGAGGGGTGATAATACCTTCCCCTCGCATAATCGACTTCCGTACCCGCTCTTTTGGTTGCAAGACCATCTTATCCATCCTCTTGGGGTTTTCTCGATATTTCCTCTTCCTTTAGGATAAATAAAGTTCGGTGGCGGCTCTGTGTTTTTTGCCGGTAGCTTCACAAACTAACCAACAATAATGTAGAATGATATCAAAGATGTAACACAGACCGTAGTCATTCGATTTAATCACTAACTTTTTCCTGGATCCCCCTTTCGGGTTTTCAATCCACCGGGATACCCATTTTTGCCTAAGTCTCCCTTTCAGGTTTTCAACTTAGCGGGTGTACATCATTTTATTTTTCATTATTTTATTCATATATCCCTAATTTTTACCCAAACCTTTATTCTTTTTTTTGGTTCACTGGGATGCCCTTTTTTGCCTGAGACAGTTAACTCAGCAGGTTTGTTTATGCGAAGTATTTTTTAACTACATCTGCATTAACGGGGTGAGCAAAATCCTTTTCATGCATAGTTGTGAGCATCATAGAGCCTCTTGAGAATACTTTCTTCATAATATATGGTCCTTCATAGTTAGGAGCCCATTTTCCCCTAGCATCTGTACAGTTGGGAGGCAAGATCCTCTTAAGCACGAGGTCACCAGCTTGGAAATTTCTGGGACACACCTTCTTATCAAAAGCCTTATTCATCCTTCTCTAGTACAACTTCTTGTGATAAATAGTTGTCAATCTCTTCTCGTAAATGAGATTAAAATGATTAAATATATTCTAAACCCATTCGGCTTCATCCAACTACACATCTATCATTATCCTTAAAGAAGGAATCTCAACTTCCACAGGCAGGACTGCTTCCATGTCGTATACCAGAGAAAATGGGGTTGCCCCTGTCGAAATGCACAACGAAGTGTGATAACCATGCAAAGAAAATGGAAACATATCATGTCAATCCTTGTAGGTGACAACCATATTCTATACAATCTTCTTAATATTCTTGTTTGCTTCCTCAATAACACCATTCATATTTGGGAGATATGGAGAAGAATTGTGATGCTTATCTTGAAGCTTTCGCACAGCTCTTTCATCATTTTATTTTTGAGATTCGAATCGTTACCCGTGATGGTCTTTTCAGGAACCCCATAATGACAACTGATATTCTGCTTGATGAAACGAGTAACCACTTGTTTGGTGACATTTTCATAAGATGTCGCTTTAACCCACTTGGTGAAGTAATAAATAGCCACCAAAATAAAGTGGTGTACATTGTTAGCAGTCGGTTCAATTCAGCCAATCATATCGATGCCCCACATTTCAAAGGGCCAATGAGAAGTCAAAACATTCAGCGGATTGGGCGGCACATGAATTTTGTCGACATAAATCTGACATTTGTAACAGATTCATGAACCATTGTAGCAATCATTTTCCATTGTAGACCAATAATAACCTGCTCTCCAGATTTTCTTGGATATTGTATGCCCACTAGAATGCTTCCCGAAGAAACCTTTATGGATCTCTTCTATGATCTTGTTTACTTTGTATTTATCCATGCATCTGAGCAAAACAGAGTCATAGTTTCTCTTGTACAAAACATCCCCATTGAGGAAACACTTGGTTGTATACTTTCGCGACGTCTTCTTATCAGTGACAGAAGCATCCTCTGGATATTCTTTTGTTTCAAGATATCTTTTGATATCATAAAACCATAGTTTCTCATCAACAACATCTTCTTCTATCTCGTAACAGAACGATGGCTCATCCAACCTCAAAATGGTGATAGAGGGGGCTTCATTCGCCCATATGACTTTAAAAATGGATGATAGAGTAGACAATGAATCTTCCAAATTGTTATCTTCTCTTGGAATATGGTTGAAAGTAATCTCATTATAGCACGAGATCAACTTCAAAACATACTCACGATACAGAATCAAATTTGGGTGATGAGTCTCCCAATCTCCGGTGATCTGACTAATCATAGGAGCAGAATCCCTATATACTTCTAAGATCTTGATTTGCAAATCAATAGCAGCTTCTAATACAAAGATGCAAGCTTCATACTCAACCATATTGTTGGTGCAGTCAAAGAAAATTCTAGCAGTAAGAGAAGTATGGAAACCTTCAGGAGAAGTAATCACAACACCGACACCATTACCCAAGGCATTGAAGGCACCATCGAACACCATTGTCTATCATGATCCTGGTTCGGATCCTTCTTCCGGGCCAGGGATATTACAATCATATATATACATGATGTCCTCATCAGGAAATTCAAACTTCATCGGCTGATAGTCGTCTTTCATAGGCTAGTGAGCGAGATAATCCGCCAATACACTACCTTTAATGACTTTTTGGGTAGTATATTGGATATCATAGTCAGTTAAAATCATCTGCCAACAGGCCACTCTTCCCGTGAGAGCTGGATTTTCAAAAATTTACTTGATTGGATCCATATTAGATATCAAGAAATTAGTATGAGTTAGCATGTATTGGCAGATGCCTTGGCTACTCTGTCATCCATGTTTATAGTCATTAAAGTTAGTACACAACAAGTTTTTTCCAGCAATGAGTATCTTGACTCACAATTAGTAAATTCATTTCTTAGGTAGTAGATGGAATTCTCTTTCCTACTATTCTTGTCATGTTGACCGAGTACACGGTCCAAGGAGTTTTCCAACACTGTCAGGTACATTATCAAGGCCTGCCTTCCACTAGAGGAGATAGTATTGTAAGTTCCTATAAATACTCTTTTATTCTATCAAATGCCGCTTGGAAATTGTTATTCCACATGGTTGTTTGATATTTTTTGAACAACTTGAATATCGGTTCACAAGTGGTTGTAAGATGAGAGATGAATCTAGAAATGTAGTCCAACCTCCTGAGAAAACCCCGAACCTCTTTTTCTATTCTTAGCTTAGGAATTTCTTGTATAACTTTTATTTTGACAGGATCAACTTCAATCCCTTTTTCACATACTATGAAGCCCAATAACTTTCTTGATCTCCCCCTGAAGGTGCACTTGTTCAGATTCAGCCTCAGCCGAAATTTCCTTAACCTTTCAAATAGTTTCAACAAGTGAATAAGATGTTCCTCTTCTGCTTGGGACTTGGCAATCATATCGTCAACATATAATTTAATCTCTTTATGAATCTTATCATGAAAGAGAGTGACCATTGAATGCTGATAAGTTACCCTTGCATTCTTCAAACCAAAGGGCGACACTTTGTAGCTAAATGTTCCCCAAGGTGTAACGAATGTTGTCTTCTCCATGTCTTCTGGCTCCATCTTAATCTGATTGTAGCCATAAAAACCATCCATGAATGAAAACACTTTAACGTGATTAGTATTGTCCACTAGAATATCAATATGCGGGAGTGGAAAATCAACTTTATGGCTTGCTCTGTCCAAGTCCCTATAGTCCACACACATTCTGACTTTACCATCTTAGGCACTAGCATAATATTCGCAATCCACTGTGGATAAGAAGTCACTTTCAAAAAACCTACATCAATTTTTTTTAAACCTCCTCTTTGATCTTCTTAGACATCTCAGGATGAGTTATTCAAAGCTTTTATTTAACAGGAGGACACTCTTCTCTAAGAGGTAGTTTGTGCACAACAATGTATGTATCCAGCCCAAGCATATCCTCATAAGACCAAGCAAAGATGTCCACATACTCATGGAGCATTTAAGTCAATCTTCGCTTAACACTATCTTCTAAAGCAACCCTAATCTTGACTTCTTTTTGGACCTCTTAGGTACATAAGTTGATCACTTCAATAGTTTCTTGGTGCGACTGAATAAACCTTTTCCTCTTGCCTCAACAATCTGGCCAGCTCATCAGGAAGTTCATAATCTTCTTCAGCTTCTTCTTCAACTTTATAGATCGGATTTTCAAAGTCATAATGATCTATAGAAGAATCGTTTTCAAAAAATTCTGGGATTAATGGGAGACATAATCTACATAGTTGTTTTATTTTTTAGTTTTAGATTTAAAAATAAAAATAAAAATACATTGCCAAAAGTTTTAAAAAATAAAAATAAAGAGAAGGAGCAAAATATTTGAATGCAAAAAAGGCGTCCTTTATTGGTGATAAATTTTGAAAAGAAAAACATCATGACCCTACAACATGTTCACTACGTTTCGGGCAGAACATAGGAATTATTGCATGATAAAAATAAAAGAAAATTACTCTTCAAATCAGGTGATTTCAATGACATCTTCAGCAAACCAATTAACAGGCTCTTGACCGGGAACGGTAAGATGGATCCACTTGTCCATTTCACAATAAATATCTCCTTCCTTACTCACACAATGAGCTTCTTCATGAGTAATACCATCGCTGACAAACTGAATCGATGGAGAAATACCTTGAACCTTGAGAGGAGCAATAGTTGGCACGCTTTATTCAGCCACGAAGCCTAAACCTTGTCTATCTATGTGGGGAGATTCAGAACTCTTCCCCAACCCTCAGGATGACCAGATTGAACAACTGCTTATGCTTGACGATAAGATACCATAGAGGCATCCAGCTTCTTAACCTCTTGACGAGGAGTTTTGACAACCTGCACAGTTTCAAATGCTTGGCACGGAGTCTCATGTATTTCTCCCTCCACTTCAACATAGAGAAATGTTCTTACATGATTGACGATGTAATCTTCTTCACCGCAAATGGTGACCACCTTTCCATTCAACAGGAATTTCAACTTTTGATGCAAGATGAAAGTGACAGCACCGGCCCCATGAATCCACGGACGGCCTAGCAGGCAGCAATAAGAAGGATTAATATCCATGACGAAGAAAGTGACATCAAAAACCTGGGGACTTATATTGATAGGCAAATCAACTTCCCCAAACACAATCTTATTATACCCATCAAACGGTTTGACAAACAGATTACTTGGCCTTAGCACGACCCCTTCATAATCAAGCTTAATAAGAGAAGACTTAGGCAACACATTGAGGGAAGATCCCGTGTAAACCAGCACACGGGATATAGTGGTCTTCGTAATCTCCATGGAGATGTGCAACACTTTATTGTGTTTCCTCACCTCAGGGGGTAGATTGAAATTTGTAAAGCCGAGTCCATTACTTACAGAAATACTATTTATAATCCCTTCAAATTGATTCAATGAGATCTCTTGAGGAACAAAAGAAGTCACCAACAACTTCATCAATGCATTTCTATGGGATTCGGAATCTCTGAGCAAAGCAAGAATTGAGATCTTTGAGGGCGTCTGGCTCAACTGGTAAATAATCTTATAGTCACTTTTCTTTATGTACCTCATCAATTAAGTCACATCTTTAGCCATCTCGACATCTAGAGTAGGAACGGGAGGATTTTTCCCCGCATTCTCACTATTATCCATGATCTTCTTTCCCTTATCCTTAACTGAGGCATTTGTGCTACTCTATGGTTTATCAGGCGGTGAGAAGATCTAACCATTGTGGGTAATTCAGCTTTCGCTGACAATATCGTCAACTGTAGGCTTCTCTTCTTTTGACTTTTTTTCCTTAGGCTTCTGAGTAACAATTTTATGCCCCTGATGATAAAGCTCACCATCATAACTCCAAGGGACAGCCTTATCATTGACATATGGTACTGGACCAGATACAATAATAAGCACTAGGGACTTTTTGGCGGGAACTGGAATTGTCACAGGCACATGAAATGTCTTTGACTTGATAGGAATAATAATCACATCAACCTCATGTTCCTCAATCTTGGGCTCAACCACCGTGCAATTGAAGTTAATATTTCCTTTGGTAATCAGATCTTGAACAACATCTTTCAAAAGTTGACAACCCTCTGGCTGAATCATACAATCTGCATAGTCCATACGACATCCCAAAAATACACTCTTTTGCGACAAATGCTCTTTCACAAATGAGAGAGGTGTAGTCAGTTGGTTGACATCCATAATCAGGTTCAAATTTTCATTTTCAATTATGGCATTGACAGTGGCACTGCCATGAGGTGGAAAAGGTTGATTTGTAATATTAGGTGTTGGGCCAATGTTTATAGCCTGAGAATCCAACAAATCTTGCACTTATGCTTAAAAGCATAACAATTTTCAATGGTATGCCCCTGCGCACGGGAATGGAAATCGCACCGGAAATTGGCATCAAAATTCGGTGGCAACTTTTCAGGATTAATGGTCAAAGTACTTTTCTCAGCCAATTTCATTACAATCAATTGGGGTAATAATTTGGCATAAGACATCGGAAGTGTATATAACTTCCTTGGTTGTTTCCTCAATCTTTGTTGATTGCCTTTCCTAGGCACATATGCTCGTCTCTGAGGCGCAACAATTGGAATTGTCACACCAGCAATTTGGTGATCAGACTCATGACGACCTTTACCTTTTTGATCAAAGAGCACACTGGGCTCACTATCTTTCTTCTTCTGGACACCACCAAAAGATTTCTTTGCATTACCAACACTAGAGACATCCTAAATCTTTCCATGTTTTATCCCGATTTCAATTCTCTCCCCGTATGTCACCGTTTCAGAAAATGAATCAGAAGTACCACAAATCATGTAATACTACCCTTGTAAAGTGCTAGTGAGTATATCCACCATCTCACGCTTCATCATGGGTGGTTAGAGCCTGGCAGCCATCTCATGCCACCTATGCGCGTACTCCTTGAAGGATTCATTTTGTTTCTAAGATAAGTTCTGCAACTGAGTTCTCGTGGGTGCCCTATCAGTATTATATCGGTAGTGTTAGACAAAAGCTTCATCCAAATCTCTCCATGTACGGATACAAGTTCTATCCAATTTCATATACCACTCAAGCGGTCCATTAGTTAGACTGTCTTGGAAGAAATGCATAAGAAGCTTTTCATCTTCAGAGTATGCAGACATCTTCCTATAATAGGATTTGACATGGGTCCTAGGACAGGAGGTACCCTTGTACTTGAAAAAATCTAGAACTTTGAACTTTGGAGGAATCTTCACTCCTTGGAACAAGCCTAAATCAGACATGTCAAGGCCCATAGCTCCCTAGGTCTCAAATGTTCGCATAGACACCTCGAGCATACGCAGCTTTTTGTCTGCCTCAGTTAGATCATCAACATTAGACATCCAATTCTCATAATTATCCTCCTCGAGTTAACAAGCGGGAATATGCACAGTCCTTGGTTGAATAAATTGTTGCTCATTGTGCTTCCGAGTTGGAGTGGGTGGAGGTGGATTCCCCAAGACTTGGACCACAAGCATACCTTGATTACCAACAGGATTACCAAGATTCACAGCTTGACCATTCTGAAGATTCATACCAGTATTTGCATTCAAATTCAAATTCTGAGCACCATCTGGATTTCCATTCATATTCTTACCACCATTCGAGTTCAGAGCACCTTGGTTGCCATTCAGATTCTGAGCACCCGGGTTACCAGTTGGATTGTTACAATAATCCTTTGAAGATTGACAATCAAAGTCTCATTCCCATTGTTCACAGTCTCAGCAGGCCTCACAATTAATGCTCTCATCTCTTCCTATTGAAAGGCCATGTTTTGGATAATCTCCATCAGCTGGCCCACCTGAGTGTCCATTTTGACACCCATAGCAATAATGTCTTCCTGAATTTGTTCCATCTATCTTTTGGAAGTACTCTGAGTTTTGTAATGGTCCGAGTTTGTAGTAGCAATCTATGAAAAGAAAACCCATATCAAAGATAAGAAAACCTGCGGGAACCACCTATAATGATATGATATGCATGAATGAATGATTATGCATGAAATGTTTTATCATTTCTAGGGTGCTCAAGAATTTTGTCATATACATAAGACATCAAACAACGTGATAAGAGATTGACAAAATAAATGAAGGAGCACAATAACAACATCTTGTTTCATTCATAACATCCCAAGTCAACTGAGTTCATACAAGATAACAGTCAAAATACGACAACCCCGACAAACAAGCTTGGTGGTGGTTTTTTATAGTAAAATGAAACAACAAACAAACATCAAGTTCTGTATAGGCCTGTGTCAACTGAGTACCACTCTCCTTGAGATGGGCCTCTTCTGCAAGTATTTTGTTGATTTCTTCTTTGAGTTGGGCATCTTTGTCTCGAAGTTTCTTCTCTAGATATTTGATTTTGGCTTTGGAACAACTCTCCACTTCAGCCTTGGATGCCTGGAGGATGTCGCTATCTCAACACCTCTACTTGTACCTATTCTCAATAGCAACAACAACTATTTTGTGGTCTTCAAAAGAAATAGAACCATCTTCAATTCTGAATCTCTTAAAAGCACCAGCTTTCTCAGACTCTTTGAATTTTTAGGATAAATCCTTCTTATCTTCCCTTAGAAAGTAAATCTCCATCTCTTTATCTTTTAGGTCAATGAGAAGATGTTGATTCTCGCTTTGCATTTGGTAGAAATGTTCTTTGGGAACATCATGCTGCAACTTGTCAAGTTGCAGGTACAAGGGATCTTCCTTTGTGAACAGTAACTGAAGTGTTATCTCCCTCTCTTTGACCCACTTAACATAATGTCCATAGGTTGTCAGCTCCTTCTACCCGGAGAAATCTTTACCTTTTTTGAAGATCTTGGTCCAACCAATCACTATCCTCTATAGCATCTCAGGATCTTCCCCTTTCCGGACAGCATTATTGTAATTTTTGGAGTGCTTGAAAAGTTTGAGTAAAATCCACTGAAATTCAATTTCACGTGAACATTGAGATTTAATTTTCGAATAATGCATTTTTGTGCTTAATCGGTCATTTCTTTGACACCGGTACCAAGTTTGGTTGCTTTTAATCTGGTTTTTACACTGATTTTATGTGTTATAATACCGCTGCTCATAGTACTAAGTATGGCATGTATCATTTCAAGTCAACATTTTGAAGTCATGTTCATCATTTGATCAAGTTTTGATCATGATTCCTCAAGAAAATCTCTCAAATCATCAAAAGTCAAAAGTTGCCAAATTAGGGTTTCCTTAGGAGAAGTCAACTGAACTTTGACCAAGCATAACTTTCACATGCTTCATTAGTTTTTCTCCAACCAAGGCTTATTTTGAAGGAAATTCAATTCTATACCACTTTGCCTCTCTAAGATCAAGTCCAAAAAATGCTTCATTTGAAAGATATGGGACAATACATTACATGTCATTTCAAAAGTCAACAAAAAGACACTTTTTGTCAAGGCAACTTACATCAAGATAAAGTCTTTAAATGCAAACATTATCAACATAGAGATTGTAGAGGACACCTTGGGCTTTCCAAAAAGTCAAATATCACCTTCAAAAAATAAAATCTAAGAGTTATGACCAATGCAAGGTTGGAAATTTTGAACAAATGCATAATGTTCAAATTGAGCAAACTTGAGTTTTGGGCTAATGGGCCAATGTTTTAAAGTCAAGACGTGCTCTATACTCCGTGTACACCTCATAACTCATCCATACACTCCTTAGTTTTTTTTTTATTAATTTAAAGTCAAAATAAAATAAGATAAAATAATATCTTCTTACAAGAGTCCAAGCCCACCATATCTTTGCCCTAATTTTAACCTATATAATCTCATCAATTCAGACATGAACCCTTACATACACGAAACCCTTGCCTCAAAACTTGTCAAAAATCTCAAGTTTTTATCAAAGAACCCTAAAAACTTGAAACTCTTATCACAAGCCCTTTCATTACAAACTAGCCATCCCAATCAACCCCGGGAAGATCGTAGGGTAAGATTGGATCATTTACAACAATCTAAAAAGCCAGAAAGTACTTGTGCATGCATCATGATTCCATCCTTACTTGAATTTCATACTTTTTAGTTTACTGCACTCTAACATTTATTGATGCTTGTTATGCGTTTATGAGATTCAACTATGCCGGGATGACCCATCGTGGAGGTCCCATGTTGGCTAAAACATAACACATCATAGCCGCACTGATCCGCATTAGTTTCACCATAGCTCCTAAACCATTGATTTTCATACCAAAATAATCCTTCCATTGGATTCGCAGCCCTCAACTTAGGGGGGTGGGGTGCCTTTTGTTTGCTAATGCCTTTGTTTTTTGCAGGTTGATAAAAGAGGCAACCAGAGAAGACAGTCGGAGCTAGGTGTAGCGGTAGAAATGTTGAGACTAAGCCATTGGATTGACTTGACTCGCACAGATCAAATAAAAATTGCCACTGCGCTTTATTGTTTCCAAAGGAATGGGAAAAGAGAGAATAACCCAAAAAGAGGGGGAGAGAATCTAAGTTCGGGGGCTGGTTATGTAAAGGGAAGGTATTAGCACCCTAAACATCTACAGTACTCCACAGGAACCTCTTTGAAAATTTGTGTTTTTTGCTATAAGAGTTGTATATAAAATAGATTATGGGGATGAGAAAAGAAGTATATTTTACAATTTTTTTCACCCGCCACGGTTGCGAACCTTTAGTGCCTAAGTACCACCTTCTGTGTAATAGAGGATCAGGGTACTCGAAGTTCACCTTTAGAAATTTTAAAACACAAGTGTGTTGGTTAGTTTTAAGAGATGAGACATCATCATCTTGTCCTAGTGAAAGAACATACTTACTACCCACAATTATGAGAAAGGAGAATTTGTGTCATCTCAAAGTGGAGGATACGGCTTGGATTTTAAAATCTACAAAGCCTCACTCAACACCCAAGTGGAAAATATCTCATTTCACTACATATCATAGAAGTATAATAGTTTGCATCACTACAAGGATTGACAAGAGTCTAATCTTTTGGGAAAATTTTAAGATAAAAAGCCAAAATAGAAAAAATGGTTTGAATGGGATTGATTGACTTTTAGTCTTTTAACAAAAATGTCAAAGTATTATTAAGTTGTTTAAAGTTTTGTTAAGAAATATTTTGAAAATGCATGGACCTAAGTCCAAGTTTATTGTGAAAGCGGTTCAAGTTAGAAAACAAGAATTGTTTTGAAAAGGAAGGAGAAGATTTTTGAAATTAAAGAAGATTGGAGGAGATGAAAGGACTATTCTAAAGCATAAGATAAAAGTTATGGAAAAGAACCATCTAACAAACAAGAAGCCAATACTTGACACAATGAGTCAATGTAGAATTTCCATTCTTTGGATTTTAAACCAATCAAGCAAGGATACTAAACCTCTTAAGAAAACCAAGCGTTAAATGCATTAAGTCTTCATAAAAATTTGGCAGAGTAACAGTTATATACATATGAATTCCCAATCACAGACAAAGCACATAATTAAAATAACCTGCACACAAAGAAACAACCAACCCAATATCTTGGGGTAAACCCCAAGAACTCCAGACAAAAATAATAGAAGTCACAAGGTCCCGAGGTAGGTCAAGGTATCTACTCCTAGGTCCAAGAAGTCCACAACTCCCAAAATGCCAAGGATAGTAACCAAATAGTCCAAGTAACCTTTAAGTTTTTTATTGTTCAAGTTGGTTATTAGGTATCTTCAATGAGAAAATGGAAAGCTCAAGCGAGCAAAACAAAATGACATAAAGATAAATGCTCAAGTGAGCAAAGATGAAAATAGCATGAAATGAAAATGCTAAGATAAAAGGTGCTTAAAGTAAAAGCATAAATCAAAAGCATAGAAATAAAATTCAATTGTTAATGAGTTAGAAATTAGAGGCTAGTTGAATGACCATCTTGAAACTTGCATTTAAAAACTCATTAGAAGATTTATAAAATCAAAGCCTCTCAACAAAAAGTTTCATTTGCTTTTTGTCAAGTATATCATTCATTTCAAAATATCAAGGCAACAAACAAATGATCAATGATGTTTAAATGATTCACTTAGTCCAAAAGATTATTAAAGTTGAAGATGTGAAAAACACAAGAAGGGGGGTTGAATTGTAAAACTTAAATTAAAAGCTTAGCCAACACTGTATTTTTATCCTGGTTCGTTTGATCTCAAACTACTCCAGTCCACCCGTCAAGGTGATTTCGCCTCTCTCTAACGAGGTCTTAATCCACTATATTCAAAGGATTATACAACTACTTTAACAACTGTTAAAGCCTTCTTGAGTATAACCACAAACCGGTTTATCTCAAGGAAATCTCTTTACAAATAATTGAACAATAATGTGTTTAATGTTTTCTAATAAAACAGTATATCACAACTGTGATAATACACAATTTAAGCTTGGAGTAAAAACTGAATTGCTAATGCGTTTGAGTAAGCATGGTTTGAAGGCTTAGCAAAATGTATGAGTGCATGCGTATGATAGGCGTCTTCTTTTCTCACACAGATTTGTTTATATAGCCAAGGCAGAGATACGTTTTTGTCCATAAAGCACTTTCAATGATAATAACGCTATTTCCTTTTTGAGAAGATCTTGTCTGAATAAAGCCGTTAGCAATTAATCTGTCTTGAATGCTTAGTAACGCTTCAGAGTCTTCTTTATGATAACGCTTCAGAGTGTTCTGCTTTAACTGGATGATGACGCTTCTGAGTGCTGATGACTTGGTAAAGATCTTTGATCAGAGTCAGAGTGTATAGTTTATGCGCAGATTCTGGTCATCAAGCTTCAGCGTATGATCTGGTATCTTTCAGCGTGTAGCACATGCTATTGATCTTCTGATGCTGACATATTACTGATCTTCTGATGCTGGTTCCATCAGAACTTCTGTATATACAAAACATAATTTTAAGAAGCATATTTGTCTTATATATAAATCTTACAATTAATTTATTCTTTGTATTTTGTTATCATCAAAACTCTAATTAAGGGTTGTAGAATCAAACTATGTTCTAACAAAAGTCTATTAGAGGATTGATAATACCAAAGCCTCCTAACAATAAACCTCAAGGTTATTGGATCAAAGGTTTCAAATTAAACATACTTGGGCTTGCAAACATGGGTTTGAGCCACAAATGATCATTTCTCGAATTGGGACAAAATTTAGCCCTATGTTAAGCAATCATAAGTGGACTTACATAGAAGTCGCACCTATTTTGAGGTCGGTCAATAGCAATCTATGTTCCATATTTTTGGAGATATTATATGTAAATCATCCTCTAACAACATGTAACACAATGAGAAAGAGATAAGATGAAGAGGGAGGGGAAATATATGAATCAAAAAATTTAATCAAAACTATCATTAAAATCATCCATCCATTTTAGTGGAGTTAAACTCAACACTCAAGATCGAATGATGTTAATTAAGTTTATGATCAACAACCACATAGCCAGAATATATTGAAAAATAAATTACATTTAATTAATAAAAGAAAAAAGAAAAATTACTTTTAAATTATTTTTTAAAATGAAAATAAAAGGTAAAATAGCAAACTATATTCGAAGTATCAAAGAAAAATTAAAAAGACCATAGAAAAATCAGAAATGACCTCAAATATTTTTATAAAATTATTGGTAATTTTTTAAAATAGAAAAGTATTTTTAAACAAATTAAAATCACTCAAATAAGTGAAAAAAGGATCAAAAATAGTAGAAGTCAAAATAAAATTCAAGAAAAATTTCAGAAAGTCAAAAATAAGGAAAATGATTTTTTATAAAAACTTTTAGAATTAAAAAATATCAAAAAGTAATTTTAAATAATTAAAACAAGTTAAAACAAAAGAAAAATTATGAAAAATATCAAATCTAAAAATAAAATCATGAAAAAATAAAAAATAAAAGAAAGAGAATATTTGAAAATATTTTTGTGAATTTTTTCATATTTTTTGAGTCAAAAATGAATTTTCTATGATTTTTTGAAGTTTAAATCAATTAAAATAAAAATCAGAAAATAAAATAACAAACCAAAAAAATATGGGCCATCTGATCATTGTCAAAACGTGTTAGTAAACAGATCCAATGGATCTGGCACGCTGTCCATGTCATGGACTTTTTTAAATATCACATCTAATCAATTTTTATTAAATAAAAATAACTTAAAATGTAGCACGTTGGATGGAGTCTGACTCACTAAAGAAATCAGATCTGAGGGCTCACAACATGCACGCATGGTAAAGTGAAACACCAAATATCTTTCAAAAAAATAGTGTGGCTAAACGTCATTGGTTGAAGCCGGACATGTCATTGTCTTCAACCTCCAGCCAACCTCAAATCGAATTCCACAAACTGTAAAATTAGCAAACCAGACTGGTACCATTAGATTTGTCTCTTTAAAACGATTCTAATGGTACCATGGTGCCAAATTTATATAAACTGAGCAAGGCTTAAATTGAGAAAATGCAGAAAGAATAGCGAACACGAAATTATGGAATATCTCACTCAAATATCAATGAAATTGCAAATTGTAAAAAGCATGAGAATTAGAAGGATGAAGAGATTAGATTAGTCTTTTATTTGGATCGATTTGACCAAGAAATCTACCTGAACAAAGTAGCAAAATATGGCTCTGAAACTGAACTTATGTAGATCAATATAGGTCATAATTCTTGATGGTAAGAGTATGGTTAGCTTCAGAAAAGTTCAATGAAACTAGCTGAATGGAGCTTTTGGTGTTTTGGAGTGAGAATGCAAGAAATCAGAAATTCAAATTCAGAGTTTGTATGGGATTTGAACAGGGGTCAATTGGCTATCAAAAGTTTGTGAAAATAGGTGGAATATGCATCTTATTTATAGGAGAGGATGAGGCAGTGCTTAAGCGTGCGAATGAGTGTAATTGAGTGAATTCGTGTGAACCTGAAGCATGAATAATGTGTGACTTGTTTAGCATCAAAATGCAGCCAAATCCTTCATTTTATGATGCTAAATGCTTTTGTAATGTTGCTAAACATGATTATAAGCAAAAACGCGTAAAAACTTTGTGTTTAGAGGGCATGATATGGATTTAAAATTCTGACTTTAGAGAAATCTTCAGTTTCAATCTACCTACTTTGAATCCATGGTGTTCACAATTCAAGGGGTCTTAGGGCATGATTCTTAAAGCAATTGAAAGATAAGGTCATAAACTTTACAATGTGCAAAGAATGAGATCATTTGAATACTTGAGCTAGGAGCTGTGATGAGTCAAAGTTGAGAAAAAAGATGCTGACTTTTTGTACTTAGAAAAATTCTAAGTTTTTCATCAAAAGTGACCTATAATGTTTTGAGTTCAAACAAGGCCTTTCTCCAAAATTAAGCTTTGACCATTGATGCTATCTTGAAGTAGACTTCTCAAAGAGCATTGTGAAACTTGAATCACTCTAAAATACCAATTATTGAAAAAGTTATGGCCTTGTAAAATTGGTAAAAATCCATGACGTGACCTATAATCTTTTGGGTTCTTAGGGCATCTTCCACTTATTTTCAAGCTTTGCACATAAAAGAAGAGTTGAAGTTCACATACTTAAGATCATTATGGAAAAATAATGGGCTCAAGGAGATAAAAATTGACCATGTTATAATCTTTTGAAGTCACATAAGGGAAATTGATGGCCTATTAAGAGGATTTGTAATCTTTCTTCATCATTAGGCATCTTCCACACAAAATTTCCTTGAAACTCTTGAAGTTATTAACTGATAACCCTTTAAAGAGAAGCATGTATTTGGAATCACTCAAAAATCCCAAAAGATGAGCAAGATATATCCCTTAGAAGTTCAAAACCCTAGCTCCTAGAGCACCAAAATGACTTGGAAACCCCTTTCAATTTTGACAAACTTTCTTGCACAATTACTCTTTCCATGTGAGTAGAAGTTGTTGTGGATGATAATAAGAAACCATAGAAACAAAAACCACTTCCAAATGTTAATAATTGAGAGAGTTATGTACTTGTGATAAAGAAATCAAGAACTTGTACAATTAGGTCAAACTTCTTCAATCAACTCTTGCATCTTTTGACTTTCTTTGACAAATTGAGGCATGATGAATCATAGTAGACCTTGTCATTATATTAATTTAAAGCATCTTCAATGATGAATCTTGAATCTTAATGAAGCTTTTTTGAATAAGGCATGGAAATGAACTCATGAACCTATGAATCAACTTGATGAAATGTGTTATGCCCTCACCTATAGTATCATCAATTAGAGCAAACATTCATTGCATTTGTTAGTTTAAATGATAATCAATAAAAAACAAATATGATCACAATATACAAATCAAGGTTGTTGTACCCCAATTTTTCCCCCTAAAATCCCTTCATCATACCATATTGATTCAATCACAACAAGATTGCATTAGGTTTTTTGGTTCTCCTCCTTATCTTTAGCTTTGCTCTTTGAGGAATCACCAAGCTCCTTGACTTCTTTTTCTTTTGTGATCATGCATGTTTTGTTTTGACTTTCCTTTTAATTAATAAAATGCAATGTTGGTTTGTCTTACTTGTCAACAATATAGGTAAAGGCAATGTGGCTTAGCAAGTTGATCCATGGGTTCATGAGTTGATTTCCATGACCTAGTCAACAAAGCTTGAGAAATTAAAACCTCACCATTGAAGTTGTTTTAAAATAAATGGCATGGAAAGGTTTATTTTAGTTCACTACATTTCAAAGTTATCAAAATTGATTCAAAAGTACAAGGGGTTGATTGAAGAAGTTATCATGGTTGGACAAGGTCTTGTTCCTATTGGTCACAAGTGCATATTTCTCTCAATTCTCAAGATATGGAAGGGTTTTGTTTGCTATGAGTTCTCATTATAATCCTCAACAACTTCTATTTACAAAGAAAGAGTGTTGGTACAAGAAGGTTGTCAAAGTTCCTCAAGGTATTTTCTTGATCTAGGAGCTAGGGTTTTAAACTTCAAAGAAGTATATCTTGCTCATCTTTTGGTATTTATGAGTGATTCCAAATACATCTTTATCTTAAAAGGGTTATTAACAAATAAATTTAAAATTTTAAAGGAGTTTTCATGTGTAAGAAACTTGATGATGAAGAAAGATTACAAGTCCTCCAGATGAACCTCCAATTTCTCATGTGTAACTTCAAATGATCATAACTTGGTCAATCTTTATCACATTGAGCCTAATATTTTTCCATAATTATCTTGAGGATGTGAAATCTATTCATGCTTTTATATGAAAACTGAAAAAATGGATGGAAGATGCCCTAATGGTGCAAAATATTATAGGTCATTTCATTATTTTTTGCCAACTTCAACAATTCATAACTCTCTCAATTTTTGGCGATTTTGAATGGTTCAAGTTTCAAAATGTCATTCAACAGGTCTATTTCATGCCATTGTTTTTGGTCAAGAGCAAATTCCAAGTGGTAGGCCATGTTTGGATGCAAAATATTATAGGTCACTTTTGAAGAAAAATTTGAAATATTTCTAAGTATGGAAAGTCAAACTTTTTTCCGAACTTTGACTCATTTCAACTTTCATCTTAACCATCCATTTGATTCCATTCTTTTTCCATTGCAAAACTTGTAACCTCATATTTCTAAAGCATCAAGAATCATGCCCTAAGACCCCTTGAGCTGAGAATGTCATTGATTTGAACTTGGTAACTTGAAACTGAAGTTTCTTCAAAAGTTAGAATTTGAAATCATTGATTTTGCTTCTAAACACTTTTTTTCTGTGCATTTTTGCTTCTAAACATTTTAGTGAACTTCCAGAAGTGATTAGCATAGCAAAACGCGCGTTTTGGATGAGTTTTGATCAAATTAGAAGTCACGCTTTTCTTGTTTGCAACTTCACACGATTTCCCTCCAAACTTCATCATTTCACACGCTTGAACATTACATTTGATTCCCTATAAATAGAGGGTCATCCCCCATTCATTTCCTCAAGCTTTGAGATCTAAAAAAACTCTGTCAAAACCTCACACGAACTTCAAATTTTTGAAATCAGTTTCTGAGATTCCACCCATTTCTTCCAAAATTATTTGCACATTCATCTTCCTTAAGCATCATACAAACTCTCCAGCACTTAAACTAAAAAAACGAGCTATAATTCAAGCTACAAAAGTCCAGTTTTAGATCTTCTTTCTTGAACTTCGAAAAGGTAGAATCCTTCTCCTGATTCTTGTGCTTCTTATAATTTTTAAATCCATTGAGAATTGAGAGAGAAATCTCAAATTGGAGGTGCTCGCTATTTTCTGGGTTTTTGATTCATATCTCTTTGCATACCTTATATAAATTTGGTGCGATAATGGTGTTAGGATCGTTTTGAAGAGACGAATCCAATGATACTGGTCTGGGGTCCTAATTTTTCCATTTGAAAGATCTCACACAATCTCCATTGCAGGGTGGCTGGAGGTTGAAGACGATGACATGTCTCGTCTCAGCCAATGATAGTGTGCCAAACGTTTTAATTTCATTGGTTGGCCTTTTTCTGATCCCATGCGCATCTTACTAAGGTCCATATCAAGCACAGCACGTTTGGTCCATTAGATTAGCTTACTAACGCGTTTTGACTATGATCTGATGGTCCATATCTTTTTGGTTTTATTTTATTTTCTGATTTTATATTTTAATTAATTTAATTTTCAAAAATTCATAACTCTTTTATTTTTTATCCAAAAATCATGAAAAAATTCACAAAAATACTTTGAATTATTTCTGATCTCATGACTACTTTTTGACATCTTTATTTTGATATTTCATATTTTTTATATTTTTTGCATTGTTTGCTTTGTTTTAATTACCTTAAAAATATTTTCTGACATTTTTTAATTCTAAAAATTTTTCATAAATATCATTTTACATATTTCTTACTTTTTTTTTTATGGTATTTTATATTGATGTTTACTATTTTTGATCTATTTTCTATTTGTTTGAGCAATTTTAATTAGCTTAAAAATAGTTTCTGACTTTAAAAAATTACTAAAAATTTTATAAAAATATTTGAGTCCATTTCTGATTTTTCTATGATCCTACTTTTTTTTTCTTGATTAGTTTGAACATAGTTGATATTTTTCTTTCTTATTTGCATTTTAAAACATTTTAAAACCCTTTTTTTAATGTATATATTAAATGCAATATTATTTTGTGATTATTTTCTGGATGATCTTGGGTTGAATTTTTTATTATGAACTTTATCAACATCATTGGATCCATGGTGTTGAGTCTAACTCCATAAAAATGGATGAATGATTTTAATAATAGTTTGATTAAAATTTAATTCAAATGTGGTTTGTATATTCTTCCCCACCCTTATTCATCTTATCTCTTTCTAATTTCACTAAATGTTATTGGATCATGATCTTTATATCATGTCTCAAAACAAATGGTGCGTAGATTGCTATTGACCGGCCTCAAAATAGGCGCGACTTCTACATAAGTCCACTTACGATTGCTTAACATAGCGCTAAATTTTGTCCCGATCCGAATAAATGATCATTCGTGGTCCAAACTTATGTTTGCAAGCCCAAGTATGTTAATTTGATCTCTTTGATCCAAAAACCTTGAGATTCATTGTGTGGAGGCTTTGGGTCTACCAATCCTCTAATAGATCTACAACATTGTTGGTCAACGCGGATCACTTAAATTTCGTTGATCATTACATGGTATTTGTGAGAATTCCAAATGGATGATATACTTGACAAAAAGAAAATGCAACTTGTTGTGTGGAGTCTTTGGTTCTACTAATCCTCTAATAAGTTCCAAATGCAAGTTTCAAGATGGTCATCCAACTAACCACTAATTGTGAAATTGTTTTTACTGTATGCTTTCTTTTTTTATGCTTTATGTACTATTTACTTTAAGCATTACATTTCATGCCATTTTTATTTTTCTCACTTGAGCATTTACTATTCTTGTTATTTTTATTTTGCTCACTTGAGTTTTTCTTTTCTTTTTTAAGACACCTAATAATTAACATGAACCCTAAAAAGCTTTAATGATACTTGGACTATTTGGTTAGTATCCTTGGCATTGTGGAGTATTGGACTTATTGGACTTAGGGTTAGAAACCTTGGCCTATGTTGGAGACCTTTGTGCCCTTAATTGATATTTTGTCTGGAGTTCTTGAGGTTTACCTCAAGACATTGGGGTTTTTGTTTGTTTTGTGTGCAGGTCATTATGATTACATACTTTTTTTGTAATCTGGAATTCACTCGTATACAGCCATTACTCTGCCTAATTTTTGTGAAGACTTAATACATTTTAAGCTTGGTTCTCTCAAGGGGTCTAGTATCTTTGCTTGCTTGGTTTCAATCCAAAGAATGAGAATTCTATTTTGACTCGTAATGTCAAGTATTGGCTTCTTGTTAGTTAGACGGTTCCTATCCCTAGCTTTTACCTCATGCTTTAGGATAGTCTCTTCTTCTCCTCCCATCTTCTTTAATTTCAAAAATCTTCTTCCTCATTTTGAAAACTCTTCTTATTTTGAAACTTGAACTACTTTCATAATAAAGTTGGACTTATGTCCATGCATTTTTCAAAACATTTTCATAAATAAACTTCAATCAACTTAATAATACCTTGAAATTTTTGTGAGAATACTAAAAGTCAATCAATCTCATTTCAAACCATTTTGCCACTTTGGATTTTACTTTGAACTTTTTCTCAAAAGATTAGACTCTTGTCAATCCTTGTAGTGATGCAAACAACTATACTTCTATAATATGTAGTGAAGTGAGATATTTTCCACTTGGGTGTTGAGTGAGGCATTGTTGATTTTAAAATCCAAGTCATATCCTCCACTTTTAAATGATGCAAATTCTCCTTTCTCATAATTGTGGGTAGTAAGTATGTTATCCACACGGACAATGATGATGATGTATTATCTCATAAAATTAACCAACACACTTGCGTTTTAAAATTTTTAAAGGTGAACTACGTGTACCCTGATCCCCTATTGCATGAAAGGTGGTACGTAGGCACTAAAGGTTTGCAACCGCGGCGGCTGCAAAAATCATAAAAAATACTTCTTTTCTCACCTCCACCATCTATTTTTTCATACAACATTTTATAGCCAAAATAGATTTTTCAAAGAGGTTCTTGTGGAGTACCATATATGTTTAGGGTGCTAATACCTTCCCTTTGCATAACCAACCCCCTTACCTAGAATTTTTCCTCTTCTTTTTGGGTTACTCGCTCTTTTCCCATTTCTTTGGAAACAATAAAGCGCGGTGGAAATTTTTATTTTGATCTGTATAAGTCTAGTCAATCTAATGACTTAGTCTTTAACATTTCTACCGCTACAGAAAAAAAATGGCGACTTCACTAGGGAAAGATTAACCTCTTGCTGGTCCATCCCTAAGCGGGTTAAACCTATCTTTGTTTATAAATGTATATGTGTTATTGTTTTTTATTTGTTATATGTTGTATATATGTTTGTCTGGATTTTCCTGATTTTCAGGGTGCTTGGTGATTACTTATAAGTCCTATACCCGGACTTGGGAAAACTTTAAGATAGGATGGGCGGTATAGTCATGTTAACTTTGATGGAGTAATCCCAAAAAAGGAGGCATGAGATCCCTCACTTAGTGGAGGCCCCTTTGACTGTAGTTTCATTTACCGAGTAATCAAGAAGACGTACTACTTTCGACCTGGGAGCCTGCTGAAGCTGGGGACTGTAGAATACCTAACCCATCTTGGCCTTTTAGGTGTAGTGCGGAAGCTATGACAGAGTAATCCGGAAATAGTTTTCATGAGATACTACGCTCGGACAATTTTTTCTATAGAATATTACTAATTACCAAGTTAATCGGGAAGTTGGTAATATCCGAAAGAAGGATGTAGACTCTAGGAACCTCTAGAACCTTGTTCGGCAGGTGATAACTTTTAGACCATACCTTATGGCTAGTACCTTCAACCTCATGCTTTTGATATTGAACCTATGAACCCTATATTTGTGATCTTGTGTGTGATTGTTGCATCATGCATCCATGCACCCATAAGCATCTTTTGAAGGAATTTCATTTCAAGGGACTTGAAATTTGACCATTTGTGAATATCTCAGGTACCTTTTGACCATGGATTCTGGAAAAAGAAAGACCGGAAAATACAGTTTCAAAGATCCCAAGATAGATGATTTGATCATTCTAATTCCCGAGATTGAGTGTTCTGCATATTTTCGGAAGAAGTACAGATCCATAATTCCTCTCATGAAGCTTAGGATGAAGGAGGGTATTCTCTCGACCTTGGTTCAGTTCTATGATCCGATGTATCATTGCTTTACTTTCCCCAACTATCAGTTGATTACTACAGTAGAGGAGTATTCTTATCTGTTGGATTTACCTGTTACCGATCGTGTTCCTTTTACTGGTTTGGAGGGTGAGCCAAAACCACACAAGATTGCTGCTTTGATCCATCTGGGGAAGTCTGAGGTTGAAGCCCATATGACTACTAAAGGAGGGATTAGAGGATTACCAGCTCAGTTCTTATTGTAGAAAGCTCGTTACTTTGCTAGGAGGAAGAGTATAGTCGCTTTTGAGGCCATCTTTGCTCTACTCGCTTACGGGTTGTTCTTATTTCCTAATGTTGACAAGTTTTTTGACGTTAACGCTATCAGGATCTTCATGATTGGAAATCCAGTTCCTACATTGTTGGGTGATGCTTATTACTCTATTCATCTTCAGAATTCTTATCATGGGGAGATGATTGTCTGTTGCACGCCTCTGTTGTATCGGTGGTTTATCTCTCATATGCCTCAGCCTGATGCTTTATGGGGTGTCAGGAAGGAACCCTGTTGGGATCCTAAGATCATGGCACTTACTCACTCGGATATTGATTGGTATCATCGAGCTTACCAGGATGTAGAGATTGTTGACAGTTGTGGTAGTTTCCCCAATGTACCTCTTCTTGGTACAAAGGGAGGGATTAACTACAACCTTATTCTTGCATGATGACAGCTTAGTTATTCGATGAGGGATAAACCAAATAGTATTCATTTGAGTAGTTTCTTTCTGAAGGAGGGATAAGACCATAAGGAAGCTATGGAGAAGATTGCGAAGGCCTGGCGTCATATTCATAGGAAAAGTAGGAAAGATTTGGGACCTAGAGGAGTTGTTTCTTTGGAGCCCTATCTTCAGTGGGTCCAAACGAGGGCTATTCAGTTGAAGATGTCGTATTACCAGGAAGCACCTATGTTTGATTTGTTTGTGAAGACCACTCCTCCCTTATTGGATGATATAGAAGAGCTACAACTTGCTTTGGTCAGGATGCAGCAGGAAAAAGATGCTTGGAAGAATAAGTGCCAAACTTTAGAGATTTCCTATAGAGCAAACTTGAAGAAGAAAGACGACTTGATTGAGATCCTGGAGAGTCGGGTTGTAGAGATGATGGAGAGGCAAGGGGATTTATTTTCTCCTAAGCCTCATTCATATGCTAGTTTCTCACTTCCTGATTCAAGTGATTGGAAGGAGGTTGCCACCAGATATGTGGAAAAAAACCAGAGGTTGAAGGCTCAGATTGCCAAGCTTATAGGGAAGAGCCAGCTTATAGAGTGGTCTCCATCAGCTTTACTTCTTAGGGTTTTAGACTTTATTTTCATCTTGTACTTGGGATTATTGAAACTTGTAATCCATTTTGAAGTTATTATAATAAAAAAATTCAATATTTCAAATATGTTATTACTTTGATATTTGCAATGTGTCTATGAATCTTTAAGTCCCTTGACATATTAAAATAAACCAGGTGCATTGCACATCATGCATCATATTGCACATGTTTCTTACATTTCTTGGCATATCCAGGTATCTTACCAAGCTTCTTTACTTCATTCAGTAAGCTATCTCACAACTACAACACTCGAGCTAATTTCTGAAGGAAGATGGACAACTTAGAACAAGAGAATCGCGAGCTACGCGAGGATGTTTCTGCTCTGAAGGCTAGCATGGCCAATCTTACTCCTCTGATGGAATATCTGGTGGCTGCTCAGAATCAGCCACTGGGTGTTCAACCTCAACAAACAAGGGTTACTATTGAAGCTTCGATTGTTCTTGTGTCTTCCATTACAGTTGTTGTTCTGAATCGCATTCCTCAAGGTTCTCCATGGGGAATGCCAGAGAACTTTGCACCTGAAGGCTTCAATCTTAGTCCTCAAGATACTCCAGTTGTTCATACTACTGTTACTCCCGCACCTCATGTGGTGCATGTTGCTCCTGCTGCACCTCCTTCGGTGAATATGGTACCAATTGTTAATGATGATATGTGTCATCCTTTTCCCCCACCAAGTGAAGAATTGGGTCTTTATGATAGAATGGATGATTTTCAAGAGCAGTTTGACAAGATGAAGAGAGAGATGAAGGCCCTCAGGGGAAAGGAATTGTTCGGGAAGAATGTGAATGATTTATGCTTGGTCCCAAATGTTAAGATACCTGCGAAGTTTAAGGTCCTATAATTCAAGAAGTACAAGGGCAACACTTTTCCTCGTGCTTGTCTTGTGATGTATGTAAGGATAATGTCTACCCATATTGATGATCAGCGTCTGCTGATTCACTTTTTTCAAGATAGTTTAACTGGTGCTGTGCTGAAGTGGTATATGAGTTTGGATAGCGTCAATATCCATACTTTCAATGACTTGGGAGAAGCATTTATCAGAAAATACAAATACAACATGGATATGGAACCTTACTGTGATTAACTCAGGGCCATGGTCCAGAAAGACAGGGAATCATTCAAAGAATATGCATAGAGATGGCGTGAGGTAGTCGCCCAAGTGATTCCTCCCATGGAAGAGAAGGAGATGACTAAGATTTTCTTGAAGACTTTGGGTGCTTTCTACTATGAGAGGATGGTAGTGAGTGCGCCAAATGACTTTACTGAAATGGTAGGCATGTGTATCCGGTTAGAAGAAGCTGTAATAGAGGGCCGTTTATCAAAGAGTGAAGGTTCTGGAAATAGGAAGAAGCCATCCTATGGGCTTGCCAAAAAGAAAGAAGGAGATACAAACACTGTCATGCAAGAAAGGAGAGTTAATCCTCCTAGAAGAAATTATCAGCGTCATCAGCAAGTCGCCTCAGTCACTCCAGTTGTTGGTGTAGCTCTGACCATTGTTGCTTATCAAAGACCACCCCAGCATGTGAATCAAGGGTATAATCAGAGAAGGGAGAGTTATGACCATATCCCTATGATTTATACTGAGTTACTCCTGGCATTAATTCAGAAGAAGCTGGTTCAGACCCGACCACCTCCTATTGTACCATCACTGTTTCCTTGGTATTACAAGGCAGACCAAACATGTGCTTTTTATCAGTGAGCACCAGGGCATAATGTTGAGAATTGCTATCCATTCAAGACTGAGGTACAAAAATTGGTGAAGTTTGTTATTCTATCTTTCAAGGATGTGGGCACTAATGTGAAAGATAATCCTCTACCAAAGCATGGGGGAGCAAATGTTATGAACATGGTAGCCGATTTCCTAGGTGACTTCAGGATTTTTGATATTAAATTGGTTAGAGGAGATTTGGTGAAAATGCATGCAGACCTCTGTGAATTTAGCTACTATACGCATGACCATGCCGGTTGTCCTATTTGCAGTATGGATATACAAGGTTATGACAAGATAAAGGTTGATTTGTAAGAGATGGTGGATGAGGGCCTCATCCACATAATTAGGCCTAGGGAAGAGTATGAAGAGGAAGTTAACATGGTTTATGGATGTCTTGGAGAGTTAATAATATTTGATGTGGAATATATGAATGAGGATCTTGTACAGTTACACACTACTTTCTGCGACATGGTTGGTCAGGTAGAACATCAGTATGGATCTTGCCAAATTTGGTGTCGGGACTCCCGAGGATGTTCAATTGTAAGGAAAGGTGTTTAGTTGTTGTTGGATAATGGAACCATCAAGGTTATAGGTCAAAGGGATGATTACCATGAACTAGTTATGATTGAAGTTTGTTTGGCTAAAGAAGAGTTGGATGATGAGTATGCCTCTGCAGATGAGTATTTCCCCTCAGATGGGGATTTGTTTTCTGGAGATGACTCTATAATGACTGATTGTGTTGAAGAGGGAGTAAATGTTATTATGCCTTGTTTCGGTGCACCCGCACATTTTGAAGTTGAATATCATAGCAAGCCAACTATTACTCCAGTGGTAATTAGTTTGTCGGGTCCTATCCCCTACAAGTCGGACAAGGTTGTACCCTATAAATATAATGTTACAATTTTAGAGGATCGTGTGGAAATTCCCATCCAGCCAATGCCTAATGTTGGAAATATTGTTGAGACTAGCAGAGTGACCCACAGCAGTCGTGTATTATCACCAGTTGTTCATAGAGATGTTAGCGCTGGAAAGAAAATTGTTGAAAATGTTGAACCCAAGAAGGCTACGCGTGAATCTAGTAGAGCTACGCTAGAGAAAAAGGTGGATGATATTTTGAAGATAATCTAGATGAGCGACTACAGAATTGTAGATCACCTACTGCAGACTCCTTCAAAAATATTTATCTTGGCTTTATTGATGAACTCCTCTGTTCATAGAGAATCCTTAATGAGGGTATTGGACCAAGCTTTTGTAGAAAGTGATATGCCTGTAGACCAATTCAGTAGCGTAGTGGAGAACATTACATCATGTAATAACCTAAGTTTCTGCGACGATGAATTGCCTGATGAAGGAAGGAATCACAACCTGGCCCTCCACATCTCTATGAACTGTAAGAATGATTCACTATATAATGTGCTGATTGATAATGGATTTGCATTGAATGTTATACCGAGGAGCACACTTATGAAGTTGAAATATCAAGGAACGCCCATGCGCCCAAGTGGCATTATTGTGAAACCGTTTGGCGGATCAAGGAAATCTGTTATTGGTGAAGTGGACTTGCCTATTCATATAGGCCCACATTTGTTTCAGATTACTTTCCAGGTCATGGATATTGTACCCACTTATAGTTGCTTGTTGGGACGACTGTGGATACATGAGGTAGGGGTTGTCACTTCGACTTTACACCAGAAGTTGAAGTTTGTACGTGAAGGAAAAGTGGTAATTATAAATGGAGAGCAAGCATTATTTATATCTCATTTGTCATCTTTCGGCATTGTGGAATCAGATGAAGTTGTTGTTGGGACCCAATTCCAAGCTTTATCCATTGATAACATAAGAAGAAATGAGAATTATATATCTTTATTTAAGGATGCGCAGTAGGTTGTGCGTAATGGCCATAGCAACGTTTAGGGACAAATTGTTGACCTACCTGTGAACAAAAATAGAGCTGGCTTGGGGTTCTCTGTGAAGAATGATAAGGCTAAGAGCATGAAGTCGAAGGCTGCTGCAGGCAGGTATCAAGACATCTTTTGTAGTGGGGGTTATCTCCATCCAACTGTTTCCGGGATTAATGCCATTGTGCAAGATGAAGCAGAGCCAGAAATGCAAAATTATGTGATGCATAGAGTTAGGGTTCAGAACTGGATCACCATTGATGTTCCCTCTTGCATACATGTTTCAATGTAATTTGTTTTTGTTAATCTTTTTGAAAAGCTTTCACTCTGCCCAAGGTGAAAGTATTAATATTGTATGGGCTTATCTGTTTGCTGTGATTTTTTAAAATCAATAATGAAAGTTGTCTTTGTTTCCCAAATTATGTTTTTATTTTTTGCTTTTTTCTTGGAAAATGGTAATAAAAAAAAATCTTTCAAAATAAATAATAACTGAAATTCAATCTGCATGATCACTTGTTATATGTGTCAGTTAATAAAAGCAATCATAACTCATATGTGCAGATTAATTAAAAAAATCCGTTGAATACAATGACTTTGCACCCTCTCCCAACTTTGAATGTCCTGTGTATGAGGCCGAAGAAGAAGACTATGATGAGATTCCAGAAGAGGTCTCACAGTTGCTTGAGCGTGAGGAAAATGCCATTCATCCATATAAACAACCATTGGAAGTAATCAATTTTGGTTCAGAAGAAGATTTGAAGGAAATCAAGATTAGAGCATTACTGCTTCCCGATGTGAAGAGCAGGTTGATTGAGATATTGAAAGAATATATGGATATTTTTGCTTGGTCTTACCAAGATATGCCTGGTTTAGATACATATATCGTAGATCACCATTTTCCGCTGAAGCCAGAGTGCCCGCCAATCAAACAGAAGTTGCGAAGAACTCATCCAGATATGGCAGTAAAGATCAAATAAGACGTTCTAAAACAGATTAATGTCGGTTTTCTTGTGACATCAGTGTACCCTCAGTGGATTGCCAATATTTTCCCAGTACCGAAGAAAGACAGAAAAGTTCGCATATGCGTAGATTACAGAGATCTAAATCAAGCTAGTCCAAAAGATGATTTTACATTGCCACACATTGATATGTTCTTGGATAGCATAGAAAAATTCAATGTTTTCTCGTTCATGGACGGATTTTCTGGGTATAATCAAATAAGGATGGCGCTTGAGGACATGGAAAAAACAACGTTTATCACACCCTGGGGAACATTTTGTTATAGAGTGATGCCCTTCGGGTTGAAGAACGATGGTTCAATGTACCAGAGGGCTATGACAACCTTATTCCATGATCTGATGCATAAGGAAATTGAGGTATATGTTAATGATATGATTTCTAAATCCCAGACTGAATAAGGGCATGTAGAAGATTTGTTGAAGTTGTTTCGGCATTTGAGAAAGTATCGTCTCCGCTTGAATCTAAATAAATGTACCTTTGGTGTTCGATCAGGGAAATTGTTGAGTTTCATTGTTAGCCAGAAAGGAATTGAAGTTGACCCTGATAAAGTCAAAGCAATTCAAGAAATGCCAGCACTGAGAACTGAAAAGCAAGTCAGAGGGTTCCTCGGGCGTTTGAATTATATTTCTAGATTCATTTCCCACATGACTGTAACGTGTGAACCGATCTTTAAGTTGTTAAAGAAAGATCAAGGTTGTGTGTGGGCAGATGACTACCAAAGGGCATTTGAAAGTATTAGAGAATATCTGCTTGAACCTCCTATCTTGATCCCTCCTGTTGAAGGAAGACCATTGATTATGTATCTGACAGTGTTAGATAATTCCATGGGCTGTATTCTGGGACAACACGATGAAACGGGGAAGAAAGAGTATGCCATTTATCATCTCCATAAAAAGTTTACTGATTGCGAATCGTGGTATTCAATGCTGGAAAAGACATATTGTGCTCTGGCCTGGGGAGAAAAACGTTTGCGGCCGTATATATTGAATCACACTACTTGGTTAATCTCCAAAATGGATCCAATTAAGTACATTTTTGAAAATCCTACTCTTACTGGGAGAATTTCCCGCTGGAAGATGTTGTTATCTGAATATGATATCAAATACCGCACTCAAAAAGCTATTAAAAACAGCGTGTTGGCATATTATCTTGCTCACCAGTCAGTTGATGATTATCAGTCTGTGAAGTATGGTTTCCCCGATGAGGATGTGATGTTTCTGAAAGTGAAAGATTGTGATGAACCATTGCCTGAGGAAGGTCCTGATCCTGAATCTCGTTGGAGTATGACATTTGATGGAGCTATGAATGCTTATGGTAAAGCAATTGGTGATGTGATTGTCACTCCACATGGATCACACATTCCTTTCACTGCAAGGTTGACATTTAATTGTACTAATAATATGGCAGAATATGAGGCTTGCATCATGGGTCTCGAGGAAGCTATAGATCTTAGAATTAAAATTCTAAATGTGTATGGCGATTCAGCTTTGGTAATAAATCAGATTAAAGTAGAGTGGGATACTCGCCACCCCGACTTGATCCCTTACAAAGATTATGCTAGAAGATTGTTACCCTTCTTTAATAAAGTTGAATTCCATCACATCCCTAGAGATGAAAATCAAATGGCGGATGCTCTGGCAACTCTGGATTCTATGTGTCAATTGAATACTTGAAATGATATACCTTGAATTATAGTTCGGCGACTGGATAGGCTCGCTCATGTGTTTACAACAGAGGAGGTAGCACATTAGAAACCTTGGTATTATGATATCAAGCATTTTCTCCAGACTCGGGAATACTCGATTGGTGCATCGAATAAAGATAAAAAGACATTGAGAAGATTGGCAGGCAGCTTCTTCCTCAGTGAAAATGTGTTGTACAAGAGAAATTATGACATGGTCTTGCTCAGATGCATGGATAGACACGAAGCAGACATGTTGATGCATGAGATTCATGAAGGTTCATTTGGCACTCATGTAAATGGATATTCGATGGCTAAAAAGATGCTAAGGGCAGATTATTATTGGTTGACAATGGAATCTGACTGTTACAAATTTGTAAAGAAGTTCCATAAATGCCAGATTTATGCGAACAAGTTTCATGTACCTTCGACACTTCTCAATGTTATTTCTTCCCCGTGGCCTTTCTCTATGTAGGGTATTGACATGATTGGAATGATAGAACCTAAAGTTTCGAATGGAAGCCATTTTATTTTGGTAGTAATTGATTACTTCACCAAATGGGTGGAAGCTGCTTCATATGCTAATGTTACTAAGCATGTGGTTGTACGCTTCATTAAGAATAATCTTATATGTCAGTATGGTGTGTCGAGCAGAATCATCACCGATAATGGCTCGAATATGAACAACAAGATGATGATAGAACTTTGTGAAGAATTCAAGATTGTTCATCATAAATCATCTCCGTACAAGCCGAAGATGAATGGGGCTGTTGAAGCTGCTAATAAGAATATCAAGAAGATCATCCAGAAGATGGTTGTTACTTATAAAGATTGGCATGAAACGCTCTCTTTTGCTTCATGGATATCGGACATTTGTCCGCACTTCAATAGGGGAAACCCTATTCTCCCTTGTGTATAGAATGGAAGCGGTACTCCCAATCAAGGTTGAGATTCCCTCTTTGTGTGTGATAATGGAAACCAAGTTGTCAGAGGCTAAATGGGTCTATAACAGGTTTGACCAATTGAATTTGATCGAAGAGAAGAGAATGACAGCTTTCTGTCATGGGAAGTCATATTAGAAGAGGATGAAGAAAGCTTTTGATAAGAAGGTTAAATCTCGTGAATTCAGAGAAGGCGACCTCGTGCTCAGGAAGATCATGTCTTTTAACACTTATTTTAGGGGCAAGTGGACTCCAAATTTTGAAGGCACATATGTTTTCAAGAAAGCCTTCGCTGGCGGTGCATTAATTCTTGAAACTATGGATGGCGAGGAGTTCCCACGTCCCATGAATGCTGATGTAGTCAAGAAATAATTCGCCTAAAGAAATAAAAGAACAACTCACTAATTTAAAAACCCAAAAGGGCGTCTTAGGCAAAAAGGAGCGTCTCGATAGGCTGAAAACCCAAAAGGGAGGTCTAGGCAAAAATTAGAGACATAAATAGAATAAAACTTCCCGCTAAGTTGAAAACCCGCAAGGGCAGCTTATGAAAAAGTTAGATACTTTCTTGGCAAGTAACTAGATCAGACAAGACTTGATCATGGAAGCAACAATCTTCTTGGATCCTCACCATACTTCAATAGAAGTTGCTGCTCAGAAATTCAAAGTTGTTAGAGGGAATAGTGGTCATTGTATCTCAATGTATCTTTTCCATTATATATTACCATTTTCCAAACTTTGTAATTATCCATGGAGTCTCTCCATTCGCAGACTACCATTCTATCAATAAAACTTGAGCTTTTACCCAATTCTTTGTATTTCTTATTTTATTCAGCTTACAAAGACTCCATTTATTATTGATAATAATTTTCAAAGCAAAAAGGATTAAATAACAAAATTGTTTTTTCAAAAAGAATCTACAACTTACTTTTACTTTAAGATTTTGTGATTCAAGAGGAAAACAAAAGTGGCGATCCCAGGAATGGACGAACTCCAGTAGTTTTGAGAAGTTTTGTTTCCCCCGGGAAGGTTTTCTCAGGATGTTTTCGCTGGTACGCGTGTGATTTTTGTATATTGAAGATGATACTAATTGGCGTAAGGTGCAGTATTGGGTTTGTGATCCCAGTGTCCCCAGTCAAGTCTTGGTTCATTTTTCATTTTGGGTTTCCATGGTCTGAAGTTTCTATCCTAGATTCCCCAGCAAAATCTTCCTTCATATGATGAAAGGTCTTGTTCCCTTGGTATTCTAAGATCAAACCATTTGCAGAATGTTGTTCTTCTTGGCAGTAATTGGCATTTTTGTTGGTAGTTATTTCCTAAGAAGGCTATCTCAGGGCATCTTTTGTGGAATAAGTTTGCATGATATGAAGACTCAATCCAAGATTCTCCAGTGAAGACCTCACTTATTTGATAGAAGTCCTTTCTCCCCAGAGAAGTTGATGCAATAATTACTCTCAAAGAACACGTATCTCCGGTTTCCCCAGTGAAGAACGTATATTGGTGTCCCATCGATGATGTGGTGTTGACCTCCCCGATGAAGTCAGCACGAATTCCCCAGTTGATGTCTCGCTGATGAAGAATTATCTCCCTTGGTGGAGTCTGTGTGAATTCTCTCCTTTAAAGTTGGTCTGAATCCCACAGTGGATGTTTTAACAATTTGGTTTCCATCTGCATTATTTGAAATCAGTTTTGCAATCCCCAGTAGAAGTGCTACACATGAAAACATTTATTTCCCTATTGAAGTCTGCGTGATATTCCCTGGTGAAGCCTGGAGAAGGATGTTATATCCCCGTATCTGTACTTTTTTGTCTCTATATTATGTTTCTCCCCAGTAAAGTTAAGCCATGCAGTAGGACTTTGTTTCCTCAGTTGGTGCTTATTTTCTTTTGGGGTGATCGTCTTGGATGTGATTTAGCTGAGTGTTGTGTGCGCCCGAGTTGGTTTTGTTTGTTTATCCCCATTGTTATATGTTTGTTTTGTCAACATATACATAATAACGCTCATACATTCATACATACATCATCCATAGTTAAATTTAGCAAATCATTGTTCATTCACATTCGTTTAGATTTTGTTGACATATTACCCTGTTTTGCAGATTTGTGTTGTCCTCTCTCTAATAGAGTGTCAGATTTAAGCAGAAAGTGTATATTCTTTCAATTTCCCCACTGATTTATGCCTCGTGGAAGATTTTTACTTTAGTCTTCCTGTACAGCTCTTTGTCTGGATAGATTGGGTTTCCCTCTTGAGTACATTTCTCAAAGGAGGTATTTTGGTTGACTACTTCACTCCATTTTATTTCTGGTTTGAATCTTTGTTTCCCAGTAATATTATTACTTTGGACTTTTACAAGCTTCAAGCATTGGTTTGAGAATGTGAATTTATTTTGCACGAGAAGACTTTTATCTCCTCAGTAGGAATATATTGGCATTTCCCCAGGAAGTCATGATTCATTTCCCCAGGAAGTCATGATTCATTCCCCAAGAAGTCATATTGCTTTCCCTAGAAAGTCATTTTTATAATCCTTCCTATAACAGCAAGTAGCAGGTCTCTTTATTTGAGCAACTTATACTTCCCCATTAAAAGTCGATGTTGCTTTTTTTGCTATCTTCTCTATGAGTGGATAGTTTGCAATTCATTGTCAAATTACTACAGTGGATGGCAAGTCTTTCAATATTGCAGAGACAGTTCGTTATGGAATCTTTACAAGTGGTAGTCTCTTTATTTGAGACGGCTTATATATTACCCTTTCCCGGTAGAATGCCTTGGTTAAAGAAGAAGTTAAGACCCGTTATAGGTGAAACGTCGGAATTCTGAGAAAACTTGTTATCTTTTTCTACCTTCAGTGAACATTGATAGTTCATCGTCAGTGAAAAGCGGTGCTATGATATATCTTTTCTCTACCTTCAGTGAAAGTTTGTAGGTCATTGGTAGTGAACGTCAATGATTGTTATCTTTTTGCTACTTTCAGTGAACGTTGGTAGCTCATCATCAATGAACGACAATGCTATGATATATTTTCTCTCTACCTTCATTGATAGTTGGTAGGTCACCATCAGTGAAAGTTGGTGATTGTCATCTTTTTGTTACCCTCAGTGAACTTTAGTAGTTCATCGTCAGTGAACGGCGATGCTATGATATATTCTCTTTCTACCTTCAGTGAATGTTGGTAGGTCACCATCAGTGAAAGTTAGTGATTGTTATCGTTTTGCTACCCTCAGTGAACGTTGGTAGTTCATCGTCAGTGAACAGAGATGTTGTTTTACCCCAAAATTTTCCCTCTCATTTTATCAAGATTTCCCCTCACAAGACTCTTTGAACTCAAGACCAAGCTAGGGTTTGCTCTGCTCAAGGCATCTACTTGCACTGTTGACCTGAAATTAGGGTTTGAGTTTGCACAGGGATTTTTGGGCTTCCAATGCTCAATGTGACTTTCATACTTCATGTTGGACTTATAAGATTTCTCATACAAAGTTTCAAGCTTTGAATGAAATTTTTGCCCAGTCAATTGGACAGTTGACCTAAAAATCAGCTGTATTGGGGAAAAAGTCAATTGTGGCCAATATACAGTCAAACCTCATGATTTTTGATCCACATAAAAATTATAGGCTCATATGAACCATTAGATCAAGTTTCGACTACAACTCCTCAAGAAATTTGATCAGATCATCAAAAGGGCAAAATGGTCATTTTTAGGGTTTTGACTACAGAAGGGCAATTTCTGATTTTTCACCTAGCCAGTGGCCAATTGGGTTCAGGCATGGATTAAAGGACTCAATGGCATCATCTTGACCTAATCACAAGGTTCAAATGATCTCAAAAGCATTGGATTGACAAATGAATTTTCCAGTCAACTGATCAAAAATCAACTGTACACTGAAAAGTCAAACTTTGACTTTTTGGTCAAAATCAAGTGCCAAGGGTCATTTTTCATCAAGATGTGTCAAAACATGAAACTTGTTCACCAAGAAACTTAATTTTGCAAATTAGGGTTTAAGATTGAAAATTTTCATAACTTAGAAATTTTCTAAGTTATGAAATTTTCTTATTTTTTTCCCAACTTTGCCCAACATTTTCACCATGCTGCAATTGGATTCAAACAAAAATTCCAGCATGAAAGTTGTAGTCCTCCACAAAATCTACAACGTTTATTCACAAAGTTTTCCTAAAAGATGCTTGTATCTCAAGTTATGAGTTTTGGAATAAGGGTCCATGAAACTTTTAACTTAGTGAAATTTTGCCCTAGTTTAGGCAAGATTTTGACCTATCTTCATGGCTATTTTTCACCTAGTTCCAATTGTAATTTCAAAATGAATTCAAATATTTATTGTAGAGCATGTTACAAGATTTCCAAAATGTCCTAGAACTCTCCAAAATCATTTGTGGATAGGGAGAATCGAAGGTTTGAATTTGGCAAAATGTCACTTTGATCCATGGCATTTTTCATGTTGACACAAGTTGCAATTTCTGTCCAGCCATGCTTGTACTTACTTACAGGTCCTTAAACCCTTCCACACTAAAAAATTGAATGCAAACACATTGGTTAGAGGCATTGTTCTGAGCTTTAGAGGATTACACAAGGGTTTAATCCATTTTTGGCAAAAAGGCAACAATGTTATTTTCATAAAGCACAACTTTATGCATTTTTGTTTCTCTTGAGCATTGGACCATTCTTTCACAGCAAACAAAGTCCACAAAGATAGGGAAAAGTATACCAACTTTGTGCAGACCCTAAGCTAGATGGCACAAGCCTTTGCATGGTCACTTCTCATGTTTGCTTCAAAACCAAGAAACCTTGCAAAAATCACAGAACGCTGGTATCTGATATAACCAAGTGTTGTAACCATTCAAAACAAGTTTTTGCATATTGCCAAAAGTCAGAAACACGAGCCAGCCAGTCCTCAAAGACCCTTGAACACCAAAACACTAAAAACTTGCAAAACAGGGCAGCTTCTGCATTTTGATTTCCAAAACAAAAACTACTTGTGCGTTTTTCCCCAAATCTCTTCCAACACACTCCATATAACCTACCTAAGTTATCCCAATCATCCCCAAGCAACTGTAACCTTGTTTTCAAGATTCACCATTTTTGAATTCTGACTGTGCAGGTTGACTTCTATAAGCTTATTCAGGCAAGTTGAAAGCTAGCTAGGCATTGGGAAAGTTCAAAGGAACTTCAAGCAAGCTTACCAGCATCTCAGGCCTCACTGAAAACCCCTGCATTGCCATACTCGAGCTCAACTGAAACAGGTAAAGTCCAAACTTCTATCTCTCTATTTAGGAATCATTAGGCTTAGGTTTGTGAATAAAAAATGTAGTACTCATTGCCCTTGAGCTGTACATATGCATAGATTTCATTTAAGTTAACTGAGTTGGGAGAATTTGATTGATGAACTTTCTGAAAAAGCTAGGTAAGAAATTAGGGCCAGAGAAATTCTCTCTGGTCTTTGAGAGTTATATTAAGTTTTTTACATGGTTAGAATCGTATGATCATGCTCTATAACTTTCATGTTGCAAGTTTTTATTTTTAAGCATAAATGCAGGAGATACGAATATTGAATATTGGCGCGCGTTCTTGCTGTCACAAGGTTGAAGATGAAGGCCACTTGGGCTGGGCCTGGGATTTTTCATTATTTGCACCCTGGACTTGCTTCTCACACCCCCTTGACCCATTTAATTTACTTTTATATATTTTTCTATTTTCATTTTAGTTTCTGACTTTATTTTATGTTTATAAACATAAAAAAATATCAAAAATATTTTTCTTAAAATTTCACATTTTATTTTATTTTATTTTTTTTTTATTTTATTTTGGCATAGTATTTAGTTTATTAAGTTTAATATATTTATTTTCTTAAATAAAAACTTGTGAATAATACAATAAAATATTACATATTTTATTTTTCTTATTTATATACTTAAATAATATTTTATCACATTATTTTTATTTTTTTTAAACATTTGTATATATTTTATTTATTTTATTGTACATTAATATATATACTTTCTTAAAACAAATTAGGGTTTCCACCCTTAATAAAAGTAATCTTTTATTTTATTATTTTTAATGCATTAAATAATTTATTTTTACATACATAAAGATAATACAAAAAACACTTTTTCATATTCAAATTTATTTGCATATTTAAATATTACCTATTTATTTATTTGTACAATGAGTTCAATTGGGTTGTAATAGATGACTTAGGGCTTTATTTTCTTGCAAATACCCCATATTCAAATTTTGTATCCCCCTCCCCATAATCATGTTGTAATAGTTGTAGATTTATTTTTACGCACTTTATTGCTTTCAAATATGCCATGATAGAAAGATTAGGGGTTGTATGCAAAAATCCAAAATCAAACAAATAGCTTGACTAAAACAAGACAAAGTGCATGAAAATGACAACACAATGCACACAAACACCCCTAGGGTTTCATCCACTTGTTTCCTTTAGAATGGCCATGGTATGCATGCTAGGTATCTTGCAAACAAAAACAAAACAAAAGATCATAGTCCCTCGATGACGCTATCTTGGTTGCCTATACAAAATGATTTAGTCCCTCAAATAAAAACTTGCTAAGATACTTAGCACAATTGCTATCATGGTCAATACGATGACCCGCGCCTGTCCCGTTTAACATCCAAACACAAGGTTGTTTACCAAATACAATGGTAAAACAACAATAATAAAGTGTTAAAAATGTGTAGGAAAGAACTTTGAGTAGGGTAGACAACTCCTAGTTACTTGATCAAACTTGCAAACATCCTTGCTAATTTCAAAACACACAGTTTCAAAACATTTCTCAAAACAAACTTTCAAACATTGAAACATCTTTTCAAAAGACAAACACCTTTGTAAAACATTCAAACAAGAATTGTTACAAAGGTTGCCTAGACAAGGCCTCTTTTCAAAACATTTCCAAAACCACACACAAAAGCACCATTTCAAACAATTGAAAAGCAAAAGCAAGTGATCTAAACAAGTAACTAAGAGCCCATGGATAACCATGGATTAAAAGGGTGCTAGCACCTTCCCTTTTTATAATCTACCCCCCGAACCCATGAAAACATCTCAAAGGTCTTTCATGTGCTTTTTGACCTTTCCTTTGGATAAAATAAAAAGTCGGTGGCGACTCTTGCTAAACCGAAACATTTGCGAATAAAAAACGTGAAACCTCAAGTCAGTTCTCCCACCGTATTACAGAACTGGCGACTCTGCTGGGGAATATTTTAAAAGTGGGGTTACCTTAGGGTTTAGATCACCTTTACCATGCTTATCTTGTTTGCCTTATATGATTTACATTTGGTTCTATTGTTTGGGCTTTAAATCCTCTACCCGGATTTGGGAAACATTCATAGGTAAATAGCAATACATTGTGGAAACTGTGCGGGGTATACCGACATGGTTGAAGAAATAGCTATATTAGTGCGACATATTTGTGGATACCGGTAGCCTTTGAGTCAATCAAAGAGAATACGGGGCCGCTGAGTGATGTCATGAAGCACTAATGGACTTTTAGAACCTTTACTTGACCATCTTGGCCTTTTTAGGGGTAGTGAGATGACCGGCTTTGGTGCAGTCCGAAGTTGGTAGATACTCGATACTACACTCAGTGAGGGTTGTTTTCTTGGAATATTTTGGTCGCCAGTAAAGTGGCTAAACTGAAACAATGAACACAAAATAATCCAGTGATATTGAGCTCCTTAGAACCCAGTTACTATTTATAGGACAGGTTGAGCCAACTAGACTTCAAGAGGGTACTTACCTACAAGCTTCATGCAAGCCTAAACCTAAGGACTTGTCTGCTTTGTGTGAATATGATTATTTGTATATAAACTTGCTTACTTCGCATATCTGTACATGACATCATAACATCATACCATATCATTTTCAATAACCATTTCAAGGATCTCGAGGGTCTTTGGTGCAGGGTCACGTTGAACCAGACGTCTACCAAAGGGCAAGAGGATTCATTTTCCTCTAAACAAATGCCGTCAAAGATCAAGTACAATAACTTAAGTCAAAGGCTATGACCCACTTGACATGGTGAGTTTGATTCTCGCGGAAAGACATCCACCGATACAAAGTTCTCCAATCAAGGATGTTCAATTTCTAACATTTTCTCGTGTTTACCCCGCGAGATCCTTGAAAACATGCATCCACATATCATGCATCGTATCATGACAGGTTTCCCCTTTCCAGGTCTCCTTATCTTCCTACTGTTTATTTCAGTAGAGATGGCTCTAGAGAAGACTATCAAAGACATCCAGGCTCAAAACGTTCAACTTCAAGAAATGTTCTTGAACCTGTCTAAGGGACAAGAAGAAGTGAAAGCTCTCCTCACAAGGGGCATGGTCATAGGGAATCCAGGGGGCATCAGGAATGATCAGCTGGAAGGACTACAGATTGAGATGGCAACAATGAAAATTCAGATGATGGGACAACTGGTGGGCAAGATGGCTCTCATCCAAAACTTGGCTCAAGGACAAGAGGAGCTAAAGGTCCTCATCAACAAGCTTCATATAGGCGAACGTAATCAAATGGGGCAAACGGCTAAGGTTGAAGATCAAGTCATCATTCAGTCTCCATTGAGACAACAAGTCGAGGGAAAGCTTCCCCAGTTTGCTTCAGGGTCACAAGCCCAATAACCACCTCACCAACGTCAACAGGGTAATCGGCGTAAGCAAAATACATCTGAAAAGCGTTTCACTGAGATTAACATGTCATTATCCCAAGTGCTGCAACGCTTGTTGGAAGTCAAGCTGATTGTATTAAGGGACCCCCTTCGGCGTCCCAACACAGCCGCTCCAGGGTACAATCCAAATGCAAGATGTGTGTATCATTCCAACAGCCCTGGACATGACACCGATAGTTGTTGGGCATTGAGAAACAAAATTCAAGATCTGGTTAAGGAAACAACATTGGAGTTCACACAAGATGGTCAGATGAAAATCTTCCGCTGAGGGTTCTCCACCTGAAGTGACAAGTTCAGACAAAGAGGCTTTTGTTTCATTTGAATTTTCAAGTTGTAATTTCTTTTATTATTCAAACAATTATCTATTAATGTCAAACTTTGTTTCATTAATGCATTGCATATGTTTTTCTTGAATTCATCCATTCGTTTTCACTATACTTAAACTATGCTTTCTACTTTCTTTATGACATTTAACTCTTGCTAAAAGTTACAAACCTTTAGAGGGAGGATGACGAAAATAATGCCATAATCTCATACAGTATGCTTTTGGACAGACCTTGTTGACGATGTACATGCGTTTCTTTCAAATCCTAAACACTGGAGTTATAAGGAAGATAATCCCTAGTCAACCTCTTTGAGCCAAAGAAGTAGAAGTTTTCTGTTTTTACACAAATTGAAACCTTTAATCGAACCTGGGGCAGGGTAGTCTCTCAGTTAATTCAAATGCGTGTTAAAGTCACAAACTCTCATCTTGTAATACAATGAATGACATCAAAAGCATTCCTTTGGAATCAAAAGACGGTGATGGTTCCTTATCACATAGGCAATAATTATCTCTCCAACAAAAAAAGAAGCCCACTGAGTCGAAACCTACAAAGGAGACTTAAGAAAGCTGAGGCATCCTGCTGACTGTAAATCAAAAAAAAAACAGGAACAGTCAGGAAAAAATTAGGGATAACAAATAAAAAAAGGAGAGGGGTCACTACAAGTCCTCAACAAAAATAATGTCGCAAAAATGACTGCCTTCCAACAAACTCAACTTGTTTGAACCATCACCAAAATGTTGTTCCCGACTCATTTGGAGTTCAACGCACAATTAACTGAGTTTAGGGTTGAAGAACATCACGAAGAGCGGGTGGGTACAGATATACTTTGAGCCTTTATCCTTTGTTTCTTAAAACCGTGAACCAAACCACGTTACAACCTTTCAAAAGTCCTAATTGAAGCATGGGTTAGTTCGAAAGCATACTGTTACAAAAGCTATCCTGAATCCTGTAAGGCTTTGCTCTAAATCCTGAGTTGAATTTTTCTTACAAAAGTTTTCTGCTAAAAAACGCATTTTCAAAATTTCAAGACAAGCATGAACTTTGCATTATTTTAATATTGTTGTTTGCATATGGCTATTTGTTTGACAGCAAAGAAATTCACACAGTGAATATCCGATGAACGAAAGCTCTCTCAGTGAACGAAATCTTTTCAAGTGGGATGTCACTTCCGTTGCAAAAATATCCTATCAACAGAGGGGCACGACATGTCATTGTCCAGTACACCTGGGGCAGTCCAGTCAAGATTTCAAGAAATCTCTCAAAGTGCAGAGTAGCCAGGGGCAAGTCTCTGTCACCGTCACTTGGGGCATTGAACGTCAATCCCAACAAAGGGTTGCATACAGTCAAAACATTTCCTGGCAAAGCCATAAATACTCGCTACATGGGGCAGTGACAAATATCCCCAAAATCCTTCTCATAAGATGGCTCCCAGCCAAAGTCTCAATCTTTGATAACCACTTCCCAGCTAAGTCGGCCTCAAGAATTCCTGAGAAGTTTTCCCATTGAAGTCGCTGGATTTTTCAATATCAGGAATGAAGAATTCAACTCTTTTCTCCATCACTGATTTGGGATTTATTTTCCCCAGCGAGAGGTCGTCTTGAAAACATTACACATCCGTACATCAGGACATCATACAACGCAATCTCATTTATTTTGAGAACATCATTGTTTGATATATGTCATGCAACTAACCTTTACCTTTCAGGAAGGATGCAATCAAATTCTCACAAAATTCAAGCCATGAAGCCTGGATTTTGACCAGATAATGGTACAAGACACTGTGAAGCCTGGATTTTGACCAGATAACAGTGAGGTACACTGTGAAGCTTGGATTTTGACCAAATAGCAGTTTACTCGGCCAATTACTTTGAAGCCTGGATTCAACCGGATATTAGTAGGCCCCAAAATCAAAGGGAAGCCCGGAGGCGACCAGATAACCATTTGATTTTCTTCTGAAGCCTGGATTTTGACCAGATAGGAAGTAAGGTATCATGAAGCCTGGATTTTGACCAGATAACGGTACAAGACACTGTGAAGCCTAGAGATCAACCAGATAACAGTTAATCCTTAATAGAATGAAGATTCTCATTCTTGAAACCCCAGTAGATTGGCATACACCCAAACTCCTGATATCCCCGTCAGAATGAAGATTCTCATTCTTGACTCCCAGAAGATTGGCATACACCCAAATTCCTGATACCCTTAACAGAATGAATATTCTCATTCTTGAAACCCTAGAAGATTGGCATACATCCAACCTCCTGATACCCTTAACAGAATGAAGATTCTCATTCTTGAAACCCCAGAAGATTGGCATACACCCAAGCTCCTGATACCCTTAACAGAATGAAGATTCTCATTCTTGAAACCCTAGAAGATTGGCATACACCCAAGCTCCTGATACCCTTAACAAAATGAAGATTATCATTCTTGAAACCCCAGAAGATTGGCATAGACCCAAGCTCCTGATACCCTTAACAGAATGAAGATTCTCACCCCAGAAGATTGGCATACACCCAAGCTCCTGATACCCTTAACAGAATGAAGATTCTCATTCTTGAAACCCCGGAAGATTGGCATACACCCAAGCTCCTGATACCTTTAACAGAATGAAGATTCTCATTCTTGAAACCCCAGAAGATTGGCATACACCCAAGCTTCTGATATCCTTAACAGAATGAAGATTCTCATTATTGAAACCCCAGAAGATTGGCATACACCCAAGCTCCTGATATCCTTAACAGAATGAAGATTCTCATTCTTGAAACCCTAGAAGATTAGCATACACCCAAACTCCTGATATCTCCAACAGAATGAAGATTCTCATTCTTAAAGTGGCATACAGCCTAAACTCCTGAACTTCTCCCAAACAGGAATAAGCTTTTCCCCAGAGTCCTGAGCCTACTCTCCAGCAGTACAGCTACTCCCCACAGAGTTTTTACTCCCCAATAGAATGAAGATTCTTATTCTTGGTTCTCCAGTGAAGTTTCCAGAGCCTTCTTTACTCTCAGCATGAATTTGTCAGAATTTTTAATCCCCTAGTAGATTGAAGATTCTCATTTCTTCATAGAAGCCATCAGAGTCTTCCTTATTCTCCAACAGATCAAGGTTTTCCTTTGTGTGATTCTCGGTAGAGATCTCCAGAGTTTCCCTTATTCCCCAGCCGAGTAATGATTCTCGTCTTATAACCCCCAGGAAAGTCGTGAAGGATTCTCACATCCCCACGAAGGTTGTCAAAGTTTTGATAATCCCTACGAGTTGCCAAGGATTCTCTATCCCCAAGCAATCAGCAAGGATTTCTCATCTTCAGCAGTCAAATATTTTGAATCTCTGGCAGTGGTCATGGATTTATTTTCCCTGACAGCAGTCAAAGATTTTATTATCTCCAGCTATCAAGGATTTATTTTCCTCATCAAGACAGGTAATCAGCTTACATGCGCATACATTACATTCATATGTCATAAACATTGATAAAACACATATATTGCATCATACATTTCATGCAACATAACTTTGTGTTTCAGCTAACATTTTACCCTTTTCGGGATAATATTAACAGCTATCTTTAACAGATATTCAAAATTCAGAAAATAGCCTAGAGATGCTCCAGACACGGATGCTAATCTATTTCTTATTCAAATTTAAGGATCATGAAAATAGTTTATAGATGCTCCAGACATGGATTCTAATCTATCGCTTTTTCAGATTCAGCTTCAGAAAACAACCTAGACATGCTCCAGACACGGATGCTAATCTATTGCTTATTAAAATTCAAGGATCATGAAAACAGTTTATAGATGCTCCAGACATGGATGCTAATTTATCGCTTGTTCAGATTCAGCTTCAGAAAACAGCCTAGAGATGCTCCAGACATGGATGCTAATCTATTGCTTACTCAAATTCAAGGCAAGGAAATTAGTTTATAGATGCTCCAGACACGGATGCTATTCTATTGCTTATTCAAATCCCCGACTCAGAGATGCTCCAGACACGGATACCATTCTGACGCTCACCTATAACTTAAAATTCAATAAACATTCTTGGATGGCATCTTTAAGCCCATCTCCGACAAGATTCTATCACATCTCCAAATGGCATCTTTAAGCCCATTCCCTCAACTATACTCTGACGAGTGCAAATTTACGGGCACTCTAGTGTCCAATCCTCTTTTACCTTCGAATCACGAAAGGCAAACTCGCCAATCTAACTCTTCAGGATCAAGAAGATTGAACAGGGAAAGCTGTTGTACCCCAAAATTTTCCCTCTCATTTTATCAAGATTTCCCCTCACAAGACTCTTTAAACTCAAGACCAAGCTAGGGTTTGCTCTGCTCAAGACATCTCCTTGTACTGTTGACCTGAAATTAGGGTTTGAGTTTGCACTGGGATTTTTGGGCTTCCAATGCTCAATGTTACTTTCATACTTCATGTTGGACTTATAAGATTGCTCATACCAAGTTTCAAGCTTTGAATCAAATTTTTGCCCAGTCAATTGGACAGTTGACCTAAAAATCAGCTGTATTGGGGGAAAAGTCAACTATGGCCAATATACAGTCAAACCTCATGATTTTTGATCCTCATCAACATTATAGGCTCATATGAACCATTTGATCAAGTTTGGACCACAACTCCTCAAGAAATTTGATCAGATCATCAAAAGGGCAAAATGGTCATTTTTAGGGTTTTGACTGCAGAAGGGCAATTTCTGATTTTTCACCTAGCCAATGGCAAATTGGGTTCAAGCATGGATTCATGGACTAAATGGCATCATCTTGACCTAATCACAAGGTTCAAAAGATCTCAAAATCATTGGATTGACAGATGAATTTTCCAATCAATTGATCAAAAATCAATTGTACACTAAAAAGTCAAACTTTGACTTTTTGGTCAAAATCAAGTGCCAAGGGTCATTTTTCATCAATATGTGTGAAAACATGAAACTTGTTCACCAATAAACTTAATTTTGCAAATTAGGGTTTAAGATTAAAAAAATTCATAACAGAAATTTTCTAAGTTATGAAATTATCTTATTTTTTCCCAACTTTGCCCAACATTTTCACCATGATGAAATTGGATTCAAATAAAAATTCCAACATAAAAGTTGTAGTCCTCCACAAAATCTACAACTTTTATTTACAAAGTTTTCCCAAAATATGCTTGGATCTTAAGTTATGATTTTTGGAATAAGGGTCCATGAAACTTTTAACTTAGTGAAATTTTGCCCTAGTTTAGGCAGGATTTTGACCTATATTCATGGCAATTTTTCACCTAGTTCCAATTGTAATTTCAAAATGCATTTCAAAGATGTATTGTAGAGCATGTTACAAGCTTTCCAAAATGTCCTAGAACTCTCCAAAATCATTTGTGGTTATGGAGAATCGAAGGTTTGAATTTGGCAAATTGTCACTTTGATCCATGGCATTTTTCATGTTGACACAAGTTGCAATTTCTGTCCAACCATGCTTGTACTTACTTACAGGTCCTTAAACCCTTCCACACTAAAAAATTTAATGCAAATACATTGGTTAGAGGCATTGTTCTGAGCTTTAGAGTATTACACAAGGGATTAATCCATTTTTGGCAAAAAGGCAACAATGCTATTTTCATAAAGCACAACTTTATGCATTTTTGTTTCTCTTGAGCATTGGACCATTCTTTCACAGCAAACAAAGTCCACAAAGATAGGGAAAAGTATACCAACTTTTTGCAGACCCTAAGCTAGATGGCACAAGCCTTTGCATGGTCACTTCTCATGTTTGCTTCAAAACCAAGAAACCTTGCAAAAACCACAGAACGCTGGTATCTGATATAACCAAGTGTTGTAACCATTCCAAACAAGTTTTTGCATATTGCCAAAAGTCAGAAACACGAGCCAGCCAGTCCTCAAAGACCCTTGAACACCAAAACACCAAAAACTTGCAAAACAGGGCTTCTTCTGCATTTTAATTTCCAAAACAAAAACTACTCGTGCGTTTTGCCCCAAATCTCTTCCAACACACTCCATATAACCTACCTAAGTTATCCCAACCATCCCCAAGCAACTGTAACCTTGTTTTCAAGCTTCACCATTTTTGAATTCTGACTGTGCAGGTTGACTTCTACAAGCTTATTTAGGCAAGTTCAAAGCTAGCTAGGCATTGGGAAAGTTCAAAGGAACTTCAAGAAAGCTCACCAGCATCTCAGGCCTCACTGAAAACCCCTGCATTGCCATGCTCGAGTTCAACTGAAACAGGTAAAGTCCAAACTTTTATCTCTCTATTTAGGAATCATTAGGCTTAGGTTTGTGAATAAAAAATGTAGTAGTCATTGCCCTTGAGCTGTACATATGCATAGATTCCATATAAGTTAACTGAGTTGGGAGAATTTGATTGATGAACTTTCTGAAAAAGCTAGGTTAGAAATTAGGGCCAGAGAAATTCTCTCTGGTCTTTGAGAGTTAGATTAAGTTTTTTACATGGTTAGAATCGTATGATCATGCTCTATAACTTTCATATTGCAGGTTTTCGTTTTTAAGCACAAATGCAGGAGATACGAATATTGAACATTGGCGCGCGTTCTTGCTGTCACAAGGTTGAAGATGAAGGCCACTTGGGTTGGGCCTGGGATTTTTCATTATTTGCACCCCTTTCTTGCTTCTAACACCCCCTTGGCCCATTTAATTTACTTTTATATATTTTTCTATTTTCATTTTAGTTTCTGACTTTATTTTATGTTTCTAAACATAAAAAAATATCAAAAATATTTTTCTTAAAATTTCACATTTTATTATATTTTTTTATTTTTTTATTTTTATTTTGGCATAGTATTTAGTTTATTAAGTTTAATATATTTATTTTCTTAAATAAAAACTTGTGAATAATACAATAAAATATTACATATTTTATTTTTATTATTTATATACTGAAATAATATTTTCTCACATTATTTTTATTTTTTTAAACATTTGTATATATTTTTATTTATTTTATTGTACATAAATAATATGATTAATATATATACTTTCTTAAAACAAATTAGGGTTTCCACCCTTAATAAAAATAATCTTTTATTTTATTATTTTTAATGCATTAAATAGTTTATTTTTACATACATAAAGATAATACAAAAAACACTTTTGCATATTCATATTTATTTGCATATTTAAATATTACCTATTTATTTATTTGTACAATGAGTTCAATTGGGTTGTAATAGATGACTTAGGGCTTTATTTTCTTGCAAATACCCCCTATTCAAATTTTGTATCCCCCTCCCCATAATCATGTTGTAATAGTTGTAGATTTATTTTTACGCACTTTATTGCTTTCAAATATGCCATGATAGAAAGATTAGGGTTTGTATGCAAAAATCCAAAATCAAACAAATAGCTTGACTAAAACAAGACAAAGTGCATGAAAATGACAACATAATGCACACAAGCACCCCTAGGGTTTCATCCACTTGTTGTCTTTAGAATGGCCATGGTATGAATGCTAGGTATCTTGGCAAACAAAAACAAAACAAAAGATCATAGTCCCTCGATGACGCTATCTTGGTTTCCTATACAAAATGATCTAGTCCCTCAAACAAAAACTTGCTAAGATGCTTAGCACAATTGCTATCATGGTCAATACGATGACCCGCGCCTGTCCCGTTTAACATCCAAACACAAGGTTGTTTACCAAATACAATGGTAAAACAACAATGTCAAAGGGTTAAAAATGTGTAGGAAAGATCTTTGAGTAGGGTAGACAACTCCTAGTTACTTGATCAAAATTGCAAACATCCTTGCTAATTTCAAAACACACAGTTTCAAAACATTTCTCAAAACAAACTTTCAAACATTGAAACATCTTTTCAAAAGACAAACACCTTTGTAAAACATTCAAACAAGAATTGTTACAAAGGTTGCCTAGACAAGGCCTCTTTTCAAAACATTTTCAAAACCACACACAAAAGCACCATTTCAAACAATTGAAAAGCAAAAGCAAGTGATCTAAACAAGTAACTAAGAGCCCATGGATAACCATGGATGAAAAGGGTGGTAGCACCTTCCCTTTTATAATCTACCCCCCGAACCCATGAAAACATCTCAAAGGTCTTTCCTGTGCTTTTTGACCTTTCCTTTGGATAAAATAAAAAGTCGGTGGCGACTCTTGCTAAACTGAAACATTTGCGAACAAAAAATGCAAAACCTCAAGTCAGTTCTCCCACCGTATCACAGATGTTATGATATATCCTTTCTCTACCTTCAGTGAAAGTTCGTAGGTCATCGGCAGTGAACGTTGATGATTGTTATCTTTTAGCTACCTTCAGTGAACGTTGGTAGTTCAACATAAGTGAACTGTGATGCTATGATATATTTTCTCTCTACCTTCAGTGAAAGTTGGTAGGTCACCATTAGTGAAAGTTGGTGATTGTTATCTTTTTGCTACCCTCAGTGAATGTTGGTAGTTCATCGTCAGTGAACAGCGATGCTATGATATATTATCTTTCTACCTTCAGTGAAAGTTGGCAGGTCACCATCAGTGAAAGTTGGTGATTGTTATCTTTTTGCTACCCTCAGTGAATGTTGGTAGTTCATCGTCAGTGAACGGCGATGCTATGATATATTCTGTTTCTACCTTCAGTGAAAGTTGGTAGGTCACCATCAGTGAAAGTTGGTGATTGTTATATTTTTTCTACCCTCAGTGAATGTTGGTAGTTCATCGTCAGTGAATGGCGATGCTATGATATTCCTTTTCATTCTACCTTTAGTGAAAGTTGGTAGTTCATCGTCAGTGAACATCGATGATTCCCTCTTTCTACCTTCAGTGGAAGTTAGTAGGTCACCATCAGTGAAAGTTGGTGATTGTTATCTTTTTGCTACCCTCAGTGAACGTTGGTAGTTCATCGTCAGTGAACGGCGATGCTATGATATTCCTTTTCATTATACCTTCAGTGAAAGTTGGTAGTTCATCGTCAGTGAACATCGATGATTCCCTCTTTCTATCTTTAGTGAACATTGGTAGGTTTGCCTTCGGTAAAAGTTGGTGTATCTGTTGATCTTTTACCATCCTCTATGAGTCAGATCTTTTGATCCACCAGTGATTTATTTTCCTGGTTGGCTTTCCCTTTTGATCTTTATTTCCTTTGGTATATTCCCAGTGGTGTTTTGCATCCTTTTGAAGATTGTTCATATGCATTCATACTCATAAGCATTACATGGCATCTTAGGGCCAAAAATAGAGTTTATTCTATATTTAAGTATCTTCGATCGCGTCGACACAAAGATGTTTAATCTTCGTATCTCCAGATAGAAGAAACTTAAATAAGGGTAGCTGTTGTACCCCAATTTTTTCCCCTAAGATCCCTTCATCATACCATATTGATTCAATCACAACAAGATCACATTAGGTTTTTGGGTTCTCCTCCCTATCTTTAGCTTTGATCTTTGAGGAATCACCAGGCACCTTGACTTGTTTTTCTTTTGTGATCATGCATGTTTTTTTTTACATTTCCTTTTAATTAATAAAATGCAATGTTGGTTTGTCTTACTTGTCAACAATGTAGGTAAAGGCAAAATGGCTTAGCAAGTTGATCCATGGGTTTATGAGTTTATTTCCATGACCTAGTCAACAAAGCTTGAGAAATTCAAACCTCACCATTGAAGTTGTTTTGGAATAAATGACATGGCAAGGTTTATTTTGGTTCACTAAATTTCAAAGTTATCAAAATTGATTCAAAAGTACAAGGGGTTGATTGAAGAAGTTATCATGGTTGGACAAGGTCTTGTCCAAACATGAAAATTTCTCCAATCAACCCCTTGTACTTTTCAACCAAATTTGATAACCTTGAAATGTGATGAACCAAAGTAACCTTGCCATGCCAATTCTCCCAAAACCAATCCAATGGTGAGGTTTGAACTTCTCAAGCTATATTGACTATGGAATGGAAATAAACTCAAGAACCCATGGAGTAACTTGTTAAATCTCATTGCCCTTACCTACATGGATAACAAGCAAGACAAGACAACATTGTATTTTATTAGTTAAATGAATAAATCAAAAAAAATATTCATTATCAAAAAAGGAACATAAGTCAAGGTGCTTGGTAATCCCTCAAAAGGAGCAAAACTCAAAGTAGGGAGGGGAACCAAGAATCCTAGTGTGATCTTGTTTTGAGTGAATCAACATGGTATGATGAAGGGTTCTTAGGGGGGAAAATTGGGGTACAACAACTGCCCTTATTTAAGTTTCTTCTATCAGGAGATACGAAGGTTAAAAATCTTCGTGTCGACGCGATCGAAGATACTTAAATATAAAATAAACCCTATTTTTGGCCCTAAGATACCATGCAAATGCTTATGATCATGAATGCATATGAACAGGACCAAAGAGACGCAAAAATAACACTGGGGATGTAAAAATATTAAAGAAACAAAGGACCACCCCCCACCAGGAAAATAAATCACTGGTGGACCAAAAGAACTGAATCAGAGAGGATGGTAGGATGGTCAAAGGACACACCAACTTCTACTGAAGGTGAAACTACCGACCTTTACTGAAGGCAGAGAGAAAGATAACAAACACTGACGTTCACTGCCAATGGTCTACCAATTTTCACTGAAGGTAGAAAGAGAATATATCATATCACTGTCGTTCACTGACGATGAAATACAAATGTTCACTGAAGGTAGAAAAAAGATAACAAACACTGACATTCATTGCCGATGGTCTACCAATTTTCACTGAAGGTAGAAAGAGAAAATATCATATCACCTCCGTTCACTGACGATGAACTACCAACGTTCATTGAGGGTAGCAAAAAGATAATAAACATCGACGTTCATTGCCGATGGTCTACCAACTTTCACTGAAGGTAGAAAGAAAATATGTCATATCACTGTCGTTCATTGACGATGAACTAACAACGTTCAATGAGGGTAGCAAAAAGATAATAAACATCAACGTTCACTGCCGATGGTCTACCAACTTTCACTGAAGGTAGAAAGAGAAAATACCACAGCACCGCCATTCACTAACGATGAACTACCAACATTCACTAAAGGTAGAAGAAAAAAAGATAACAAACATCGACGTTCACAGTCGATGGTCTACCAACTTTCATTGAAGGTAGAAAGAGAATATGAAATATCACCACTGTTCACTAACGATGAACTATCAACGTTCACTGAAGATAGCAAAAAGATAACAAGTTTCCCCAAGATTCTGGTGTTTCTCCTAGAACGGGTCTCAACTTCTTCTTTAACCAAGGCACTCCGCCTGGAAAGGATAATACATAAGCTGTCTCAAATAAAGAGACTTGTTATTTGTGGTCACGGAGAGTTGTAAAAGGAATTGACTTTTTGGGGAAAGAAGTATGAGTTCCTGGGGAGATGCCATGATGTTCTTGCTAAGGGGATAAAGTCTTCTTGTGCAAAATAAATGCACCAACCAAAGTTTGGAGTTTTCAGAAATCCAAAGTGAATAGCATTACCAGGGAACCACAGATCCAAACCAGAAATAAACTGAAATGAAACAGTCAACCTGAATTCATCCTTTGAGAAATAAACTCAAGAGGGAAAACTAAATTCGTCCAAACAAGGACTGTACCGGAAGGCTAAGGCAGAAATCTTCTATGAGGGACAACTCAGTAGGGAAATTGAAAGAATGTACATTTTCTGCTTAAGTCCAACATTCTGCTGCAGAGAGGACAACGTAAATCTGCAAAACAGGGTAATATGTCAAAAAATATTAACAAATGTCAATGAACAATGACTTGACAATTTTAGCTATGCATGATGTATGTATGAATGTATGAGTGTTATCGCGCGTATGCTGACAAAACAGATTATACAACACCGGGAGTAACTAGGCAAAATCACCCCGGGCACTAACAACACCCAACTAAACTTCAACCAAGACGATCATTCCAAGAAAGGTAAAGGCCAGCTTGCGGAAACCAAACCCACTGCCTATTTTTAACTTTACTGAGGAGAAACATAATCCGGAGGTAGACAAAACAAAGTGATGAAATAAACGGATATCGGGATAGAAAATCCCTCTTCAGGCTTCATCGGGGAAACCGGTGTTTTTTTTCAAAAGTAACATGCCTACTGAAGATTGCAAGACCATTCTCAAATAAAGCAGACTGACACCGAAACAATCAAACTTCACTGGGGAATTCAAGCCTACTTCACTGGAGAAAAATGCGGATTGAAACGTCACATCATGAAAACTCAGAAAAGAGGAGAAATGAATCCAAACATGACTAAGGATACCAGAACCATAAATCCAATACGGCGAAAATAACCCGAGTAGACCTTTCTGAGGGGAATAAAACTTCTCAAAACAATCGGAGTTTGTCCATTCCTAGGATCACCATTTTTGTTGTCATTGTTTCATCATAAATCTCAAAGTAAAAGTAAATTGTAAAAATAATTTTTTTTTTGAAAAATCAATTTTGTTATTTAATCTATTTGCTTTGAAAATTATTATCAGTAATAAATGGAGTCTTTGCAAGCTAAATAAAATAAGAAACACAAAGAATTGTGTAAAAGCTCAAATTTCATTAATAGAATGGTAGTCTACAAATGGCGAGACTCCATAGATGATTACAAAGTTTGGGAAAGGGTAATACATAATGGAAAAGATACATTGAGATACAATAATCACTATCCCCCTAACAACTTTTGAAATCCTGAGCAGCAGCTTTTGTTGAAGTATGGTGAGGATCCGAGAAGATTGTTGCTTCAACGACAAGTCTTGTATGACATAGTTACTTGCCAAGAAAATCCCTAACTTTTGCCTAAGCTTCCCTTGCGGGTTTTCAACTTAGCGGGAAATTTATTCTGTTTATGTCTCTAATTTTTGCCTAGACCGCCCTTTCGGGTTTTCGGCCTACCGGGACGCTCCTTTTTGCCTAAGTCGCCCTTTCGGGTTTTCAACTTAGCGAGCTGTTCTTTTATTTCTTTAGGCGAAGTATTTCTTAACTGCGTCAGCATTCATGGGACGTGGGAACTCCTCGTCATCCATAGTTTCAAGAATTAATGCACCGCCAGAGAAGGCTTTCTTGACAACATACGGGCCTTCAAAATTGGGAGTCCACTTGCCCCTAGAATCAGTGTTGAAAGACATGATCTTCCTGAGCACGAGGTCGCCTTCTCTGAATTCACGGGGTTTAACCTTTTTATCAAAAGCTTTCTTCATTCTTTTTTGATATAATTGGCCATGACACAAGGTTGTCATTCTCTTCTCCTCAATCAAATTTAATTGGTCAAACTTGTTCTGGACCCATTCAGCCTCTGTCAACTTGGTTTCCATTATCACACGCAACGAGGGAATCTCTACCTCGACTGAGAGTACAGCTTCCATTCCATACACTAATGAGAATGGGGTTGCTCCTGTTGAAGTGCGGACAGATGTTCGATATCCATGCAGAGCAAAAGGGAGCATTTCATGCTAATCCTTATAAGTAACAACCATTTTCTGGATAATTATCTTGATATTCTAATTAGCAGCTTCAACAGCCCCATTCATCTTTGGCCTGTATGGAGATAAATTATGATGGACAGTCTTGAATTCTTCACACAGTTCTGTCATCATCTTGTTGTTCAAATTTTAGCCATTGACAGTGATGATTCTACTCGGCACACCGTACCGACATATAAGATTATTCTTGATGAAACGCACAACCACCTTCTTAGTAACATTGGCATATGAAGTAACCTCCACCCACTTGGTGAAGTAATCAATTGCTACTAAGATAAAATGGTGCCCATTCGAAGCTTTAGGTTTTATCATCCCAATCATGTCAATACCCCATATAGAGAAAGGCCACATGGAGGAAATCACATTGAGGAGTGTCGGAGGCACATGGACCTTGTCTGCATAAATCTGGCATTTATGGCACTTCTTTGCAAATTTGTAACAGTCAGACTCCATTGTCAGCCAATAATAACCTGCCCTTGGCATCTTTTTAGTCATCGAATGTCCATTGGCATGGGTGCCAAATGAACCTTCATGAATCTCATGCATCAACATGTCTGCTTCGTGTCTATCCACGCATCTGAGCAAGATCATGTCATAATTTCTCTTATATAACACATTTTCACTAAGGAAGAAACGGCCTGCCAATCTTCTCAATGTCTTTCTATCTTTCTTCGACGCACTAATCGGGTATTCCGGAGTCTGAAGAAAATGCTTGATATCATAATACCATAGTTTTTCATCTGCTACCTCCTCTGTTGTAAACACATGAGCGGGCCTATCCAGTCGTTGAACCGTAATTTGAGGTATATCATTCCAAGTATTCACTTGCTACATAGAAGCCAGAGTTGCCAGAGCATCCGCCATTTGATTTTCATCTCTAGGGATGTGATGGAATTCAACTTTATTGAAGAAGGGTAATAATCTTCTAGCATAATCTTTGTAAGGGATCAAGCCGGGGTGACAAGTATCCCATTCTCCTTTAATTTGATTTATTACCAAAGCTGAATCACCATACACCTCTAGAATTTTGATTCTAAGATCAATAGCTTCCTCGAGACCCATGATGCAAGCCTCATATTCTGCCATATTGTTAGTACAATCGAATGTTAACCTTGCAGTAAAAGGAATGTGCGATCCATGAGGTGTGACAATCACAACACCAATTCCTTTACCATAAGCATTCACAGCTCCATCAAATATCATACCCCAACGAGATTCAGGGTCAGGACCTTCCTCAGGTAATGCTTCATCACAATCTTTCACTTTCAGGAAGATCACATCCTCATCGGGGAATTCATATTCTGCAGACTGGTGATCCTCCACTGGTTGGTGAGCAAGATAATGTGCCAACACATAACTTTTAATAGCTTTTTGAGTGCAATATTCGATATCATATTCAGATAACAACATCTTCCAACGGGAAATTCTCCCAGTAAGAGCAGGTTTTTCAAAAATGTACTTGATTGGATCCATTTTGGAGATCAACCAAGTGGTGTGATTCAACATATACATCCGCAAACGCTTTGCTGCCCAAGACAAAGCACAACATGTTTTTTCCAGCATGGAATACCGCGACTCACAATCAGTGAATTTTTTACTGATATAATAAATGGAGAAATCCTTCTTCCCTGTTTCATCCTGTTGTTCCAGAATACAACCCATGGATTTATCTAACACTGTCAGATACATAATCAACGCTCTTCCTTCTACGAGAGGGAGCAATATAGGAGGTTCAAGTAGATATTATTTAATACTTTCAAATTCCCTTTGGCAGTCATCCGTCCATACACAACCTTGATCTTTCTTTAACAACTTAAAGATCGGCTCACATGTTGCAGTCATGTGGGAAATGAATCTGGAAATATAATTCAAACGCCTGAGGAAACCTCTGACTTGCTTTTCAGTTCTTGGTGGTGGAATTTTTTGAATTTCTTTGACTTTATCAGGGTCAACTTCAATTCCTTTCTGGCTAACAATAAAACCCAACTATTTCCTCGATCGAACACTGAAGTTGCATTTATTTGGATTCAAGCGGAAGCGGTACTTCCTTAAACGCTGAAACAACTTCAACAAATATTCTACATGCCCTTCTTCAGTCTAGGATTTGGAAATCATATCATCAACATATACTTCAATTTCCTTGTGCATCAGATCATGGAATAGGGTTGTCATAGCCCTCTAGTACGTTGCACCAGTGTTCTTCAACCCGAAGGGCATCACTCTGTAACAGAATGTTCCCCAGGGTGTGATAAACATTGTTTTCTCCATGTCCTCTGGAGCCATTCTTATTTGATTATACCCGGAAAATACGTCCATGAACTAGAATACTTTGAATTTTGTTGTGCTATCCACTAACATGTCAATGTGAGGCAATGGAAAATCATCTTTTGGACTAGCTTTATTTAGATCTCTATAATCTACGCACATGCAGACTTTTCTATCTTTTTTATGTACTGGGACAATATTGGAAATCCATTGAGGATGCACTGACGTCACAAGAAAACCAGCATTAATCTGCTTTAGAACCTCCTCTTTGATCTTTACTGCCATATCTGGGTGAGTTCTTCTCAACTTTTGTTTAATTGGCGGACACCCCGGCTTCAACGGCAAACGGTGCTCCACAATATATGTATCTAGACCAGTCATATCTTGGTAAGACCAAGCAAAAATATCCACATACTCTTCCAACAACTCAATCAACCTTCTCTTCACATCGGGATGCAATAATGCTCCAGTCTTGACTTCCTTCGGATCTTCTTTTGAACCCAAATTGATCACTTCCAAAGGCTCTTTATATGGTTGAATGGTATTTTCCTCGTGCTCAAGAAACCGTGAGACCTCTTCTGGAATCTCATCATAATCTTCTTCTTCAGCCCCATACACTGGACATTCAAAGTTGGGATAGGGTGCATGGTCATTGTATTCAATGGGTTTTTTAGTTAATCTGCACATATGATTTATGATTGCTTTTAGAAACTGACACATATAACAAGTGATCATGCACATTGAATTTCAGTTATTATTTGTTTTGAAAGGTTTTTTCTGATTACCATTTTCCAAGAAAAAGCAAAAAATAAAAACACAATTCGGGAAGCAAAGACAACTTTTATTAATGATCTTAACAGTCACAGCAAACAGATAAGCCCTACAACATTAATACTTCCACCTTGGGCAGAGTGAAAGCTTTTCAAAAGAAAGATTAACAAATAAAATTACTTTGAAACATGTATGCAAGAGGGAACATCAATGTTGATCGAATTCTGAACTCTGACTTTATGCGTCACATAATTCGGCATTTCCTGTTCTTCTTCATCCTCCTCAACAGCATTAATTCTAGAATCAGTTGGATGGAGGTAACCTCCGCTGCAGAAAACATCATGATAGCTGCTCATAGTAGACTTTGACTTCAAACTTTCGCCTTTGCCATTCTTAGAAGAGAAACCCAAGCCAGTTTTGTTCTTGTTCACTAGTGGATCCACAATTCGTCCCCAAACTGCACTAGGACCATTGCGCACAACCTGATGCATGTCCTTCAGCGAGACCATGGAATTCTCACTTCCCCTTATGTTGTCAATGGATAGGGCTTGGAACTGGGTTCCAACAGCAGCTTCATCTTCTTCTACAATACTGAAGGAGTACAAATGAGATATCAACAATTCCTGCTCCCCATTTATGATCACTACCTTCCCTTCACACACAAACTTTAGCTTCTGATCTAAAGTTGAAGTGATAGCCTCTGCTTCATGTATCCATGGTCGTCCTAGCAAACAACTATATGCGGGAATAATGTCCATGACCTGGAAGGTTATCTGGAAAAAATGTGGTCCTATATGGATGGGTAAGTCCACTTCACCGATGACAGATTTCCTCGACCCATCAAAAGCTTTCACAATGATGCCACTCGGGCGCGTAGGTGTTCCTTGGTATTTCAGCTTCATGAGAGTACTCCTCGGTATAACATTCAACGCGGATCCATTATCAATTAGCACATTGGATAGTGAATCATTCTTGTAGTTCATAGATATGTGGAGGGCCATTTGTGATTCCTCCCTTCATCTGGTAATTCATCATCGCAGAAACTCAAGTTATTACTTGACGTAATGTTTCCAATTACGCTGCTAAATTGATCTATTGGCATGTCACTCTCCACAAAAGCTTGGTCCAGTACCCTCATCAAGCATTCTCTATGAGCAGAGGAGTTCATTAATAAAGCTAAGATAGATATCTTTGAAGGAGTATGCAGTAGCTGATCCACAATTCTGTAGTCACTCATCTTAATTATCTTCAAAATAGCATCCACTTCTTTCTCTAGCGTAGCTCCACTAGTATCTCCTGTAGTCTTCTTAGGTTCATCATTCTCAGCAATTTTCTTTCCAGTAGCAACATCTCTCCGAACAATCGGCGCAAACACACGACCGCTACGGGTCACCCTGCTGTTTTCAGCTATATTTCCAACATCAGGCATTGGCTGGATGGGAACTTCCACCTTATCTTCTAAGATTGTAGCGTTGTATTTGTAAGGCATAGCCTTATCTTATTTGTAGGGGATAGGACCTGGAAAACTAATTACCAATGGGGCAACAGCTGGCTTACTATGATACTCCACTTCAAAACGGGTTGGTGCACCGAAACAAGGCATAATGTTGTTTACCCCTTCTTCAACACAACCAGTCATCAATAAGTCATTTCTGGAAAATAAATCTTCGTCTGAAGATAAATACTCATTCGCAGAGGCATACTCTTCCTCTGACTCTTCTTCTTTTAAATAAATCTCAACCATACGAACCTTATGATAATCATCCCTCTGACCTGTGATCTTGATAGTTCCATTGTCTAGTAGTAACTGAACACCCTTCTTCACGATTGAACATCCTCGAGGATCTCGACAGCAAACTAGGCAAGATCCATATTGGTGTTCCGCCTGACCAGCCGTATGGCAGAAGGTAGCATGAAACTGCACGAGATCCTCATTCACATACTCCGCATAAAAAATTTTGAACTCACCAGGACATCCAGAAACCATATTCACTTCCTCTTCATACTCTACCCTAGGCCTGATTATATAGATTAAGCCATCATCCATCATCTCCTGTAAATCATCCTTTATCTTATCGCAACCTTGTATGTTTATACTGCAAATAACACAACTGATTTGGTCATGCGTATAGTAGCTAAATTCACATAGGTCTGCTGTGATCGGTGGAAATAGAACTGACTGTTTAAAGCTGGTTTGCGAAATGTCGCGGTAAGCAAGAGTCGCCACCGTCTTTTATGTTCTCCAACATGAAAAGGACAAAAGCACAGCAAAATTCCTTATTGAGAATGTCTCTCGGTTCGGGAGGTAGATTTATAGAAAGGGAAGGTGTTAGCACCCTTTCTATCCATGGTTATCCATGGGCTCTTAGGTACTCGCTCTTATGTTTTCAAAATTGTTTACTTTTCAAATGTGAGTGGGTTTTGGAAAAAAGTTTCGTTTTGAAATATTTCTAAGTGACTCTTGTATCTGTCCTCAAGAGTGTTTGAAAAATTTGTTTTGAAAGCTTTTTGAAAGTGTCAGTGTGAAAAGGTTTTTTGTTTGTTTTTGAAGAGAGCAAGTACCCATGAGTCATCTACCTACCCTAAGGAATTAGGCTGTGTAAGAGTCCTTAAGGTAGTGCCATCCCACCATTGAGAGGTAGGTAGCACCACCGTTGGAGGTGTTCGGGTCAATTCGATTGTAGGGACAGTGTGGTCGCCGAAGCAATAGTAGGACACCTTAGAAGTAACCCTAATGTCCTAGATCCTTTTATCCGAGGCAACCGTTTCGAGGCGACTGGATCTTAGACATAAAAGCGACCGCTAAAACATCCTATACTTGACGACCACTTTCGAGGCAACGAGTGAGGCGTACCCTAGAAGTGGTGTGTGCATTGTGTGTTGTTTTCATGTTAACATTTATCTTGGATCATGCAATTGTGAGCTACGAGTTGTTTTTAATTATCATACATTCTTTCATGCAATTTAGCAGTTAAGAGTGCGGAAAAATAACATACTGAAAGGTAAAGGCTACGCTATTACAAGGCGCGGGTCTATACATCGCCAAAAGACAAAGACCCGTTTTTGATAAAGATGCGGAAAGTAAAGAAAAGCGATAAACCTAATTACTATTACATTTCGGAAACAGTTACATAATAATCAAAATAAAATATAACGTGCGAAAAGAATTAAAATCAAGACGTCAGAGGGTTTTGACCCTTTTGAGAAATTATGAATTTTTGTCCTTTGCTTGAAATTAAATTAAAATTAAACCTAATTATTTAATTAATTATTTACAAGAAAGATATTTTTTTGTGCTTTTGTATTTAATGAAATAAAGAAAATAAAAATCAAGAGAAAACCCTAATTCTAAGTTTATTTTACTTATTAAGAAAATGTTAAAGTTAACCTAATTTAAGCTAATCAATTAATTTACATTTATATGTACAAAAATAATAATTAATAAATAGTAATAATGATGATTAAAAAAAAAGTCAAAACCTAATTCTATGCAATTTTTATTTATTAAGAAAAAGGATTAAAATTTAAACCTAAATTAAACTAAGTTAATTGTTAATATTTATTTACAAAAATAGGTTAATGGTGAAATTAATAAATAATTAAATATATTTACAATTTTATGATTTCTGATTTTTATTTGGAAAAAATTAATTTGTGGTGGATTAATAATAATAATTAAAACAATTAAAAGAAATTAAGAGAAAAGAAAATAAAATAAAAAATGCAAACCAAAGGGGGTGTGATGGCCCATATGGAGGTTCTTGTGAAGCAATTCTGGCCCATTGAAATCCTGAGTCACGTTGACTTTCCTATTCATATGCTTGCTGTTTGACTGGGACACACCATGGACTCCATCTCTTGGCCACTGGATGGAAGCTGAGAGACACCTGGCTAGCTGATGCATGAGGCTTAGGGTGGACCACTGGATGATTGCTGCACAAGATTGTGTTAGAAAAAATATTATGAATTATATGGGGGACCTGGGAATCGAACCCAGGTCCCAGTACTTGCAAGCTACGTTTCCAACCAACTGAGCCATGATGCGCGTTTGTAATATGGATGGACAATAAATATTATATAAAAAAAACAGTCTCAATGGTATAAAACAAAATAATGCGCGCCAGATTTGAATCCTCCAATCATGAGATGCTACGCCCTTCGTCTTCTTCTTTCTTCTGCAAAATATAAAACAAGATAGCGGGGGTTTTAAACCCCCACAAAGCAAAAGTGCCAAGAATAGCGAATAGCCCTATGGATGATATAAATTGAGCGCGAGGGTTTCAATGATTTCGTCTTGGCCTGACGAATTTGTCCATACAGGTTTTGAGGTCTAATTTTACCTTAATAAGAAAGCCCTAATTTTCAAGCTTTGAAACCCTAGATATCTCCCATGGTGGATTTCAATTTAGGAAGTTTCAGCACCATTCAACTATACCAAAAGCTTCAGGGATATGTCAGCAATACAAATCAATAAGCAAAACATGTCAATGATGCATAGAAATTAGATTTTGATTATGAAAATATTTGTTCAAACCGTGACTTTGTTTTACCGTTTCCTTGAGTGTTAATGTGTGATTGGGATCTCTACGCGTTCCTGGAAGTGTCAGCAATCTATTAGAAACAAAAACAAGCTTTGAATCACGCTGCAATATTGATTTCAGTTTTCAAAAATTTCTTGAATTTTTGCAAATTGGCTATGGAGTTCTATGGCAGCCTTCACCCCCTTAGCACTAGGGTTCGCTTTTGCCTTTGTATTAGAACAGAATTAGGTTAGAATTAAGCCCATAAATCCATTGCATTCATGTTTGAATATATGATTGGCAATCAAATCTTTTTTCAATCTTTCCTTTATCAAAACCTTGTCAATCATGGATATTTTGAGGTCCTTGAGGTGCACACGAATTGCCAGCTTGCCCTAGCCTTATTTTCTTCACAAAAAGATTTAAAAAGCATATCTTTTGAATTTTCCTACAATTAAAACCAATTAAATGAATTAATATTAATATAAATTCAATTAATTAATTAAAAATAAGAAAATAAATCAAATTAAGTTCAATGGGTCGTGCATAGGCTTTGGGTAAAGATTCAAGAAAGAATTTGAGGCCCATTAGCAAAAATGAAGTGTTTTTAGGCAAAGTTGACTTTTGAAAGTTCCCAAAAATTTCCCAACTTCTCCAATGCATATCTTGCTCAATTTTGAAGCTATGAACATGTTCTTGGACATTTTGGAAAGGTCTTGAAGTCCTCTAACCAATGCCTTTGGTCCCATGTCATTTTGATTTACCAATCTCAAGTTATGGTCTTTGACTTAAAATGCCTTTTTGTTGACTTTTGAAAATGACCTATAATGTTGAAATTGATAACTTTTTGTGAGAGCATTTCTTGGACTTCGAATGTGAAGATGAGTTGTAGGAAATGTCATCCCCTTCAAAATGAGCTTTAGATGTGATTTTTCTGATAAACCATGAAAACGTTATGCCTTGGTCAATTTGCAGTTGACTTTTCAACTGTCCAAAAATAGAAACCTTTGCATCTTGAGGCTTTTTGAGCCATGCTTGTGGAATCATGATCAAGAATTGATCAAATGGTGATTGTGGCTTCAAAATAAGATTTGACCAAAATTTTGACTTTTGACTGTCAAATGACCATTTTGCCCCTGCAGTTGACTGTGCAGCATTAAGGGCTTTTGACTGTGCAACTTGATGTTGTGAGTCTTGAGACTTGACATATGAATGCTTGTCAATGTATATAGGCATATGGGACTTGATTGGACCCTTGAAAACCTTAATTTCTTTGCAAGAATCAAAACCCTAATTTTGACTGTGTTAGGAGGCAATTGGACTATGCAACCCTTGAGAGATTTTGAATCATTTGGAGATTGACCTTGACAAATCTTGAAGAATATGGGAGGGCAAATTTTGGGGTACAACATCTGCATGCATTTTCACCAAATCTCCTCTAACCAGATTAATATCAAAAATCTGGAAGTCGTCTGGACAACCGGCCATCATATTTACAGCATTTACTCCCCCGTGTTTGGGTAGAGGGTTATCTTTCACATTAGGTCCCATGTCCTTGAAAGATAGAACACCAGACTTTACCAATTTTTGCACCTTATTCTTCAAAGGATAACAATTCTCAACATTATACCCTGGTGCTCCCTGATGAAAAGCACATGTTTGGTCTGCCTTGTAATACCAAGGCAATGGTGATGGTACGGCGGGAGGTGGTCGTGTCTGGACCAACTTTTTTTTGAATAAATGCTGGTAATAACTATGTATAGCTCATGGGAATAGAGTCATAACTCTCTCTTCAATGATTAGACCCTTGGTTCCCCTGCTGGGACGGTCTCTGATAAGCAACGGTAGTTGGAGCGGCATTCATAACAGGAGTAACTGAGGCAACTTGCTGATGACGCTGATAATTCCTTCTAGGAGCGTTTACCCTCCTCTCTTGCATCACAGCATTTACATCCCCTTATTTATTCTTGGTAAACCCATAAGATGGCTTCTTCGCACCTCTATATCCTTCACTCTTTGTTAAACGGCCTTCTCTTACAGCCTCTTCTAAGCGGATACCCATTCCTACCATCTCAGTAAAGTCACTTGGTGTGCTTGCTACCATCCTTTCATAGTAGAAAGCACCCAGCGTCTTCAAGAAAATCTTAGTCATCTCCTTCTCTTCCATGGGAGGAATCACTTGGGAGGCTACCTCAAGCCATCTTTGTGCATACTCTTTGAATGATTCCCTGTCCTTCTGAACCATGGCCTAAGTTGGTCATGGTCAGGCGCCATGTCCATGTTGTACTTGTATTGTTTGATGAATACTTCTCCCAAATCATTAAAAGTATGGATATTAGCGCTATCCAAACTCATATACCACTTCAACACAGCACCAGTCAAACTATCCAGAAAAAAGTGAATCAGTAGACGCTGATCATCAGTATGGGTAGACATCCTCCTTACGTACATCACCATATTAGCACGAGGGCAAGTGTTTCCCTTATACTTCTCAAATTCCAGGACCTTGAACTTAGCAGGTATCTTAACGTTCGTGACCAAAAATAGCTCATTCACATTTTGCCCAAATAACTCTTTCCCCTTGAGGGCCTTTATCTTTCTCTGCATCTTGTCAAACTGCTCTTGAAAATCATCCATTTTGTCATAAAGACCCAAGTCTTCACTTGGTGGGGGGAAAGGACGACACATATAATCATTAACAAACGGAACCATATTCACCGAAGGAGGTGCAGCAGGAACGACATGCACCACCGGAGGTGCTGGAGTAACAATAGTCTGAACCACTGGAGTATCTTAAGGACCAAGATTGAAACCTTCAAGTGCAAAATTCTCTGGAATTCCCCATGGATAACCTTGGGGCATGTGATTCTGAACAACAGTCGGAGTAGCAGATATGGGAACCGTCGGAACTTCAGTATTTGCCCTTGTTAGTTGAGGTTGAACACTCGGTGGCTGATTCTGAGCAGCCACCAGAGCTTCCATCAGAGTAGTCAAATTATCCATGTTGGCCTACAAAGCAGAAACTTCTTCGCGCAACTCACGATTCTCTTATTCTAAGTTGTCCATCTTCTTTTTGAAATTAGCCTGCGTGGTATAGTGATGAGTCAGCTTGCTGAACGAAGTAAAGAAGCTGGGTAAGACACCTGGATATGCATAACAAATGCGATAAATATGTGCAACATGATGCATGATATGCAATGCACATGATTATTTTTACTTCATTATTTAATATTTCACGGGATTTATAGATTTATAGACACATTACAAATATCAGAGTAATAACACGTTTGAAATACTGAAAATTTTATTATAATATCTTCAAAATGGATTACAAGTTTCAATGATCTCAAGTACAAGATGAAAATACAGTCTAAAATCCTAAGAAAAAAGAGTTGGTGGAGATCACTCTATACACTGGCGCTTCCCCGTGAGTCTGGAAATCTGGGCCTTCAACTTCTGGTTTTCTTCCATATGTCTGATGGAAATCTCCTTCCAATCATCTGAATCAGGAAGTGAGTGATCAGCACCTGATTGAGGCTTAGGAGAAAATAACTCCCATTGTCTCTCCATAGACTCTACCGCTCGACTCTCAAGGATCTCAATCAAGTCGTCTTTCTCCTTCAGGTCTGCTCTGTAGGAACTCTCTAAAGTTTGGAACTTATTCTTCCAAGCATCCCTTTCCTGTTGCATCCTAACCAAAGCAAGTTGCAGCTCTTCCAGATCATCTAATAAGGGAGGAGTGGTCTTCACAAATAGATCAGGCATGGGTGTCTCCCGGATATATGGCATCTTTAACTGAATGGCTCTCGATCGGATCCATTGAAGATACGACTCCAAAGAAACAGCACCCCTAGGTCCTGAATCCTTCCTACTCTTCTTATGAATGTGACGCAAGGCCTTCGCAATCTGCTCCCTAGCTTCCCTATGGTCTTCTCTTTCCTTCAGAAAGAAACTACTCAAATAAATACTATTTGGTTTATCTCTCATCGGATAACCAAGTTGTTGCCGTGCAAGAACAGGGTTATAGTTAATTCCTCCCTTTGTACTAAGAAGAGGTACATTGAGGAAACTACCAGAACTATCAATAATCTTTATATCCTGGTAAACTCGATGATACCAATCAATATCCGAGTGAGTAAGTGCCATGATCTTAGGAGCCCAACAGGGTTCCTTCTTGACATCCCAAAAAGCATCAGACTGAGGCATATGAGAGATAAACCACCGGTACAATAGAGGCGTGCAACAGATAATCATTCCCCCATGATAAGAATTCTGAAGATGAATAGAGTAATAAGCATCACCCAACAGTGTAGGAACTGGATTTCCAATCATGAAGATCTTGATAGCGTTAATATCAACAAACTTGTCCACATTAGGAAATAAGAGCAACCCATAAGCAAGTAGAGCAAAGATGGCCTCAAAAGCAACTGTACTCTTCATTCTGGCAAATTAACGAGCTTTCTCCAATAAGAACTGAGCTGGTAATCCTCTAATACCCCCTTTGGTGGTCATAAAGGCTTCCACCTCAGACTTCCCCAGGTGAATCAAAGCAGTAATCTCATGTGGTTTTGGCTCACCCTCCAAACCAGTAAAAGGAATACGATCGGTAACAGGTAAATCCAACATATAAGAATACTCCTCCAGTGTAGGCATCAACTAATAGTCGGGAAAAGTAAAGCAATGATACATCAGATCATAGAACTGGACCAAGGTCGAGAGAATACCCTTCTTCATCTTCAGCTTCATGAGAGGAATAATGGACCCATACTTCTTCTAAAAGTCTGCAGAACACTCGATCTCGGGAATTAGACTGATCAACTCATCTATCTTGGGATCCTTGAAACTGTACTTACCGGTCTTTCTATTTCTAGAATTCATGGTTAAAAAGTACCTGAGATATTCAAAAATAGTCAACCTTTAAATCCCTTGAAATATGGTTTCTTCAAAAGATGCTTATGAGTGCATGGATGCATGATGCAACAATCACACACAAGATCACACATATAGGGTTCATAGGTTCAACATCACGAGCATGAGGTCGAAGGTACTACCCATAAGGTATTGGTCTAAAAGTTATCACCTGCCGAACAAGGTTCTAGAGGTTCCCAGATTCTACATCCTTCCTTCGGATATTACCAACTTCCCGATTAACTTGGTAATTAGTAATATTCTCAAGAAAGACTCGTCCGAGCATAGTATCGCGTGAGAACTATTTACGGATTACTCCGTCATAGCTTCCGCACTACACCTAAAAGGCCAAGATGGGTTTGGTATTCTATGGTCCTCAGTTTCAGCAGGCTCCCAGGTCAAAAGCAGTACGTCTTCCCGATTACTCGGTAAATGAGACTACAGTCAAAGGGGCCTCAACTGGGTGGGGGATCTCATGCCTCCTTTTTTGGGATTACTCCCTCAAAGTTAACATGACTATACCGCCCGTCCTATCTTAATGTTTTCCCAAGTCTGGGTATAGGACTTATGAGTAATCACTAAGCACCCTGAAAACTAGGAAAATCCAGACAAACATACATATAACATATAACACATAAACAACAATAGCACATATACAGATATAAACAAAGATAGGCTTAACCCACTTAAGGATGGACCAGCAAGAGGTCAATCTTTCCCCAGTGAAGTCGCCATTTTTCTGTAGCGGTAGAAATGTTCAAGACTAAGCCATTGGATTGACTAGACTTTATACAAATCAAAATAAAAATCACCATCGCACTTTATTGTTTCCAAAGGAATGGGAAAAGAGCGAATAACCCAAAAAGAATGGGAAATATTCAAGGTAAGGGGGTTGGTTATGCAAAGGAAAGGTATTAGCACCCTAAACATCTACGGTACTCCGCAGGAGCCTCTTTGTAAAATATGTATATTTTGGCTATAAAAATGGTTGTATATAAAAAGTGGATGGTGGAGGTAAGGAAAGAAACATATTAATTTTGTAATTTTTGCACCCGCCGCGGTTGCAAACCTTTAGTGCCTACGTACCATCTTTCGTGCAATAGGGGATCAGGGTACACCTAGTTCCTTTTTCAAAAATTTAAAACACACATGTGTTGGTTAATTTTATAAGATAAAACATCATCGTCATTGTCCGTGTTGAAAACACACCTACTACCCACAATCATGAGAAAGGAGAATTTGCATCATCTCAAAGTGGAGGATATGGCTTGGATTTCAAAATCAACAATGCCTCACTCAACACCCATGTGGAAAATATCTCTCTTCACTACATATTGTAGAAGTATAATTGTTTGTATCACTACAAGGATTGATAAGAGTTTAATCTTTTAAGAAAAGTTTTAAAGGTACAAAGCCAAAGTGGCAAAATGGTTTGAAATGAGATTGATTGACTTTTAGTCTTCTCACAAAAAAATGTCAAGGTATTATTAAGTTGATTGGAGTTTATTTATGAAAATGTTTTGAAAAACATGGACCTAAGTCCAAGTTTATTACGAAAATAGTTCAAGTTTCAAAACAAGAAGATTTTTCAAAAGGAGGGAGAGGATTTTGAAATTAAAGAAGATGGGAGGAGAAGAAGAGACTATCCTAAAGTATAAAGTAAAAGCTAGGGATAAGAACCATCTAACCAACAAGAAGTCAAAACTTGACATTATGAGCCAAGATAGAATTCCCATTCCTTAGATTGAAACCAAGCAAGCAAAAATACTAGACCTCTTGAGAGAATCAAACTTCAAGTGTATTAAGTCTTCACAAAAATTGGGCAGAGTAACGGCTGTATACGGGTGAATTCCAGATTACAAACAGAGGATATAATCACAAAAACCTCCACACAAAAACAAACAAACAACCCAATGTCTTGAGGTGAACCTCAAGAACTCCAGACAAAATGATCAGATAAGATCTCCAAGATAGGCCAAGGTTTCTAATCCTAAGTTCAAGAAAAAGTCCCATGCTCCATAATGCCAAGGACAGTAACCAAATATTCCAAGTACCATTCAAGATTTTTTAGGGTTTATGTTGATTATTAAGTATCTTAAGAAAGGAAAAGAAAAGTTCAAGTGAGCAAAGTAAAAATGGCAAGAAAGTAAATGCTCAAATGAGCAAAGATGAAAATGGCATGAAATATAAATGCTAAAAGTAAATAGTACATAAAGCATAAAAAATAATAAAAGCATAAGGTAAAACAAGTCAATAATTAGTGGTTTGTTGGATGACCATCTTGAAACTTGCATTTGGAACCCATTAGAGGATTGGTAGAACCAAAGCCTCCACACAACAAGTTGCATTTGCTTTTTGTCAAGTATATCATCCATTTGGAATTCTCATAAGTACCATTTAATGATCAATGATGTTTAAGTAATCCGCGTTGACCAAAGGTGTTGTAGATCCATTAGAGGATTGGTAGAACCAAAGCCTCCACACAATGAATCTCAAGGTTATTGGATCAAAGAGATCAAATTAACATACTTGGGCTTGCAATCATAAGTTTGGGCCCTGAATGATCATTTACTCGAAACTGGAAAAAATTTAGCGCTATGTTAAGCAATCGTAGGTGGACTTATATAGAAGTCTCACCTATTTTGAGGCTGGTCAATAGCAATCTATGCACCATTTGTTTTGAGACATGATATATAGATCATGCTCCAACAACATTTAGTGCAATAAGAAAAGGGATGAGATGAAGAGAGATGGGGAAAAAATGAATAAACCACTTTTGAATCTAAAATTTAATCAAACTATTATTAAAATCATTCATCCATTTTGGTGGAGTTGAACTCAACACCCAAGATCCAATGATGTTAATAAAGTCATGATCAAAAAATCAACTCAAGACAGCCAGAAAATAATCACAAAATAATATTATATTTAATATATATACATTAAAAGGGTTTAAAAAATGTTAAAAAATCAAAATAGAGGATAAAAATATCAACTATGTTCAAATTAATCAAGAAAGAAAAAGTAAGGCCATAGAAAAATCAGAAATGGGTCCAAATATTTTTATAAATTTTTTGGTAATTTTTAAAAGTCAGAAACTATTTTTAAACTATTTAAAATTGCTCAAACAAATAGAAAATATGTCAAAAATAGTAAACCTCAATAAAATTCCCTAAAATTTTCAAAAAGTCAAAAATATGCAAAGTAATATTTATGAATTCTTTCAAAATTAAAAAATGTCAGAAAGTATTTTTTAAGTAATTAAAAGAAAGCAAATCATTCAAAAAATATCAAATGTCAAAATAAAAATATGAAAAATTAGTCATGAGATCAGAAATAATTCAAAGTATTTTTGTGAATTTTTTCATAATTTTTGGATAAAAAATAAAAGAGTTACGAATTTTTGAAAATTTAATCATTAAAAATATAAAATCAGAAAATAAAATAAAACTAAAAAGATGTGGACCATCAAATTATAGTCAAAACGCGTTAGTAAGCTGATCCAGTGGACCAGACGCGTTGTGCTTGATATGGACCTTAATGAGATACGCATAGGATCAGAAAAAGGGCAACCAATGAAATTAAAACATTTTGCACGCTATCATTGGCTGAGACGAGACATGTCATCATCTTCAACCTCCAGACACCCTGCAATGGGGATTTTGGGAGATCCTTCAAAAGGAAAAATTAGGATCCCAGGCTAGTATCATTGAACTCGTCTCTTCAAGACGATTCTAAGAACACCATCGCGCCAAATTTATATAAGGTATGGAGAGAGATATGAATCAAAAACCCAGAAAATAGCGAGCACCTTAAATTTGAGATTTCTCTCTCAATTCTCAATGGATTTAAAAATTGTAAGCAGCATTGGAATCAGGAGAAAGGGTAGAATAGATTAGTGCTTGATTTGGATTCAAATGGTGGAGAATTCTACCTTTTTGAAGTTCAAGGAAGAAGCTCTGAAACTGGATTTCTATAGCTTGAATTATGGCTCGTTTTGATTGGTTTAAGTGCTAGAGAATTTATATGATGCTTAAGGATAATGAATGCATAAAGAATTTTGGAAAAGGGAGCTTAAATCTCAGAAACTGAATTAAAAAAAAGTGGGTTCGTGTGAAGTTTTGGCTAGCTGTTTTTAGCTCTCAAAGCTTGAAGAAATGAATGGGGGATGACCCTCTATTTATAGGGAAGTGAATGGGAATGAAAATTGGAAGAAACAAGGAAGTTTGGAGGGAAATTGAGTGAAGGTCGAGCACGAGTGAAGTGTCACTTCATTTCCATCAAAACTCAACCAAGTCTTGCATTTTGGGGTGCTAATCACTTCTGGCAAGTTTGCTAATCAAGTTTAAATAAAAAACACGCATAAATCTTATGTTTAGAAGTCACATTATGGATTTCAAAATTCTGACTTTATGGAAAATTCAGTTTCAAGTTACCAAATTCAAATCCATGGCATTTCCAACTTAAGGGGTCTTAGGGCATCATTATTGATGCTTTAGAAAGATGAGGTTACAAGCTTTGCAATGGAAAAAGAATGGAGTCAAATGGATGCTTGAGCTGAAAGTTGCATTGAGTCAAAGTTGAAGAAAAAGGGTTGACTTTCCATACTTAGAAATATTTCAAATTCTTCTTCAAAAATGACCTATAATGTCTTGCATCCAAACATGGCCTTCCATTTTGAATTTTATCTTGACCAAAAAATATGGAATGAATTAGATCTCTTGAATGACATTTTGAAACTTGAACCACACAAAATATCCAAAATTTGAGCAAGTTATGACTTGTTGAAATTGGTCAAAAATCATGAAATGACCTATAATCGTTTGCATATTTAAGGCAACTTCCATCCATTTTCCCACTTTGCACATAAAAGAAGGCGTAAATTTCACATCTTAAAGATCATTATGGAAAAATAATGGACTCAATTTGATGAAAATTGACCAAGTTATGATAATATGAATTCACTTATGTAAAATTATGGATTCATCTGGATGACTTGTAATCTTTCTTCTTTACCATCTTTATTCCACATGAAAACTCCTTGGAATTTTTGAAGTGATTTATTTATAATCCTTTTAAGAGAAGGATGTATTTGTAATCACTCAAAAATACCAAAAGGTGAGCAAGATATACTTCTTTGTAGTTCAAAACCCTAGCTTCTAGATCAAGAAAATGCCTTGAGGAACTTTGACAAGTTTGAACAAACTTCTTGTACCAATATTCTTGCTTTGTGAATAGAAGTTGTTGACGATTAAAATTAAGATTCATAGCTACCAAAACCACTTCCATATCTTGAATTTTGAGAGAAATGTGCTCTTGTGACCAATAGGAACAAGGCCTTGTCCAAACATGACAACTTCTCCAATTAACTCCTTGTACTTTTCAACCAAATTTGATAAGCTTGAAATTTGATGAACCAAAGCAACCTTGCCATGCCAATTCTCCCAAAACCAATCCAATGGTGAGGTTTGAACTTCTCAAGCTATATTGATTAGGGCATGGAAATAAACTCATGAACCCATGGAGTAACTTGTTAAATCTCATTGCCCTTACCTACATGGATAACAAGCAAGACAAGCCAACATTGTATTTTATTATTTAAATGAAGAAATCAAAACAATATTCATTATCACAAAAGGAATATAAGTCAAGGTGCTTGGTAATCCCTCAAAATGATCAAAACTCAAAGTAGGGAGGGGAACCAAGAATCCTAGTGTGATCTTGTGGTGAGTGAATCAACATGGTATGATGAAGGGATCTTAGGGGGGGAAATTGGGGTACAACACATATTTATCTCAATTCTAAAGATATGGAAGTGGTTTTGGTTTCTATGAGTTATCATTATCATCCTCAACAACTTCTATTTACAAAGAAAGAGTGTTGGTACAAGAAGGTTGTCAAAGTTCCTCAAAGTATTTTCTTGATCTAGGAGCTAGGGTTTTGAACTTAAAAGAAGTATATCTTTCTCATCTTTTGGTATTTTTGAGTGATTCTAAAGACATACTTCTCTTAAAAGGTTTATTAACAAATCACTTCAAAAGTTTCAAGGTGTTTTCATGTGGAAGAAACCTGATGATGAAGAAAGATTACAAGTCCTCTAGAGGAACCTCCAATTTCTCATGTGTAACTTCAAATGATCATAACTTGGTAAATTTTTATCACCTTGAGCCTACTCTTATTCCATAATGATCCTGAGGATGTGAAATTTATTGATTCATTTATATTCAAAGTGAGAAAATGGATGGAAGATTCCCTAAGGATGCAAAAGATTATAGGTCATTTCATGATTTTTTTTGCCAACTTCAACAATTCATAACTCTCAATTTTTGGATATTTTGAATGGTTCAAGTTTCAAAATGTCATTCAAGATGTCTATTTCATGCCATCTTTTTTGGTCAAGAGCAAATTCCAAGTAGAAGGCCATGTTTGGATGCAAAACATTATAGGTCACTTTTGAAGAAAAAATTGAAATATTTCTAAGTATGGAAAGTCAATCTTTTTTCCCTACTTTGACTCATTGCAACTTTCAGCTCAAGCATCCATTTGATTCCATTATTTTTCCATTGCAAAGCTTGTAAACTCATCTTTCTAAAGCATAATGAATCAGGCCCTAAGACCCCTTGAGCTGAGAATGCCATTGATTTGAACTTGGTAACTTGAAACTGAAGTTTCTTTAAAAGTCAGAATTTGAAATCATTGATTTAGCTTCTAAACACTTTGTTTTTTCGCGTTTTTGCTTCTAAACATGTTTAGTGGACTTCCAGAAGTGATTAGCATAGCAAAACGCGTGTTTTAGATGAGTTTTGATCAAATTAGAAGTCACACTTTTCTTGTTTGCAACTTCACATGATTTCCCTCCAAACTTCATCATTTCACACGCTTGAACATTCCATTTGATTCCCTATAAATAGAGGGTAATCCCCCATTCATTTCCTCAAGCTTTGAGAGCCAAAAACACTCTATCAAAACCTCACACGAACTTCAAATTTTTAAAATCAGTTTCTGAGATTCCACTATATTCTTCCAAAATTCTTTGCACATTCATCTTCCCTAAGCATCATACAAACTCTCCAGCACTTAAACCAAGCAAAACGAGCTATAATTCAAGCTACAGAAGTCCAGTTTCAGAGCTTCTTTCTTGAACTTCGAGAATTCTTCACAATTTGGATCCAAATAAAGCACTAACCCGTTCTACTCCTTCTCCTGATTCTTGTGCTTCTTATAATTTTTAAATCCATTGAGAATTGAGAGAGAAATCTCAAATTGAAGGTGCTCGTTGTTTTCTGGGTTTTTTATTCATATCTCTTTGCATACCTTATATAAATTTGGCGCGATGGTGGTGTTAGGATCGTCTTGAAAAGACGAATCCAATGATATTGGTCTGGGGTCCTAATTTTTCCATTTGAAAGATCTCACAAAATATCCATTGCAGGGTGGCTGGAGGTTGAAGACGATGACATGTCTCGTCTCAGCCAATGATAGTATGCCAAACGTTTTAATTTCATTGGTTGCCCTTTTTTTGGTCCCATGCGCATCTCACTAAGGTCCATATCAAGCACAGGATGTTTGGTCTATTGGATTAGCTTACTAACGCGTTTTGACTATGATCTGATGGTCCATATCTTTTTGGTTTTCTTTTCTTTTCTTTTTTTATATTTTAATTGATTTAATTTTCAAAAGTTCATAACTCTTTTATTTTTTATCCAAAAATCATGAAAAAATTCACAAAAATACTTTGAATTATTTCTAATCTCCTGACTATTTTTTCACATTTTTATTTTGACATTTGATATTTTTTTATATTTTTTGCATTGTTTGGTTTGTTTTAATTACCCTAAAAATATTTTTTGACATTTTTTAATTCTAAAAAAAATTCATAAATATCATTTTACATATTTCTGACTTTTTGAAAATTTTATGTAATTTTATATTGATGTTTACTATTTTTGATCTATTTTCTATTTGTTTGAGCAATTTTAATTAGCTTAAAAATAGTTTATGACTTTAAAAAATTACCAAAAATTTTATAAAAACATTTGAGTCCATTTCTGATTTTTCTATGGTCATACTTTTTTTTCTTGATTAGTTTGAACATAGTTGATGTTTTTATTTCTTATTTCCATTTTAAAACATTTTAAAACATTTTTTTAATGTATATATTAAATGCAATATTGTTTTGTGATTATTTTTTGGATAATCTTGGATTGAATTTTTGATTATGAACTTTATTAACATCATTGGATCCATGGTGTTGAGTCTAACTCCATAAAAATGGATGAATGATTTTAATAATAGTTTGATTAAAATTTAATTAAAATGTAGTTTGTATATTCTTCCTCGCCCCTCTTCATCTTATCTCTTTCTTATTGCACTAAATGTTATTGGACCATGATCTTTATATCATGTCTCAAAACAAATGGTGCATATATTGCTATTGATCGGCCTCAAAATAGGTGCGACTTCTACATAAGTCCACTTACGATTGCTTAACATAGCGCTAAATTTTGTCCTGATCCGAATAAATGATCATCCGTGGTCCAAACTTATGTTTGCAAGCCCAAGTATGTTAATTTGATCTCTTTGATCCAAAAACCTTGAGATTCATTGTGTGGAGGCTTTGGGTCTACCAATCCTCTAATGGATCTACAACATTGTTGGTCAACGCGGATCACTTAAATGTCATTGATCATTACATGGTATTTGTGAGAATTCCAAATGGATGATATACTTGACAAAAATAAAATGCAACTTGTTGTGTAGAGGCTTTGGTTCTACCTATCCTCTAATAAGTTATTAATGCAAGTTTCAAGATGGTCATCCAACTAACCACTAATTGTTAAATTGTTTTTACTTTATGCTTTCTTTTTTCATGCTTTATGTACCATTTACTTTAAGCATTACATTTCATGCCATTTTTATTTTGCTCACTTGAGCATTTACTATTCTTGTCATTTTTATTTTGCTCACTCTAGTTTTTCTTTTCTTTTTCAAGACACCTAATAATCAACATGAACCCTAAAAATCTTTAATGATACTTGGATTATTTGGTTACTATCCTTCGCATTGTGGAGTATTGGACTTCTTGGACTTAGGGTTAGAAACCTTGGCCTATGTTGGAGACCTTTGTGACCTTAATTGATATTTTGTCTGGAGTTCTTGAGGTTTACCTCAAAATATTGGGTTGTTTGTTTGTTTTGTGTACAGGTCATTGTGATTACATACTTTGTTTGTCATATGGAATTCACCTGTATACTGTCGTTACTCTGCCCAATTTTTGTGAAGACTTAATACATTTGAAGCTTGGTTCTCTCAAGGGGTCTAGTATCTTTGTTTGCTTGGTTTCAATCCAAATAATGGGAATTCTATTTTGACTTGTAATGTCAAGTATTGGCTTCTTGTTAGTTAGACGGTTCTTATCCCTAGCTTTTACCTTATGCTTTAGGATAGTATCTTCTTCTCCTCCCATCTTCTTTAATTTAAAAAATCTTCTTCCTCCTTTTGAAAAATCTTCTTGTTTTGAAACTTGAACTATTTTCGTAATAAACTTGGACTTAGGTCCATGTTTTTCAAAACATTTTCATAAATAAACTCCAATCAACTTAATAATACCTTGACATTTTTGTGAGAAGACTAAAAGTCAATCAATCTCATTTCAAACCTATTTGACACTTTGGATTTTACTTTAAACTTTTTCTCAAAAGATTAGACTCTTGTCAATCCTTGTAGTGATGCAAACAACTATACTTCTATAATATATAGTGAAGTGAGACATTTTCCACTTGGGTGTTGAGTGAGGCATTGTTGATTTTAAATTCTAAGACATATCCTCCACTTTGAGATGATGCAAATTCTCCTTTCTCATAATTGTGGGTAGTAAGTATGTTTTCCACACGGACAATGATGATGATGTCTTATCTCATAAAATTAACCAACACACTTATGGTTTAAAATTTTTAATGGTGAACTACGTGTACCCTGATCTCCTATTGCATTAAAGGTGGTACGAATGCACTAAAGGTTCGCAACTGCGGCGGGTGCAAAAATCATAAAAAATACTTCTTTTCTCACCTCTACCATCTATTTTTGATACAACATTTTATAGCCAAAATATACAAATTTTTCAAAGAGGTTCCTGCGGAGTAGCGTAGATGTTTAAGGTGCTAATACCTTCCCCTTGCATAACCAACCCCCTTACCTAGAATCTTTCCTCTTCTTTTTGGGTTACTCTCTCTTTTCCTATTCCTTTGGAAACAATAAAACGCGGTGGCGATTTTTGTTTTGATCTGTATAAGTCTAGTCAATCCAATGACTTAGTCTTTAACATTTCTACCGCTACAGAGGTGCTTGGTGATTCCTTATGATAAAACCTAAAAATAGGGAGAAGAACCAATCCCTATTGTGATCTTATTGTGATAGGGTTGATATGAGATGATAGAAGAATCTTAGGGGGGAAGTTAGGGTACAACAGTTGCCCTTATTTAAGTGTCTTCTATCCGGAGATGTGAAGATTAAAATCTCTGTGTCGACGCGATTCAAATTACTTAAATATAAAACAAACCCTATTTTTGGCCCTAAGATACCATACAGTGCATATGATTGTGCATGCAAAAATAAATTCAAAGATGAAATAGGACACCATTAGGGGAGCATAAAATAAAGGATCAAAAGAAAGTTCGACTAGGAAAATAAATCACGGGTGAACAAAAGACTCAATTCTATTGGGGTGTAGCCTAAGGAGGAGATAAAGCATCATCAACTCAAATATTGAGAAGATAAAATAAAGGATAATAGCGACCGACAGCTAACTGCAAACTGTCCACTCACTAAGAAGATAGAAAAAAAAGGTAACGTCGACCCACAGGGGGGAAAGAAATGATAGGATAATACCAGCAAAAGCCAATATTAGGGTAGGCAACAAATGATCAGCATCTTTACTTATGACTAGAAAATAATGAATTCTTCAGAGCAAAAATGAATCTAAACAACGAACTATCTCCCATAATGACAAGACTACCATCCATCGGAGTACAAATCTCGACAACAAACTATCTCCCATAATGACGAGACTACCATTCATTGGAGTTACAAAGTCTCAACAACAAACTATCTCCCATAATGACGAGACTACCATTCATTGGAGTAACAAAAATATCAACGATGAACTATCTCCCATAATGATGAGACTACCATCCATCAGAGTACAAATATCGATAATAAACTATCTCCCATAATGACGAGACTACAATTTATTGTAGTAACAAAATCTAAACAACGAACTATCTCCCATAATGACAAGACTACCATTCATTAGAGTACCAAAAATATCAACAACGAACTATCTCCCATAATGACGAGACTATCATTCATTGGAGTAACAAAATCTCAACAACAAACTATCTTCCATAATGACGAGACTACCATTCATTGGATTAAAAAAATCTCAACAACAAACTATCTCCCATAATGACGAGACTATCATTCATTGGAGTAACAAAATCTCAACAATGAACTATCTCCCATAATGACGAGACTACCATCCATTGGAGTAATAAAATCTCAACAACAAACTATCTCCCATAATGATGAGACTACCATCCATTGGAGTAACAAAATCTCAATAATGAACTATCTCCCATAATGACGAGACTACCATTCATTGTAGTAACAAAATCTTAACAACGAACTATCTCCCATAATGGCGAGACTACCATCCATTGGAGTAACAAAAATATCAACAACGAACTATCCCCCATAATGACGAGACTACCATTCATTGGAGTATCAAAAATATCAACAATGAACTATCTCCCATAATTATGAGACTACCATTCATTGGAATAACAAAATCTCAACAACAAATTATCTTCTATAATGACGAGACTACCATTCATTGGAGTAACAAAATATCAACAACAAACTATCTCCCATAATGACGAGACTACCATTCATTGGAGTAACAAAAATGAATCTCCTCTGAGAACTAAAAGACTTACTGGGGAAATACAGGTTGCTCAAATAAAGAGACCTGCCACTTGCTGCTATGAGAAAACCTTCAGGCAAAGAAATATGACTTCTCTGGGGAAGTTTCAATATATTCACTGAGGAGGTAAAAATCTTCCTGTGCAAAATAAATGCACTCCTTTAACTCAGAGTTCAGAGCCTAAGAAAATCAGAATAATAATGTTGCTGGGGACCATAGATTCAAACCATAAATCAAACGGAGTGGAATAGTCAATCAAGATAGCACCTGATGACAAATAAACTCAAAATGGAAATACGGAGGTAACCAGACAATGAGCTGAATAGGAAGGCTGAATCAAAATTCTTCCACGAGGGATAACTCAGTGGGGAAATTGAAAGAATATGCATTTTCTGCTTAAGGTTGACACTCTATTGGAGAAAGGGTAATATAACTCTGTAAAATAGGGTAATATGCCAACATATATTAATAAATGCAAATGAGCAATGAATTTTAAATTCAGCTATGCACGATGTATGTATGAATGTATGGATGTTATCATGTATATACTAACAAAATAGACACACAGTACTGGAGATGACCAAACAAAACAAGCTTGGGTAACATCAACACTCGGCTAAATCACATCCAAGAGGAAAATTTCGTAAGAAAGTAAGCACCAACTGAGGAAACAAATTCCTATTTCATGGCTTAACTTCACTGGGAAAAAACATAATTCAAAAATAATCAAGTCAAAACAGTAAATCAGTACATATACAAGGATATAACATCCTCCTCCAAGCTTCACCGAGGAACACTCACACAGACTTCAATGGGGAAAACAAAGTCTCAATGTTTAGACTTCCACTGGAGATGATAATACTGACTTCACTAGGGATTACAGTACTGATTTCAATAGGGCAGATAGAAATCACATCTTCAAGATATCAACTGGGGATATCGTGTTGATTCATTAGGGGGGATAACACCAGATCATCGAGGGTAGCCTAAAATACATTCTTCAATACTAAGAGTGATGATTACGCAAACGTCTTTGGGGGAAAATTATGAAATCACACAGGGATAACAACTCCTTGAGAGAAACAACTAACTCAACTTTACTTGGGGATCTAAGAAGTTAAACAATTCAGCAAGAAATAAATATTATGGGGATTTTAAATCAAACCCAGCGCTTGGGGGGAGAAAACCCAAAAAAGTTGACACATGTTTCAATAATTCTTAGAAAAGATATTACCCTTGTCTAGTTTCCTAGGAAACAAACAACAACAATAATGCCATCACTGCAAATGGTGTTGTTTTGCAAATGATTCCACCTCAGCATACAAAGGGAGAAGTAATTTTCGTGATATGAGTGAAGACCTCACTAGGGAATATGGGATAGATGCTTCATACCATGCAAAACCCAAAATCAAAATAAACAACTTGGAGGAAAAACTGAACCAAGACTTGACTTGGGAAAATGGGATTACAAACCCAACACTGCACCATACATCAATTGGTATCATCTCCAACTATTTGAGAAACAACAAGATGATCATACGCATATCAGCGTAAGTGACCTAAGAGAACTTTCCTGGGGAACATATAGTTCCAAAATTTTAGAGCTCGTCCATCCTCGGAATCACTACTTTTGTTTTTCTTGAGTCATAAAATCTAAAGTAAAAGGTAATTTATAAATTCTTTCCAAAAACAATTTTATTATTAAATCTCTTTGTTTTGAAAATTACTATCAATAATAAATGGCGTCTTTGTAAGCAGAATAAAATAAGAATTGCAAAGAATTGGATAAAAGCTTAAACTTTATTAACAAAATGGTAGTCTGTGAATGGTGAGACTCCATAGATGATTACAAAGTTTGGAAAATGGTAATATATTGGAAAAGATACATTGAAATACAATAACCATTATTCTCCCTAACAACTTTGAATTCCTAAGCAGCAACTTCTGTTGAAGTGAGGATCCAAGAATATTTTTGCTTCAATGATCAAGTCTTGTCTGATGTAGTTACTTGCCAAGAAATCCCTAACTTTTTCCTAGGTTTCCCTTGCGGGTTTTCAACCTAGCGGGAGAATCTTTTTGTTTGTGTCTCTTATTTTTGTCTAGACCTCCCTTTCAGGTTTTCATCCTACTGAGACGCTCTTTTTTGCCTAAGTCTCCCTTGTGGGTTTTCGACTTAGCGAGTTGTTCTTTTATTTCTTTAGGCGAAGTATTTCTTGACTGCATCAGCATTCATAGGACGTGGGAACTCTTCGCCATCCATAGTTTCAAGAATCAATGTATATCCAGAGAAGGCTTTCTTGACAACATATAGGCCTTCCAAATTGGGAGTTCACTTTCCCCTAGAATCAACGTTAAAAGATATGATCTTCCTGAGCATGAGGTCGCCTTCTCTGAATTCACGAGGGTTGACCTTCTTATCAAAAGCTTTATTCATTCTCTTTTGGTATAACAGGCCATGACACAAGGTCGTCATTCTCTTTTCTTCAATCAAATTCAATTGGTCAAACCTGTTCTGGACCCATTCAGCCTCTGACAACTTAGTTTCCATTATCACACGTAATGAGGGAATCTCAAACTCAACGGGGAGCACTGCTTCCATGCCATACACAAGAGAGAACAGGATTGTCCCTAATGAAGTGCGTACGGGTGTACGATATCCATGCAAAGAAAAAGGGAGCATCTCATGCCAATCTTTATAGGTAACAACCATTTTTTGGATGATCTTCTTAATGTTTTTATTAGCAGCTTCAACAGCCTCATTCATCTTTCTCCTGTAGGGAGATGAATTGTGATGGACAATCTTGAATTCTTCATAAAGTTCTGTCATCATCTTGTTATTCAAATTCGATCCATTATTGGTGATTCCCTGTTTGGCACACCATACCGACATATAAGATTGTTCTTGAAAAGCATACTACCACCTGCTTTGTAACATTAGCATATGAAGTTTCTTCCACCCATTTGGTGAAGTAGTCAATTTCTACCAAGATAAAACAATGTCCATTGGACGCCTTGGGTTCAATCATTCCAATCATGTCAATACCCCACATAGAGAAAGGCCACAGGGAAGAAATAACATTGAGAAGTATCGGAGGAACATGAATTTTGTTAGCATAAACCTAGCACTTATGGCACTTCTTTGAGAATTTATAACAGCCATATTCCATTGTCAGCCAATAGTAACCTGCCCTAAGCATCTTCTTTACCATCGAATGTCCATTGGTATGGTTACCAAAGGAACCTTCATGGATCTCATGTATCAACATGTCTGCTTCGTGTCTATCCACGTATCTGAGCAAGGCCATGTCATAATTTCTTTTTTATAGCACACCTTCATTGAGGAAAAATATGTCTTCCAACCTTTCCAATGTCTTTCTATCTTTGTTTAACGCACCATCCAGGTATTCCTGTGTCTGGAGAAAATGCTTGATATCATAATACCAAGGTTTTTCGTCTGACGTTTCCTCTGCTGCAAACACGTGAGCCGGCCTATCCAGACGTGGAACTATTATACGAGGCACATCGTTCCAAGTATTTACTTGATACATAGAAGCCAAAGTGGCCAAAGCATCCGCCATTTGATTTTCATCTCTGGGAATATGATGGAATTCAACTTTATTAAAGAAGGGTAATAATCTTCTAACATAGTCTTTGTAGGGAATCAAGCCAAGGTAATGAGTATCCCATTCTCCTTTAATTTGATTTATTACCAAAGCTGAATCACCATACGCATCTAGAAATTTGATTATGGGATTAATAGCCTCCTCGAGACCCATGATACAAGCTTCATACTTTGCCATGTTGTTGGTGCAATCAAATACCAACATTGTAGTAGCTGGGATATGTGATCCATGTGGAGTGACAACACGGCACCAATTCCGTTCCCATAAGCTTTCACAGCTCCATCAAATACCATACCCCACCAGGATTCAGGATCAGGACCTTCCCCGGGCAAAGGTTCATCACAATCTTTTATCTTCAAAAACACTGCATCCTCATCAGGGAAATCATATTTAACAGACTGATAATCAACAACTGGTTGGTGAGAAAGATAATCTGCCAACACACTAATTTTTATAGCCTTCTGAGTATGGTATTCAATGTCATATTCAGACAACAACATCTTTCAGCAGACAATTCTTCCAGTAAGAGCGGGCTTTTCAAAAATATACTTAATCGGATCCATTTTGGAAATCAACCAAGTAGTAGGATTCAACATATATTTCCGCAACCGTTTTTCCGCCCAAGCTAAAGCACAACATGTTTTTTCCAACATAGATACTGCGACTCACAGTTAGTAAACTTCTTGCTGAGATGATAAATGGCATATTCCTTCTTCCCTGTTTCATCTTGTTGTCCCAAAATACAGCCCATAGAACTATCTAACACTGTAAGATACATAATCAATGGTCTTCCTTCAACGGGCGGGAGAAAGATAAGAGGTTCAAGCAGATACTCTTTAATACTTTCAAATTCCTTTTGGCAATCATCTGTCTACACACAACCTTGATATTTATTTAACAACTTAAAGATCGGCTCACATGTTGCAGTCATATGGGAAATAAATCTGGAAATGTAATTCAAACGCCCAAGGAAGCCTCTAACTTGCTTTTCAGTTCTTGGTTCTGGCATTTTTTGAATTGCCTTAACTTTATCAGGGTCAACTTCAATCCCTTTTTGGCTGACAACGAAACCTAACAATTTTCCTTATTGGACACCAAAGGTGAATTTATTTGGATTCAAGCGGAGACGATATTTCCTCAAACGCTTAAAGAATTTCAACAAATCTTCTATATGCCCTTCTTCAGTCTGGGATTTGGCAATCATATTATCAACATATAAATCAATTTCCTTGTGCATCAAACCATGGAATAGGATTGTCACAACCCTCTGGTACGCTGCACCAGCGTTCTTCATCCCGAAGGGCATCACTTTGTAACAGAATGTTCCATAGGGTGTGATAAACGTTGTTTTTTCCATTTCCTCGGGATCCATTCTAATTTGATTATATCCGGAAAATCCATCCATGAATGATAATTCTTTGAATTTTTTTGTACTATCAACCAACATATTTATATGTGGTAATGGAAAGTCATCTTTTGGACTAGCTTTGTTTAAATCTCTATAATCCACGCACATGCGAACTTTTCCATCATTCTTTTATATTGGGAAAATATTGGCAATCTACTGAGGGTACACTGATGTCATAAGAAATCTGGCATTAATTTTCTTTAAAACTTCTTCTTTAATTTTCACTACCATATCAGGGTTAGTTCTTCGCAATTTCTGCTTGATTGGCGGGCATTCTGGCTTTAGCGGAAAATGATGTTCTACAATATCAGTATCCAAATTAGGCATGTCTTGGTAAGTCCAAGAAAAGTTGTCCACATACTCTTTCAATAATTCAATCAACCTGCTCTTTACGTCGGGATGAAGCACAGCTCCGATCTTAACTTCTTTCGGATCATCCTCTGTACCCAAATTAATCGTCTCCCACAACTCTTTATATGGTTGAATGGTACTTTCCTCGCGCTCAAGAAACTGTGAAACCTCTTCTGGGATTTCATCATATTCTTCTTCTTCGGCCACTTACGCAGGATATTCAAAGTTGGGAGAGGGTGCAGGGTCATTGTACTCAACGGGTTTTTTAATTAATCTGCACATATGATTTATGATTTCTTTTAGAAACTGACACATATAGCAAGTGATTATGCAGATTCAATTACAATTATTATTTATTTTGAAAGGAGTTTTTCTGATTACCATTTTCCAAGAAAAAGAAGAGAATAAAAGACACAATTTGAGAATCAAAGACAATTTTTATTAATGATTTTAACGATCAAAGCAACAGATATGCCCATACAATATCAATACTTTCACCTTGGGCAGAGTGAAATATTTTTAAAAAAATTAACACAAAAAACAAGTTACTTTGAAATATGAATGCAATAGGGAACATCAATAGTGATCCAGTTTTGAACTCTGACTCCATGCGTCACATAGTTTGGCATCTCTTGCTCTGCTTCACCTTCCACAATAGCATTGATCCTCAGAACAGTTGGATGAAGGTAACCTCTACTGTGAATGATATCTTGATATTTACCCAAAGTAGACTTCGGCTTCATAACCTCACCTTTACCATTCTTCATAGAGAATTTGAAACCAGCTTTATTCTTATTCACAGGTGGATCAACATTTTCTCCCACGCCTTGCAAGGGCCATTACGCACTACATGCTGAGCATCCTTAAACAAAGCTATATAATTCTCACTTTCTCTTACATTATCAATGGATAAAGCTTGGAACTGAGTTCCAACATCAACTTCATCCGCTTCCACAACACTGAAAGAAGATAAATGAGATATTAACAAATCTTGTTCTCCATTTATGATGACCATCTTTCCTTCACGAACAAACTTCAGCTTTCGGTGCAAAGTTGAAGTACCAGCCCCTGCCTCGTGGATCCACGATAGTCCCAGTAAACAACTGTAAGCGGGAACAATATCCATAACTTGGAAAGTAATTTGAAATAGTTATGGGGCTATATGAATAGGAAAATCTACTTCCCTGATGATAGACTTCCTTGATCCATCAAAAGCTTTCACAATTATGCCACTCTGGCGCATGGGAGTTCTTTGATACTTCAACTTCTTGAACGTGCTCCTCGGTGTGACATTTAAAGTGGACCATTGTCAATCAGAACATTGTACAATGAATCTTTCTTACAATTCATGGAGATATGGAGAGCCAAGTTATGATTCCTCCCTTCATCAGGCAGCTCGTCATTACAGAAACTCAGGTTATTACAGAATGTAATATTTCCTACGACATTGCTTAACTGGTCCAAAGGAATATCACTTTCCACGAAATCTTGATCCAATAATCTTATTAAATATTCCCAATGGGAAGAAGAGTTCATTAGCAAGGCTAGAGTAGATATCTTTTATGGCGTCTGCAACAATTGATCTATGATCCTGTAGTCGCTCATCTTGATAATCTATAATATATCGTCCACATCTTTTTCCATAGAAGTGCCACTAGATTCCCCCACTGCTTTCTTAGTTTCAGTAGTTTCAACAACCCTTTTATCAATATTAACATTCCCTCGAATGACAGGTGCAAAAACACGGCCACTACGGGTCACCCGGATGGCTTCAGCAATATTCTTGACATCAGACAAAGGTAGGATAGGAACTTTCACATCATCATGCAAGATTGTAGTATTGTATTTGTATGGCACGACTTTGCCTGATTCATAAGGAATAGGCCATGGTAATAAAATCACCACTGGAGAAACAATTGGCATGCTATGATACTTGTAATACGATGGGAGAACTGACTTGGTTATTTTTACGTTTTGATCGCAATTATTGCGGATAGCAAGAGTCGCCACCGACTTTTCTTTTATCCAACAAAGGAAAGGTTGAAAAGAATAGGAAATACCTTTAGACCATTGTCAACTGTTAAGCTAGCTACACATTCCTGGAACTGGTCCGCAGAGGGTTCGTGTGGCACGTGGGCCGTATTCAAGAATCTTATCAAAGCTTTAGCATGAGCCTTTGAACAAAGCAGCAGTGCCAACATAGAGATTTTTGAGGGGGGTTGCCCCAGTTGTTCCACAACATCATAATCGATTTTCTTGATTATTTTCAAAATTTCTTCCATTTCTTTTTGAGAGGTCTCAGGGATGACCAATGGCTGAGCCCTCGTCCTGACAGGCTCTTCTTAGATCCATTTCCCTCTATTATCAGCAATAGCAGATGGGAGAACCACAGGAGTTACAACTTCTTCAATAATTGGAGTTCTCGCAGGTATGTTTACCGGTACAGGGGTAACCTTAGAAGCAGCTGAGGGTTCAAAGATTTCCTTTGGAGGGGCAATCTCTGGAGAGAAAATTCTTCCACTGTGGGTGATTTTGCTCGTTCGAGCAATGTTTCCAATGTCGGAAGTCTCTTCTTCAGAACTCTCTTTAGTTAATTCAATTTGTTTAACACTGTGGTAGTAGATTTCTCCATCATAGTTCCACGGTATTGATTTGTCGGACTTGTACGGGACGGGCCCGGGCATGGTTATCTTCAAAGGTGCAGTCTTCGGAGCGGATGTAATCTTAACAGGTCTTTTGGAGACCTTGGAAAGATTGGCGGATATAGTTATTATTGAAACATCATTGACAGGAGTCGGTGTAATAGGAGTCTTTTCAAAAAGGATTTCTTGGTTATCCATTAGGCGTTGGTGCCTAACTTCAACAATGGACAGTCGGTTGGTAAGGATGAACAAAGGTAGCAATCTTCTTCATAACCTGGGAAAATCCCAGCCTTCAGCAAATTCAACTTGATTATCGGTAGCGGAGTCAACAAATCATCAACAGTAGCAACAAACAGATCCTCTTCAACAACATGGGCGTTGTGGCCATGCCTTGGCATTGGAGCAGAGATTACATTCAGCTTCTCAGGGGCGTCGAATTCGACTTCTTTAGCGTCTATAAAATCCTAAATCTTATTCTTGAGGGCCCAATAATTGTTTGTGTTGTGCCCAAGGCTGTCTAAATGATAAGCACACTTGGCATTCGAATGGTAGTAAGGAGAAGCAGTATTCGGGTTCTTTGGGGGCTCTTTCAGACTGGCAAGGTTTAACTTCAAGAGATGGGGTAGAACCTGAGCAGGAGTTATGTTTATCTGGGTGAATTGCCATACAGGCCTTTCCACCCTTGCTTGGTTAGTTCTGGGTTGATTGTTTCTGGGCTGATCAGCTGCAGACTTCTGAATCATTACGGCCCCCACTGCTGACCGGAGCTCAACTCTTCCTTGACCTCTTTGGGAGTAGACATCTGATACTTCCTTCTTTGCTGGAGAAGTCTTTTTGATGGCAGCGGAAGCAGATGCATCTTTTTGAATTTTGCCACTTTTAATATCGGCTTCAACCCTTTCGCCAGTTAGAATCAACTCAGTGAACCCCGCAGAGGAGCTTCCTATCAAGTGATTAAAGAAAGGCCCTGACAGAGTCCCCAAGAACATGTCTACTAGCTCTCTCTCAGATAGAGGTGGTTGTACTCATCCTGCCAAGTCTCTCCATTTCTGGGCATACTCTTTGAAACCTTCATTTGAGACCATGCCCATACTCTGTAATTGAGTATGGGTTGGCGCTAAGTCCGCATTGTATTGATACTGCTTATAGAATGCAACTGCCAAATCCTCCCAATTATGCACATCATACCTCTCTAGCTGGTAGAACCAATCTAACTGTGTCCCCGACAAACTGTCCTGGAAGAAATGGACCCACAGGTCTTTGTCAGAAGAATATGGTTGAATTTTCCTGACATATGATCGTAGGTGCATTTTTGGGCAAGACACCCCATCGTACTTAGCAAACAGTGGCACTTTGAATTTAGGAGGGATTACAATTCCAGAAACCAAACCTAGCTCCTCAAAATCCAGCCCCGGAACTCTTTGTATCTCCATGGCAGCTAGACGCTCTTCCAGATTCTTGTATCTGTCATCGGCCGAAGGATACTGTTGTTCAGAGTAATCCTTGTCTTCTTCTTCTTCAGCTTTAGAATCAGATGGCATTGTAACTCCTTTACCCTTTCCTTCTCCTTCCTCAGAGGTTGATGGAAAATCTAGGACCCTTCTGGCTTGACCTTCAAATATTCTGCCCAAGGTAGCCACAACAACCCTCTTCTTCTTCTTTTTCTCTTTTTCCTTCTCTAGCAAAGTTTTGAGCTCCTCCTTCCCCTTAGTCAAGGTCAGAAGTAGTTGTTGAAACTGTGAATTTTGAGCTTGTAAGTCTTTGACCGTTTGTTCAATATCCATCTTGCTGAAATAAACAGCAGAGAGATAAGGAAACTTGGTGTGAAGACATGTTTATGCATATGATGAATGATATGTATTCATGTAATGCATTCAAGGATTCCGAAATTCAAACTTGTTGTAAACAAAAATGAAACACACGTCATATTAATAAGATAGAATTTGTAAGTACATCAATGCCCCATGGGCAAAATAATACAAAATTCTAAGGTAAAAAGACGTTGCACATCCTCTTTGGTGAAATGTAGGTGTTAAGAGTCTGCTCTTCATGAAGTTGACGAGTAAGTTCTAAAACCTTCTTCTCGCTGGCGTAGAATTGGGCTTCAAAAGTATCGCATTATCCCTTGAGCTGTATCCAACTCCTTTGCAGATCTTCGAGTGATGTTGGCATGTCAGGATGTAGGAGGGTGTATGGAACCTCTCCTTCCATACAGGCTCTATAATCACACGGAGAATGGAGGGGTAGGGCATCATAAGACTTTGAGAGTGGGTTCGTACCCACTTGAGGTAAGGCTCAAGGGGGATGGAATTCTTGTGTCCCAAGTTCTTACTGTCTACCTTGTTTGGCATCCTCCAAGCTTGGATAAACCATTGTCGGAATCCTTAGTCATTGTTGTCGAAGTCAAAAACCAAGTCTGGAATCAGCATGTCATGTGGGCCATCCCTTCGAACATAACCAAATTGTCTCAGAGCCAAGCAGGGGTTGTAGGTAATGCCTCCCCTAATTCCAAGTAGAGGGACATTAGGGAATTCCCCACAACGGTCAATGATGATAACATTTTCTCCGGATTGAGAACACCAATGAACACCTGAATGTGTAAGGGTCATCAACCGTTGTGACCACCTCAAACCTTGCTCATTCTTTAAGACTGATTGGGGAAGATGAGAAATAAACCATCTTTCCAGTAGAGGAGTGCCACACATGAGAACACCTCTTTTCCTCGTTGTTCGAGTGTGAAAAGAGTGTAGGATATCTCCAATCAGGGTAGGCACCGGGTTGCGAGCCATGAAGATTTTGAGAGTATTGACATCTATAAGCTGATCAGGGTTTGGGAACAAGACCAACTCATAGATGAGAAGAGTTACAATCTCTTCAAAAGCTTGCAGATCTAGAGAATTCCAGTATTCTTGAGGTTTCTCAAACAGGAACTTTGCTAAGAAACCCTTGACACCACTTTTGGTTTCCCAATGACCTGTGACATCAGATGGTTGCAAGTTTAGGGCTTGAGCAACATCTTCAGGCTTTGGATCTCTTTCCGTACCGTTGAAGGGTAGTTGATGGAGAATAGGAATCCTCAAGAGTTGAGAAAATTCCTCCAAAGTAGGCACTAGCTGGTAATCAGGAAATGTAAAGCAATGATGCAAAGGATCAAAGAACTAGAAAAGAACTCTCATCATGTCTTCCTATGTGTTGGAGTTGACAAAGTTGAGAAGTCGACCATGTCTCTCGATGAATGGAGAATTCTTAGGAATCCTTGAAACTAGCTCCTTGAGTTGCGGAGGAATTCTCACAAGGTTGACTTGGATAGTTTTCCTGCGAAGTGATTCCATAACCTACAAAACAGGATCAAAGATGAAAATCCAAAATCCTTGAAATTGTTAGTGGATGCACATGATGCTTCATGATGTTCATGATGTTATGTACAAGTATATGTACAAGCAAGTCACACAAGTTCCTAGTTTAGGCTTGCATGGGGTTTCATAGGTAAGTACCCTCTTGAAGTTTAGTTGGCTCAACCTGTCCTATAAATAGTAACCGGGTTCTAAGGAGCTCAATATCACTGGATTATTTTCTGTGTTCATTGTTTCAGTTTAGCCACTTTACTGGCGACCAAAATATTCCAAGAAAACAACCCTCAATGAGTGTAGTATCGAGTATCTACCAACTTCGGACTGCACCAAAGTCGGTCATCTCACTACATCCTAAAAGGCCAAGTTGGTCAAGTAAAGGTTCTAAAAGTCCATTAGTGCTTCATGACATCACTCAGTGGCCCCGTATTCTCTTTGATTGACTCAAAGGCTACCGGTACCCACAAATATGTCGCACTAATATAGCTATTGCTTAGACCATGTCGGTATACCCTGCACAGTTTCCACAACGTATTGCTATTTACCTATGAAAGTTTCCCAAATCCAGGTAGAGGATTTAAACCCAAACAATAGAACCAAAGTGTAAAGCATACAAGTCAATCAAGATAAGCATGTAAAGGTGATCTAAAGCCCTAAGGTAACCCCACTTTTATAATTTGTCCCCAGCAGAGTCGCCAGTTCTGTGATACGGTGGGAGAACTGACTTGAGGTTTTGCGTTTGTGTTCGCAAATGTTTCAGTTTAGCAAGAGTCGCCACCGACTTTTTATTTTATCCAAAGGAAAGGTCAAAAAGCACAGGAAAGACCTTTGAGATTTTTTCTTGAGTTCGGGGGGTAGATTATGAAAAGGGAAGGTGCTAGCACCCTTTTCATCCATGGTTTTCCATGGGCTCTTAGTTACTTGTTTAGATCACTTGTTTTGCTTTTCCATTTATTTGAAATGGTGCTTTGTGTGGTTTTGAAAGTATTTTGAAAAGAGGCCTTTGTTTAGGCAATCTTTGTAATGATTCTTATTTGTAAGAATGTATACAAAGATGTTTGTCTTTTGAAAAAGGTTTCAATGTTTGAAAGTTGTTTGGAAATTGCTTTGAAATTGTGTGTGTGATAGTTTGAAAATAGCAAGGATTGTTTGCAAGAGATCAAGTAACTAGAAGCATCTACCTACTCAAAAGTCTTTCCTACACATTTTTAACCCTTTGACATTGTTGTTTTACCATTGCATTTGGTAAACAACTCTATCTTTGGATGTTAGACGGGACGGGCGTGGGTCATGGTATGACCATGATAGCAATGGTGCCAAGTATCTTAGCAAGTTTTAGGGACTAAGATCTTTTTTTTTTAGGCAACATTTTGATAGCGTCATCAAGGGACTATGATCTTTTTGTTTTGATTGATTTTGCCAAGATACCTAACATGCATATCATGGCCATGTTTTAAGGCAACAAAGTGGATGAAACCCTAGGGGTGCTTGTGTGCAATATGTTATCATTTTTCATGCATTTTTGTCTTGTATTAAGTCATGCTATTTGTTTGATTTTTGGTCTTTGCATACAAAACCCTAGTTTACTATCATGGCATATGAAAGCGATAAAATACGTAAAGTAAATCTAGACTATTACAACAATATTATGGGTAGGGGGATACAAGTTTTGAATAGGGGGATATTGCTCAAATGAAAACCCTAAAACTATTACAACCATATTGAATTTATTGTACAAATAAATAAATAAGCAAATATTTAAATATGCAATTAAATGTAAATATGCAAAAAAATGTTTTTGTATTTATTTTATGTATGTAAAAATGAGTTTATTTAAGTCTTAAAATAAGAAAAAATAAAATGATCATTTTTGAAAGGGTGAAAACCCTAATTTTTGTTTTAAAAGAAAATATATTCTAATATTATTTTATCTCATTTATATACAAGGAAATAATAAAAATAATATATACAAAATGTTAAAAATTTTAAATATGTATGAAAATATTACTTTAAGTGTATAAATAATAAAAATAAAAATATATAATATTTTTATATTATTTACAAGTTTTTATTTAAGAAAATAAAGTATGTTATTATTAACAAACTATTTTTATGCCCAAAAAATAATAAAATAAAATGCAAAAAATTAAGAAAATATTTTTGAGATTTTTCAATGTTTAGAAAAAATAAATAAAGTCAGAAAATATAAATATGCAAGAAAATATAAAAAAAATAAAAATAAATGCAAAGGGGGGTGTAGAAGCAAAATTGAGGGTGCAAATAGAAGCAAACAGCAAGCCCAATCCCACTTCACTTCATCCCTGACCTCCAGATCAAAACGCGTGCGCCCTGTGTTCAAAACCTGTTCTTGTTGTTCTTTGCATAAAATCAAAAATGTATAACATGAAAAATGTAGCTCATCATCACACGATTCCAATGATATAAAGAACTTGACCTAACTCTAAAAGACCAAGGAGAATTTCAGTGGACCTAAATTCTAACCTAGTTTTTTCAGCAACTTCAACTATCAAATACTCCTAGCTCAGTTAATATAAATGAAATCTACGCATATGTACAGCTCAAGGAACTTGAGGACTACATTTTTGCTTCACAAACCTAAGCCTAATGATGCCTAAATAAGGAGATAGAACTTTGAAAATTACCTTGTTTAGTTGAGTTTGGATATGGCAATGTAGCAATTTGAGTGAGGCCTGAAGTTCTTTTGAGCTTGCTTGAAGTTCCCTCAACCTTTTCCAATGCTCAGCTTGCTTTGAAGTTGCCTGAATATCCCTGTAGAAGTCAACCTACAAACTCAGAAAATGGAAATGGTGAAGCTCGAAACAGGGGTTACAGTTGCTTGAGAAAGGCCTGGACAGCTCAGGTGTGTTGTATGGAATGTGTTTGAAGCCTTGAAATAAAAAACGCACGAGCAAAAATTGTTTTGGTTAGTGATCTGCAGAGGTTGCCCTGTTTTGGGTAGAAATGGTGGTTTTGGTGTTTTTAGGGTGTTTGCAATGCTATGAGCTCATGTATTGGCTTGTTACAATATGCTGAAGTTGTTTTAAATGATACCAAGACTTGGTTTTATCAGATGGAAGAGTTATGTTCACTTTTGCATGTTTTCTTGTTTTTGAAGAAAAGGTGAGTTGACAAAGCTCAAAGCCTGTACAGGCTAGCTCAAGGCCTGATGAGAGTTGGTACCAATTGCCTGATATCTGTGGATCTTGTTTGATAAAATATATTAGGTCCATGGCTCAAGATAAACAAAGTTACATAAAGCATGCTTTATCAAAATAGCAATGTAAACTTTTTGCCATAAATGGAATAAATCAATGTACATTGCTCTATAGCTCAGAACAAAGCCATTTTCCAATGTATTTGCATTCAATTTTGGAGTGTAAAAAGGATTAGAACCTGTAATGCAAGTACAAGCATGATCCAAACTGATTTTCAACTTGAACCAATGTGAAAAATGCCTTGGACAAAAGTGATAATTTTCCATTTTCATTCCTTCGATTCTCCCTAACCATAAATGATCTTGGAGTGTTTTTGGACATTTTGGAAAGCTTGTAACATGCTATACAATCCATCTTTGAAATGAATTTTGAGATTCCTCTTGGAACTAGGTGAAAAGTTGCCATGAAGTTAGGTCAAAAATCTGCCTAAACTAGGGCAAAATTTCACTAAGTTAAAAAGTTTATGGACCCTTATTCACAAATTCATAACTTGAGATTCAAGCATCTTTTTGGAAAACTTTGTGAATCAAAGTTGTAGATTTTGTTGAGGACTACAACTTTCATGTTGGAAGTTTTCTTTGAATCCAATTTCATCATGGTGAAAAAGTTGGGAAAAGTTGGGAAAAAATAAGAAATTTTCATAACTTAGAAAAATTCTAAGTTATAAAATTTTTCAAACTTAAACCCTAATTTCCAAATTTAAGTTTCTTGGTCAACAAGTTTCATGTTTTTACACATATTGATGAAAAATGACCCTTGGAACTTGATTTTGACCAAAAAGTCAAAGTTTGACTTTTCAGTGTATAGTTGATTTTTGATCAGTTGACTGGAAAATTCATCTGTCAATCCAATGCATTTGGGATCTTTTGAACCTTGTGATTAGGTCAAGATGATGCTATTGAGTCCTTGAAATCATGCTTGAACCCAATTGGTCATTGGCTAGGTCAAAAATCAGAAATTGCCCTTCTACAGTCAAAACCCTAAAAATGACCATTTTGCCCTTTTGATTATCTGATCAAATTTCTTGAGGAGTTGTGGTCCAAGTTTGATCAAATGGTTCATATGAGTCTATAATGTTGATGTGGATCAAAAATTAGGAGGTTTGACTGTAAATTGGCCATGGTTGACTTTTTCCCCAATACAGCTGATTTTTAGGTCAATTGTCCAATTGACTGGGCAAAAATGTGATTCAAGGCTTGAAACTTGGTATGAGAAATCTTATAGGTCCAACATGGAGTATGAGAGTCACATGAGGCACTAGAACTCCAAAAAGCTCTGTGCAAACTCAAACCCTAATTTCAGGTCATCAGTGCAAGGAGATGTCTTGAGCTGAGCAAACCCTAATCTGGTCTTGAGTCCAAAGAGTCTTGTGGGGAAAATCTTGATAAAATGAGAGGGAAAATTTTGGGGTACAATAGCTGCCCATGTTCAATCTTCTTGGACCTGAAGAGTTAGATTGGCAAGCTTGTCATTCGTGACTCGAAGGTAAAAGATGATTGGACACTAGAGTGCCCGTAAATTTGCACTCGTCAAAGTGTAGTTTGAGGAAATGAGCTTAAAGATGCCATTTGGAGATGTGATAGAATCTTGTTGGAGATGGTTTTAAAGATGCCATCCAATAATTTATGTTGAACTGCAAGTTGTAAGTCGAAAGAATGAGTATCAGAATGGTATCCGCGTCTGGAACATATCTGAACTGTATCTGGAGACTGAATCTGTATGAGCAACGGAATGGCTTCCATATCTGGAGCGTATCTGAGCTGTAACTGTATTTGTTTCGGAATGAATAGCAGAATGACTTCCGTTTCTGGAGTGTATCTGTATTGTATCTGAATCTTGAAATCTGAATAAGCGACAGAATGGCATCCGTGTCTAGAGCATCTCTAAGCTGGGGGAAAAAGTCAGAATAAGTGACAGAATGGCAACCGTGGATGGAGTGTATCTGGATTGTATCTGAAGTTGAGATCTGTATGAGTAGCAGAATGACTTCCGTGTCTGGAGTGTATCTGAACTGTAACTGGGATCTGAATAAGTGACATAATGAATTTCGTGTCTGGAGTGTATCTGAACTTGAAGTTGATAGTTGAATCTGAATGAGAAACAGAACGGATTCCGTATCTGGAGTGTATCTAATTTGTATCATGATTGTTGAAGTCTGAATGAGTGATAGAATAGCATTCGTGTCTGGAGCGTATCCGTACTGTATCTGAATAAGAGATCTGAATGAGTGGTAGAATGACTTCCGCGTCTAGAGTGTATCCGTACTGTATCTGAAATATTTGAATATTTGTTAAAGATAGTTGTTAATCTTATCCTGAAAAGGGTAAAATGTTAGCTGAAACACAGAATTATATTGCATGAAATGTACGATCCAATAAAATGTGTTTTATCAATGTTTATGATATATGAGTGTAATGTATGTGCAGGTAAGCTGATTTGTTGTATTGCTGAGGAAAATAAATCCTTGATAGCTAGGGATAATGAAATCTTTGACTGCTGCCGGGGAAAATAAACCCTTGACCATTGCTGGAGATTCAAAATCTTTTGACAACTTCTGTGGGGACGTGAGGATCCTTTATGCCTTAAAGTTAGAGTATTGACAAAATTTGTTGTGAGAGTAATGTCAAACCTGCTTGAGAAATCTGCTTGGGAAATCCCGAGAACTTTGAAGACTTCTACTGGGGGTAACACAAAGGAAATCCTTACTCGGCTGGGGAATAGGGAAATCTCTGATGACTTCTGCGGGGAACCAAGAATGAGAATCTTCATTCTGTTGAGTAATAATGAAAACTTTTGGCGACATCATGTTAGGGAGTAATGAAAGCCCTGGAAACTTCACTAGGGAATCAAGAATGAGAATCTTCATTTTGTTGGGGAGTGAAAAACTCTGTGGGGAGTAGCTATATTGTTGGGGAGTAGCTATCCTGATGGAGTGTAAGTTCAGGACTCTGGGGGGAAAAGCTTATTCCTGTTTGGAAAAAGTTCAGGAGTTTGGGTTGTATGCCACTCTACTGGGGAATTATCCTAGTTTAGGGATAAGACAAAAGTTAACTGTTATATGGTTGATTCTCAGAGTTTAAGACAACTTGCTGGGGTAATTTGGGGAAAACTGAATGGTTCCCACTGAGGATTGATAGTTGGAAATTTGACTTGACTGGGGAAGAAGGTTTCATCTCCGCTGAGGGTTTGTAGTTCAAGGTTTTTGCTCCGTTGAGGATTGGGAGTTTGAAAACTTAACTCTGATGGGGATTAAGGATTTGGAATCATAATTCCGTTGGGGGTATGTATTTCAAGGTTTTAGCTCCGCTGGGGACCTAGATGATGTACTGTAGGGGATTTCTCTTGGAATAGTCCAAAGACGTTTTCCTATACTTTCAACTTGACAGTAATTATTCTTTCCCATTTTGTTTATTTGTAAGCAGTAACTATATTCAAATGCATGTGCACATTAATAAATCATTCGACGTTTTCAAATAAAACACAAGTGTAAAAAAGAAGAAAAGGCAAATAGTTTTCTGCATTTTGAAGTATCTTTGTATTAACTTTGTGTAAGTATTTTGTACAAAGGAGACAGACATGCTAGTAAGAGAACGTTGTCATAAAAAATGAGAAAATATTATACAAAGAAAGATGACTATGTTTTAAAGTTCCATGGGGTTCCAATTCTGCTATAGCCTTCGTAACTCTAAATATCTTGTCCATTTGTTGCTTCGTCCGAAGATGACTGAGTTTATCATAAGCCCGGAGCTTGTCTGTGAAGAGATTGTCTTTAAAGTTATCCGATGAGACATAGTCATACGCTTTAATTCCCTAACTTTTTCCTGGACCGCCCTTTCGGGTTTTCGATCCACCGGGAAACCCTTTTTTGCCCAAGTCGCCCTTTCGGGTTTTCAACTTGCCGGGTGTACAGAGATTTTTTTTTATTTATCCCTAAATTTTGCCTGACCCGCCCTTTCGGGTTTTCGATTCACCGGGAGGCCCTTTTTTTTGCCTAGGTGTGTCAGCCTAACGGGTCAATTATGCGTAGTATCTTTTGACTATGTCTGCGTTCGTAGGGTGTGGCAGGTCATCATCGTCCATGGTGGTCAATATCATTTCCCCACCAGAAAAGATGTTTTTGATCACAAATAGTCCTTCGTAGGTAGGAGTCCATTTTCCCCTGGGATCACTTTGCGGCAAGATGATCCGCTTGATTACAAGATCTCCGACTTGATATACCTGGCGTCTGACTTTCTTGTTGAAAGCCTTGATCATTCGTTTTTTATACGCATGACCATGGCAAACAGCAGTAAGTCGCTTTTCGTTAATCAAGTTAAGTTGATCAAGTCGGGTCTGAATCCAATCGTCCTCACTCAAACTAGCATCTTTCATGATTCTCAAGGAGGGAATCTGAACCTCGATAGGTAAAACGGCATCCATGCCATATACCAAAGAATAGGGTGTTGCCCCAGTTGATATACGTGTCGTGGTACGGTACCCGTGAAGAGCAAACGGTAGCATTTCATGCCAGTCCTTATAGGTGACTGTCATATTTTGTATGATCTTCTTGATATTTTTGTTCGCAGCTTCGATAACACCATTCATCTTTGACTGATAGGGAGATGAATTGTGATGTTGAATCTGGAACTACTCGCACAAGGCGGTGATCATAGTATTGTTAAGGTTTGTACAGTTGTCAGTGATGATCATGTCGGGAATGCCATACCGGAAAATGAGGTTCTGCTTTATGAAGCGGGCAACAACATTCTTTGTGACGGATGCGAAGGAAGCTGCTTCGACCCACTTGATGAAGTAGTCAATGGCCACCAGAATGAAGGGGTGTCCATTAGACGTTGTAGGCTTGATCTCTCCAATCATGTTGATTCCCCACATAGCGAATGGCCAAGGAGCTGTTAAGACATTGAGAGGAACTGGAGGTATATGTACCTTGTCCGCATAGATTTGAAATTTGTGACAAGTACGGGAGTGTTGATAGCAGTCAGCTTCCATGGCAGACCAGTAATAGCCTGCCCGTAGGATCTTCTTAGCCATCATATTCCCGCTAGAGTGAGTGCTAAATGTACCATTGTGCAGTTCAGCCATGATCTGTTCAGCTTCAATCTTGTCCATACAACGGGGCAGAATGTAATCATGATTGCGCTTGTACAGGATACCATTGCTCAGGAAGAACTTGGCAGAGAATCTCCTCAAGAACTTTTTATCGTTGACTGAAGCTCCTTCAGGGTATTCTTGCGCCTCGAGATACCTTTTGACTTCATGAAACCAAGGTCGGTCCACTACTTCTTCGGTATTAATCTCATGACAATGCGCAGGCTCGTCCATTCGTTCAATTGTGATCTAGGGAGCCTTATTATCCCAGTTAAGTTTAAACATGGATGACATTGTAGCTAGAGCATCTGCTAGCTGATTTTCTTCTCGCAGGAAGTGCTCGAAGGTAATCTGCTCAAAATGTGGTAGCAATGTCAAGACATGTTCTTTGTAAGGGATGAGGTTGGGATGTTTAGTGTCCCACTCTCCTTTGATCTGATTGATGACCAAAGCTGAGTCCCCAAACAAAATCAAAGATTTGATTCCCAGGTCTATGGCAGCCTTGAGACCAAAGATGCAAGCTTCATACTCGGCCATGTTGTTGGTACAGTTGAAGCAAAGTCTGGAGGTGAAAGGAGTATGGCAACCTTCTGGAGAGATGAGTACCGCGCCGATATCGTTGCCAAGTGCATTAGAGGCCCCATCAAAGTACAGGGTCCATCAAGATCCTTGTTCAGGTCCGTCATATGGTCTGAAACCTTCGATATTGTCCAATGTCATGATATCCTCGTCGGGGAAGTCAAACTTCATGGATTGGTAATCTTTGACAGCTTGATGAGCCAGATGGTCAGCCAGCACACTCCTTTTTATAACTTTTTGGGTCGTGTACTGTATATCGTATTCTGTCATGATCATCTGCCATCTAGCTATTCTTTCGGACAAAGGAGGCTTTTCAAAGATGTATCTGATCGGATCCATCTTAGATATCAGCAAAGTGGTATGAGTCAACATATACTGCCTTAGCCGGCGAGTAGCCCATACCAAAGCGCAGCAAGTTTTCTCGAGCAGTGAGTATCGGGTCTCACAGTCGGTAAACTTTTTGCTAAGGTAATAAATGGCATGCTCTTTTCGGCCAGACTCGTCATGTTGGCCCAGTACGCACCCCATTGAATTTTCTAGGACGGTCAGATACATGATTAGCGGTTTTCCTTCGACGGGAGGCATCAAGATGGGAGGTTCTAGCAAATCCTCCTTGATTTTATCGAAAGCAATTTGACAGTCATCATTCCATTTAACTACCTGATCTTTCTTCAACAGCTTGAAGATTGGCTCACAGGTGGATGTTAGGTGAGAAATGAACCTTGCAATGTAGTTTAGGCATCCCAAGAAACCTCTGACCTCCTTCTCAGTACAAGGAGCAGGCATTTCTTGTATAGCTTTGACTTTGGCAGGATCAACTTCGATGCCTTTGTTGCTGACAATGAAACCCAAGAGTTTACCGGATCGGACCCCGAAGGTGCACTTGTTAGGGTTCAGTCTGAGCTTGTACTCCTTCAACCTGACAAACAGCTTTTGCAAGTGGTCGATGTGTTCTTCTTCCATTTGTGAACGGGCTATCACGTCATCCACGTAGACCTCTATCTCATGATGTATCATATCATGAAACAAAGCTACCATGGCGCGTTGATAGGTTGCCCCAGCATTCTTCAGTCTGAATGGCATCACTTTATAGCAGAACATACCCCACTGTGTATCAAAAGTAGTTTTCTCCATGTCTTCAGGTGCCATTTTGATATGGTTGTAACCTGAAAATCCGTCCATGAAAGAAAATACCTTGTGCTGAGCTGTATTATCAACCAAGATGTCAATGTGTGGTAGTGGAAAATCATCTTTAGGGCTAGCCCTGTTTAAATCTCTGTAATCCATGCACATTCTGACTTTGTCGTCCTTCTTAGGTACGAGCATAATGTTAGCAACCCATTGTGGATAGGAAGTAACAGCAAGAAATCCAGCATTGAATTGCTTCATAACTTCTGCGTTAATCTTTTCTGACATGTTGGGCCTCATGCGGCGGACTTTTTGTTTGACTGGTGGACAGTCTTCTCTTGTGGGTAGACGGTGTACCACAATATCTGTATCGATTCCCGGCATGTCTTCGTAAGACCAGGCGAAGATATCAACATATTCATGTAACAGCTGAATTAAGCGCTCCTTGACACTTGGCTCTAGGTTGGCACCCACTCTGACTTCTTTTCTATTTTCCTCAGTACCCAAGTAGATTGTCTCTAACAGCTCCTCATGAGGTAGAATAGCCCTTTCTTCCTGTTGTAGCAGTCTAGCTAATTCTCCCGACACCTCACAGTCTTCTTCACCTTCATATTCGGCATGGTAGACCAGATCTTCAGAGTCACTGAAGGCCATAGCAGAATTGTTACCCATGGAATCCGGAAGGGAAGGATACCTGCATTTGTGAGTGTGGGTGTGTGTAAGGGATATCCATCTTTAAACAAATAAAATGTAAAAGAAAAACAATGAACACAAAAGTTTATATGTGAAAACGTCCATGAATCATTAAAATGGCATATGAAGATGAAAAATCAAACCCTTACAAATGGACCTATGTGCCTCGGGTAAGGCACAAGGTTAAAAGTGTACAAATTGTTTGAGAATTATTACAAACCAACAGAATTTGAAAGATAAATTACTGATTTATGAAAGTAATCGGAACAAAGTCCTTTGCCTCCCAGTTGCACAGTCCTCCGCCAACAGTAGAGAAAATCCAGTCTTCCAGGTTTCTCTCCTCTTCACCATCCTCCAAAGCATTGATTCCATGATGGGTGATCTTCACTGGTGGCCCCCCGGCGCGGGAGCGGCGCACAGCCTTCTGACTATCCAAAGTAAACCCTAGGCCGAACTTGTCTGATTTGAAAGGAAAGTCGGGAAGCTGCCCCCAAATAGTGGATCCGCCTTCTTCCACTACTGCCCTAGCATCTTTGAGAGATGACATCCAAGGCACAGGTCTTGTGATCATAGTAGTTGAAGATACTGCTTTAGTCGCCGCTATTTCCTCATAAACCTCTTCAAAGTGTTGGAAAGGGGTCTCTATGAATTCACCATCTAACTCCACATAATGGAAGGAGTTCAGATGACTGATCATGTATTCCTCTTTGCCATGAACAGTTATGATTTTCCCCTGGACAGGGTACTTGAGCATTTGATGCAGAGTAGAAGTGACGGCTCCAGCATTGTGAATCCAGGGTCTTCCCAACAAGCAAGAATAGGAAGGACGGATGTCCATCACATAGAATGTGGAGTTGAAGGTTTCAATTCCCACTTTAATCGGGATGTCCACCTCCCCGTGGACCATCCTTTTAGAACCATCAAAGGCTCTGACAATGATATTTCTGGGTTTCAGGGTTAAGCCTTCACAATCCAGTCTATCCAAGGCTTTCTTCGGTAAGACATTTAAAGACGAACCAGTGTCTACCAGAACGTGTGCTAGGGTAGTCCCTCTGCATTCCACCGAGACATGCAAAGCATCATTATGTTTTATACCTTTTGAAGTTAAATCAGCATCGGAGAATCCTAGACCATTGTCAACTGTTAAGCTAGCTACACATTCCTGGAACTGATCCGTGGAGGTTTCATGTGGCACGTGGGCTGTCTTCAAGAATCTTATCAAAGCTTTAGGATGAGCCTCTGAACAAAGCAGCAGGGCCAACATAGAGATTTTTGAGGGGGTTTGCCCCAGTTGTTCCACAACATCATAATCACTTTTCTTGATTATTTTCAAAATTTCTTCCATTTCTTTTTGAGAGGTCTCAGGGATGACCAATGGTTGAGCCCTCGTCCTGACAGGCTCTTCTTGGATCCCTTTCCCTCTATTATCAGCAACAGCAGAGGGGACAACCACAGGAGTTACAACTTCTTCAATAATTGGAGTTCTCGCAGGTATGTTTACCGGTACAGGGGTAACCTTAGGAGCAGCCGAGGGTCCAAATATTGCCTTTGGAGGGACAATCTCTGGAGAGAAAATTCTTCCACTGCGGGTGATTTTGCTCGTTCCAGCAATGTTTCCAATGTCGGAAGTCTCTTCATCAGAACTTTATTTAGTTGATTCAATTTGTTTAACACTGTGGTAGAATTTTTCTCCACCACAGTTCCACGGTATTGATTTGTCGGACTTGTACAGGACGGGCCCGGGCATGGTTATCTTCAAAGGTGCAGTCTTCAGAGCGGATGTAATCTTAACAGGTCTTTTGGAGACCTTGGAAAGATTGGCGGATATGGTTATTATTGAAACATCATTGACAGGAGTCGGTGTAACAGGAGTCTTTTCAAAAAGGATTTCTTGGTTATCCATTAGGCGTTGGATGCCTAACTTCAACAATGGACAGTCGGTTGGTAAGAATGAACAAAGGCAGCAATCTTCTTCACAACCTGGGAAAATCCCAGCCTTTAGCAAATTCAACTTGATTATCGGTGGCGGAGTCAACAAATCATCAATAGTAGCAACAAACAGATCCTCTTCAACAGCATGGGTGTTGTGGCCATGCCTTGGCATTGGAGCAAAGATTACATTCGGCTTTTCAGGGGCGTCGAATTCCACTTCTTTAGCGTCTATCAAATCCTGAATCTTATTCTTGAGGGCCCAACAATTGTTGGTGTCGTGCCCCGGGCTGTCTGAATGATAAGCACACTTGGCGTTGGATGGTAGTAAGGAGAAGCAGTATTCGGGTTCTTCGGGGCCTCTTTCAGACTGGCAAGGTTTAACTTCAAGAGATGGGGTAGAACCTGAGCAAGAGTCATGTTTATCTGGGTGAATTTCTGTACAGGCCTTTCCACCCTTGCTTGGTTGGTTCTGGGTTGATTGTTTCTGGGTTGATTGTTTTGGGTTGATCAGCTGCAGACTTATGAATCATTACGGCCCCCACCGCTGGCCGGAGCTCAACCCTTCCTTGACCTCTTTGGGAGTAGACAGCTGATACTTCCTTCTTTGCTAGAGAAGTCTTTTTGATGGCAGCGGAAGCAGATGCATCTTTTTGAATTTTGCCACTTTTAATACCGACTTCAACCCTTTCGCCAGTTAGAATCAACTCTGTGAACCCCGCAGAGGAGCTTCCTATCAGGTGATTAAAGAAAGGCCCTGACAGAGTCCCCAAGAACATGTCTACTAGCTCTCTCTCAGATAGAGGTGGTTGTACTCGTCCCTCCAAGTCTCTCCATTTCTGGGCATACTCTTTGAAACCTTCATTTGAGACCATGCCCATACTCTGTAATTGAGTACGGGTTGGCGCAAAGTCCGCATTGTATTGATAATTCTTATAGAATGCAGCTGCCAAATCCTCCCAATTATGCACATCAGACCTCTCTAGCTGGTAGAACCAATCTAACTGCGTCCCCGACAAACTATCCTGTAAGAAATGGACCCACAGGTCTTTGTCAGAAGAATGTGGTTTAATTTTCCTGACATAAGATCGTAGGTGCATTTTTGGGCAAGACACCTCATCGTACTTAGCAAACAGTGGCACTTTGAATTTAGGAGGTATTACAATTCCAGAAACCAAACCTAGCTCCTCAAAATCCAGCCCCGGAACTCTTTGTATCTCCATGGCAGCTAGACGCTCTTCCAGATTCTTGTATTTGTCATCGGCCGGAGGATACTGTTGTTCAGAGTAATCCTCATCTTCTTCTTCTTCAGCTTCAAAATCAGATGGCAATACAACTCCTTTACCCTTTCCTTCTCCTTCCTCAGAGGTTGATGGAAAATCTAGGACCCTTCTGGTTTGACCTTCAAATCTTCTGCCCAAGGTAGCCACACCAACCCTCTTCTTCTTCTTTTTCTCTTTTTCTTTCTCTAGCAAAGTTTTGAGCTCCTCCTTCCCCTTAGTCAAGGTCAGAAGTAGCTGTTGAAATTGTGAATTCTGAGCTTGTAAGTCTTTGACCGTTTGTTCAATATCCATCTTGCTGAAATAAACAGCAGAGAGATGAGAAAACTTGGTATGAAGACTTGTTTATGCATATGATGAATGATATGTATTCATGTAATGCATTCAAGGATTAAGAAATTCAAACTTGTTATAAACAAAAAAGAAACACACGTCATATTAATAAGATAGAATTTGTTAGTACATCAATGCCCCATGGGCAAAATAATACAAAATTCTAAGGTAAAAAGACGTTGCGCATCCTCTTTGGTGCAATGTAGGTGTTGAGAGTCTGCTCTTCATGAAGTTGACGAGTAAGTTCTAAAACCTTCTTCTCGCTGGCGTAGAATTGGGCTTCAAAAGTATCGCGTTCTCCCTTGAGCTGTATCCAACTCCTTTGCAGATATTCGAGTGATGTTGGCATGTCAGGATGTAGGAGGGTGTATGGAACCTCTCCTTCCATAACAGGCTCTATAATCACAGGGAGAATGGAGGGGTAGGGAATCATAAGACTTTGGGTGCGGGTTCGTACCCACTTAAGGTAAGGCTCAAGGGGGATGGAATTCTTGTGTCCCAAGGTCTTACTGTCTACCTTGTTTTGCATCCTCCAAGCTCCGATAAACCATTGTCGGAGTCCTTGATCGTTGTTGTCGAAGTCAAAAACCAAGTCTGGAATCAGCATGTCATGTGGGCCATCCCTTCGGGCATAACCAAACTGTCTTAGAGCCAAGCAGGGGTTGTAGGTAATGCCTCCCCTAATGCCAAGTAGAGGGACATTATGGAATTCCCCACAACGGTCAATGATGATAACATTTTCTCTGGATCGAGAACACCAATGAACATCTGAATGTGTAAGGGTCATCAACCGTTGTGACCACCTCAAACCTTGCTCATTCTTTAAGACTGATTGGGGAAGATGAGAAATAAACCATCTTGCCAGTACAGGAGTGCAACACATGAGAACACCTCTTTTCCTCGTTGTTCGAGTGTGAAAAGAGTGTAGGATATCTCCAATCAGTGTAGGCATCGGGTTGCGAGCCATGAAGATTTTGACAGCATTGACATCTATAAGCTGATCAGGGTTTGGGAACAAGACCAACCCATATATGAGAAGAGTTACAATCTCTTCAAAAGCTTACAGATCTAGAGAATTCCAGCATTCTTGAGCTTTCTCAAACAGGAACTTTACCAAGAAACCCTTGACACCACTTCTGGTTTCCCAATGACATGTGACATCAGATGGTTGCAAGTGTAGGGCTTGAGCAACATCTTCAGGCTTTGGATCTCTTTCTGTACCGTTGAAGGACAGTTGATGGAGAATAGGAATCCTCAAGAGTTGAGAAAATTCCTCCAAAGTAGGCACTAGCTGGTAATCAGGAAATGTAAAGCAGTGATGCAAAGGATCAAAGAACTGGAAAAGAACTTTGATCATGTCTTCCTCTGTGTTGGAGTTGACCAAGTTGAGAAGTCGACCATGTCTCTCGGTGAATGGAGAATTCTCAGTAATCCTTGAAACTAGCTCCTTGAGTTGCGGAGGAATTCTCACAAGGTTGACTTGGATAGTTTTCCTGTGAAGTGATTCCTTAACCTACAAAACAGGAACAAAGATGAAAATCCAAAATCCTTGAAATGGTTAGTGGATGCACATGATGCTTCATGATGTTCATGATGTTATGTACAAGTATATGTACAAGCGAGTCACACAAGTTCCTAGTTTAGGCTTGCATGAGGTTTCATAGGTAAGTACCCTCTTGAAGTTTAGTTGGCTCAACCTGTCCTATAAATAGTAACTGGGTTCTAAGGAGCTCAATATCACTGGATTATTTTCTGTGTTCATTGTTTCAGTTTAGCCACTTTACTGGAGACCGAAATATTCCAAGAAAACAACCCTCAAGGAGTGCAGTATCGAGTATCTACCAACTTTGGACTACACCAAAGCCGGTCATCTCACTACATCCTAAAAGTCCAAGTTGGTCAAGTAAAGGTTCTAAAAGTCCATTAGTGCTTCATGACATCACTCAGTAGCCCTGTATTCTCTTTGATTGACTCAAAGGCTACCGGTACCCAAAAATATGTCGCATTAATATAGCTATTGCTTAGACCATGTCGGTATACCATGTACAGTTTCCACAACGTATTGCTATTTACCTATGAATGTTTCCCAAATCCGGGTAGAGGATTCAAACCCAAACAATAGAACCAAAGTGTAAAGCATACAAGTCAAGCAAGATAAGCATGTAAAGGTGATCTAAAGCCCTAAGGTAACCCCACTTTTATAATTTGTCCCCAGCAGAGTCGCCAGTTATGTGATACGGTGGGAGAACTGACTTGAGGTTTTGCGTTTGTGTTTGCAAATGTTTCGGTTTAGCAAGAATCGCCACCGACGTTTTATTTTATCCAAAGGAAAGGTCAAAAAGCACAGGAAAGACCTTTGAGATGTTTTCTTGAGTTCGGGGGGTAGATTATGAAAAGGGAAGGTGCCAGCACCCTTTTCATCCATGGTTTTCCATGGGCGATTAGTTACTTGTTTAGATCACTTGCTTTGCTTTTCCAATTGTTTGAAATGGTGCTTTGTGTGGTTTTGAAAGTATTTTGAAAAGAGGCCTATGTTTAGGCAATCTTTGTAATGATTCTTATTTGTAAGAATGTATACAAAGATGTTTGTCTTTTGAAAAAAGTTTCAGTGTTTGAAAGTTGTTTGGAAATTGCTTTGAAATTGTGTGTGTGATAGTTTGAAAATAGCAAGGATTGTTTGCAAGAGATCAAGTAACTATAAGCAGTTACCTACTCAAAAGTCTTTCCTACACATTTTTAACCCTTTGACATTGTTGTTTTACCATTGCATTTGGTAAACAACCCTATCTTTGGATTTTAAACGGGACGGGCGTGGGTCATCGTATGACTATGATAGCAATGGTGCCAAGTATCTTAGCAAGTTTTAGGGACTAAGATTATTTGTTTTTTTAGGCAACATTTTGATAGCGTCATCGAGGGACTATGATCTTTTTGTTTTGATTGATTTTGCCAAGATACCTAACATACATACCATGGCCATGTTTTAAGGCAACAAATTGGATGAAACCCTAGGGGTGCTTGTGTGTAATATGTTGTCATTTTTCATGCATTTTTGTCTTGTATTAAGTCATGCTATTTGTTTGATTTTTGGTCTTTGCATACAAAACCCTAGTTTACTATCATGGCATATGAAAGCGATAAAATGCGTAAAGTAAATCTAGACTATTACAACAATATTATGGGGAGGGGGATACAAGTTTTGAATAGGGGGATATTGCTCAAAATAAAATCCTAAAACTATTACAACCATATTGAATTTATTGTACAAATAAATAAATAAGCAAATATTTAAATATGCAATTAAATGTAAATATGCAAAAAATGTTTTTGTATTTATTTTATGTATGTAAAAATGAGTTTATTTAAGTCTTAAAATAATAAAAAATAAAATGATCATTTTTGAAAGGGTGAAAACCCTAATTTTTGTTTTAAAAGAAAATATATTCTAATATTATTTTATCTCATTTATATACAAGGAAATAATAAAAATAATATATACAAAATGTTAAAAAATTTAAATATGTATGAAAATATTATTTTAAGTGTATAAATAATAAAAATAAAAATATATAATATTTTTATATTATTTACAAGTTTTTATTTAAGAAAATAAAGTATGTTATTATTAATAAACTATTTTTATGCCCAAAAAATAATAAAAATAATAAAATAAAATGCAAAAAATTAAGAAAATATTTTTGAGATTTTTCAATGTTTAGAAAAAATAAATAAAGTCATAAAATATAAATATGCACGAAAATATAAAAAAAATATAAAAAGAAATGCAAAGGGGGGTGCAGAAGCAAAATGGAAGGTGCAAATAGAAGCAAACAGCAAGCCCAAGCCCACTTCACTTCATTCCTGACCTCTAGACCAAAACGCGTGCGCCCTGTGTTCAAAACCCGTTCTTGTTGTTCTTTGCATAAAATCAAAAATGTATAACATGAAAAATGTAGCTCATTATCACACGATTCCAATGATATAAAGAACTTGACCTAACTCTAAAAGACCAAGGAGAATTTCAGTGGCCCTAAATTCTAACCTAGTTTTTTCAGTAACTTCAACTATCAAATACTCCTAGCTCAGTTAATATAAATGAAATCTACGCATATGTACAGCTCAAGGAACTTAAGGACTACATTTTTGCTTCACAAGCCTAAGCCTAATGATGCCTAAATAAGGAGATAGAACTTTCAAAATTACCTTGTTCAGTTGAATTTGGATAAGGCAATGTAGCAACTTTGAGTGAGGCCTAAAGTTATTTTGAGCTTGCTTAAAGTTCCCTCAACCTTTTCCAATGCTCAGCTTGCTTTGAAGTTGCCTGAATATCACTGTAGAAGTCAACCTGCAAACTCATAAAATGGAAATGGTGAAGCTCGAAACAGGGGTTACAGTTGCTTGAGAAAGGCCTGGACATCTCAGGTGTGTTGTATGGAATGTGTTTGAAGCCTTGAAACAAAATGCACGAGCAAAAATTGTTTTGGTTAGTGATCTGCAGAGGTTGCCCTGTTTTGGGCAGAAATGGTGATTTTGGTGTTTTTAGGGTGTTTGCAATGCTATGAGCTCGTGTATTGGCTTGTTACAATATGCTGAATTTTTTTGAAATGATACCAAGACTTGGTTTTATCAGATGGAAGAGTTATGTTCACTTTTGCAAGTTTTCTTGTTTTTGAAGAAAAGGTGAGTTGACAAAGCTCAAAGCTTGTACAGGCTAGCTCAAGGCCTGATGAGAGTTGGTACCAATTACCTGATATCTATGGATCTTGTTTGCAAAAAGATATTAGGTCCATGGCTCAAGATAAACAAAGTTACATAAAGCATGCTTTATCAAAATAGCAATGTAAACTTTTTGCCATAAATGGAATAAATCAATGTACAATGCTCTATAGCTCAGAACAAAGCCATTGTCCAATGTATTTGCATTCAATTTTGGAGTGTAAAAAGGATTAGAACTTGTAATGCAAGTACAAGCATGATCCAAACTGATTTGTAACTTGAACCAATGTGAAAAATGCCTTGGACAAAAGTGATAATTTGCCATTTTCATTCCTTCGATTCTCCCTAACCATAAATGATCTTGGAGTTTTTTTGGACATTTTGGAAAGCTTGTAACATGCTATACAATCCATCTTTGAAATGAATTTTTATATTCCTCTTGGAACTATGTGAAAAGTTGCCATGAAGTTAGGTCAAAAATCTGCCTAAAATAGGGCAAAATTTCACTAAGTTAAAAAGTTTATGGACCCTTATTCACAAAATCATAACTTGAGATCCAAGCATCTTTTGGGAAAACTTTATGCATAAAAGTTGTAGATTTTGTGGAGGAATACAACTTTCATGTTGGAAGTTTTCTTTGAATCCAATTGCATCATGGTGAAAAAGTTGGGAAATTTTGGGGAAAAATAAGAAATATTCATAACTTAGAAAAATTCTAAGTTATGAAATTTTTCAAACTTAAACCCTAATTTCCAAATTTAAGTTTCTTGGTCAAAAAGTTTAATGTTTTGACACATCTTGATGAAAAATGACCCTTGGCACTTGATTTTGACCAAAAAGTCAAAGTTTGACTTTTCAGTGTACAGTTGATTTTTGATCAGTTGACTAGAAAATTCATATGTCAATCCAATGCATTTGGGATCTTTTGAACTTTGTGATTAGGTCAAGATGATGCTATTGAGTCCTTGAAATCATGCTTGAACCCAATTTTTCATTGGCTAGGTCAAAAATCAGAAATTGCCCTTCTACAGTCAAAACCCTAAAAAATACCATTTTGCTCTTTTGATGATCTGATCAAATTTCATGAGGATTTGTGGTCCAAACTTGATCAAATGGTTCATATGAGTCTATAATGGTAATGTGGATAAAAAATTATGAGGTTTGACTGTAAATTGGCCATGGTTGACTTTTTCCCCAATACAGTTGATTTTTAGGTCAACTGTCCAATTGACTGGGCAAAAATGTGATTCAAGGCTTGAAACTTGGTATGAGCAATCTTATAGGTACAACATGGAGTATGAAAGTCACATGAGGCACTAGAAGCCCAAAAATTTCTGTGCAAACTCAAACCCTAATTTCAGGTCATCAGTGCAAGGAGATGTCTTGAGCTGAGCAAACCCTAATCTGGTCTTGAGTCCAAAGAGTCTTGTGGGGAAAATCTTGATAAAATGAGAGGGAAAATTTTGGGGTACAATAGCTGCCCCTATTCAATCTTCTTGGACCTGAAGAGTTAGATTGGCAAGCTTGTCGTTCCTGACTCGAAGGTAAAAGATGATTGGACACCAGAGTGCCCGTAAATTTGCACTCGTCAAAGTGTAGTTTGAGGAAATGGGATTAAAGATGCAATTTGGAGATGTGATAGAATATTATTGGATATGGGCTTAAAGATGCCATCCAAGAATGTTTGTTGAACTGCAAGTTGTAAGTCGAAAGAATGAGTATCAGAATGGTATCCGCGTCTGGAACGTATCTGAACTATATTTGGAGACTGAATCTGTATGAGCAACGGAATGGCGTCCATATCTGGAGCATATCCGAGTTGTAACTGTATTTGTTTCTGAATGAATAGAAGATGACTTCCGTGTCTGGAGTGTATCTGTATTGTATCTAAATCTTGAAATCTGAATAAGCGACAGAATGGCATCCGTGTCTAGAGCATCTCTGAGCTGGGGAAAAAGTCAGAATAAGTGACAGAATGGCAATCGTGGATGGAGCGTATCTGGACTGTATCTGAAGTTATCTGAAGTTGAGATCTGTATGAGTAGAAGAATGACTTTCGTGTCTGGAGTGTATCTGAACTGTAACTGGGATCTGAATAAGTGACAGAATGACTTATGTGTCTGGAGTGTATCTGAACTTGAAGTTGATAGTTGAATCTGAATGAGAAACAGAACGGCTTCCGTATCTGGAGCGTATCTAATCTGTATCATGATTGTTGAAGTCTGAATGAGTGACAAAATGGCATCCGCGTCTGGAGCGTATCCGTACTGTATCTGAATAAGAGATCTGAATGAGTGGCAAAATGACTTCCGTGTTTGGAGTGTATCCCTACTGTATCTGAATAGGAGATCTGAATGAGTAACAAAATGAATTCCGTGTCTGTAGTGTATCTGTACTGTATTTGAAATCTTTGAATATTTGTTAAAGATAGTTGTTAATCTTATCCTGAAAAGGGTAAAATGTTAGTTGAAACACAGATTTATGTTGCATGAAATGTACGATGCAATAAAATGTATTTTATCAATGTTTATGATATATGATTGTAATGTATGTGCATGTAAGTTGATTTGCTGTATTGCTGAGGAAAATAAATCCTTGTTAGCTAGGGATAATGAAATCCTTGATTGCTGCCGGGGAAAATAAATCATTGACCATTGCTGGAGATTCAAAATCTTTTGACAACTTCTGTGGGGACGTGAGGATCCTTCATGCCTTGAAGTTGGAGTATTGACAAAATCTATTGTGAGAGTAATGTCAAACCTGCTTGAGAAATCTGCTTGGGAAATCCGGAGAACTTTTAAGACTTCTACTAGGGGTAACACAAAGGAAATCCTTAATCGGCTGGGGAATAGGGAAAACTCTGATGACTTCTGCGGGGAACCAAGAATTAGAATCTTCATTCTGTTGAGGAGTAATGAAAACTTTGGGCGACATCATGCTAGGGAGTAATGAAAGCCCTGGAAACTTCAATGGGGAATCAAGAATGAGAATCTTCATTCTGTTGGGGAGTGAAAAACTCTGTAGGGAGTAGCTATACTGCTGGGGAGTAGCTATCCTGCTGGAGAGTAAGTTCAGGACTCTGAGGGGAAAATTTTATTCCTGTTTGGAAAAAGTTCAGGAGTTTGGGTTGTATGCCACTCTACTGGGGAATTATCCTAGTTTAGGGATAAGACAAAAGTTAACTGTTATCTGGTTGATACTCAGACTTTAAGACAACTTGTTGGGGTAATTTGGGGAAAACTGAATGGTTCCCGTTGGGGATTGATAGTTGGAAATTTGACTTGACTAGGGAAGAAGGTTTCATCTCCGTTGAGGGTCTGTAGTTCAAGTTTTTTGCTCCGCTGAGGATTGGGAGTTTGAAAACTTAACTCTGATGGGAATTAAGGATTTGGAATCATAATTCCGCTGGGGGTATGTATTTCAAGGTTTTAGATCCGCTGGGGACCTAGATGATGTACTGCAGGGGATTTCTCTTGGAATAGTCCAAAGACGTTTTCCTATACTTTCAACCTGTCAGTAATTATTCTTTCCCATTTTGTTTATTTGTAAGCAGTGACTATATTCAAATGCATATGCTCATTAATAAATCATTGGACGTTTTCAAATAAAACACAAGTGTAAAAAAGAAGAAAAGGCAAATAGTTTTCTGCATTTTGAAGTATCTTTGTATTAACTTTGTGTAAGTATTTTGTACAAAGGAGACAGACATCCTAGTAAGAGAACGTTGTCATAAAAAATGAGAAAATTTTATACAAAGAAAGATGACTATGTGTGAAAGTTCCATGGGGTTCCCATTCTGCTATAGCCTTCGTAACTCTGAATATCTTGTCCATTTGTTGCTTCGTCCGAAGATGATTGAGTTGATTAGAAGCCCGGAGCTTGTCTATGAAGAGATTGTCTTTAAAGTGATCCGACGAGACATAGTAATACGCTTTAATTCCCTAACTTTTTCCTGGACCGCCCTTTCGGGTTTTCGATCCACTGGGAAACCCTTTTTTGCCCAAGTCGCCCTTTCGGGTTTTCAACTTGCCGGGTGGACAGAGATTTTTTTATGTATCCCTAACTTTTGCCTGAACCGCCCTTTCGGGTTTTCGATTCACCGGGATGCCCTTTTTTTTGCCTAGGTGTGTCATCCTAGCGGGTCAATTATGCGTAGTATATTTTGACTATGTCTGTGTTTGCAGGGTGTGGTAGGTCGTCGCCGTCCATGGTGGTCAATATCATTGCCCCACCAGAAAATATATTTTTGATCACAAATGGTCCTTCGTAGGTAGGTGTCCATTTGCCCCTGGGATCACTTTGCGGCAAGATGATTCGCTTGATTACAAGATCTCTGACTTGATATACCTGGCGTCTGACTTTCTTATTGAAAGCCTTGATCATCCGTTTTTGATACGCCTGACCATGGCAAATAGCAGTAAGTCGCTTTTCGTCAATCAAGTTAAGTTGATCAAGTCGGGTCTGAATCCAATCGCCCTCACTCAAACCAACATCATTCATGATTCTCAAGGAGGGAATCTGATCCTCGATAGGTAAAACAGCCTCCATGCCATATACCAAAGAATATGGTGTTTCCCAGTTGATGTACGTGTCGTGGTACGGTACCTATCAAGAGCAAACGGTAGCATTTCATGCTAGTCCTTGTAGGTGACTGTCATCTTTTGTATGATCTTCTTGATATTTTTGTTCGCAGCTTCGACAGCACCGTTCATATTTGGCCGATACAGAGATGAATTGTGATGTTGAATCTGGAACTGCTCGCACAAGGCGGTGATCATAGTGTTGTTAAGGTTTGTACCGTTGTCAGTGATGATCCTGTCGGGAATGCCATACCGGAAAATGAGGTTCTGCTTGATGAAGCGGGCAACAACATTCTTTGTAACGGATGCGAAGGAAGCTGCTTCGACCCATTTGGTGAAGTAGTCAATGGCCTCCAGAATGAAGCGGTGTCCATTAGATGCTGTAGGCATGATCTCTCCAATCATGTCGATACCCCACATAGAGAATGGCCAAGGAGTTGTTAAGACATTGAGAGGAACTGGAGGTATATGTACCTTGTCCGCATAGATTTGACATTTGTGACAAGTACGGGAGTGTTGATAGCAGTCAGCTTCCATGGTAGACCAGTAATAGCCTGCCCGTAGGATCTTCTTAGCCATCGTATGCTCGCTAGAGTGAGTGCCAAAGGTACCATTGTGCAGTTCAGCCATGATCTTTTTAGCTTCAATCTTGTCCACACAACGTAGCAGAATGCAATCATGATTGCGCTTGTACAGGATACCATTGCTCAGGAAGAACTTGGCAGAGAATCTCCTCAAGAACTTTTTGTCGTTGACTGAAGCTCCTTCAGGGTATTCTTGAGCCTCGAGATACCTTTTGACTTCATGAAACCAAGGTCGGTCCACTACTTCTTCGGTATTAATCTCGTGACAATGCTCAGGCTCGTCCATTCGTTCAATGGTGATCTAGGGAGCCTCATTATCCCAGTTAAGTTTAAACATGGATGACATTGTAGCTAGAGTATCTTCTAGCTGATTTTCTTCTCGCGGGAAGTGCTCGAAGGTAATCTGCTCGAAATGTGGTAGCAATGTCAAGACATGTTCTTTGTAAGGGATGAGGTTGGGATGTTTAGTGTCCCACTCTCCTTTGATCTGACTGATGACCAAAGCTGAGTCCCCAAACACAATCAAAGATTTGATTCCCAGGTTTATGGCAGCCTTGAGACCAAAGATGCAAGCTTCATACTCGGCCATGTTGTTGGTACAGTTGAAGCAAAGTCTGGCGGTGAAAGGAGTATGGCAACCTTCTGGAGAGATGAGTATCGCGCCGATACCGTTGCTAAGTGCATTAGAGGCCCCATCAAAGTACAGGGTCCATCGGGATCCTTGTTCAGGTCCGACATATGGTCTGAAACCTTCAATATTGTCCAATGTCATGATATCCTCGTCGGGGAAGTCAAACTTCATGGATTGGTAATCTTCGACAGCTTGATGAGCCAGGTGGTCAGCCAGCACACTCCATTTTATAGCTTTTTGGGTCGTGTACTGTATATTGTATTCTGTCAGGATCATCTGCCATCTAGCTATTCTTCTGGACAAAGCAGGCTTTTCAAAGATGTACCTGATCGGATCCATCTTAGATATCAGCAAAGTGGTATGAGTCAACATATACTGCCTTAGCCGACGAGCAGCCCATACTAAAGCGCAACAAGTTTTCTCGAGCAATGAGTATCGGGTATCACAGTCAGTAAACTTTTTGCTAAGGTAATAAATGGCATGCTCTTTTCAGCCAGACTCGTCATGTTGGCCCAGTACGCACCCCATTGAATTTTCTAGGACGGTCAGATACATGATTAGCGGTTTTCCTTCGACAGGAGGCATCAAGATGAGAGGTTCTAGCAAATACTCCTTGATTTTATCAAAAGCAATTTGACAGTCATCATTCCATTTAACTACTTGATCTTTCTTCAACAGCTTGAAGATTGGCTCACAGGTAGATGTTAGGTGAGAAATGAACCTTGCAATGTAGTTTAGGCGTCCCAAGAAACCTCTGACCTCCTTCTCAGTGCGAGGAGCAGGCATTTCTTGTATAGCTTTGACTTTGGCAGGATCAACCTCGACGCCTTTGTTGTTGACAATGAAACCCAAGAGTTTACCGGATCGGACCCCAAAGGTGCACTTGTTAGGGTTCAGTCTGAGCTTGTACTCCTTCAACCTGACAAACAGCTTTTGTAAGTGGTCGAGGTGTTCTTCTTCCATTTGTGAATGGGATATCATGTCGTCCACGTAGACCTTTATCTCATGATGTATCATATCATGAAACAAAGCTACCATGGCGCGTTGATAGGTTGCCCCAGCATTCTTCAGTCCGAATGGCATCACTATATAGCAGAACGTACCCCACTGTGTAACAAAAGTAGTTTTCTCTATGTCTTCAGGTGCCATTTTGATTTGGTTGTAACCTGAAAATCCGTCCATGAAAGAAAATACCTTGTGCTGAGCTATATTGTCAACCAAGATGTCAATGTGTGGTAGTGGAAAATCATCTTTAGGGCTAGCCCTGTTTAAGTCTCTGTAATCCACACACATTCTGACATTGTCGTCCTTCTTAGGTACGGGCACAATGTTAGCAACCCATTGTGGATAGGAAGTAACAGCAAGAAATTCGGCATTGAACTGCTTCATAACTTCTGCTTTGATCTTTTCTGACATGTCGGGCCTCATGCGGCGGACTTTTTGTTTGACTGGTGGACAGTCTTATCTTGTGGGTAGACGGTGTACCACAATATTTGTATCGAGTCCCGACATGTTTTCGTAAGACCAAGCGAAGATCTCAACATATTCATGTAACAGCTGAATTAAGCGCTCCTTGACACTTGGCTCTAGGTTGGCACCCACTCTGACTTCTTTTCTATTTTCCTCAGTACCCAAGTTGATTGTTTCTAACAGCTCCTCATGAGGTAGAATAGCCCTTTGTTCCTGTTGTAGCAGTCTAGATAATTCTACCGGCACGTCACAGTCTTCTTCACCTTCGTATTCGGCATGGTAGACCAGATCTTCAGAGTCACTGAAGGCCATAGCAGAATTGTTACCCATGGAATCCGGAAGGGAAGGGTACCTGCATTTGTGAGTATGGGTGTGTGTAAGGGATAGCCATCTTTAAACAAATAAAATGTAAAAGAAAAACAATGAACACAAAAGTTTATATGTGAAAACGTCCATGATTCATTAAAATGGCATATGAAGATGAAAAATCAAACCCTTACAAATTGACCTATGTGCCTCGGGTAAGGCACAAGGTTAAAAGTTTACGAATTGTTTGAGAATGATTACAAACCAACAGAAATGTTTGAAAGATAAATTACTGATTTATGAAAGTAATCGGAATAAAGTCTTTTGCCTCCCAGTTGCACAGTCATCCGCCAACAGTAGGGAAAATCCAGTCTTCCAGGTTGCTCTCCTCTTCACCATCCTCCAAAGCATTGATTCCATGATGGGTGATCTTCACTGGTGTCCCCCTGGCGCGGGAGCGGTGCACAGCCTTCTGACTAGCCGAAGTAAACCCTAGGTCGAACTTGTCTGATTTGAAAGGAATGTCGGGAAGCTGCCCCCAGATAGTGGATCCGCCTTCTTCCACTACTGCCCTAACATCTTTGAGAGATGACATCCGAGGCACAGTTCTTGTGATCACAGTAGTTGAAGATACTGCTTTAGTCGCGGCTATTTCCTCAGAAACCTCTTCAAAGTGTTGGAAAGGGGTCTCTATGAATTCGCCATCTAACTCCACATAACGGAAGGAGTTCAGATGACTGATCATGTATTCCTCTTCGCCATGAACAGTTATGATTTTCCCCTGGACAGAGTACTTGAGCATTTGATACAGAGTAGAAGTGACAGCTCCAGCATTGTGAATCCAGGGTCTTCCCAACAAGCAAGAATAGGAAGAACGGATGTCCATCACATAGAATGTGGAGTTGAAGGTTTCAGTTCCCACTTTAATCGGGATGTCCACCTCCCCGTGGAGCATCCTTTTAGAACCATCAAAGGCTCTGACAATGATATTGCTGGGTTTCAGGGTTAAGCCTTCACAGTCCAGTCTATCCAAGGCTTTCTTCGGCAAGACATTTAAAGACGAACCAGTGTCTACCAGAACGTGTGCTAGGGTAGTCCCTCTATATTCCACCGAGACATGCAAAGCATCATTATGTTTTCTCCCTTTTGAAGTTAAATCAGCATCGGAGAATCCTAGACCATTGTCAGCTGTTAAGCTAGCTACACATTCCTGGAACTGATCCGCGGAGGTTTTGTGTGGCACGTGGGCCGTATTCAAGAATCTTATCAAAGCTTTAGCATGAGCCTCTGAACAAAGCAGCAGGGCCAACATAGAGATTTTTGAGGGGGTTTGCCTCAATTGTTCCACAACATCATAATCGCTTTTCTTGATTATTTTAAAAATCTCTTCCATTTCTTTTTGAGAGGTCTCAGGGATGACCAATGTCTGAACCCTCGTCCTAACAGGCTCTTCTTGGATCCCTTTCCCTCCATTATCATCAATAGCAGAGGGGACAACCACAGGAGTTACAACTTCTTCAATAATTGGAGTTCTTGCAGGTATGTTTACCGGTACAGGGGTAACCTTAGGAGCAGCTGAGGGTCCAAAGATTGTCTTTGGAGGGGCAATCTCTAGAGAGAAAATTCTTTCACTGCAGGTGATTTTGCTCGTTCCAGCAATGTTTCCAATGTCGGAAGTCTCTTCATCAGAACTCTCTTTAGTTGATTCAATTTGTTTAACACCGTGGTAGTAGATTTCTCCACCATAGTTCCACGGTATTGATTTGTCGGACTTGTACGGGATGGGCCCGGGCATGGTTATCTTCAAAGGTGAAGTCTTCAGAGCGGATGTAATCTTAACAGGTCTTTTAGAGACCTTGGAAAGATTGGCGGATATGGTTATTATTGAAACATCATTGACAAGAGTCAGAGTAACCGGAGTCTTTTCAAAAAGGATTTCTTGGTTATCCATTAGGCATTGGATGCCTAACTTCAACAATGGACAGTCGGTTGGTAAGGATGAACAAAGGCAGCAATCTTCTTCACAACCTGGGAAAATCCTAGCCTTCAGCAAATTCAACTTGATTATCGATAGTGGAGTCAACAAATCATCAACAGTAGCAACAAACAGATCCTTTTTAACAGCATGGGCGTTGTGGCCATGCCTTAGCATTGGAGCAGAGATTACATTCGGCTTTTCAGGGGCGTCGAATTCCACTTCTTTAGCGTCTATCAAATCCTGAATCTTATTCTTGAGGGCCCAACAATTGTTGGTGTCGTGCCCCAGGATGGCTGAATGATAAGCACACTTGGCATTCGAATGGCAATATTCGGCTTCTTCGGGGCCTCTTTCAGACTGGCAAGGTTTAACTTCAAGAGATGGGGTAAAACCTGAGCAGGAGTCATGTTTATCTGGGTGAATTGTCGTACATGCCTTTCCACCCTTGCATGGTTGGTTCTGGGTTGATTATTTCTGGGCTGATCAGCTGCAGACTTCTGAATCATTACGGCCCCCACCGCTGGCCGGTGCTCAACTCTTCCTTGAGCTCTTTGGGAGTAGACAGTTGATACTTCCTTCTTTGCTGGAGAAGTCTTTTTTATGGCAGCGGAAGCAAATGCATATTTTTGAATTTTTCCGCTTTTAATACCGGCTTGAACCCTTTCGCCAGTTAGAATTAACTCAGTAAACCCCGCAGAGGAGCTTCCTATCAGGTGATTAAAGAAAGGCCCTGACAGAGTCCCCAAGAACATGTCTACTAGCTCTCTCTCAGATAGAGGTGGTTGTACTCGTCCCGCCAAGTCTCTCCATTTCTGGGCATACTCTTTGAAACCTTCATTTGAGACCATGCCTATACTCTGTAATTGAGTACGGGTTGGCGCTAAGTCCGCATTGTATTGATACTGCTTATAGAATGCAGCTGCCAAATCCTCCCAATTATGCACATCAGACCTCTCTAGCTGGTAGAACCAATCTAACTGCGTCCCCGACAAACTGTCCTAGAAGAAATGGACCCACGGGTCTTTGTCAAAAGAATGTGGTTGAATTTTCCTGACATAAGATCATAGGTGCATTTTTGGGCAAGACACCCCATCGTACTTAGAAAACAGTGGCACTTTGAATTTAGGAGGGATTACAATTCCAGAAACCAAACCCAGCTCCTCAAAATCCAGCCCCGGAACTCTTTGTATCTCCATGGCAGCTAGACGCACTTCCAGATTCTTGTATTTGTCATCGGCCAGAGGATACTGTTGTTCAGAGTAATCCTCATCTTCTTCTTCTTCAGCTTCAGAATCAGATGGCACTGCAACTCCTTTACCCTTTCCTTCTCCTTCCTCAAAGGTTGATGGAAAATCTAGGATCCTTCTGACTTGACCTTCAAATCTTCTTCCCGAAGTAGCCACACCGACCCTCTTCTTCTTCTTTTTCTCTTTTTCCTTCTCTAGAAAAGTTTTGAGCTCCTCTTGCCCCTTAGTCAAGGTCAGAAGTAGCTGTTGAAACTGTGAATTCTGAGCCTGTAAGTCTTTGACCGTTTGTTCAATATCCATCTTGCTGAAATAAACAGCAGAGAGATGAGGAAACTTTGTGTGAAGACCTGTTTATGCATATGATGAATGATATGTATTCATGTAATGCATTCAAGGATTCAGATATTCAAACTTGTTGTAAACAAAAAAGAAACACACGTCATATTAATAAGATAGAATTTGTTAGTACATCAATGCCCCATGGGCAAAATAATACAAAATTCTAAGGTAAAAAGACGTTGTGCATCCTCTGTGGTGCAATGTAGGTGTTGAGAGTCTGCTCTTCGTGAAGTTGACGAGTAAGTTCTAAATCCTTCTTCTCGCTGGCGTAGAATTGGGCTTCAAAAGTATCGTGTTCTCCCTTGAGCTGTATCCAACTCCTTTGCAGATCTTCGAGTGATGTTGGCATGTCAGGATGTAGGAGGGTGTATGGAACCTCTCCTTCCATAACAGGCTTTATAATCACAGGGAGAATGGAGGGGTAGGGCATCATAAGACTTTGGGCGCGGGTTCGTACCCACTTGAGGTAAGGCTCAAGGGGGATGGAATTCTTGTGTCCCAAGGTCTTACTGTATACCTTGTTTGGCATCCTCCAAGCTCGGATAAACCTTTGTCGGAGTCCTTGATCATCATTGTCAAAGTCAAAAACCAAGTCTAGAATCAGCATGTCATGTGGGCCATCCCTTTGGGCATAACCAAATTGTATCAGATCCAAGCAGGGGTTGTAGGTAATGCCTCCCCTAATGCCAAGTAGAGGGACATTAGGGAATTCCCCATAACGGTCAATGATGATAACATTTTCTCTGGATCGAGAACACCAATGAACATCTGAATGTGTAAGGGTCATCAACCGTTGTGACCACCTCAAACCTTGCTCATTCTTTAAGACTGATTGGGGAAGATGAGAAATAAACCATCTTGCCAGTACAGGAGTGCAACACATCAGAACACCTCTTTTCCTCGTTGTTCGAGTGTGAAAAAAGTGTAGGATATCTCCAAGCAGTGTAGGCACCGGGTTGCGAGCCATGAAGATTTTGACAGCATTGACATCTATAAGTTGATCAGGGTTTGGGAACAAGACCAACCCATAGATGAGAAGAGTTAAAATCTCTTTAAAAGTTTGCAGATCTAGAGAATTCCATCATTCTTGAGCTTTCTCAAACAGGAACTTTGCCAAGAAACCCTTGACACCACTTTTGGTTTCCGTGTTCATTGTTTCAGTTTAGCCACTTTACTGGCGACCAAAATATTCCAAGAAAACAACCCTCAATGAGTGTAGTATCGAGTATCTACCAACTTCGGACTGCACCAAATCCGGTCATCTCACTATATCCTAAAAGGCCAAGTTGGTCAAGTAAAGGTTCTAAAAGTCCATTAGTGCTTCATGACATCACTCAGCGGTCCCGTATTCTCTTTGTTTGACTCAAAGGATACCGGTACCTACAAATATGTCGCACTAATATAGCTATTGCTTAGACCATGTCGGTATACCCCACACAATTTCCACAATGTATTGCTATTTACCTATGAATGTTTCCCAAATCCGGGTAGAGGATTCAAACCCAAACAATAGAACCAAAGTGTAAAGCATACAAGTCAAGCAAGATAAGCATGTAAAGGTGATCTAAAGCCCTAAGGTAACCTTACTTTTATAATTTGTCCCCAGCAGAGTCGCCAGTTCTGTGATACGGTGGGAGAACTGACTTGAGGTTTTGCGTTTGTGTTCGCAAATGTTTTGGATTAGCAAGAGTCGCCACCGACTTTTTATTTTATCCAAAGGAAAGGTCAAAAATCACAAGAAAGACCTTTGAGATGTTTTCTTGAGTTCGGGGGGTAGATTATGATAAGGGAAGGTGCTAGCACCCATTTCATCCATGTATTTCCATGGGCTCTTAGTTACTTGTTTAGATCACTTGCTTTGCTTTTCCAATTGTTTGAAATGGTGCTTTGTGTGGTTTTGAAAGTATTTTGAAAAGAGGCCTTTGTTTAGGCAATCTTTGTAATGATTCTTATTTGTAAGAATGTATACAAAGATGTTTGTCTTTTGAAAAAGGTTTCAATGTTTGAAAGCTGTTTGGAAATTGCTTTGAAATTGTGTGTGTGTGTTGGCTCCTAAATTCGACACCTTTGTTTTTGATTGATATCAGCCATTAAAGCTGAAAGATGCTTTCGACTGGTTAAGCCTGTCGAAGTGCTCGTCGAAAGATGGCAAAATACTTAGAAGATTTCTTCCAAGGAAGAAGGCTGGTTGCCTTCGACGTCGAAGGAGTTTTCGTCGAAGACGTCTCTTGATGAAAGTGTTCGATGGTCTAGAGTGGAGCAGTTTGAAATTCAAAGCTTTGGAGGGAAAACGGTTTCCAGCAGTTACTACGTGTAAACGGGCAAGGATCTGGAGCGTCGAGCATGGAGAACGTGCCAAGTGGATTGATCTCGAAGCAGTGTAACTGCCCGACGGTTACTTGGAATGTTTTAGTATAAATAGGAGTAGACATGTAGTTTCTCGCGGGTGTTCACAATTATATACATAGTCACTCATTTAGATTCAAGTACCCAGTGTGAGCGAAAGAATTGTTGAGAAATGTATGTGTGAAACACCAATTTTATCAATTAAAGTCATTTACTTTTCCAGCATTTTACTTGCTTTTCTCCTTTAAATTCCTGTCGAACCTTTACTTTAAAGCCTTGTTTATTTTACCAAGCCTTTCCCTTATGCAATTTACTTGAAACAATTTACTTAAAGCCTTATCCAATTTAATCAAACTTCAAAATCAACCTATGTCCATAGGATCAATCTGATCGATCCTGCGAGTAACCAAATAAGTAACCATTTGGAGGATCAGCGGTTGTTTACCAAAACCCAAGGTAAACAAATTGGCACACCTGGTGGGACTGTGTGTTGATTGTTGAAAATAATCTCATCTTTTCGAGGTGTATGTTATTGAGAAGTGGTAGAATATACACCAACGATAACAATACTGCCAGAAGAAGGGAAGAGATGGCGAATCCGTCAAACAATAACGAAATCCCACAAACAAGTGTGGGAGCAACGGTTAATATGACCGTGAGTGAAGCGACGAATGTTGGTTCGATACCAGCAGTGTCAGTCACAACCACGGGGCCAATAACTTCGTTAACAGGCCCCAGAATACCTTTGGGAACACCCCCACCAAGGGGAAATATAGGCACAAGGCCTGTGGTTCCCCCAGGATTCATTCCATTCTATGGCATGCCAACTTCTGAAGTGGCAAGCCTAACGAATGCTGCGTCCACTTATTCAGACCCTTTCGTGAGTGCTTCTTCGCCACTCCAAGGCTCTGGAGTAGGCATGGCGAATAGAAATAGGACTCAACTCTTAGGAGGAACGTCCCAAGTAGCCCATGGCCTTACAAATGCCTCGACAGCAGTCTTGAGGCAACAGATGGACGAAAGCAACCATGATATGGTGCAAATGTTGGCACAAACTTTGAGTACAGTGCTAAATCCTCTAATACAAAATACTACTCAATCGAATCAGCAAGTTACAGCGCAAATGACGCGTTTGGCTGACTTCTTTGGAGTACCCCCACCTATTCGACAGCCCCAAAGGGCGCAAATAAGGGGAAATCAGGGGATATTTGTAGAGGAAGAAACCACCATTAACCAGGCTCAACAGCCTGTCGAAGAAAACCTTAGGGCACGATTGGAACAACCTGTCGAAGAACCTAGGGTAATAGCCCCAGAGGTAAGGTTAGTTAACAGAAACCAAAATGCTGACGAAGTAGTTCAGCATATCCAATACCAAAACATGGGTTTGGAAAACAATCTGGCAACCATGATCGAAAGGATCATGACTCAGAATGGAATGAACATGGGCTTTCGAAGGCCCAACTTTACATCTCCATTGTCAGAATATGTGCTACAAACGGATTTACCTCCTAGGAGCAAAGTCCCCAAATTTACTAAGTTCTCTGGGGACACGACAGAATCTACTGTCGAACATGTGGCGAGGTATTTGATCGAAGCAGGAGACATTTCAAATAATGAAAACCTAAGGATCAAGTACTTCCCAAGTTCTTTAACCAAGAACGCTTTCACTTGGTTCACAACTCTACCCCCCAATTCGATCCATCATTGGACCCAGTTGGAAAGATTGTTCCATGAACAATTCTATATGGGGCAAACCAAGATAAGCCTGAAAGAACTGGCCAGTGTGAAGAGACGTTTCACTGAACCTATAGACGAATATCTGAATAGGTTTAGGTTGCTTAAGGCGAGATGTTTTACACAAGTTCCAGAACATGAGTTGGTCGAAATAGCCGCAGGCGGTTTAGATTATTCCATTAGGAAGAAGCTAGACACCCAGTACCTAAGAGACATGGCCCAACTGGCCGATAGAGTTCGACAGGTCGAACGCCTCAAAGCTGAAAAAGCTAAGGCAACAAAAACTCACAAAAGAGAAAGAATAGCGTACGTTGAGATGGATGAAGAAGATCTAGAATCCTTCGACGATACTTTAACTGTCGAAGAAGGAGAAGTCGATTTAGCAGAACTAAAACAAGGGCCACCATACTCTTGTAAACAAATAGTCCCCTCAAATGGGAAAAATCCCATTGGTCCAGACAGGACCAACGATAGGTTCCCAAAAAAGACTTATAGTTTTGACATCACAAAATGTGATGAAATATTCGACTTGCTAGTTAAAGATGGCCAAATGATAGTACCCCCAGGGGTAAAAGTGCCTCCTCTTGATCAAAGAAAGAAGAGAGGTTTTTGCAAATATCATAATTTTTTGGGCCATAAAACTTCTCAATGTTTTCTTTTCAGGAATCTTGTGCAAGACGCTATTGAGGAAGGGAGATTAAAGTTTGCTGACAAATCCCCCATGGCTGTCGACTCCAATCCACTGAAGGCTGAAGCCCACTATGCAGAACCCTCTGAGGTGAACATGATAGAGGCAACCAGCATCCCGTCGAAGAAGCCAGGAATTACCATGGTCGAAGTCTCAAAGGACCACATCAACATGCCAATCTTTGGCAGTTTTTCTGGAAATTTATCCAGGAAGACAATTGAGGCTGTCCAGAAAGCGGTCGAGGACCCGAAGTCGAAGACTGCTGAAACACAAAAAACTGGACCAAAGCCCAGTTCCCACTTGGCCGCTGTTCAAGGCCAGACGGAGAATCTGGAAATACAAATGAAGCAACTAACTCTTGCTACTAAAGATACAATGAATATCAATATGGTTGAACTTTCTGACCCTAAAGCATCAGAAGAGGCCATAAGGCAAGAGCAGGCTAATAAGACGGCTTTCCCACGGGAAAACGAAAACTTGGCAGATTTTTTACAAAGATGCCAGAAGAAGAAATCAGAGGTAATGCTGTGTCCAAGATGCAGTTCGATCTTTGATAAAAAAGCTGCTGAGCACATTCAAGGTGTGAGAGCAGCAAACAAGAGAAGGGAGAATGCTGACCTTCGACATGATCCCAGAAGGGGTTCTCACCAAGACAAGAGGCCATTGACCTTTAGGCCTCCAACAAATGTACCAGTAGACACTTGGTACAAAACCTCTGGCCGGAAAAGGCCAAGTGAAGAGAAATGGCATTCTTTCGATGTGCCAAGAGGTTCCTCTTTAACTCAGAAGAAAGAGCCTCAAGTTGCTGCACCTAAGGTTGCTCAAGTGTCCAGCAACTACAAGGGTAAAAATCCTGTCTCGATCCCAATGGAGGAGATATCAAAGGAGACGAAAAGCAGAAAGGGAGGCTGCCAACGAACCTAAGGCAGAAACTAGTTCGAATGTTCCTCAAAGGAAACAAAGGAAGCCTCTAGAGAGAGAACCAGTTACCAACAGGCTAGTTTGGCCTAACCAAAGTGAAGTCGAAGACGAAGACGATGCTGAGTCCGACGATACTTTGGATATAATGGTGAATATTGTTTCAGTGCTGCCCAGGGAATTCAATCGACAGGTAGAAGTCGAAGCAAGTGACTGGGAGGTGGAACAAGAAATGGCCAAACATAGGCCAGTGTGCTATTTTGTCATGGACAATGGCACTACAGAGGAACAAAATGGCTTCTTCGAGCCACCTACAGAGGCGATGAAGAATCACCTCAAGCCTTTGTTCATAAGGGCTAAGCTCGAAGAGACTACTGTGAACAAAATATTGGTCGACTGTGGGGCAACTATAAATATTATCCCTCACTCCATGCTAAGGAAGATTGGCAAAAGAGATGAGGAAATTAAACCCCACAATATGGTCCTGTCGAACTATGAGGGCGGCATTGGGACCACCATGGGAGTGATCCAGCTAGATATCAAAGTTGGGTCGATCCTTCGACCAACAATGTTCATGGTCATATCGGCCAAACCTAACTACAACCTTTTGTTAGGCCGTGAGTGGATTCATGGTGTAGGTGTTGTGCCTTCATCGATGCATCAAAGACTGTTGCTATGGCGTCCAGATGGGATGGTCGAAAACATAGAGGCAGATCAAAGCTACTACCTTGGCAAAGTGAATCACTTGGGTGTGGCAGATTTCGACAAAAACTTGGCTCACATAGGGCCATGTCGAACTCCTGACTTCGACATGGCGCCAGCGCCAAACACCTTTTGTTCCCTATACCTGCATCCTGAGCATGGTTTCCAATGGGACAGAGAAGACTTGTCCCACATAGACTTCAGTGGGCTAACTGATATCCAACCAACTGGTTGGGGAAGTGAATTCAGTGATAATGACTGAGTCACAATCTCTGAAGTGAATTTCGGCTTATGTAGCCGAAACCAAGATGATAACGGCTCTCGAAGCCGAAGTAAAGTACATGGCCACACAGGCCAATGATCAACAATTATCTGCTGTTGGCCCAGGAAAGGATTTCGATCCAAAACCTCCTGATATCATGCCAGAAGAATTGCAGGAACAGAGGCTCGACGCTATCTATGACGATGAGCCTTTGGGCTTCGAAAAGGATCCCTTGGCGAACAACATTAAGATGTTAGCACAAGACCCTTTAGAAGAAATCAATTTAGGCGAAGGATCGGAGACAAGGCCAACTTACATCAGCGCCAAAATTGATCCAGAACTTAGGTTGGAAGTAATCCAATTGCTGAAAGAGTTTAAAGACTGTTTTGCATGGGATTATGACGAAATGCCTGGTCTCGACAGAGGATTGGTAGAACTTCAGTTGCCAATCAAACCTGGAAAGAAGCCAATCAAGAAAAATCCAAGGCGCTTCGCTCCAGAAATATTGTCGAAGATCAAAACGGAGGTCGAAAGACTTCTGAAATGCAAATTCATCCGTGTTACAAGGTATGTCGAATGGATTGCAAATATTGTGCCAGTGATTAAGAAGAATGGCACATTAAGGGTGTGCATAGATTTCAGAGATTTGAATGCTGCCACCCCCAAAGATGAATATCCTATGCCTGTGGCGGAAATGCTAGTCGATTCTGCCGCTGGCTATGAATACCTGAGTATGCTCGACGGTTATTCAGGATATAATCAAATATTCATTGCTGAAGAGGATGTGTCGAAAACAGCTTTTCGATGCCCTGGGGCCTTAGGCACTTACGAATGGGTAGTGATGCCTTTTGGCCTAAAAAACGCTGGGGCAACGTACCAGCGAGCAATGAATACTATCTTCCATGATTTTATTAACATGTTTATGCAAGTTTATATTGATGATATTGTTATAAAATCTGTTTCCAGGAAGAATCACATTGACCACCTTCGACAATCATTCGAAAGAATGAGAGAACATGGTCTGAAGATGAACCCTTTGAAGTGTGCGTTCTGTGTGAAAGCTGGAGATTTCTTGGGCTTCGTTGTCCACAAGAAAGGAATCGAAATCAACCAGAACAAGACGAAGGCAATTCTGGAAGCGAAAGCGCCATCGAATAAGAAGGAATTGCAATCTCTCTTAGGCAAGATAAATTTCTTAAGGAGGTTTATATCTAATCTAAGTGGGAAAGCTCAGGCCTTTTCACCCTTACTTCGACTGAATAAAGAGGGGTTCGAATGGGGGCAGGAGCAACAAGAAGCCTTCGACAAAATCAAAGGGTACCTTACTAAGCCACCTATTTTGGTGCCTCCTTGTAGCAATAGGAGTATGAGATTGTACATAGCTGCATCTGACAAAACTTTGGGAAGTATGTTAGCCCAAGAGGATGAAAATGGAGTCGAAAGACCCATTTACTATCTCAGTCGAGTTTTGAATGATGCAGAAACTAGATATAGCGAAGTTGAAAAATTGTGTCTATGTCTGTATTTTTCTTGTACAAAACTCAAGCAATATATAAAACCAGTTGATGTTTATGTTTCGTCTCATTTTGATGTTTTCAAATATATGTTGTCGAAACCTATCTTGCATAGTCGAATTGGCAAGTGGGCATTAGCATTAACTGAATACTCCTTGACCTTTATGCCTCTTAAGGCAGTAAAAGGACAAGTGGTTGCAGACTTCATAGTCGACCACTCAATTCAAGTCGAGGATATTAATTATGTGGAGATAGAACCTTGGAAATTCTACTTCGATGGATCCAGTCATAAAGATGGAACAGGGGTAGGAGTCTTGATTATTTCTCCAGCTAAAATTCCAACAACATTCAAGTACAAAATAGAAGGTTCTTGTTCGAACAATGAGGCTGAGTATGAAGCTCTAATTACTGGCCTTGAGATATTGTTGGAATTGGGGGCAACTCGAGTCGAAATAATGGGAGACTCAGAGTTAGTCATCAAGCAAGTCACAAAGGAGTATAAATGCATAAGAGAGAATCTCATTATGTACTTTGTGATAGCAAATCATTTGTTGAAACAATTTGAAACGATCAATATTCGACACATACCCAGAGTCGAAAATCAAATAGCCAATGACTTGGCACAAATTGCATCTGGGTATAAGATTTCAAAAACGAGATTACAAAGAGCAATCGAAGTTCGAGAGAAAATAAAAGCAACTTGTCTATCACCATCAGACTTGGAATCGACGAGGCTAGGATATGCTGATCATTCAAACTTCGAGATTTCGTTCATTGATAATTTGTCAGAGCAAGATTGGAGGAAACCCATCGTGGACTATCTTCAAAATCCAGGAGCTTCGACAGAACGAAAAACAAAATACAGGGCGTTGAGTTTTGTACTCATGGGTAATGAGTTATTCAAGAAGACGCCTGAAGGGGTGTTGCTGAAATGTTTAAGTGAAACTGAAGCATACATAGCCCTTTCGACTACTCATGCTGGGGCATGTGGGGCTCACCAAGCAGGCCATAAGATGAAATGGTTGTTGTTTCGACAAGGACTATATTGGCCCACTATGCTGAAAGATTGTGTTGAGTTCGCCAAAGGTTGCCAAGAGTGTCAAGTTCATACAGGCATCCAACATGTACCAGCAAGCGAACTTCACTCGATAGTGAAGCCTTGGCCCTTTAGAGGATGGGCGTTGGATCTCATTGGAGAGATTCGACCAGCATCATCAAAGAGTCAGAAATACATATTGGTAGGCATTGATTATTTTACTAAGTGGATCGAAGCTATCCCTTTAGTCAATGTGGACCAAGAAAATGTCATTGAATTTATTCAAAAGAACATTATCTTTAGATATGGAATTCCTGAGACAATAACAACTGATCAAGGGTCAGTTTTCACTGGTCGAAAGATGCAGGAATTTGCTCAGGAAACAGGTTTCAAACTCCTAACATCCACGCCTTATTATGCACAGGCGAATGGTCAAGTCGAAGCAGCTAACAAAGTGGTGATTGGCTTGATAAAGAAACATGTTGGGAAGAAGCCAAAGAATTGGCATAAGACGTTAGACCAGATTTTATGGGCTTGTCGAACGTCCCCAAAAGAAGCTACTGGTACAACACCATATAGGTTAACTTTTGGCCATGATGCAGTGTTGCCAGCAGAAATTTGTCTTCAATCTGCAAGGGTTCAGAGGCATTATGATATTCCTTCTGAAGTTTATTGGAATATGATGTTAGATGAACTGGTGGATTTAGACGAAGAGAGATTACACGCTCTCGACTTACTCAGGCTTCAGAAGAAAAGAGTAGAAGACTCTTATAATAGAAAGGTAAAACCTAAGGTATTTTTGCCTGAAGATTTAGTTTGGAAGGTAATTCTTCCCATGGATCGACGGGATCGAAGCATGGGGAAATGGTCACCCAAGTGGGAAGGACCCTTTAGAGTTATCCAAACTTTTTCTGGTGGAGCCTATGAAGTCGAAGAGTTAAGTGGAGATAAAAGGCTCTTGAGAGTAAATGGTAAATATTTGAAAAAATACAAGCCTATACTTCAAGAGATAAAGATAAAATAATAGAAGAACAAACTAAGTTAACCATGAAAAATGCCAAAATGGAAATTTTTATTAATTTTAGCCAAGATGGCAATTGTTGTTGAATAACGATTACAGAAGATGGTTACAAAAGAGAATTAATCAAAAGGTAAGAGAATTCTTGAGTCGAAGATACTTGGCGTACTGCAGCTCCAACCTCTTCTTGCACCAGGAGTTTTCCTGCACTAGTTTGGCAATTTGAGCGTCGAGGCTTTGGGCCTTCTCAGCGAATTCCAGGCCTTGTTTAATCTCAGTCTGGCTCTCAGTGTCTGAGATGGTCGAAAGAATTTCCTCCTGGAGTACAGTGTTGGCGTTTATCTTCGCCTCTATCTCTGCGATTTGTGCTCGGAAGGAGACATTCTCTCGCTCGATGGCATCGACTCTTTCCTGTGCAGACGCTTTCTGTTTCGACAACTCAGCAATTCGAGAAGTCGAATCTGAGACAGCAGTCCACGCAGATGAGCTTTTGCCATGCAGCACTTCAAGCTGACTGTTAAACGCTCTTTGGCGCCTGTAATCCGCTGAAACTTGGTCAATCATAGAGTGTAACTCCATGATCAAGTCTGAGATTTCTGGGGCTACAGCTTCGAAGTCGACAGCATTCAAGACCTCTTTTAAGCATGATGGAGCAGTGGGGTCCCCCTCCAAAGTCTTCATCAGGTCCCTCTTGAAGAACTGGGCCTTAACCTTCGCCAATGCATCATCAAGAGGAGAAGTTTCAGTAGACTTCCCCGACAGGGTAGGAATTTCCTGACTGGTGTCAGACGAACTCTTACTCTCGATAATTGCATTGAGGTAGCTAACAGGGTCAGCTTGTTTCAAGCGTTCCAAGTCCTCTTTTGACCTGTGCTTCGAGGAGGTAACCCTTGCAATAGTATTATCTTGGGTTTGAGGTTCTTGAATGCTAAGTGCCTCGACTGGTTGTTCTTCGACTTGGACTGAGGTGGTACCAGCGTCGACTTGTGGTTCTTCGTTAGCATCACCCTGGGGTCCTTCGCCAGCGTCATTTTGTGGCTCTTCGCTAGCGTCGCCCTGGTGTCCTTCGCCGGTACCACCTTGGTTCTCTTCGTCAACGGCATCTTGATTCTCTTCGCCATTGCCTTGGTCCCTATCTTCTTGATTCTCTTCTGACAAGTCCACCACCTGAATTGTTTCTGGCTGTTGTTCCTCCACTGGCTGTGGTTCCTCCACCATAGGTTCCTCTGTTGTTTTCTCCACTGTTTCAGCATTGGCCTCATTCTCAGTATGGGCTTCGTCATTGCCCAAGTCTTTTTCCTGAGGCCTGCTGAGCTCAGCAGATTCCAGCGTTTCTGAGGTCCTTGGTTGAGAACTTTCAGTAGTGTCCTGAAAAAGAGAAAGAAGACAAATTTTCAGATGTCGAAAGAGACACAATCGAATACGGGTATCTATGCCTAAGTTATAACAAAGGTCTAAGGGATTACCTGTGGATTAACTTCAGCCCCAGGGCTGGAATTGTCACTTTCGACAGGCTTGGTAAGAAGAGCGTTCAGTTCCTCCTCAGTTGGCTCCTCGATGATCACTGCAGGTGGCCTAGGCTTTCTCACAGCGACCTTTATTCTGACGGTTCGACCTTCAGGAGCAGGAGCAGGAACAGAAGCATCCTTCGTTAACTTTCGCCTCTTTAAGGGGGCAGGAGGGGAATCACTTTCCTCATCACTCCCAGATTCGACCACCAGAGTTGATCGTTTCTTGGGCGAAGGTGCCTAGAAAACCAATAGGAACTCGATTGAATAATTGCATCGAAAATAAAAAATCGAAAGCCAGAAGAAAATTGAAGAAAATCTGGTTATCGATAAAGGAGGCCTCCTCGAAGAGCCTTCCCCCTGTTGGTTGCCTGTGGTCTTCGCCGGCGCTATAGTCTTCGTCGGCGGTGGAGGTTTTGTTGAAGGGACTCCTCCCTGTTGACCTTCTGTAGCCTTCTTGGCTACAGGCTTTCGAACAACTGAAAGCAAAGGAAAAGTTAACAGGATAGCAGTCGAAGAAAAAGACAAAAAGTAATGTGAGAGAATAAACTTACATTTCTTGACTTTGTCCAACACAAGGACAAAAGATTTCTGCAACTCTGCCATGAAGTCCTTCTCGTCGAAGAAGTGCTCAGCATAATAGCTTCTCCACCACTCCTCGAAGGATGGTGAGCAAAGGAAATTAAGCTGGTAGTCAAACAGCGAGAGGATTGTTCGACCAGCATATCTTCCGATATGCTTGATGGCAGCTTCTTCTGTATAATCGTTGCAGAAGTACAACATTGACTTCTCCCTTTGGAAAATCGGAGAAGGTAGGGTTTGGATAATACCAAACTGGCGAGATACCAGATTTGGTTGGTAGGCAAGCAGACTCAAATGAGTCTTAGAACTCTTAAATCGAAGAGGCATGATCCTTGGTGTAAGGAACGCCTCCCAAAGTACTGAATGCTCATCGACATTAGGACCACTCGACTCCTTTGGATGTGGCCTTGTGAACCATGCTGGCCCCACTTTCCGTTGAGCAAATGGAGCCATAGTTGAAACAAATTCCTTCCTTCGAGCGAACATCAGAACGAAGTTAGTGAATGTTTGTTGAAACTCTAGTCCATCGTCCGTTGGTGTCAGCAGAGCCAGCCTGATTCCTTCGATGCGTCTATTCGCTATCGCTGGGGCTTGTTCATTTATCTGAGTCCTCTTGGGTAAGAAAGATTCAAAAGTGGCATTGAGCCACAGTTGAAGTAGCCAGAAAGGCCCAGCGAGTAGCAAACTGGCCCTATCCTCGATATGTTTCAGAAGAGTGGCCCCATTGCTGATTGAGTCATAAAGACTGGCCAGAATCAGTTCTGCCAAACAGATGTTTTGGCGGTGATGTAGTTGGGTAGCAAGAGTGACCATCTTTTTGGTCACTTGTAGAGACTTCGAACAAAACACAAAGCGAGTTAGCCATAAGGCTAGAAACGCTATGTGTTCGACATCCGACACTGTATCCGTCGACCTGTCATGAAAATGGTTGATGAAGGTGGTGTATGTGGGCTTGGTCTCAGAGAAGCCAATTTGGTCCTCCGACATCTCCTCCGGGTCGAAGTAATCTCCGGTTGGTCGAAGGCCAGTAATAGCGGCCACGTCGAAGAGTGTGGGGGTTAACATCCCACATGGAAGATGAAAAGTGAAGTGAGAGTAGTCCCAGAACAACAGCGAAGCTATAAGCATCTCTGGGGAGTAGTTCAAGCCTGTCTTCGACAGCATCACTAGGTCGAAGATTCCCATTTCCTTCCAGACTGGAGTTTGATGCTTCTCCAACTTTGTTAGCCAAGCAACATAATCGGAGGTCAGATTAGGGCAAGACCTGAAGACTCTAACCCCTCTGTTGAAGAAGCGGAGGTCGATTTTTTCACGAGTAGGGTCTTCGTTGTCTTCTGCGTCTTTCTTGGCGCATGCTACTGGTTTGAGTGTCTCGACGATTGGGAAATAGCTCTTGATCTTCAGAGCTTCAGAAATGCTTGGATTCATGGGGCCAGACATTGCGAAGATCTGGTTGGAGTATCCAACCGGGATCATCAAGTGACGCGAGTAAGCATCGCGAACGGAGATGTCAGAAGGTTCAGGAACCCTTCGTTTGCCCGTAGAGTTTACTACCGGAGCAGTGACGAAGACCTTGGGTTTAACATGTTGTTCAGTTGGTGCGTTAGCCTTGGGGGCAGTAGAAGCAGAGGCCATTGTTGAGGATGAAGATGAAGTGAAAGAGGAAAAGTTTTCTGCAAAGAGAGCAAGCTTGTACGAAAGCAAGGAAGTTTGAAGGCTAGTTTGCGTAAAAAGTCCCACAATGGGATATTCACTACTATTTATAGTAGTGGGAGAAATCCCCAATAACGAGGACATTAAATGTCATTTAATGCTGCAGGAATTAGTGGGACGCGTGGCAGCATCCTGTTGTTTTGGCCGTTTCTACAGAAACAGAGAGACGCAGCGTGCGTCCTCGTTTTTGGGATTTGTCATAATGACAAATTCTGAAATGACGTTTGGTACTGCACGTCGTACTGAAAGTGACGTCCTAGGATCAAATCAATGATGGTTTCTTGGGATTGCCAATAGTTGGTAAAAAGCAACAAAAAGTGCACAAGTTAACTTGTGACTAAGCGTGGAAAGACAGGTGTCGAATGGCGTTTTCAAAGAATGCCTTTTTCTTTCAGAGTCGAAATAAGGCATTCTTGGGGGGCAATTTGTTGGCTCCTAAATTTGACACCTTTGTTTTTGATTGATATCAGCCATTAAAGCTGAAAGATGCTTTCGACTGGTTAAGCCTGTCGAAGTGCTCGTCGAAAGATGGCAAAATACTTAGAAGATTTCTTCCAAGGAAGAAGGCTGGTTGCCTTCGACGTCGAAGGAGTTTTCGTCGAAGACGTCTCTTGATGAAAGTGTTCGATGGTCTAGAGTGGAGCAGTTTGAAATTCAAAGCTTTGGAGGGAAAACGGTTTCCAGCAGTTACTACGTGTAAACGTGCAAGGATCTGGAGCGTCGAGCATGGAGAACGTGCCAAGTGGATTGATCTCGAAGCAGTGTAACTGCCCGATGGTTACTTGGAATGTTTTAGTATAAATAGGAGTAGACATGTAGTTTCTCGCGGGTGTTCACAATTATATACATAGTCACTCATTTAGATTCAAGTACCCAGTGTGAGCGAAAGAATTGTTGAGAAATGTATGTGTGAAACACCAATTTTATCAATTAAAGTCATTTACTTTTCCAGCATTTTACTTGCTTTTCTCCTTTAAATTCCTGTCGAACCTTTACTTTAAAGCCTTGTTTATTTTACCAAGCCTTTCCCTTATGCAATTTACTTGAAACAATTTACATAAAGCCTTATCCAATTTAATCAAACTTCAAAATCAACCTATGTCCATAGGATCAATCTGATCGATCCTGCGAGTAACCAAATAAGTAACCATTTGGAGGATCAGCGGTTGTTTACCAAAACCCAAGGTAAACAGTGTGATAGTTTGAAAATAGCAAGGATTGTTTGCAAGAGATCAAGTAACTAGAAGCATCTACCTACTCAAAAGTCTTTCCTACACATTTTTAACCCTTTCACATTGTTGTTTTAACATTGAATTTGGTAAACAAACCTATTTTTGGATGTTAAACGGGACGGGCGTGGGTCATCGTATGACCATGATAGCAATGGTGCCAAGTATCTTAGCAAGTTTTAGGGACTAAGATCATTTGTTTTTTTAGGCAACATTTTGATAGCGTCATCGAGGGACTATGATCTTTTTGTTTTGATTGATTTTTCCAAGATACCTAACATGCATACCATGGCCATGTTTTAAGTCAACAAAGTGGATGAAACCCTAGGGGTGCTTGTGTGCAATATGTTGTCATTTTTTATGCATTTTTGTCTTGTATTAAGTCATGCTATTTGTTTGATTTTTGGTCTTTGCATACAAAACCCTAGTTTACTATCATGGCATATGAAAGCGATAAAATGCGTAAAGTAAATCTAGAATATTACAACAATATTATGGGGAGGGGGATACAAGTTTTGAATAAGGGGATATTGCTCAAAATAAAATCCTAAAACTATTACAACCATATTGAATTTATTGTACAAATAAATAAATATGCAAATATTTAAATATGAAATTAAATATAAATATGCAAAAAATGTTTTTGTATTTATTTTATGTATGTAAAAATGAGTTTATTTAAGTCTTAAAATAAGAAAAAATAAAATGATCATTTTTGAAAGGGTGAAAACCCTAATTTTTGTTTTAAAAGAAAATATATTCTAATATTATTTTATCTCATTTATATACAAGGAAATAATAAAAATAATATATACAAAATGTTAAAAAATTTAAATATGTATGAAAATATTATTTTAAGTGTATAAATAATAAAAATAAAAATATATAATATTTTTATATCATTTACAAGTTTTTATTTAAGAAAATAAAGTATGTTATTATTAATAAACTATTTTTATGCCCAAAAAATAATAAAAATAATAAAATAAAATGCAAAAAATTAAGAAAATATTTTTGAGATTTTTCAATGTTTAGAAAAAATAAATAAAGTCAGAAAATATAAATATGCAAGAAAATATTAAAAAAAATAAAAAGAAATGCAAAGGGGGTGTAGAAGCAAAATGGAAGGTGCAAATAGAAGCAAACAGCAAGCCCAAGCCCACTTCACTTCATCCCTGACCTCCAGACCAAAACGCGCGCGCCCTATATTCAAAACATGTTCTTGTTGTTGTTTGCATAAAATCAAAAATGTATAACATGAAAAATGTAGCTCATCATCACACGATTCTAGTGATATAAAGAACTTGACCTAACTCTAAAAGACCAAGGAGAATTTCAGTGGCCCTAAATTCTAACCTAGTTTTTTCAGCAACTTCAACTATCAAATACTCCTAGCTCAATTAATATAAATGAAATTTACGCATATGTACAGCTCAAGGAACTTAAGGACTACATTTTTGCTTCACAAACCTAAGCCTAATGATGCCTCAATAAGGAGATAGAACTTTGAAAATTACCTTGTTCAGTTGAGTTTGGATATGGCAATGTAGCAACTTTGAGTGAGGCCGTAAGTTCTTTTGAGCTTACTTGAAGTTCCCTCAACCTTTTCCAATGCTCAGCTTGCTTAGAAGTTGCCTGAATATCCCTGTAGTAGTCAACCTGCAAACTCAGAAAATGGAAATGGTGAAGCTCGAAACAGGGGTTACAGTTGCTTGAGAAAGGCCTGGATAGCTCAGGTGTGTTGTATAGAATGTGTTTGAAGCCTTAAAACAAAAAACGCACGATCAAAAATTGTTTTGGTTAGTGATCTGCAGAGGTTGCCCTGTTTTGGGAAGAAATGGTGATTTTGGTGTTTTTAGGGTGTTTTCAATTCTATGAGCTTGTGTATTGGCTTGTTACAATATGCTGAAATTGTTTGAAATGATACCAAGACTTGGTTTTATCAGATGGAAGAGTTATGTTCACTTTTGCAAGTTTTCTTGTTTTTGAAGAAAAGGTGAGTTGACAAAGCTCAAAGCCTGTACATGCTAGCTCAAGGCCTGATGAGAGTTGGTACCAATTGCCTGATATCTGTGGATCTTGTTTGCAAAAAGATATTAGGTCCATGGCTCAAGATAAACAAAGTTACATAAAGCATGCTTTATCAATATAGGAATGTAAACTTTTTGCCATAAATGGAATAAATCAATGTACAATGCTCTATAGCTCAGAACAAAGCCATTGTCCAATGTATTTGCATTAAATTTTGTAGTTTAAAAAGGATTAGAACCTGTAATGCAATTACAATCATGATCCAAACTGATTTGCAACTTGAACCAATGTAAAAAATGCCTTGGACAAAAGTGATAATTTGCCATTTTCATTCCTTTGATTCTCCCTAACCATAAATGATCTTGGAGAGTTTTTGGACATTTTGGTAAGCTTGTAACATGATCTACAGTCCATCTTTGAAATGAATTTTCAGATTCCTATTGGAACTAGGTGAAAAGTTGCCATGAAGTTAGGTCAAAAATCTGCCTAAACTAGGGCAAAATTTCACTAAGTTAAAAAGTTTATGGACCCTTATTCACAAAACCATTACTTGAGATCCAAGCATCTTTTGGGAAAACTTTGTGAATAAAAGTTTTAGATTTTGTTGAGGACTACAACTTTCATGTTGTAAGTTTTCTTTGAATCCAATTGCATCATGGTGAAAAGTTGGGAAAAGTTGGGGGAAAATAAGAAATTTTCATAACTTAGAAAAATTCGAAGTTATGAAATTTTTCAAACTTAAACCCTAATTTCCAAATTTAAGTTTCCTGGTCAACAAGTTTCATGTTTTGACACACCTTGATGAAAAATGACCCTTGGCACTTGATTTTGACCAAAAAGTCAAAGTTTGACTTTTTAGTGTACAGTTGATTTTTGATCAGTTGACTGGAAAATTCATCTGTCAATCCAATGCATTTGGGATCTTTTGAACCTTGTGATTAGGTCAAGATGATGCTATTGAGTCCTTGAAATCATTCTTGAACCCAATTTAACATTGGCTAGGTCAAAAATCAGAAATTTCCCTTCTACAGTCAAAACCCTAAAAATGACCATTTTGCCCTTTTGATGATCTGATCAAATTTCTTGAGGAGTTGTGGTCCAAACTTGATCAAATGGTTCATATGAGTCTATAATGTTGATGTGGATCAAAAATTATAAGGTTTGACTGTAAATTGGCCATGGTTGACTTTTTCCCCAATACAACTGATTTTTAGGTCAACTGTCCAATTGACTGGGCAAAAATGTGATTCAAGGCTTGAAACTTGGTATGAGCAATATCATAGGTCCAAAATGGAATATGAAAGTCACATTAGGTACTAGAAGTTCAAAAATCCTTGTGCAAACTCAAACCCTAATTTCAGGTCATCAGTGCAAGGAGATGTCTTGAGCTGAGCAAACCCTAATCTGGTCTTGAGTCCAAAAAGTCTTGTGGGGAAAATCTTGATAAAATGAGAGGGAAAATTTTGGGGTACAACAATATGCTTTGTGATGTGAGTTTGAAAATATTTTGAAAAATGTCTTTGTAATGAATCTCGTCTCTATAAGAATGCGTACAAAGTGTTGGTTTTGAAAAATAGTTCAAAGAGATGTTTGTTGTGGAAGATGTTTTTGAAAGTGATTTTGAAAAGTTCCTTTGTAATGATTCTCGTCACTATAAGAATGGGTATAAAATGTTTTGACTTTTGAAATGTTTCAATTGAAGTTGTTGGTGTAAAAATGGTTTTTTAGTTGTGAGCAAGCAAGCAACTATGAGCGTCCTACCTACTCGAAAGGTATTTGTTCTTTTCCCCCTCCTTTAGATGTTGCTATCTTACCATTGATTGATAAGAAGACCCATCATTGGATGTGAAGGGACGGGCTTGGGTCATTTGTATATTCATAGAAGGCAACCTATGGGACATTTTAGCAATTTTCGTTTAGGGACTAGATCATTTACCGAAGGCAACATCGAGGGACATCGAGAAACTACAATCTTTTTATCGAGGGTCTTTTCTAAAACACCGATATTCGAGGGACATGACTATTTTCCGAGGAAGCAAGTGAGATTATCCTAGAGGTGCATGTGTGAATAGTGTGTTTGATTGCATGCATTTTGTCATTGATTAGGGTGGTCTACTTGTTGGTTTTATCTTGCCATACACCCTAATTACTAACATTTATGAAAGCAATAAAAATGTGGAAAATAAATGTCATATTCTATTACATGTTTTGGGGGGATGGGGTATATAAACGTACAAGTGGGGTTTACAAAAAATAAAATTCCTAATTATTACAACCATATTGAATAGCAAGAAAATGTAAATATATAGAAAATAAGACAAAAAATAGTGAAAAAAAAGAGAAATAAAAGCATCCTAGATCGAAGAATGTGCCCTTCGATTGCCACATTTTGCCTTCTTTCGATTGGGCCTGCAACCAGTGTTGCATCCTTCGATTGACACTCCTTGTCCTTTCGTTTGGGCCTGCAAATCAATGTGTCTTGAAGTCTATAACTTTTGATTCACACACCTTCTTTTATGTTTACCACTGCGAAACAGTAAGGGTCGAAGCCTAAGGCTTCAATTCACACAAACGTTTCCTTTCGTTTGTGTATGTACAGGTTAGTTCTAACATATAGTTGGACAAGAAAAGCAAATAAACAAAAAGGGCATAAACGAAAAATAAGTAAAGTGGTTATTTACAGGCTTGAAACGAAAGGGTCAAGGTCAGGAAGACTTACCTTACTTGAAGCTGGAATGTGGGTGTTGGACTTGAGTTGCTGCCCTGGATGCTCCTGGATTCGAAGGGAAAGAAATAAGTGTTGTGTTTCTTTGACTGGATTCGAAAGCCAAGAAAAGTAGGGTGGTGTTTGTTTAGTTCTGGATTTGAAGGAAAGAAACAAATGTGGTGTTTCTAGTTCTAGATTTGAAATAAACAGAAACAGGGGTGTGGTCTTTTAATTTTGGGTTTAAGAGTGTGTGAAGTGTTTTCTCCTTTTCTTTGCCTTGTTAGAAAATCTCTCTCTAGCCACCAAAATCCCCCTTAGATGTGTGATGGAACCTCTTATTTATAGATGAAGTTGGCTGAGGTTTGGGGGGGAAACAAAAGAAATTTGAACACATTGGGTATATTGTTCTTGTAGCTTTCGAGGTGCAGTATTTGTATGCCAAAATTGTGCAAATATAGGAGCAGCGTAGCAGGACTGCTTTGCAGTAGTTTTGGAGCGTTGTGGCCAGTGCGGCGGGCTTGGACTTGGCAGCACAAGCATCTTGAATAAAACTCTTTCATTTTGACCAACTAGATTCATCCTTCGCTCAGACTACTCTTCAGACAACAATATTTATCTCCAGCCAAAGTGTGTCCTTCAAATGGACCATATGTGTATCTTTTGAAGAGGCCAAATGTGTGTCCTTCGATTGGACCATATGTGTGTTCTTTTGAAGGGACCAAATGCATCACTTGTGTGCATCACTTGCAATTCTTCGAATGGGCCACCAAGGTATATCCTTTGAATGGGACACCCATGTGTGCCCTTCAAATCCAACAATACATGTCCTTCGAAGGGGGAAAAATGTATGTCCTTTGAATGGATCATGTGCTTGTCCTCTGAATACGCCAGTTGTGTGTCATAGTGTAGAAACTATGTGGAATTGAAACAAACTGTTTCCAAGGGAGATATTACCCAGTCAAAGATAGCGTGAAAATACACAATGCCCTGTGAGTGCTAGCATGAGGGAATTTTATGCCTTGTGAATTGAACCAAGCAGGAAAGAGGCCATAGCCTTGTGATTCGAAAGCAAACACAGAGGAGGCATTTGCCTTGTGCATGCTGGCATGCAGGATGTACTTGCCTTGCATGCATGAAGGAAGTACTATTAATGCTTGTGAATCGAAGGATGCATTTAGGAGGTTAATGTTGGTGAATGGAAAGATGCATTTAGGAGGCTGATACTAGTGAATCGAAGCAAAAACAAATGAAGGAAATAATTTCTTAATCGAAGCTTATGGGTCAGAGCTTGCTCGAAGGAAGCCATATGCTCAATCGAAGCCCCTAAATCTATCTTGCTTGAAGGAAGCCAGATTCTCAATTGAAACATCTGAATCAAGGTTGCTCAAAGGAAGCTAGTTGCCTAATCGAAGCTTGTGAATCAAAGAAAACTTGTGCAGCCTTAACTCAGTAGAAATTTTGTGAGAAAAATCTTGAGAAATGAGAGGGCAAATTTTGGGGTACAACAATACTCAATCTCTATAGGGACGGGAACACCAAAACAAGGCACAATAACATTCACCCCATCTTCAGAATACTTAGACATCACATAATCATTGTTGGAGAACACATATTCATCTGAGGAAATGAAATCATTTGTAGAAGCATACTCATCATCTGACCCAGTCTCTACTGAGCAATCTTCAATCACATTAATCCCATGGTATTCATCTCTATTGCTTAAAACTTTTATAGTACCATTGTCCAATAACAACTCAACACCCTTTCTCACTATGGAACAACCTCGAGAATCTCTACATCAGATCTGGCAAGACCCATAATGGTGTTCTTCTTGACCATCCATGTGATAGAAGGTAGCGTGCAACTGCACTAAATCATCATTCATATACTTCACGTCAAAAATTTGGAACTCACCGGGACATCCAAAGAACATATTCACATCTTCTTTGTACTCTTCCCTGTGGCTTGATTATATGAATGAGGCCCTCGTCCATCATTTCATGAAGATCGGCTTTTATCTTATCACATCCCTGGAAATCTGTACTACAGATACCGCAACCAGCATGGTCATGTGTATAGTAACTGAACTCGCAGAGGTTAGCATGCATCTTTAACAAATCTCCTCCAACAAGGTTGATGTTAAAAATCCGGAAGTCCCCTGGACAACTAACAACCAGGTTTACAGCATTTGTTTCTCCATGCTTAGGCAAAGGATTATCTATCACGTTAGGGCTAACATCTTTATAGGATAAAAGGCTAGATCTCACCATCTTTTGTACTTCAGATTTCAAATAATAACAGTCCTCAATATTGTTCCCTGGTGCTCCCTGATGAAAAGCATACGTCTGGTCTGCCTTATAATACCAGGGTAAGGTGAGGGTATAGCAGGGGGTGGCCTGGTCTGAACCAACTTCTTCTGAATCAAATCCAGAAGTAATTCTGCATAGCTCATTGGAATGGAGTCAAAAGCCTCTCTCTTCTGACTTTTCCCTTGATTTACCTATGGTGATGGTCTTTGATAGGCAACAATGGTTAGAGCTACATTGACAACTGAAGTCAAAGAAGCAACTTGTTGCTTGTACCACTGATGTCTTCTAGGTGGCCTAATCTTTCTTTCCCCAATAACAGCATTCGCTTCACTTTCTTTCTTTTGAGAGAACTAGTATGATAACTTCTTTGTCGCTTTATCTTTCTTCAAGCGCCCTTTTCTGACAGCCTCTTCCAAACGAACACCCATGCTCACCATCTCGGTGAAGTCACTTGGCGCACTGGCGACCATCCTTTCATAATAAAATGATCCAAGGGTTTTCAGGAAGAATTTGGTCATTTATTGTTCTCCCATAGGTGGCACCACTTGGGCAGCTACCTCGCGCCAATGTTGCGCATATTCTTTGAATGACTCCTTGTCTATCTAAGCCATTTCCCTCAACTGGTCACGGTCAGGCACCATGAACATATTGTACTTGTACTATTTGATAAAGGCTTTTCCCAGACCATTGAAGGTACGGATACTGCTACTGTCCAAACTCATATATCACTCTAGAGCAGCACCAGTTAAACTATCTTGGAAGAAATGAATGAGCAAACGCTGATCATTAATATAAGTAGACATTTTCCTGATATACATCACGAGATGGTCACGAGGACAGGAATTTCCCTTGGACCTCTCAAATTCTGGCACTTTAAACTTCACTGGAACCTTCACATTGGGAACTAGGCAGAGTTCACTGACGTTCTGTCCAAATAATTCTTTTCCTCGAAGGGCTTTCATTTCCTTCTCCATCTCATTGAACTGGTCTTGAAAGTCATCCAACCGGTCAAAGAAACCCATGCTTTCACTTGGTGGAGGAACGGGTCGATAAACTTCATCATTGACAAACGGCATAGAATTCACCGAAGGAGGTGCAGTATAATGGATCTCATTTCAAGCAACAGGAGTAATATGCACCACAGGGGGTGCAGGAGTAGCAGCAACTTGAACAACTGGAGCGACTGGAGCATCAAGATTGTACCCTTATGGCATGAAGTTTTCAGGAATCCCCCGCGGTAACCCTGAGGCATGCAATTCTGAGCAGCAGTAGCTAGAGTAACAGAAACGGGAAATGATGGTCCTTCAGAAGAAAATGTTGTTTTTTATGGTTGAGCAAGTGGTGGATGATTTTGAGTAGCCACCAACGATTCTATCAAAGCATAAAGATTGGCCATACTAGCCTTCAAATTAGTAACTTTTTCGCGCATCTCGCGATTCTATTGTTCAAGATTCTCTATTTTCTTCCTGGAATTAGCTCGAGTATTGTACCGGTGAGACAGCTTGCTGAACAAAGTCAGAGAAACATAGTAAGACACCTGGGTATAAATAGAAATGCAAGAAATATGTGCAAGATGATGCATGATATGCAATGCACATGATTTATTTATCGTTAACAATATTTCAAGGGACTCAAAGATTTATAGACAATTTTCAAATACTAAAGTACTAACTCATTTTGAAATACTGAAAATCTCATTATAATAACTTGAAATGGATTACAACTTTTTTTAGTACAAGTTTCAACAATCCCAAGTACAAGAAAAGATAGAATCTAAAATCCTAAGAGGGCAAGGCTGATGAAGATCCCTCCACACACTGATGCTTTCCTGTGAGTCTTGCAATCTGAGCCTTCAACTGCTAGTTCTCTTCTACATACTTGTCAGCAACCCCTTCCCAATCACCAGAGTTGGAAAATGAATGACTAAGTCCTGATCGAGCTGAAAATAAATCCTCTTGCTTCCCCATCATCTCTACAGCATGACTCTCTAGAATCTCAATTAGGTCATCCTTCTCTTTCAAGTCGGCCCAGTAGGACGTTTCTAAAGTCTAACACTTGTTCTTCCAAGCCTCTTTTTCTTGTTGCATCCTGACTAGGGAAAGCTGAAGCTCTTCCACATCATCTAAAAGGGGAGGAGTGGTCTTCACAAACATATCAGGCATAGGTTCTTCAGGGAATATGGCATCTTCAACTGAATTTCCCTTGCATGTACCCACCGGAGATAAGGCTCCAAAGAAACATCTCCTCTAGGCCCCAAGTCCTTTCTACTCTTCCTGTGAATATGGCGCCAAGCCTTTATAATTTCCTTCTTAGCTTCCTTATGGTCCCCTCCATATTTGAGAAAGAAACCACTCAGATGAATATAATTTGGCTTATCTCTCATCGGATATCCAAGCTGACGTCATGCAAGAACGGGACTGTAGGTAATTCCTCCATTTGTACCAAGAAGAGGTACATTGGGAAAACTACCACAACTATCGATAATCTCCACATCATGGTAAGCCTGATGATACCAAACAATATCTGAATAAGTTAGGGCCATAATCTTTGAAGCCCAATAAGGTTCCTTCTTAACATCCCAGAAAGCATCGGCCTGAGGTAAGTGAGAAATAAACCACTTATACAGCAAAGGCGTGCAGTAAATGATCATCCCTCCATGATAAGAATCCCTAAGATGAATGGAGTAATAATCATATCCTAATAATGTAGGGACTTGATTCCCTATCAAAAAGATCCTAATGGCATTGATATCCACAAATTTGTTGATGTTCGGGAATAAGAACAACCCATAAGCAAGTAGAGCAAAGATAGCCTCAAAAGTAACTGTACTCTTCATCCTAGAAAAGTAGCGAGATTTCCCTAATAAAAACTAAGCAGGTAATCCTCTAATTCTTCCTTTGGTATTCATCTGGGCCTTAACCTCAAACTTCCCCAAATGAACCATAGCAGTTATCTCATGGGACTTTGGCTCTCCCTCCAAACCGGTGAAAGGAACACGATCGGTGATAGGTAAACCCATTAGGTAAGAATACTCCTCCAATGTAGGCACCAACTGATAATCAGGAAAAGTGAAACATCGATACATTGGATCATAGAACTGGACCAAAGTCGAGAGAATACCCTCCTTCATCATGAGCTTCATGATAGATACGATGGATCCATACTTCTTCCGAAAATCAGCAGAACTCTCGATCTCGAGAATCGGACTTATCAATTCATCTATTTTGGGATCCTTGAAATTGTACTTCCGAGTCTTTCTCTTTCCAGAACCCATGGTCAAAAAGTACCTGAGATTTTCACAAAAAAACAACTTTTAAGTCCCTTGAAACACATGTTTAAAGGATGCTCATGGGTGCATGAATGCATGATGCAACAAGCACACACAAGATCACAAACACGGGGGGTTGATAGGTTTGATGTCGCGAGAATGAGGTCAAAGTTACTACCCACAATACATGGTCTAACAGTTTATCACCTGCCGAACAAGGTTTTAAGAGGTTCCCGGAGTCTACATCCTTCCTTCGGATATTACCAACGTCCCTATTAACTCGGTAATTAGTAATATTCTCAGGAAAGACTCGTCTGAGTGTAGTATCGCGTGACAACCATTTCAGGATTACTCCATCATAGCTTATGCACTACCCCTAAAAGGCCAATATGGGTTAAAGGTTCTACGGTCCTCAATTTCAGCAGGCTCCCAAGTCGAAAGCAGTACGTCTTCCTGATTACTCAGTAAATGACACTACAGTCAAAGGGGCCTCCATTGAGTGGGGGATCTCATGACTCCTTTTTTGGGATTACTCCATCAAATTTAACAAGATTATACCGCCCGTCTTATCTTAAGTTTTCCCAAGTCCAGGTAGAGGACTTATGAGAAATCACCAAGCACTCTGAAAACGAGGAAAATTCAGACAAACATATATACCACACATAATATACAAACAAATAATAGCACATGCACAAATAAACAAAGATAGGCTCAACCCACTTAGGAATGGACCATCAATTGGTCGATCTCTCCCCAGTGAAGTCTCAATTTTTTTCGGTAGCGGTAGAAATGTTAAGACTGAGTCACTGGATTGACTTGACTCACACAGATCAAATAAAAATCATCACCGCACTTTATTGTTACCAAAGGAATGGGAAAAGAGAGAATAACCCAAAAAGAGGGGGAGAGAATCTAAGTTCGAGGGTTGGTTATACAAAGAGAAGGTATTAGCACCCTAAACATCTACGGTACTCCGCAGGAACCTCTTTGAAATTTTGTGTATTTTGGCTATAAGTGTTGTATACAAAAATAGATTATGGGGACGAGAAAAGAAGTATATTTTATAATGTTTTCACCCGCCACGGTTGCGGACCTTTAATGCATACTTACCACCTTCCAAGCAATAGGGGATCAGGGTACTCGTAGTTCACCTTTAAAAATTTTAAAACACAAGTGTGTTGGTTAATTTTAAGAGACGAGACATCATTGTCTTATCCGAGCGGAAGAACATACTTACTACCCACAATTATGAGAAAGGAGAATTTGCGTCATCTCAAAGTGGAGGATACGGCTTAGATTTTAAAATCTACAAAGCCTCACTTAACACCCAAGTGGAAAATATCTAACTTCACTACATATCGTAGAAGTATAGTAGTTTTCATCACTACAAGGATTGACAAGAATCTAATCTTTTGGGAAAATTTTAAGATAAAAAGCCAAAATGGCAAAAATGGTTTGAATGGGATTGATTGACATTTAGTCTTTTCACAAAAATTTCAAAGTATTATTAAGTTGTTTAAAGTTTGATTAAGAAAATATTTTGAAAATGCATGGACCTGAGTTCAAGTTTATTGTGAAAGCGGTTCAAGTTAGAAAAGAAGAATAGTTTTGAAAAGCAAGGAGAAGGTTAAGATTGGAGGAGATGAAGGGACTACCCTAAAGCATAAGATAAAATCTAGGGAAAATAACCATCTAACTAAAAAGAAGTCAACACTTGACACAATGAGTCAATGTAGATTTCTCATTCTTTAGATTTGAAACCAAGAAAGCAAGGATACTAAACCTGTTAAGAAAACCAAGCTTCAAATGCATTAAGTCTTCACAAAAATTGGGCAGAGTAACGACTGTATACAGATGAATTCTCAATCACAGACAAAGCACATAATCAGAATAACATGCACACAAAGAAATAAACAACCCAATGTCTTGGGGTAAACCCCAAGAACTCCAGACAAAAATAATAGAAGACACAAGGTCCCAAGGTATGTCAAGGTCTCTACTGCTAAGTCCAAGAAGTCCACAACTCCAAAAATGCCAAGGATAGTAACCAAATAGTCCAAGTAACCTTTAAGTTTTTTATTGTTCAAGTTGGTTATTAAGTATCTTCAAAAAGAAAATGAAAAGCTCAAGTGAGCAAAACAAAATGACATAAATATAAATTCTCAAGTGAGCAAAGATAAAAATAAAATGAAATGAAAATGTTAAGATAAATGGTGCTTAAAGTAAAAGCATAAAGCAAAAGCATAGAAATAAAAGTTAATTGTTAATGAGTTAGAAATTAGAGGTTAGTTGAATGACCATCTTGAAACTTGCATTTGAAAACTCATTAGAAGATTGATAAAATCAAAGCCTCTCAACAACAAGTTTCATTTTCTTTTTGTCAAGTATATCATTCATTTCAAAATCTCAAGGCAACAAACAAATGATCAACGATGTTTAAATGATTCACTTAGTCTAAAAATTTATGAAAGTACATTAGAGAATTGATAAGACCAAAGCCTCCTAAAAATGAACCTCAAGGTTATTGGATCAAAGGTTTCAAATTAAACATACTTGGGCTTATAAACATAGATTTGGGCCAAGAATGATCATTTCTCAAATCGGGATAAAACTTAGCGCTATGTTAAGCAATCGTAAATGGACTTATGTAGAAGTCGCACATATTTTGAGGTCGGTCAATAGCAATCCATGTGCCATATATTTGGAGAGATGATATTTATATCATCCCCTAACAACATGTAACACAATGAGACAGGGATAAGATGAAGAGTGAGGGAAAATATTTGAATTAAAAAATTTAATCAAAACTATCATTAAAAGCATCCATCCATTTTAGTGGAGTTAAACTTAACACTCAAGATCCAATGATGTTAATGAAGTTTATGATCAATAATCACATAGCCAAAATATAATGAAAAATAAATTGCATTTAATAAATAAAAGAAAAAAGAAAAATGACTTTAAAATAATTTTTTTAAATGAAAATAAAAGGTAAAATAGCAAACTATATTCAAAGTATCAAAGAAAAAATTAAAGAGACCATAGAAAAATCAGAAATGACCTCAAATATTTCTATAAAGTTTTGGTAATTTTTTAAAACAGAAAAGTATTTTCAAACTAATTAAAATCACTCAAATAAGTGAAAAAAGGATCAAAATTAGTAGAAGTAAAAATAAAATTCTAGAAAAATTTCAGAAAGTCAGAAATAAGGAAAATGATTTTTATAAAAAAACTTAGAATTAAAAAATATCAAAAAGTAATTTAAATAATTAAAATAAGTTAAAACAAAAGAAAAATTATGAAAAATATCAAATCTGAAAATAAAATCATGAAAAAATAAAAATCAGAATGAGAATATTTGAAAATACTTTTGTTAATTTTTTCATAATTTTTTAGTCAAAAATGAATTTTCTATGATTTTTTTATGTTTAAATCAATTAAAATAAAAATTAGAAAATAAAATAACAAACCAAAAAAATATGGGTCATCTGATCATTGTCAAAATGTGTTAGTAAACAGATCCAATGGATCTGGCGCGCTGTGCATGTCATGGACTTTATTGGATATCACACCTAATCATTTTTTATTAAATAAAAATAATTTAAAATTTAGCACGTTGGATGGAGTCTGACTCACTAAAGTAATCAGATCTGAGGACTCACAACACGCACGCATGTTAAAGTGAAACACCAAATCTGTTTCAAAAAAATAGTGTGGCTAAATGTCATCGGTTGAAGACGGTCATGTTATCGTCTTCAACCTCCAGTCAACCTCAAATCGAATTTCACAAACTGTAAAATTAGCAAACCAGACTAGTACCATTAGATTCGTCTCTTCAAGACGATTCTAATGTTACCATCGCGCCAAATTTATATAAACTGAGCAAGGCTTAAATTGAGAAAATGCAGAAATAATAGCGAGCACGAAATTCTGGAATATCTTACTCAAATCTCAATAAAATTTAAAGTTGTAAAAAGCATGAGAATCATAAGGATGAAGAGAGTAGATTATCTTTTATTTGGATTGATTTTCCAAGAAATCTACCTGAACAAAGTAGAAAAAGATGGCTCTGAAATTGAACTTCTATAGATCAATATAGGTCATAATTCTTGAAGGTAAGAGTATGGTTAGCTTCAGAGAAGTTCAATGAAGCTAACTGAATGGAGCTTTTGGTGTTTTGGAGTGAGAATGCAAGAAATCAGAAATTCAAATTTAGAGTTTGTGTGGGATCTGAACAGGGGTCAATTGGCCATCAAAAGCTTCTGAAAATAGGTGGAATATGAATCTTCTTTAGAGGAGAGGATGGATCAATGCTTAAGCGTGTGAATGAGAATGTAATTGAGTGAATTCGTGTGAACCTGGAGCATGAATAATGTGTGACTTGTTTAGCATCAAAACTTATCCAAATCCTGCGTTTTATGATGCTAAATGCTTTTAGAATGTTGCTAAACATGATTAGAAGCAAAAACACGTGAAAACTTTGTGTTTAGAGGGCACAATATAGATTTCAAATTCTGACTTTGGAGAAATCTTCAGTTTCAAGGTAACTACTTTGAATCCATGATGTTCACAACTCAAAGGGTCTTGAGGCATGATTCTTGAAGAAATTGAAAGATAAGGTCACAAACTTTACAGTGTGCAAAGAATGAGATCAATTGGATACTTGAGCTAGGAGTTGTGATGAGTCAATGTTGAGAAAAAGATGTTGACTTTTTGTACTTAGAAAAATTCTAAGTTTTTCTTCAAAAGTGACCTATAATGTTTTGAGTTCAAACAAGGCCTTCCTCCAATTTTGCCCTAGTTTAGGCAGGATTTTGACCTAACTTCATGGTAATTTTTCACATAGTTCCAAGATGAATCTTCAAAAATGTCCAACATACAGGTTATAAAGGATGTTAAAAGCTTTCCAAAATGTCCAAGAAATCATTGAGACCATGTTTGAGCAAGGAGAATCGAAGGCAAGAAGTTAGGGTTTCATTCTTGAATTACAAGTCATTTCTTGATGAACACTTAATGCAATTTCAATGTTAGGTTGCATAATCTTGCTTTTAAGGCCTTCTAACTTGTGTGTCTATCCATCATTAATGGATTACACAAACTTTTGAGCTATAATCCAAGTGGTTTAAGCTTTATCCAATTCACATTGCCATTTTAGGAAGAAAGTGAAGAATGTTATTCTTGAAAAGTAAGCTTTATGCAAAAAGTCAATTCTTGTGCCTCTAACTTGTTCACTCTGATCACACTCCATCTACAAAGCCAGAAGCAAGTGTGTTTAAAGCATAACCATTCTATCTTAGCAAGTACACAGGACTTTGAAACTTGGATTTCTCAAAAATCACATGTTATGCTTAAACTTGTGATTTTGAATTCTGATCAACAATAAGCTTCCAAACTTGTTTCTTATAAATAGAGTCACTATTTATGAACTAGGACACGAGCTTGAACACCCTGAAACACTTCCAAACTCCCTCAAATCAGAAATTGCCCAAAAACTCCATTGTTGCACAGTTTCTGACCTTGAACTCCAAACTCATATTTCCCTCGTGCGTTATTTGGCCTTTTAGTTCCTAAAGCTTCCTTACATCAAATACAACTCATCCATGTCCCTGTTACACGACTGTAACTCCATTTCCATCATCCTCTATAACCAAAAACAGAGCACTGCACATTGACTTCTCCAAGCCATTTCAGCCACTCTCAACTTAAGCTAACCATTGCATTAGCTTCCTAGGGACTCAAGGAAGCTAACCTGATCATTGCAGCACCTTGAATCAGGCTCAAACTCATTTCACGATTTCCAGTTTTGAGGTATTTTTCTTGAACTTTTATCTTCTCATTTAGGCATTGTTAGGCTTGCATTTGTGAAGATAAAATATAGATATCATTGCCCTGAAATTATACATGTCCATATATTTCATTTATGTTGCTTGAGTAGGGAGAATTTTGAGTTTGAACCTCTGAAAATATTTAGGTCAGAATTTGGTATTGTTAGAAATTCATGCTCATCTTTGAGAATTAGCTTAAGTTATTTACATATTCAGAATCGTGAGGAAATTTCTAACAAGTTTGATGTTGGAAGTTTTGTGAATGGATGAGAAATGAATGAGTTACAAGTTTTCTAGCTGGAGGTTGAAGATGAAGTTCATTCAGGACTTGATTTATATTACATATTTATTGTTTTTTTATATCAACTGATGTATAGCCACCCCAGTGGTAAAGCACGCGCCTGTTAACCTTTGTGACCTGGGTTCGAGCCCCTGTGGTACCCTTTTATTCATTTTTCAACATTTTTCATCCTTTTTTGTTTCAGCTTGCAGCGCTGGGCCTCCTCCTTTGGGCTTTCCACTTTTTTTACTTTCTTCTAACCTCCTGACTACTTTTGCATCCCTGGCCTATTATTTTATTTATATTTCATTTTCCTTATTTCATTTTTATTTCTATTTCATATTCTCTTTACTATTTTTTTATTACTATTATTATCATTATTATTATTTTTATTAATAAAAATCCAAGAAAATATTTTTTTTATTTACTTGCATATTTTAAAAAATACTTATACGTTTTATTTATCTTTATAAAACAAAAAGACTAAAAATATTTTCTTAATAAATTTAATTTCTTTTTTTATAATAAATATTTAGACTTAGGTTTAATTATCGTATTATTTTATTTTCTTAATTAAAATTAATTTAGAACTTAGGTTTCTATTAATTAATTAATCTTCATTTTATTAAGTTAAAACCTTTTCACAAAAAATCCTAAAAAACATTTTTTTTAACTTAATTTATTTCTTAATTAATATAGCATTAAATTTTGTTTAATTTTTAATTAATCATCTCTCTTAATTAGGTTAAAACCCCTTTCATGAAAACCAAACAAAAATCATTTCTTTTTCCATTTGCATTTGTATATTATTTATTCAATTCTTGTACATTTATTCAATATGGTTGTAATAGATAATTAGGTTTAATTTTCTTGCAAATCCCCATTTGTAAATTTGTATACCCCCTCCCCTAATGATGTAATAGCTTAGTATTTTTACTTTCCGCAATTCATCGCTTTATATAAATGCTAGTAAATTAGGGTTTGTATGGAAAGATAAAATCAACAAGTTAGCAAACCCTAATTCAAGATAAACAAGCATGTAAATCAAACACACTTGCACACTTACACCCTTAAGGTAATTCCACTTTGTTGCCTTACCAAAATGGCCATGTTATGCATGTGGGGTATCTTAGCAAAAAGCAATCAAAAATACAAGATGATAGTCCCTCGATAATGCTATCTATGTTGCCTTTCAAAATGATCTTAGTCCCTCAAAGAGAAATGCTAAGATATCTCACAACATTGCTATCATGGCTATACAATGACCCACGTTTGTCCCTTTACATCCAAAGATAAGGCTTCTTGCCAAATCAATGGTAAGATAGTATTATCAAAGGAAAGGAAGAAATGAACTAAGACTTTTGAGTAGGCAGATTATCCCTAGTTGCTTGCTCATTTTCAAATCATCCTTGCTATTTTCAAAAATAAACACCAACACTTTCAAAACATTTTCCAAGCATGAAATATTTTCAAAAGCTCAACACTTTGTATACGTTCTTACGAACGGGAACTATTACAAAGTTTGCCTAAACGAAGGCGCCTTTTCAAAATACTTTCTAAAACCACACAAAGCACATTTTTCAAACAAAATCAAGTGATCTAGCAAGCAACTAAGATCCCATAGATAACTATGGATGAAAATGGTGCTAATACCTTCCCTTTTCATAATCTACCCCCCGAACTCAAGAAATAATCTCAAAGGTCTTTCTTGTTCTTTTCAGCCTTTCCTTTTAGATAAAAGAAAAGTCGGGGGAGACTTTTGCTAACCGTAACATTTGCGATAAAAACACCCAAGTCAGTTCTCCCACCATATCACACATAACTACATTCATATTAACTGTTACAATAAGTCAGTGAGGTTTTCTACTCCTGAAGAGGAGGAAGTTGTTCTATTGTCTATTAGACAGTTACGACAGTTGATGCAAGAAGAGGCTCAAATGTTCTCATTGATGGCGTCACTATCTATCGGGAATCAAGCTGTAATTGACGAATTGTGAGTGGTGTATGAATTTCCTGAAGTTTTCCCTGGTGAAATTCCTGATGTACCACGAAAAAGTGAAGTCGGATTTGCTATTGATCTTGTACCTGGTACCATACCTGTTTCTATGGCACCATCCAGGACGTCCGCATATGAATTGTCAGAATTAAAGAAGCAATTGGAAGAGTTACTTGAAAAGAAATTTGTAAGACCAAGTGTATCATCGTGGGGAGCTCCAGTGTTGTTAGTAAAGAAGAAAGATGGAAGTATGAGGCTTTGTGTTTATTGTACCCCAAAATTTGCCCTCGCATTTTTCCTCAAGAAATCACAGCTTCAGGCGTTTCCTGATTTCTCAGATTGGCTCAAGAATCGGTCAAACAGATTTTTCTCGTCAGTCGGACACAATTAGGGTTTTATTGATTTTCAGGGCTCTGGAATGTTTCAAACAGTTGGTTTAGGGTTTTGGTTGATTTTGGCTCAACTTTGATCAGGCGAACGCTCTTTGGCATTTAATCAGGAATTAGGGTTTTTGTGTGCGGTTCCTCAGAAAGATTTAATTCTATGTTGCTTTGCAAGTTATTCCGAGATTTGGTTTGAATTCGCGTTATTTGACTTAATCAGTAAAAGAATGCATTTTGGATTGAATTCACGTTTGTTTGATTGAACCAGTCAAAGGATACATTTAATTTGGATTTGCAGTATTGGGTAAAAATCAGTGAAAAGGGAATGCGCCTGATCAGTTGTTTTGGTTAATTGTTGCTTTGCTTTGAATGAAATGCCAGGTTTAACTGATCAAATTGCTAAAGCATTGTTTATTTAAATTATTTATTATTCTGAGATTAAGTGATTGGAATTTATTTTTCAATTATTTTAATTCAAAGAATTTTAAATAATAAATAAACAATAAAGGATAAAAAAAGAATTAATTGGATAATAAAAACTTTTATTTATTTTTAAATTATTCGTACAATTATTGTTTACAATTTATTTACAACAATAATTTTACAGTAATTTAAACTTAAATAAAAACTATCCTAAACACTTTTCTAATCTTCAATTTTTCATCTGCTATCCTTTGCTCCAGTGCTCCATTTTATTTTATTCATCTGCAAAAGAAAAAAAAAGGAAATTCAATAGCAGATAAATAAAAGAGACAGATATAAAATTCATCATTAAGGGCCACTGATTGGGATCAGTTAACCCTCTCTGTAAATCACGGGATTTCTCCCGGTTCACAAAGAGGGACGAGTTTTTATTTGCTAAAAATGAATGCACAAAAGTCAAAATTGCACAATTCAAAAATTGTCCGAACTGCATAAGTTCAAATCTCAAAACTCCAAAGTGCAAATCAAACTACAAAGTCCAAACTGAAAAATTCAAACTTGCTGTCAAACTGTCACAAGGCTACCCAAGCTATCAAAGAAGAAGATTTGAAAAGATACAAAGTACAAGAAGCTGTCAAATAAGGGACAAATATGCAAAGGAAAATTGTTATGCAAGCAAAACATACTCATTTTCATCATTTCCCAAAGAAGTGGCCCTTTCAGAAAGTACAAAAGCATAAACAATATTTAATGCAAACCGTACTGAGAGAGAAGAAAAAGAGAGCAAAGAAAGCAGGTTTGGGCTTGAGGCATGAAGAAAAAGAATATAAAACAAAATGAACACAGTGGATAAAAGGAGAGAGATCAGAAAGATATCAAACAAAGGCCAAGCCAACTGTCAAAACCTTCCAGCCTGCTGAACAAAGGCCAAACCTGTTGAACAAAGGCCAAGCCTACTGAACAAAGGCCAAGCCTGTCAAAAGCCTAACCTGAAGCTTGAGCCTCAAAGCCTCACAACCTGCTAATAACCACAAATCTACAAGACCTGCATAAGCCTTATCCCTTTCAGAAAGGGACATAACCATCAGTACTGTAAAAACCTTCAAGCACACAAACATAACTAACATATGCCCAAGACCTGCAATCAAACAAAAAGATAACACACAAGCCTGAAAACCTGTGAAATTTCACAAGCTTGAACCTTCAAAAACCTGTCAACCCTGAAGTCTTAAGCAAAAAACCAGATAACCTGCATATGCCAATACCTGCCTGAACAACCCAAGTCTAAAACCTGCTAGGCCTCACCATTCCAAAAGAAAACTCTGTCAAGTATCAAACTTGCCCAGCTCAAAGCCTAAATAAAATTATCCAACATCACAAGCCTCAGAAAAGCTTCATCATAGTCCAATAACCCCTAAGCTTTTCAAAACCCAAGGGCTCCAAATAAGCTTAAACCCTAACTAGCATTCAAAGGCAACAAAGACCCTCAGAATTTCTTCATCACTGGGCATAAAAAAATCAACATTCAGAAGCATACATTCAAAGGCAATTCAAAGGCAACAAGCGTTTCAAAGGATAATAAAAGCATAGCATACAAAATAGGTGAGGGATAAGCAACAGAAGTCAGGGGCGAGAAGAGAAAGAAGGCATCAAGCATCACATTTCAACAAGCACAAAAGGAAAAGATATCTCAAGGCAACATAAACAGAAGGCAACACAAGAAGGAGAAGAAGAAAAGAAGATATGTGTATCAAGCTTTCAGGCGAACATCATAAAGCCTAGAGAAGAGTACAGAAATACCATGAGTCCTTGCGAAGCTAAGCTCATCGTGCAACCCCTTCACTGTCAGAAGCCCTCCTCGACGCCTCCGTTTCATCCTCCTCCTTCTCCAAGACCGAAGGTAGTAATTTCCTTTCTTACCTTTCATAATCCTCAAACAACAAGACAAATAACAAACATTCCAAATCAGAAGCTATACATGCAAAAAACCATAAAAAGCGTAAAAGCCTAAAAGACGAAGTGAAACGAAATCACTACCTTTTGCTCTCATCTTCGCGTTGTCCAACCATGGAGGGAAGAGGATGAACATTAGCGTCTGGTGGCTAGGGATGAAGAGGAATCAGAAGCCTGATTCAGAGACGAGATAAAGAGGATGAACAAAGAACGGCGCCGCTGTCGTTACACAACCCTAAGCGTTATCCCAAATGGAAACAAATCAACAAAACCCTAAAGCGTTTGTTTGCATGCTGGGCCTTGCCCGTTTCAACCACACCTGAGCCCAAGCGTTCTAAGTCATACACCCCCCCTCGTTTCTCTTGTTTGGGCCATAACCTCCCAAAGGCCCATTCAACAAACTTTAACCTTTTTTTTTATATAAAAAAACAAACTCTATCTTCTTTTTGTTAATTAATTAACCTTAACCCTTTTTTTTATATATATAAAACAAGTTTATTTTGTTAATAAATTAACACAAACCTTTTTTTTATATAACATATTTTTTTAAAAACACAATATATTTTTCTCTAACTTAATATTTTTTTTTACAATGATACATCAATACTTTAACACTTTTAAAATATATTTTTCAATATACATAAACTTTAAAACATTTAATTAAAATACTTTTTGTACATAATAAATAAAAATACATTTTTTTACATAATTTAAATTCTTAACATTTAATGAGAATATTCTTTTGTATATACAAATTATAAAGATACACTTTTATATCAAAAATGTAAAATAACAATTTTCAAACTTAGAATATTTTCTTTTCTTAAAACATTCTTTTTGTGCATATTAATAATATACAAGATTACAAGGATTAATTAAACAAATATTTTAATTTCTTTCTTTAAGTTAAACAATACTTAATACACATTTAAATTCACATTTTCCTAACCTGTAAATAATTACATACACTTACACAACACAATTTACATTCGACGCATTATATATTTACTATTCTTATATCTTGCTATACATTGATTACATTTGATCGCAATTCAATTTGGTTGTAACCTATTGGACACTACATTCCTAAAGTCTCATCCCCATTTGTAAATTTGTACCCCCACTCCCGGATACTTATTTTGTAATAGCGTAGACTTTAAATTCTTGCAATTTACCGCTTTCAAATCATACCATGGTTAGACCTAGGGTTGGCATGTACATAAAATCAAACGCTAGATAACCTAATACAAGACAAATACATGAAATCAATGCACAATCACACTTGCACCCTCTAGGGTAATCCCACATGTTGCCTTCCAAAATGGGCCATGCTTGCACGTCGAGTTTCTTTGGCAAAACAAATTCAGATGATCATAAGTCCCTCGATGACGCTTTCGAAAGTTGCCTAAATGGAATGATCATAGTCCCTTCAAAGCAAATTGCCAAAGAAACTTGGCACCATTGCATTCATGGTCCATACGATGACCCGCGCCCGTCCCGTTAAACATCCTAAACGCAAGATTGTCCATCAAATTCAATGGTGGAACAAAATTGTTGAAGAGGGTTGAAAACATAGAGAAAACCTTTGAGTACAATAGGGTAGACAAAACTCTTAGTTACTTGAGATCGACTTGCAAAAACACTTGCCTTCTTTTCAAAAAACCACATTCCACAAACACTTTCAAAACAAACTCTCAAAAACATTTGAAACATCTTTTCGAAAAGATACACACCTTTGTAAAACATTCGAGTAAAGAATTGTTACAAGGGTAGCCTAAGACAAGGCATCTTCTTCCAAAACATTTTCAAAACACACACACACACACACCATTTTCAAGCAATCGAAAATCAAGGCAAGTGATCTAAAAACCAAGTAACTAAGAGCCCATGGATAACCATGGATGAAAAGGGTGCTAATACCTTCCCTTTTCATAATCTACCCCCCGAACCCATGAAATATCTCAAAAGGTTTTTGCTGTGCTTTTTTTAACCTTTCCTTTAGGATAAAATAAAAAGTCGGTGGCGACTCTTGCTCAACCGAACAAGTGCGAATACAAACGCGAAACTCATAGTCAGTTCTCCCACCGTATCACAGAACTGGCGACTCTGCTGGGGAGAAACTTAAAAGTGGGGTTACCTTAGGGTTTAGATCACCTTTACTTTCTTGCTTTGATTGACTTGATTGCTTTATCTTTTGGGTTCTTGTTTGGGTTTGTTGTAAATCCTCCACCCGGATTTGGGGCACCTTCTTAGGTAAATAGCAAAAAAACTGTGAGGGAACTGTGCGGGGTATACCGACACGGTTGAAGCAGTAAGCTATGTTAGTGTGACATATTTGCGAGTACCGGTAACCCTTGAGTTCAATCAAGGAGAGTACGGGGCCGCTGAGTGATGTCGTGAAGCACTAACGAACTCTTAGAACCCTAATTGACCATCTTAGCCTTTTTAGGGGTAGTGAGATGACCGACTTTGGTGCAGTCCGAAGTTGGTAGATACTCGATACTACACTCATTTGAGGGTTGTTTTCTTGGAATATTTTGGTCGCCAGTAAGTGGCTAAACCGAAACGATGAACACAGAAAACAATCCAATGATATTGAGCTCCTTAGAACCCGGTTTCTATTTTAGGACAGGATGAGCCAACTAACTTCAAGAGGGTACTTACCTAAACCTCATGCAAGCCCAAAACCTAAGGACTTGTTTGCTTTGTGTGAATATGTTTGCCTGTATATACACTCACTTGCTTTTCGCATACATGTACATAACATCATGACATCATACCATAGCATTTTCAATAACCATTTCAAGGATCTCAAGGGTTCTTTTGATGCAGGGTTACGTTGAACTAGACGTCTACCAAGGGGCAAGGGGTTTCTCCTCTAAACAAATGCCATCAAAGATCAAGTACAACAACTTAAATCAATGGCTATGACCCACTCGACATGGTGAGCTTGATTCTCGTGGAAAGACATCCACCGATACAAAGTTCTCCAAACAAAGTTCAAGTGCAACAACTTGAATCAGTGGCTATGACCCACTCGACATAGTGAGCTTGATTCTCGTGGAAAGACATCCACCGATACAAAGTTCTCCAAACAAAGTTCAAGTGCAACAACTTGAATCAGTGGCGATGACCCATTTGACATGGTGAGCTTGATTCTCGTGGAAAGACATCCACCGATACACAGTTCTCCAAACAAAGTTCAAGTGCAACAACTTGAATCAGTGGCGATGACCCACTTGACATGGTGAGCTTGATTCTCGTGGAAAGACATCCACCGATACACAGTTCTCCAAACAAAGATCAAGTACAACAACTTGAATCAGTGGCTATGACCCACTCGACATGGTGAGCTTGATTCTCGTGGAAGGACGTCCACCGTTGCAAAGTTCTCCAATCCAAGAGCAAAGTTCAACCTCTAACATTTTCTTGTGTTTACCCCAAGAGATCCTTGAAAGCATGCATCCACCTATCATGCATTACGTTTTGACAGTCTTTCCTTTTTCAGGTTTCCTTACTCTCCTGCTGTTTATTTCAGTAAGAGATGGCTCTAGAAAGGTCTGTCAAACACATCCAAGACCAGACTGCTCAGCTGCAGGAGATGTTCCTGAACTTGTCTCTGGGGCAAGAAGAAATGAAAGCTCTCCTCACCAAGGGCTTGGAGAATTCCAACAATGCCAGGAGTGACCAGCTTGCGGAGTTGCAGTTTGATCTGGCAACATTGAGGACCCAAGTGATGGGACAGTTGGTGGGCCAGATGGCTCTCATCCAAGACCTATCTCAAAGACAAGAGGAACTCAGAGTTCTTGTCCGCCAACTGCTTCCAAATAACCAATTGGGGCAAACATCTGGGGTTGAAGAGCAAGTCGCCGCTCAGCCTCCAGACCCTCAAGAAAACAAGGGGAAAGCTCCTTTGCTTGCTTCAGGGTCACAAGCCCATCAACAACCTCGCCAGCGTCAACGGGGTAATCGGCGTAAGCAAGAAACGTCGGGAAGGCAGTTCACGGAGACTGAAATACCATCATTCTTCATACTGAAGCGCCTGTTGGAGGTCAACCTGCTTACCCTAAAGGACCCTCCTCAGAAGCTCAAGACCTCCTCTCCTAACTATCGTCCCAACGCATTTTGTGTTTACCACTCCTACAGCCCGGGACACGACACCAACGATTGTTGGGCCTTGAAGAACAAGATTCAAGATCTGATCGACATTGGAGTGTTGGAATTCATGCCAGACGGCGAGATGAAAATCTTTCGTTAAAGGGTTATCCACCTGAAGTAACGAAGCTCAAGCTGAAAGACTTTTGCTTCTTTTTGAATTTTCAAAGTTGTAATTTCTTTTGCTGTCAAACAATTATCTGTTGATGTTAAACTCTGTTTTCATTAATGCATTGCATATGTTTGTCTTGAATTAATCCATTCGTTTCACTACTCTTATGCTTTTCTTTATGATATTTGACTCTTGATAAAAAGCTGTAAGCTTTTAGAGGGAGGATGACGAAACAATACCATAATCTTATACAGTATGCTTTTGAACAGACCTTGCTGATGATATACAGGCATTTCTTTCGATTCCCAAATACTAGAGTTATAAGGAAGTTAATCCCTAGTCAACCCCTTCGAGCCAAAGAAGTAGGAGTTTTCTGTTCTAAACAATCAAAACCTTTGATATAAACCCGGGGCAGGGTAGTATCTCAGTTAATTCAAGAGAAATGCGCATTGAAGTCGCAAACTCTCAGTTGGTAATACAACGAACGACGTCGAAAAGGAAAGCATTCCTTTGGAATCAAAAGACAAGGGTGGTTCCCTATCACATAGACAGTCAATCTCTCAAAAGAGAAAGAGCCCACTGGGCCAAAACCTGTAAAGGAAGCTCGAGAAAGTTGGGGCATCCCGCTGACTGTAATCTCGAAAAACGGGAACAGTCAGGTAAAAGTTAGGGATAACAAATCAAAATCAAAATAGTGAGGTCATTACAAAATCCTCAATAACATGAAAAATGTTGGGAAAAAAAAGATAAAAAAAGGAGATGAAGACTGTCTCCCCAAATTCAACTGGTGAACCATCGCCCAAAAGTCGTTCCAAACTCAAAACAGAGTGTGACGCACAATTGACTGAGCTTAGGTTGAAGAACATCACGAAGAGCGGGTGGGTACAAATATATTTTGAGCCTTTATCCTTTGCTTCTTAAACTGTGAACCAAGCCACGTTACAACCCTTCAAAAGTCCTAATTGAAGCATGGGTTAGTTCGAAAGCATACTGTTACAAAAGGTATCCTGACTCCTGTAAGGCTTTGCTCTAAATCTTGTGCTGATCTGTCTTATAAAAAGTTTTCTGCTAAAAAACGCATTTTTTCAAATCTTCGAGACAAACATAAACTTTGCATTGCTTGAATATCATTGTCTGCATTTGGCTTTTTGTTTGACAGCGAAGAATTTCATACAGCGAATGTTCGGAGTAACGAAAACTCTCTCAGTAAGTTAAAATCACTTCAAGAGGATAACACTTCCATCACAAATCTCCTATCAACAAGGGGCATGACATAGCACAATCCAATTAACCTGGGGCAGTCCAGTCAAGTTTCAATAGATCTTTCAAAAGTTCAGTGAACCTGGGGCAAGTCTTCGTCACCATCACTTGGGGCATTCGAATGTCAAAAGTGTTCAACGACTCCTTCATCACCTGTTATAAGATATAGTTTTACACAGATGCATCATCAGGAAACCCTACACCGGTTCCTCTTCAATCTCAAGACTTCTGAAAACAGTTTATGGATTCTTCCCAACAACGGATGTTAATCTACCAACTTGTTCAGATGCAACCTTTGAAAACAGTTTACGGACGCTTCCCAACAACGGATGCTGCTCTATTGCTTATTCAACTTCAAGACTTCTGAAAACAATTCACGGGTTCTCCAGTAACGGATGTTAACCTATCGCTTGTTCAGATTCTTCTCAAGACTTCTGAAAACAGTTTACGGATTCTTCCAAACAACGGATGTTAATCTATCAACTTGTTCAGATGCATTTTTTGAAAACAGTTTACGGACGCTTCCCAACAACGGATGTTGCTCTATTGCTTATTCAACTTCAAGACTTCTGAAAACAGTTCACGGGTTCTCCAGTAACGGATGTTAACCTATCGCTTGTTCAGACTCAAGACTTCTGAAAACAGTTCACGGGTTCTCCAGTAACGGATGTTAACCTATCGCTTGTTCAGACTCTTCTCAACGCTCTGAAAACAGTTTACGGATTCTCCAGTAACGGATGTCAATCTATCGCTTGTTCAGACTCAATACTTCTGAAAACAGTTCACGAGTTCTCCAGTAACGGATGTTAACCTATCGCTTGTTCATACTCTTCTCAACGTTCTGAAAACAGTTCACGGGTTCTCCAGTAATGGATGTTAACCTATCGCTTGTTCAGACTCTTCTCAATGCTCTGAAAACAGTTTACGGATTCTCCAGTAACGGATGTCAATCTATCGCTTGTTCAGACTCAAGACTTCTGAAAACAGTTCACGGGTTCTCCAGTAACGGATGTTAACCTATCGCTTGTTCAGACTCTTCTCAACGTTCTGAAAACAGTTCATGGGTTCTCCAGTAATGGATGTTAACCTATCGCTTGTTCAGACACTTCTCAACATTCTGAAAACAGTTTACGGATTCTCCAGTAAAGGATGTCAATCTATCGCTTGTTCAGATTCCAAGCCTCCACAGCAGCAGCCAAGGATTTGTTCTCCCCGGCAGCAGTCAAGATTCTTTTATCTTCAGCCATCCAGGATTCATTTATCCTCAGCAAGACAGCTCTTCAGCTTACATGTGCATTCATCACATTCATGTCATAAACATTGATGTCACATTGCATACAACTAACCCTTTACCTTTTCAGGTAAGATCAGTCGACAGACAAAGATCATCTTCCGAGATTCTTTCTAGAAATAGTTCAGATGTGACCCAGACATGGCGACATTCTGATACTTATTCCAGATTCACTCAGAGACAATTCAGATGTGACCCAGGCACGGCGACATTCTGATACTTATTCCAGATTTATTCAGATGCAGTTTTACACGGACGCATCATCAGGAAACCCTACACCGGTTCCTCTTCCACTTCAAGATTTCTGAAAACAGTTCACGGGTTCTCCAGTAACGGATGTTAACCTATTGCTTGTTCAGATTCTTCTCAAGACTTCTGAAAACAGTTTACGGATTCTTCCCAACAACGGATGTTAATCTATCAACTTGTTCAGATGCATTTTTTGAAAACAGTTTACGGACGCTTCCCAACAACGGATGTTGCTCTATTGCTTATTCAATCTCAACTCCTGAAATTAGTTTACGGATTCTCCAAAACATGGATGTCAATCTATTGCTTATTCGGACACCCAATTCAGAGATGTTCCAAAACATGGGTGCCTTTTTGATACTCGTCCATTGACATACAGTTCGACATTACCAGATGGCATCTTTAAGCCCATCCTCCTATCAACAGTCGCCAAATGGCATCTTTAAGCCCATTATCAGATGGCATCTCTAAGCCCATCCCCCGACAAGATTCTATCGTGTCAGATGGCATCTTTAAGCCCATCATCAAATGGCATCTTTAAGCCCATTCACCTATACCATCACATCACCGAGTGCAAATTTTCTGGGCACTTTAGTGTCCCATCTTCTTTTACCTTCAAGTCGCGAAAGGCAAACTTGCCAATCTAACTCTCCAGGTTCAAGAAGATTGAACAGGGGCAACTGTTGTACCCCAAAATTTGCCCTCGCATTTTTCCTCAAGAAATCACAGCTTCAGGCGTTTCCTGATTTCTCATATTGGCTCAAGAATCGGTCAAACAGATTTTTCTCGTCAGTCGGACACAATTAGGGTTTTATTGATTTTCAGGGCTCTGGAATGTTTCAAACAGTTGGTTTAGGGTTTTGGTTGATTTTGGCTCAACTTTGATCAGGCGAACGCTCTTTGGCATTTAATCAGGAATTAGGGTTTTTGTGCGCGGTTCCTCAGAAAGATTTAATTCTACGTTGCTTTGCAAGTTATTCCGAGATTTGGTTTGAATTCGCGTTGTTTGACTTAATCAGTAAAAGAATGCATTTTGGATTGAATTCACGTTTGTTTGATTGAACCAGTCAAAGGATACATTTAGTTTGGATTTGCAGTATTGGGTAAAAATCAGTGAAAAGGGAATGCGCCTGATCAGTTGTTTTGGTTAACTGTTGCTTTGCTTTGAATGAAATGCCAGGTTTAACTGATCAAATTGCTAAAGCATTGTTTATTTAAATTATTTATTATTCTGAGATTAAGTGATTGGAATTTATTTTTCAATTATTTTAATTCAAAGAATTTTAAATAATAAATAAACAATAAAGGATAAAAAAAGAATTAATTGGATAATAAAAACTTTTATTTATTTTTAAATTATCCGTACAATTATTGTTTACAATTTATTTACAACAATAATTTTACAGTAATTTAAACTTAAATAAAAACTATCCTAAACACTTTTCTAATATTCAATTCTTCATCTGCTATCCTTTGCTCCAGTGCTCCATTTTATTTTATTCATCTGCAAAAGAAAAAAAAGGAAAGTCAATAGCAGATAAATAAAAGAGACAGATATAAAATTCATCATTAAGGGCCACTGATTGGGATCAGTTAACCCTCTCTGCAAATCACGGGATTTCTCCCGGTTCACAAAGAGGGACGAGTTTTTATTTGCTAAAAATGAATGCACAAAAGTCAAAATTGCACAATTCAAAAATTGTCCGAACTGCATAAGTTCAAATCTCAAAACTCCAAAGTGCAAATCAAACTACAAAGTCCAAACTGAAAAATTCAAACTTGCTGTCAAACTGTCACAAGGCTACCCAAGCTATCAAAGAAGAAGATTTGAAAAGATACAAAGTACAAGAAGCTATCAAAAGAAGGGACAAATATGCAGAGGAAAATTGTTATGCAAGCAAAACATACTCATTTTCATCATTTCCCAAAGAAGTGGCCCTTTCAGAAAGTACAAAAGCATAAACAATATTTAATGCAAACTGTACTGAGAGAGAAGAAAAAGAGAGCAAAGAAAGCAGGTTTGGGCTTGAGGCATGAAGAAAAAGAATATAAAACAAACTGAACACAGTGGATAAAAGGAGAGAGATCAGAAAGATATCAAACAAAGACCAAGCCAACTGTCAAAACCTTCCAGCCTGCTGAACAAAGGCCAAACTTGTTGAACAAAGGCCAAGCCTACTGAACAAAGGCCAAGCTTGTCAAAAGCCTAACCTGAAGCTTGAGCCTCAAAGCCTCACAACCTGCTAATAACCATAAATCTACAAGACCTGCATAAGCCTTATCCCTTTCAGAAAGGGACATAACCATCAGTACTGTAAAAACCTTCAAGCACACAAACATAACTAACATATGCCCAAGACCTGCAATCAAACAAAAAGATAACACACAAGCCTGAAAACCTGTGAAATTTCACAAGCTTGAACCTTCAAAAACCTGTCAACCCTGAAGTCTTAAGCAAAAAACCAGATAACCTGCATATGCCAATACCTGCTTGAACAACCCAAGTCTAAAACCTGCTAGGCCTCACCATTCCAAAAGAAAGCTCTGTCAAGTATCAAACTTGCCCAGCTCAAAGCCTAAATAAAATTATCCAACATCACAAGCCTCAGAAAAGCTTCATCATAGGCCAATAACCCCTAAGCTTTTCAAAACCCAAGGGCTCCAAATAAGCTTAAACCCTAACTAGCATTCAAAGGCAACAAAGACCCTCAGAATTTCTTCATCACTGGGCATAAAAAAATCAACATTCAGAAGCATACGTTCAAAGGCAATTCAAAGGCAACAAGCGTTTCAAAGGATAATAAAAGCATAGCATACAAAATAGGTGAGGGATAAGCAACAGAAGTCAGGGGCGAGAAGAGAAAGAAGGCATCAAGCATCACATTTCAACAAGCACAAAAGGCAAAGATATCTCAAGGCAACATAAACAGAAGGCAACACAAGAAGGAGAAGAAGAAAAGAAGATATGTGTATCAAGCTTTCAGGCGAACATCATAAAGCCTAGAGAAGAGTACAGAAATACCAGGAGTCTTTGCGAAGCTAAGCTCATCGTGCAACCCCTTCACCGTCAGAAGCCCTCCTCGACGCCTCCGTTTCATCCTCCTCCTTCTCCAAGACCGAAGGTAGTAATTTCCTTTCTTCCCTTTCATAATCCTCAAACAACAAGACAAATAACAAACATTCCAAATCAGAAGCTATACATGCAAAAAACCATAAAAAGCGTAAAACCCTAAAAGACGAAGTGAAACGAAATCACTACCTGTTGCTCTCATCTTCGCGTTGTCCAACCATGGAGGGAAGAGGATGAACATTGGCGTCTGGTGGCTAGGGATGAAGAGCAATCAGAAGCCTGATTCAGAGACGAGATAAAGAGGATGAACGAAGAACGGCGCCGCTGTCGTTACACAACCCTAAGCGTTATCCCAAATGGAAACAAATCAACAAAACCCTAAAGCGTTTGTTTGCATGCTGGGCCTTGCCCGTTTCAACCACACCTGAGCCCAAGCGTTCTAAGTCATACACCCCCCCTCGTTTCTCTTGTTTGGGCCATAACCTCCCAAAGGCCCATTCAACAAACTTTAACCTTTTTTTTATATATAAAAAAACAAACTCTATCTTCTTTTTGTTAATTAATTAACCTTAACCCTTTTTTTATATATATAAAACAAGTTTATTTTGTTAATAAATTAACACAAACCTTTTTTTTTATATAACATATTTTTTTAAAAACACAATATATTTTTCTCTAACTTAATATATTTTTTTACAATGATACATCAATACTTTAACACTTTTAAAATATATTTTTCAATATACATAAACTTTAAAACATTTAATTAAAATACTTTTTGTACATAATAAATAAAAATACATTTTTTTACATAATTTAAATTCTTAACATTTAATGAGAATATTCTTTTGTATATACAAATTATAAAGATACACTTTTATATCAAAAATGTAAAATAACAATTTTCAAACTTAGAATATTTTCTTTTCTTAAAACATTCTTTTTGTGCATATTAATAATATACAAGATTACAAGGATTAATTAAACAAATATTTTAATTTCTTTCTTTAAGTTAAACAATACTTAATACACATTTAAATTCACATTTCCTAACCTGTAAATAATTACATACACTTACACAACACAATTTACATTCGACGCATTATATATTTACTATTCTTATATCTTGCTATACATTGATTACATTTGATCGCAATTCAATTTGGTTGTAACCTATTGGACACTACATTCCTAAAGTCTCATCCCCATTTGTAAATTTGTGCCCCCACTCCCGGATACTTATTTTGTAATAGCGTAGACTTTAAATTCTTGCAATTTACCGCTTTCAAATCATACCATGGTTAGACCTAGGGTTGGCATGTACATAAAATCAAACGCTAGATAATCTAATACAAGAAAAATACATGAAATCAATGTACAATCACACTTGCACCCTCTAGGGTAATCCCACATGTTGCCTTCCAAAATGGGCCATGCTTGCACGTCGAGTTTCTTTGGCAAAACAAATTCAGATGATCATAAGTCCCTCGATGACGCTTTCGAAAGTTGCCTAAATGGAATGATCATAGTCCCTTCAAAGCAAATTGCCAAAGACACTTGGCACCATTGCATTCATGGTCCATACGATGACCCGCGCCCGTCCCGTTAAACATCCTAAACGCAAGATTGTCCATCAAATTCAATGGTGGAACAAAATTGTTGAAGAGGGTTGAAAACATAGAGAAAACCTTTGAGTACAATAGGGTAGACAAAACTCTTAGTTACTTGAGATCGACTTGCAAAAACACTTGCCTTCTTTTCAAAAAACCACATTCCACAAACACTTTCAAAACAAACTCTCAAAAACATTTAAAACATCTTTTCGAAAAGATACACACCTTTGTAAAACATTCGAGTAAAGAATTGTTACAAGGGTAGCCTAAGACAAGGCATCTTCTTCCAAAACATTTTCAAAACACACACACACACACACCATTTTCAAGCAATCAAAAATCAAGGCAAGTGATCTAAAAACCAAGTAACTAAGAGCCCATGGATAACCATGGATGAAAAGGATGCTAATACCTTCCCTTTTCATAATCTACCCCCCGAACCCATGAAATATCTCAAAAGGTTTTTGCTGTGCTTTTTTTAACCTTTCCTTTAGGATAAAATAAAAAGTCGGTGGCGACTCTTGCTCAACCGAACAAGTGCGAATACAAACGCGAAACTCATAGTCAGTTCTCCCACCGTATCACAGTGTTTATTATAGGCAATTGAATAAAGTGATGATTAAGAACAAGTATCCACTTCCAAGAATAGATGACTTGATGGATCAATTGGTGGGTGCTCGTGTGTTTAGTAAGATTGATTTAAGATTGGGTTATCATCAGATTAAAGTGAGGGATGAAGATATCCAGAAGACAGATTTTAGAATACGTTATGGACACTATGAGTATTCGGTGATGCCTTTCGGTGTTACTAATGTGTCGGGAGTATTTATGGAGTACATGAACCGTATCTTTCATACTTATTTGGATCGGTTTGTAGTGGTGTTCATTGACGACATTTTGATTTACTCTAAATCAGAAGAAGAGCATGCATAACACTTAAGAATAGTATTGCAAGTCTTGAAAGAGAAGAAGTTGTATGCAAAGTTATCTAAGTGTGAATTTTGGTTAAAGGAAGTTAGTTTTCTTGGTCATGTTATCTCAGGTAATGGCATTGTTATAGATCCATCTAAAGTAGATATTATGTTGCAATGGGAAACTCCAAAGACGGCTACCGAGATTAGGAGCTTTTTGGGATTAGCTGGTTATTATATAAGGTTTATCGAAGGTTTTTCTAAGTTGGCACTTTCGTTGACTTAGTTGACTTGTAAAGGTAGAGCTTTTGTGTGGGATGTTCAGTGTGAAGAAAGTTTTACGAAATTGAAGAAAAGATTGACGTCGGCTCCGATTTTGACATTACCTAATCCAGGAGAACCTTTTGTGGTATATTGTGATGCTTCCAAGATGGGTTTAGGAGGTGTACTTATGCATAATGAAAAGGTAGTTGGTTATGTATCAAGGCAATCATCGGCTAAGACATTATATGTTGACTCATACCACTCTATTGATTTCTAAGATGGACCCAATCAAGTACATCTTCGAGAAACCTGCCCTTTCTGGACGGATAGCCCGATGGCAAATGATCTTGATTGAGTACGACATTTAATACACCATGCAGAAAGCCATCAAAGGAAGCATACTAGCGGATCATTTGGCCCATCAAGCTGTGAATGATTATTAGTCCATGAACTTCGACTTCCCTGATGAGAACATCATGCTGGTGACCGATTGTGAGAAACCTGGACCGTATGACGGACCTGAACAAGGATCCCGGTGGACTATGGTCTTCGATGGGGCTTCTAACGCCTTGGGTAACGGAATTAGTGCAGTGATCTTATCTCCTGAAGGTTTCCACACTCCTTTCACTGCCAGACTATACTTCGATTGCACGAACAATATGGTTGAGTACGAAGCGTGTATTTTGGGTCTGAAAGCTGCCATTGATTTAAGGATCCAACATTTGAATGTGTTTGGGGATTCCGCTCTGGTGATTAGCCAAGTAAAAGGAGATTGAGACACTAAACACCCTAATCTCATCCCTTACAAGGAACTTGTGCTATCCCTGATTCCCCACTTCGAAGAGGTCACCTTTGAGCACTTCCCTAGGGAAGAGAATCAGTTGGCTGACGCCTTGGCAACTATGTCTTCAATGTTCAAAGTCAGATGGGACAACGAAGCCCATATGATTACAATTGAAAGATTCGACGAACCTTCACATTGCTGTGAGCTTGACGCTGACACGGAAAATCCATGGTACTATGAGGTGATGAGATACCTTGAAGCACAAGAGTATCCCGAGGGAGCATCCATCAATGACAGAAAATTCTTACGAAGATTTTCAGCCAAATTCTTCTTAAGTAACGGAATATTGTACAAACACAACCATGACTCCACTCTACTCTGATGTATAGACAAGAAGGAGGCAGAGGAAATTATGGAAGACATGCACGATGGTCTCTTAGGTACTCACTCAAGTGGACATACGATGGCCAAGAAGATCCTGAGAGATGGCTACTATTGGTCAACAATGGAGACCGATTGCCATCAACACTCAAGAACTTGTCACAAATGCCAAATCTATGCTGACAAGGTCCATGTGCCTCATATCCCTCTGAACGTCATGCCGCTCCGTGGCCATTTGCAATGTGGGGCATTGACATGATTGGAGAGATCAAGCCAACTGCTTCCAATGGACATCGCTTCATTCTTGTTGCTATCGACTATTTCACGAAATGGGTCGAAGCCGCCTCGTTTGCCTCAGTCACAAAGAATGTGGTAGCTAGATTCATCAAAAATAACCTCATATGCCGCTATGGTATCCCCGAAAGGATCATCACTGACAATTGGACTAACCTCAACAATGCTATGATTACTGAGATTTGCACTCAGTTCAAGATCAAGCATCACAATTCTTCTCCATATAAACCTAAAATGAATGGCACAGTTGAAGCGGTTAACAAAAACATTAAGAAGATTGTGCAGAAGATGGTAGTAACCTATAAGGATTGGCATGAGATGTTACCATTTGCGCTACATGGCTACCGTACTTCAGCTAGAACATCAACTGGGGCAACTCCCTTCTCTCTAGTCTATAGCATGGAAGCTGTTTTATCAGTGGAAGTTCATATTCCCTCACTAACGATTATGAATGAAGCAGTCCTAGGCAAAGACGAGTGAATTCAAACGAGATTGGATCAGCTGAACTTGATCGATGAGAAGCGACTAGCTTCTATTTGTCATGGTCAAGCGTACCAAAAAGGTGTGATTAAGGCTTTTAACAAAAAGATTAAGCCTCGACTATATCAAGTCGGTGACTTGGTGATAAAGCGCATCATTCTGCCACAAGGTGACCCCAGGGGAAAATGGACTCCCACCTACGAAGGGTCATTTGTTGTCAAGAGAGTGTTCTCTTGCGGTGCCATGATGTTGACTACCATGGATGGTGAAGACATCCTACATCCTATAAACACGGACATAGTTAAAAAAATACTATGCATAAAGGACCCCTAGGTTGACACACCTAGGAAAAATAAGGGCATCCCGGCAAACCAAAAGGTTTGGGCAAAAATTAGGGATATATGAAAAAGATTATACACCCGGCAAGTTGAAAACCCGAAAGGGCGACTTGGGCAAAAATAGGTATCCTTGTGGGATAAAAACCCGAAAGGGCGGTCCAGGAAAAAGTTAAGGATTGAAAGCGTGTGACTATGTGTCGTGGAATCACCACAGTCAACTTTATCACCAAGGTCTAAGTTCAAACGGTCCAAGATCAATTCAATCAGCTTCTGTCAACGGCAAGGGGCATTCAAAGACATTGGGGAAATGGTAGAGTTGGAATGCAATGAGATCATTTCACATGGCTATTATTTTTGTTTTCAATTTTGTTTTCCTTCTGACGATTTCCTCTTACTAGGATCTCCGTCTCTTTGTACAAAACGCCTATTCATGGGCAAAATATCAATACAAATATATTTTGAAGTGCTAACTTTCTGACTTTGTTTTGAATGCAAAATTGTCCAATAACTAAAATTGAACGAACATATGCATATGAACATAATTAAAACTATTTGGCACATGTGTCCTACTAAACAGTAACAAACATCTCTTTAATGAATATGGAATATCCCCGCGGAGTTTATTTTGTTAGCATCATCCCCACAAGACAGCTACGATAAATCAGTCTTTAACAAAGTTATCCACAAAGTCTCTTTGCACAGGTTGATCTCCAGCCAGAGTCTCAATCTCTTGGCAGCTTTCTCCCTAGCTAAGTTGAATCCTACAAGTAGAAGCCTTGTGAACCTCTTCCTCAAAGAACTCGCCCCGTCAGCAGTTCGTCAAATATTCATCAACATGGTTTACTTCCCCAACATACAACAGTCAAGGAACCACAAAATTCCCCAGCCGAGTCGGTATTCCCCCGCCATAGTCTATCTTCCTCAGCTGAGTCTATTATCCCCAGTTGAGTGTATCCTCCCCAAGATGATTTTGTCCTCCCCGACTAAGTCTACAGTCTCCAACTTGAGTTTGCCTTTCATACTATTGCAAATCATAGGGCCACAACCCCTAATCCATAGTAAAGTCGTCAACAAAACCTTTACTATCTCCACAAGCTACTATGAAGCCTGGACTCGACCAGATAATAGTCAACTTCTCAAGTCACTATGAAGCTTAGACCCGACCAGATAATAATCAACTTCTCAAAACACTATGAAACCTGGACCCAGCCAGATAATAGTTTAACTCTCCAAAGATATAGAAGAACCTGGACTCAACCAGACCATGGTTTAACTTCTTTTCCCTAGTAGAGTTTGCCTCTACCCCAACAAGTTACTGTGAAGCCTGGATCCGACCAGATAGCAGTTCTCAATTTCATCTTTTCAAGTAAGTCATTGTGAAGCCTGGATCCGACCAGACAACAATTCCCCTCAAAAGATCATTGTGAAACTTAGAATTCGACAAAATAACAACCAAATCCCCAAGCAGGTTACTATGAAGCCTGGACCCGACCAGATATCAATTCAATCCTATCTTCTTCAAGATAAGTTTATCATGAAGCCTGGACCAGACCAGATAGCAATTAACTTCATCCACTTCAAAATCTGTAAAGCCTGGATCCGACCAGATATTAGTTCAATGTCGTCTATTCAAGAAAGCTTATTATGAAGCTTGGAGTCCTACCAGATAACAATTAGCTACAATTCCATCAAGACACTATGAAGCCTGGACCCGACCAGATAATAGTATAACTTTTCAAAAACTATGAAGCCTGGACCCGACCAGATAGTAGTTACCACTTCAAGTTACAATTAAGCCTGGACCTGACCAGATATCAGTTCAACTTCATCTTTTCTAGAAAGTTACTGCAAATCCTGGAATCTATCGCACCCCAAATTTGTCCTACCTCGGTAATTTTATCTTTCAAGATTTATATAGAACAAATATTTAAGTAAAGGTGGTACAACAGTATCAGATGGCCCATTCTTAAATTCAGGTTGACTAGGGGGTGTATTTTAAATCAAGGAGAGCGGGGGGCTTTTTAAATCAGAAAGACTCGTGTATCTGTAATGTTCGTGAGGCATGTTGGCCAATGGCCCATGCGATTCAAAAATAAAACTATTCGAGTAACTGCTAGGTTTAATTATTAAATAGTTGTTATAAATAAGAGGTTAAAATTAAGAAGAGTTAAGCCCATTTAAGTTTTTGTCGTTGTTAATAAAGAGGACAGGGTGTGGTCATCAAATTGGAGGCCCATTAAGTTTTATTTTTATTTAAGAGAAAAATGTTTATTATTATTACAAATAAATAATAATGTATATTAACAAAGAAAGAATAAACACAATACTTTTTGGTTGAAAAAAAACATAACATATTGTTGCTGTTAAATTCTGTTTTTAGATATTATCTAAGTTTTTGTTGTTTCCAAAAGGGGTCAATTAGGCTTAAAACAGCAGGTTGGACTTCAATTACCGCAGGGCCTTATCTTTAATAAAAGTTACTAGTAATATTCCCATTGCATTAATATAATTGTTGGACTTTTTATAAAAAGAATGCAAAGCCCAAATAATTAGTAATGTGCTGGCCCATATTGAAACTAACATACACTGTTCAAATCACCACCAATTCTATGCAAATTTCATTAAAAAAACAGATATTGTGAAAATTGAATATAAAATATATTACAGCAAAATCTTTGTATATCAGAAACTAAATCTTTTGAACCCAATAAAAAACAGGAAATCTGCAAATCTGGAATTACTAAATCAAGGACAAACAAATCTCTACAAAATAAAGCTCAGCACAAATCTCAGAGTCATTTCTTAATAACAACTAAATTTGTACTAAATCTTTATTACATAATACAAATCCAATATATCTTTACAGAATCAATGAACCAAAATTACAGCAAGCTGAATCTTATAAAATCAAATTAAAACTAAATTGCTAGAACAAAATCAAATCTTATTATATCATCAAATCTTGAAACACAGGTCTATAAATCAAATTACATAAGCATGTATTGGAATGAAAAAATGACATTACAGAATCACAAAATCAAATCCAAAAAAGGCTAAGAAAATATGTGAAATCTAAGCTTATAGAACAAATACAAGATTACAATTTCAGAATCAATTACTATCCAATTACAATCAATAACGAATCCCTAATTTCACTATATTCCTAAATCTAAGCTTTAATTGGTAACGGAAATTCATTCAAAACCCTAGATCTAAATTAATATATAAATACAGAAGAAGAAGAACAGTGGAAGGGATTCTTTTGGTGGACGGCGAACGGAGAGAAGAAGTTCGGGAAAAAGACGTTACCGAGCCAAGCTTGAAGAAGCAATTAGAGTTTCGAAGCCCGAAACCCTAACCGCGTAACCGTGTGTTTGATAACTGCCGTTGACTTGCACCATCATCCTCAAATCTTCAATCATCACTGAAAATCTACAAAACAAGGAAGGAGGAAAATATTAGCGAACCGGATTCGGAGAACTCGGGACAGAAAATCAAGAACAGGGTAACAACGACTTAGCTCTTTTCTTTGTTTGATTTTGTTTGGAGGTTGTGTTGGTGGGTTTAACTGCCGGTAGAGTTGGGTGAGTTTCATAGTCGCCGGAGGTTCTGAGGGTTAGGGTGGCGTTTGGGGATGAGAGGGTGAAGAAGGTGAGGCGAAAGGAAGATGAGAGGTGAATCTTAAAATGAAAAGTGAAAATTACATATTATTATTTAGTCTGATCCCACACGCGCAGATTCATGATAACTAGGATGCACCCTTAAAATCCTTCGCTATATTTTGATCTGACGACCCTAAGGCCAAGTCACACGCTAACTCTCATGCACCGCATCACACACGATCAGCCTGCCACCTTTCAAAAATGTGTTGGGCCTGAGCCTAATGCTATACACGCCCCCCTTTGATACAACTACTGAACTAAGGCTAGAAGCGCCCCCCCCCCCCCCCCCTGTCCAGACTTGTTTTGGGCTTGGCCAGTTAACTCTTCACACCCCCTGCTTTTACATATAAACTAAAACTGCACCCCCCCCCTTTAGATAATCAAATTATTTTCAATTTTCCTTATGTTTTTCCTATATTCTCTTTTATATTATTTATTTATTGTTATAATAATTATTGATATAGTATTTTTATACTATTTATTTAATACTTTATTTTATGTTATATTATTATTATTTATCATCACATATAAATTATTTTATTTAAGACCCATGAACTTATTTTTTATATTGCGTTTAGTTTTTTAATCATACATTAATCAAGACGTTTTGCAATTAGTACAGTAAAAAACACAAACAAATATCAAACTATTTTCGCGAACAAATTAAGCTAATCAATAGTCCTTTTGCAATTGGGTTTCAAACTAATTTTGACTTACTGCATTCTCAATCAAAATCTCCGTAATCACTACTCCCGACCGAGTGCGAAGTGATTCTAAATATGTTTACAAACCCTCTAAAAGAATATCAAAGAGAAGGTCCGATACAAGGAATCAAAAGAATATACCTGGAAGATAAGGCACTAGAGTTTGCTAATTATAAGGAGTGGGAATCTTGTGTTGACTATTTAGGGTTATTGGTATTTTGTGTAATCTTATTTCCTCGGACTGCGGACTATATTGACCCTGCAGCCATTAGCATATTTTGGGGAGTGAAAGTCTTTAATGCGGATCCTACTCCCGCCTTGCTTGCCGACATTTATTATACTTTGCATATGATGTATGAAAAAAGAAGAGGTACGCTAAATTATTGTATCCCGCTTCTATATACTTGGTTCATGACTCATCTCTACAAGGAAGACTATATGATCCCAGAACTGACCAGGTGTGAGTAGCCACAAAAATTAAGGTCTCTCACTGCAAACTCAATATTATGGTATTTAAGAAAGTTGGATATTGGTGACATCACTATTAGTTGTGGGGATTTTCCTAGCGTCCCTTTGATAGGATCACAAGGTTGTATTAACTACAACCCTACTCTAGCCCTACGACACCTAGGGTATCCTTTGGAAGACAAACATTCGGACGAACAACTACGACCATTTATCATCCATAATATGGGCATAGAAGACCAAGGGTTGCTCAACAAGATTATTCGGGCCTGGAATAAGGTTAACAAAAGAAAGGCTGAAAGAAAGAATTCCATAGCAAGAGAACCCTACACCAAATGGGTCCAAGATAGGGTGTGAATTATCAAGCTGCCATTCGAGAAAGATCAAGAGTATAAGTCAGAGGTCCCAGCGATAACGCCTATATCTTTGGAAGAAGTCGACAAACTGAAAAATTCCTTAAAGCAAGCTCAAAGATAGAAAGAAGCACTGGAAGTCGACCTCCTCAACTTGACCAAAGAAAAGAAACAGATGCAGCTTATACTTGAGTCAAAGGACGAGCAAATGGATAAAAGTCAAAAGGACCTGGAGAAAGAAAGTCTCAAATGAAAGCGTACAACTGAAGGGTTGTTAAGTGCAACGTTCAACCTAGATTCCCATAACCAAAGGTTAGAAGAGGCCGCTGCTGAAATCGGGAGGTTAACCAGGTGGCATGAAAAGGCGACACATGACAAAAAGGTGCTAGAGGAAAGTTTGAGAGCCCAAATTCAAAGTCTGGCACAAGCTTCCTTAGATCAAGAGGAGTAAATAAAGTACCTCACCACCGAACTCTAAGACAGCCACGAATCAGAGGTCAAGGGACGCCTTGAGAGGATAGAAGCAGAGAAACTTTTGACTCGGAGGACTCGAGAATATGAACATGTGTGTTTAGAGCCACAGGGTCTTCAAAAGGGTTTTCTCATCCAACTGAGACTTTACACAGAAATGAGGGGTGAAAAGATGTATTGGGAAGAGCAGTACACCAAGATCGCCCAAGCAGGGAGGGATAACCACAAAATAATACCACATCTTTACCAGGAATACAGGCACTACAAAAACAAACATGAAAAGCTAGTCTTCTTAGCCAATAATCTCATCGAGGACATCCCTAAAAGTTTAAAAGATGCAGAGAATGTGATGGTTCCTCTTTCGAAGGACGTCGAAGACTTTCTACAGCTCTGTCGGGCAATGGTTTGATGGCTTCAGAGCACACATCCGCAGGCGCACTTAGGAAATTTAGTACTTTTTAATTATGTTTACGCAAACAATTTTTGATTTCAGTTTGTAATATTTTTCAATATTTGGATCATATTACTCTTAATAAAGGCGTTTTGTTTCCTTATCTCGAAGGCGTATTTATTTTTAAGTTGGTTACCAAATAAAATAATAAGTGGATATAAATATGTACCCTAATAAATAAGACAGTTAAAATAAGAATCATTTCATAATCATACATCTCCATCTGCACGCATGCATTTATAAAACACTCGCATGTCATTTATAAAAAACCCATTCGCTTTGAAAATATCTCCAGTTAAGCCATTGGTAAAAGAAGACCTCCACCTCCTTGGCCCCCATATCAAACAAGGGCCCATCAACAGAAAACAATGGAACAGATCGAGGAGACTCAAGTTGTGTTCAAAGAGGATCTTGATTAGGTGAAGGGTGACGTAAGCTCAATGAAAGGAGATTTGAGCCAGGTTCTTCTAGCTTTGAAAAACATTATCGACAGGAAGGATCAAATCCCCAGGGTAGCCTTTTAAGAGGTAGCCCAAACCGTTGGTGCATCGAGCGGTCACCAACCAAGGAAAGAGCCGGAAGCAGGACCCTAAAAGTCCGCCATGGCCCAGCAAGAGGTTGAAACTGAAGGATTCATCCCACCGCCATCGAAAGTAGGGGCATCACATACCCTACAAATTCCAACTAATAACGCAGATAATTACCTAGACTTGCAGTACGAAGATCATGACCTAGAGGATGCTCCCCAGGCACCCTTAAAGGCAATTGGTGCTCAAGCTGTGGACAACCCACTGGTAATGAATAAGTATAAAGCTTTGGAAGAAAGACTGAAGGCTGTGGAGGGATTCAACGCTTTCAAAGTAGACGCTCTGGAAATGGGTTTAGTCCCTGATGTGGTGATACCACCAAAATTCAAAGTACCCGACTTTGGCAAGTATAAAGGGCTCACTTGTCCAAAGAAACACCTTCGTATGTACTGCAGAAAGATGCATGCCCACGCCCATGATCAGAAAATGATGATTCACTGTTTCCAAGACAATCTAAGTGGGGAATCTTTGGACTGGTACATGCAGTTGGAACGAACACATATCCGAACTTGGGTGGATCTCGCTAATGCTTTCTTGAAGCATTACAAGTATAACTTGGACATGGAGCCTACTCGCCTGCAACTCCAAAACTTATCCCAAAAGAAGGAAGAGTCCTTCAAAGAGTATGCTCAAAGGTGGAGGGAAATGGAATCATGGGTGCAACCCCCACTGCTGGACAAGGAACTCGTAGACATGTTCATGGGAACCCTACAAGGGCTTTATTATGATAAAATGGTGGGAAGTGTCACGTCAGGATTTTCAGACTTAGTAACTATTGGTGAAAAAATCAAAACTGGTTTGAAGAGTGGAAAGATATCAGGGGGGTCGTCAAGCACCCCTTACAATTCAAAGAGACCGGCTTCGAAGTTCCCAAGAAGGAAAGAGGGAGAAATCAATGATGTGTCCTCACAACAAAGGACATCAAAACCATTGGTGATCCCGCAAGGACAAAGGCAAGACAGGTTTAAAAGGCCGCATAGAAATTTTAATCCACTGCCCATGCCGCCAATCCAATTATTACAACACTTGGTTAAGGCATCCCTGGTGGAAATCAAGCCTTTAGCTCCTTCGGTCAGGCCACTCCCGCAAAGATACAATGCCGACGCTAGGTGTGAGTATCATGCAAATTCTCCTGGGCACACCATAGACCAATGTTGGGCCTTTAAGCATAGGGTTCAGGATTTGCTGGAGTCTCAAGACATCACCTTTGACAAGCCCAATATCAAGTCAACCCCCATGCCTCCGCATGGTGGACCGACAATAAATGCAATCGAGGTGGTCACCGACTTTGGGGAAACCATTAAGGCAGAAACCCCTATCAACTTGTTGAAGGAATATCTGTTCGAATGTGGATTATTGTTAGAGCACAATAAAGCTTTTGAAACAACTTTGGAAAATCTGGTGGATCAGGGGATAGTCCAATTCGGACTATACCCTGAAGAAAAGTATGTAGCCACAATCGGAGGGAAAAAGCCACTGGTAATCCCTTGCCAAGCTCCAAGCCTTACCAAGAAGACTTTAGTCATTCCATGGGGAGAATCAGCAGAGGTCACCAGAGGGGTACCTAAGAATACCCTCTTGATACCCATTACCCCAAAAGCTACGATGGTAACTAAGGGACCATCACTTATCCCTTACGAGAATGATAAAGCGGTACCTTGGAGTTATGACTCAGTTGTATACATCAATGGAGTGAAGCAGGGGAGCGGGCCATCCACAAGTCAAGGACATGTACTTTTGAACATAGCAGGAATAGAAGGTATGACCCGAAGTGGGCGAATCTATGGAGTTGAACCAATAAAAAACACAGATTTGGCTCCAACGAAGGACAAAGGAAAAATAGTGGTTGATACAAATCAGGGAACAGAATCTCTGAACAAAGACTTTACTGATCGAGAGGCAAAGGAGTTTCTGAAAATAATCAAAAAGAGTGACTACAGAGTGGTGGATCAACTCCATCAAACTCCGGAAAAAAATCTCCATACTCTCGTTACTAATCAACTCTGAAGCGCACTGGGATTCTTTGATGAAGGTGTTAAGTTTAGCTCATGTAGCAAAAGAAATTTTGGTAAATCAATTTGATAATTTTGTAGCAAACCTCACGTCCAGATCCTACCTGGGTTTCAGTAACAATGAACTACCGCCACAGGGTCGGGCCTATAACAAGGCACTCCATATTACTATGCATATAGGCACTACCCATCTGTCCAGGGTTCTCACTGACACTGGTTCCACTCTTAATGTGTTTCCGAAGTCAAGTCTTGTAAAGTTAACAATAGACGACGTGACAACGAGACCAAGTTCTATGATAGTAAAGGCATTTGATGGTTCCCGAAGCTCGGTACTAGGGGAGGTGGACCTTCCAGTCAAGATTGGGCTGCATATCTTCAACATCACTTTTCAGGTCATGGACATCGAACCAGCATACACTTGTTTACGGGGGAGACCTTGGATCCATGCGGCAGGGGTAATAACCTCGACCCTGCACCAAAAGTTGAAGTTCCTAGTAGAAGGGAAGTTGATCATAATTGACGGTGAAGAAGACATTTTTGTAAGCCATATTGAATCGTACAGATATATCAGTGGTGACGAAGATTGCATAGCTATCATGTTCCAGGCTTTGGAAATTGCTTCGATGATAACATTATCGGTTGAGAAGTGTAACAATACTAAAGTGACATCATGGAGAGATCTGCAAATGATTATGGGGGGTGATGCCTCAAAACACTAGGGAAAACTCCCAGAAATTCCTGAGAAAAAGAATCGCTTTGGTTTGGGTTACGAATCGTCAAAGACTACTCTAAGAGGCAAAGCATGTTTTCCTATGATCCAAGAGGCGTTCATCAGTAAAGGAACGGAGCATGGCAGACACGTGGCAATGATATCAAGCAAGACCAATACTAAAAGGGCAACTGACTTCATCAAAGAGGGCACCCCAGGAGAAGAGCTTAAAGGATGGACTGCTGTGGAGATTCCCGAGATATCTTTATTTTCTAAGTAATATTTCTTGTTTTGAAAGAACCTATATTGAACCCGAGGCATAGGGGTTGCTTGTAAGGGTTTTCTTTGTTCTTATTTCAGACAATATTTATAATTAATAAAGTTATATTTTGTTTTCAATTAAGATCCTTGTCTTTCTTTTGTATTTATCTATTAAATATAAAAATGGAAATACTTTCTTTCCATATACATTTTTCAAATTCCAAGCGCTAAAATAATTACCAAAACATGATAAATGTGCAGATCCATGCCCAAAATCACCGATAACACTACTGCTACGACCCGATATGATTTTGATGTTCCTATCCACCAAGCCAAAAAGGAAGATGATAAAGATCTTGAACTCTCCGAGGAAATGGCGAGGGAAATAGAGTGAAAGGCTAATAGCATACAACCGCATCAAGAGCCTATTGAAACTATTAACGTGGGCACGGAAGGAGATCTAAAAGAAACCAAGCTAGGGGCAATGTTGGAGCAGAGCGTCAAAGACAGGCTAATCAATTTGTGGCACGAGTATGTGGATATATTCGCTTGGTCCTATAGGGACATGCCAGGGTTGGGTACAGACATCATGGTGCATAGATTACCTTTCAAAGAAGGTTGTTCTCCAGTCAGGCAAAAACTCAGAAGAACCCGTCCAGATAATTCTAGCAAAATCAGAGAAGAGGTTCTCAAACAATTTGACGCAGGGTTCCTAGCAATGGTAGACTATCCACCTTGGATAGCTAACATTGTACCAGTACCCAAGAAGGATGGCAAAGTACGCATGTGCGTAGATTACCGAGACCTAAACAAGGCAAGCCCCAAAGATGATTTTCCGTTGCCTCACATAGATGTCTTAGTGGACAATACAGCTCAAGCCTCGATATTATCATTTATGGATGGTTTATCGGGCTATAACCAAATAAAAATGGCACCTGAGGACATGGAAAAGACTACCTTCATGACACCGTGGGGGACTTTCTATTACAAAGTAATGCCATTCGGTCTCAAGGGTAATGGTCACGTTATTCCACGATATGATCCACAAGGAGGTTAAAGTATATGTCGATGATATGTTGCCAAATCCTATACGGAGGGGGAACATATCACACATCTGAAAAAGTTATTTAAGCGGCTACGTAAGTTCAGACTAAGGTTGAACCCGAACAAATGCACCTTCGGCGTCAGATCAGGCAAATTGTTAGGTTTTATCGTAAGCCAACGAGGCATCGAGGTGGATCTAAACAAGGTAAAAGCCATACAAGAGATTCCCGTTCCAAGGACAGAAAAAGAAGTATGTGGTTTCTTATGGCGATTAAACTACATCTCAAGGTTTATATCGCATCTAACAGCTACATGCGAACCAATATTCAAGTTGTTATGGAAAGATCGGACGATAGTATGGAATGATGATTGTCAAACTTCCTTCAAAACAATAAAACAGTATCTGCAAGAGCCACCAGTCTTAATACCACCAGTCCCTGGAAGGCCACTCATCATGTACTTGATAGTGCTCGAAGGGTCAACGGGTCGTGTTTTGGGACAACGGGATGAAACTAGTAGAAAGGAGCATGCAATATATTACCTTAGTAAGAAATTCACCGATTGCGAGAACAGATACTCACTCCTGGAGAAGACTTGTTGCACATTGGCTTGGGCTACCAAGAGGTTGAGGCAATATATGTTAACCTATACTACATGGTTAATAGCAAGAATGGATCCTCTAAAATACGTGTTTAAAAAGCCAGCCCTTACCGGAAGAATCACACGATGGCAGATGTTACTATCAGAATATGACATCCAATATATCACATAGAAAGCCATCAAAGGTAGTGTACTAGTTGATCATCTAGCTCACCAACCACTATTGGAATATCAGCCCATGAAGTTCAACTTTCCCGACAAAGATGTCATATTTATAGCTGACTACGAAATACCAGAACCAAATGAAGGGCCCGAGCCAAGGGCACGTTGGATACTCACGTTCGACGGGGCTTCAAATACACTAGGTCATGGTGTAGGGGCAGTGTTAACATCTCCCAAGAATCACCACCACCCCTACACGGCCAAGTTATGTTTTGACTGCACCAACAACATCGCCGAATACGAAGCCTGTATACTAGGGCTAGAAGTTGCCGTCGATTTAAGAATAAAGCACCTAGAAGTGTTCGTGGATTCTGCGTTAGTCATATACCAGGTTAATGGCGAATGGGATACTAAACACCCTAAACTGATTCCATATCGGGATCATGTTTTAAAGTTAGCTGCAGAATTTACAAAAATCACTTTCAGCCATATCTCACGAGAAGAAAATCAAATGGCAGACGCCCTGGAAACCCTATCAGCTATGTTCAAAGTAACTTGGCTGAATGATGATTCACGTATTACGATTAGATACTTCGAAGAGCCTGCACATTGCCTCGCTATTGAGGAAGGACCCGACACCAAACCTTGGTTTTATGACATCAAGAAGTACTTAGAAAAGCAGGAGTGCCCGAAAAATGCCTCTATCATTGACAAGTGAACCTTGCGCAGGTTAGCTTCTAAGTTCTTTCTAAGTAAGGAGTGGTATAGAAGAGAAATTACAATATGGTATTACTCAGATGTGTTGAAAAGCAAGAAGCAGATACACTCATGAGAGAAATCCACGAAGGCACCTTCGGGACTCATACAAACGGGCACGCCATGGCTAGAAAGATTATGCGAGCAGGGTATTACTGGTTAACAATGGAAGCTGATTGCTATCACTACACGAAGACATGCCATAAATGTCAAATCTACACCAACGGGATAAATGTACCATTGACTCCTCTAAAATTCATGAGCTCTCCTTGGCCATTTTCGATGTGGGGAATTGATATGATTGGTATGATCGAGCCGAAAGCATACAACAGACACTGCTTTATATTAGTAGCCATCGACTACTTTACCAAGTGGGTAGAAGTAGCATCCTACGCCAACGTAACAAGTCAAGTGGTTGTGTGCTTTATCAAACAGAATATCGTATGCAGATATGGTGTCCCAAGCCGGATAATTATAGATAACGGGTCTAATTTAAACAGCAAGATGATGAAGGAATTATGCGATGACTTCAAAATCGAACATCACAATTCTTCACCATACAGGCCAAAGATGAACGGGGCCGTCGAAGAAGCCAACAAAATATTAAGAAAATCATCCAGAAAATGGTGAAGACATACAAAGATTGGCACGAAATGCTTCCCTTCGCTCTACACAGATATCGCACTTTTGTATGCACATCAACAGGTGAAACTCCTTTCTCACTTATGTACGGCATGGAGGCAGTACTCTCGGTGGAAATTGAGATACCATCACTCCGAGTCCTGAGGGAAACAAAACTGGAAGAGGCAGAATGGGTACAGGTTCGACTCGATCAGCTCAACCTCATTGAAGATAAATGATTAACAGCTTTGTGTCATAGCAATTACATCAGAAGAGAATGAAGAGGGCCTTCGATAAGAAGGTACGCCCTCAAATATTCAAAGAAGGGGATCTTGTGCTCAAAAATATTTTACTACCCTGCCTCGATTCACGTGGTAAATGGACACCTAACTACGAAGGTCTATTCGTAGTCAAAACAGCATTCTCTGGAGGTGGTCTCATCCTTACAATAATGGATGGGGAAGAACTACCGCATCCAACCAACTCAGATGCAGTCAAAAAATACTATGTATAAAAAGCTCGCTAAGATCGAACCTCTAAAAGGTACGACTTAAGCACAAAAAAAAGGAGCGTCCCGGTGGATCAAAAACCCTAAAGGGCGATCCAGGAAAAAATTAGGGGCACAAAAAAAAATTATCCTGGTGGATTGAAAACCCGAAAGGGCAATCCAAGCAAAAGTTAGGGATCTCATACAAAGAAATAAAGGACAAAAAGTGCGATCTGGGAGCTACGACTACGAACCACGAAGGGAAGGATAGATTGAAATCATACAAATCAGAAGCCAATGGGATAAGAACATCAAAAAAATATGGGGGAACGGCAGTAGCAATTATCATTTTTTTCATTGCCATTTACTGTTTTAAGACTTTCTGTAATTACCTCTTTCTAGGAATTGCACCTTGTATTCTCGCCCACTCTGGGACATACCAATAAAACACTTGTTTTCATTATATCTGTCAAATCATGTTCTTACTTTCTTAGATTTGTTTACAGAATACTATAATTATTACTCATGAATATTATCTTGAAATAATCTCGGGGAATTAACAGAATAAAAGCATCTGAAAAATATTTAAAAAAAAACGCTTGGGTTAGGAAAATAACAAAGGAAGATCCACGTATACGTCCATACACATAGCTACTCTTGCAACACAAAAATCTATACACATATCTACGCTTGTATCTACGCATATCTACGCTCACGTCCATACACATGTCTGCACTTATGATTACACTCGACAATACAAAGTCTATGCATATATCTACACGTCCCTACTCAACGGCTACGTCCATGTCAGCACCTATGCATAACTTGCAACACGAGGTCGACGTTCGCACGCGTCAACGCACATATGTACTCCTTCCAATTCTACATACGTCTACACTTACGCCTACACCTACGACACACAAATCTACGTACATCTACGCTTACGCCTGCACCTATTACGTACGATTCTACATACGTCCACGTCTACGTCTACGCCTGCATACAAGTCTATGTATATGCCATGGCCTATGTCTATGTCTACGTCTACGCCTGCATACAAAGTTGCGCATAGGCCATCATCTACGTCTACACCCGCAATACAAAATAAGAGCTCAACTTTGGCTAATTTTTTCCATCGCATTTAAGTTCAACAATACTACGATGACACAACATACAACGCCAGGAATTGGTAACTCTAAACCAATGGTTAAAGGAGAGAATGCCGGAAATAGTTTGCATAACATTTTGAGGCATACGCGCATCTTACACACATTTCACACATACATTTTGCATATCTAAAGAATACATACGCTAAACATCCTTGCGTACATCCAGGGTTCCATATCGATGTCAAAACATCATACACTTCACACATACATTTTGCATATCTAAATCATACATACGCTAAACATCCTTGCGTACATCCAGGGTTCCATATCGATGTCAAAACATTATACATTTCGCATACATACAACATTCAATACGCATGCATACACATGTATCACATAGAAAACAGACAAACAACTTCATCCTCGATTCAACTATCTAAGGATAGACCAACGCAGTACTTCTCCTACGATTCAACTCATCACCTTAGTCTTCATGTTGTGACGCATTCATCCCATCACCTAGGTCTTCCGGCAGTGATGAGATTCTTACAAGTCCTGTTACATTGCCTCTAAGCCGCAATGTATTCTCAAAACGCAGTATGTTGCCTCTAAGCCGCAACATATCCTCAAAACCAAGTATGTTGCCTCTAAGCCGCGACATATCCTCAAAAACCCATTACATTGCCTCTAAGCCGCAATGAATTGTCAACACTCTGTACGTTGCCCCTAAGCCGCAACGCAACCTCAAGAACTCGACACGTTGCCTCTAAGTCGTGACGCATGCTCGAAAACCCATTGCATTGCCCCTAAGCCACAACGTATTTTCCAAAACTCGGTATATTGCTTCTAAACCGTAATATATTCATTCAACCCAAACACATTACCTCTAAGTCGCAATGCACCTCTCTAGATCAGTATATTGCTTCTAAGCCGCAATGTACCTTCCAACTCAACATGTTGCCTCAAAGCCGCAATATATTTTCAAAACCCATTATTGTCTCTAAGCTGCAACGTATTGTCGAAGCTAAGTATATTGCTTCTAAGCCGCAATATACCATCCAATTCAAATACATTGCCTCTAAGACGCCGTGTATCTTTCCAGATCAACATATTGCCTCTAAGCCACAATATATTATCCAAACCAGCATCGCCTCTAATCCGCAATGCATTACCCAAACTCAGACCATCATCTCAGACTTCAGGCAGCGATGCTCGAAACCAGATTAGCTTATCACATCAGACGTCACGCAGTGATTTGCAAGCCTAAACCCATTACCTCAGGCTTCATGTCGTAATGTGTTTCTTATTCTGCGACACGGATCATTACCTCGGACTTCATATAGTAATTTGTTCCAAACTTTGAACCATCGTCTTAGACATCAGGTAGCAATTCGCAAACGTAATCCATGACCTCAGTCTTCAAGCAGCCATGCATCATCAATCATTTCTATACTCACCCTCCGAATGGTTGAGTAAGCCAAGACGTACAAAATTACGCTCTCTGTCTCATTGCTAAACCCTGGTAAGCGATGCATCATCAGCTTTGCCTACTTCCTTGAGACTCGTAAGGGTATGCTATATCAGCGTAACCTTATGTTTGTCAAACAAATTTTGCGATACTTCAAGTATTCAATAAACTTCCAATCAAAACGTGCGAGACTCGAATTTTCTCACGCTATTCGATTGAAAGATAATTGAATAGGGGCAGCTATCGCACCCCAAATTTGTCCTACCTCGGTAATTTTATCTTTCAAGATTTAAATAGAAGAAATATTTAAGTAAAGGTGGTACAACAATATCTGATGGCCCATTCTTAAATTCAGGTTGACTAGGGGGTGTATTTTAAATCAAGGAGAGCGGGGGGCTTTCTAAATCAGAAAGACTCGTGTATCCGTAATGTTTGTGAGGCATGTTAGCCAATGGCCCATGCGATTCAAAAATAAAACTATTCGAGTAACTGCTAGGTTTAATTATTAAATAGTTGTTATAAATAAGAGGTTAAAATTAAGAAGAGTTAAGCCCATTTAAGTTTTTGTCGTTGTTAATAAAGAGGAGGGGGTGTGGTCATCAAATTAGAGGCCCATTAAGTTTTATTTTTATTTAAGAGAAAAATGTTTATTATTATTACAAATAAATAATAATGTATATTAACAAAGAAAGAATAAACAAAATACTTTTTGGTTGAAAAAAAACATAATATATTGTTGTTGTTAAATTCTATTTTTAGATATTATCTAAGTTTTTGTTGTTTCCAAAAGGGGTCAATTAGGCTTAAAACAGCAGGCTGGACTTCAATTACCGCAGGGCCTTATCTTTAATAAAAGTTAATAGTAATATTCCCATTGCATTAATATAATTGTTGGACTTTTTATAAAAAAGAATGCAAAGCCCAAATAATTAGTAATGTGCTGGCCCATATTGGAACTAACATACACTGTTCAAATCACCACCAATTCTGCGCAAATTTCATTAAAAAATAGATATTGTGGAAATTGAATATAAAATATATTACAGCAAAATCTTTGTATATCAGAAACTAAATCTTCTGAACCCAATCAAAAACAGGAAATCTGCAAATCTGGAATTACTAAATCAAGGACAAACAAATCTCTACAAAATAAAGCTCAGCACAAATCTCAGAGTCATTTCTTAATAACAACTAAATATGTACTAAATCTTTATTACATAATACAAATCCAATATATCTTTACAGAATCAATGAACCAAAATTTCAGCAAGTTGAATCTTACAAAATCGAATTAAAACTAAATTGCTAGAACAGAATCAAATCTTATTATATCATCAAATCTTGAAACACAGGTCTATAATCAAATTACAGAAGCATGTATTGGAATGAAAAAATGACATTACAGAATCACAAAATCAAATCCAAAAAAGGCTAAGAAAATCTGTGAAACCTAAGCTTAGAGAACAAATCCAAGATTACAATTTCAGAATCAATTACTATCCAATTACAATCAATAACGAATCCCTAATTTCACTATATTCCTAAATCTAAGCTTGAATTGGTAACAGAAATTCATTCAAAACCCTAGATCTAAATTAATCTATAAATACAGAAGAAGAAGAACAGTGGAAGGGATTCTTTTGGTAGACGGCGAACGGAGAGAAGAAGTTCGGGAAAAAGACGTTACCGAGCCAAACTTGAAGAAGAGACTAGAGTTTCGAAGCCCGAAACCCTAACGGCGTGACCGTGTGTTTGCTAACTGCCGTTGACTTGCACTATCATCCTCAAATCTTCAATCATCATTGAAAATCTGCAAAACAAGGAAGGAGGAAAAGATTAGCGAACCGGATTCGGAGAACTCAGGACAGAAAATTGCGAACAGGGTAACAACGACTTAGCTCTTTTCTTTGTTTGATTTTGTTTGGGGGTTGTGTTGGTGGGTTTAACTAGCGGTAGGGTTGGGTGAGTTTCACAGTCGTCGGAGGTTCTAAGGGTTAGGGTGGCGTTTGGGGATGAGAGGATGAAGAAGGTGAGGCGAAAGGAAGATGAGAGGTGAATTGTAAAATGAAAAGTGAAAATAACATATTATTATTCAGTCTGATCCCACACGCGCAGATTCATGATAACTAGGATGCACCCTTAAAATCCTTCGCTAGATTTTGATCTGACGGCTCTAAGGCCAAGTCACACGCTAACTCTCATGCACTGCATCACACACGATCATCCTGCCACCTTTCAAAAACGTGTTGGGCCTGAGCCCAATGCTATACACGGCCCCTTTTGATATAACTACTGAACTAAGGCTAGCAGCGCACCCCCCCCCCCCCTGTCCAGACTTGTTTTGGGCTTGGCCAGTTAACTCTTCACACCCCCCTGCTTTTACTTATAAACTAAAACTGCACACCCCCCCCCCCCTTTAGATAATCAAATTATTTTCTATTTTCCTTATGTAATTCCTATATTCTCTTTTATATTATTTATTTATTATTATAATAATTATTGATATAGTATTTTTATATTATTTATTTAATACTTTATTTTATTTTATATTATTATTATTATTTATCATCACATATAAATTATTTTATTTAAGACTCATGAACATATTTTTTATATTGCGTTAAGTTTTTTAATCATGCATTGATCAAGACATTTTGCAATTAGTACAGTAAAAAACAAACAAATATAAAACTATTCTCGCGAACAAATTAAGTTAATCAACTGTCCTTTTTGCAATTTGGTTTCAAACTAATTTTGACTTACTGCGTTCTCAGTCAAAATCTCCACAATCACTACTCCTGACCGAGTGCGAAGTGATTCAAAATATGTTTACAAACCCTCTAAAAGACACCAACCCATACGAACTACGAATTGGGACTTAGATTCCTCGTGAGAGGGTACATAGGCACGCGATCTAAAAATCGTGGTTGAGTCTTCCTAATTAAAACTCAAAACCCTGTTCATCCCAAACCTAAACCTAGAGCTTAATATCCTTGTGAACAAGGTAGATGAAAGGTTCCTAACACCTTCCTTTCGTGTAATTGAGTCCATAACCTAGAATCTCTATCTGCGAATTAGGGTTTTCTGTTAGGTTCCCTTCCCTAGGACAAAAACTAATAGTGGAGACTCTTGATTTAAAAACCGGTCACAACAGAATCTGACCAGAAAATAGTTAACTTCCTTACCCCTAGCAAGTTGTTATGAAGTCGGGATCCGACCAGATAACAGTTCAATTTCAAGAAATTTTCTTCAAAGCCTGGAATCTGACCAGATAACAGATAATTTATTCTTCCCCAGTAAGTTACCATAAATCCTGGAACCCGACCAGATAGCAATTGACTTCCTCATCCTCAGCAAATTGTGAAGCCTGGATCCGACCAGATAACAGCTGACATTCAAAAGACAATCCCCAGTGGAGGCATTCTTTTAACAAATTTGAAGATGTGCATATTCTTAATTCTCAACAGCAATCCGGGATTCAGAACTCCTCAGCATCAGTCGGGGATTATTTTCCCAGACAAAGATACATCTCACATTCATACATCATAGCACATACATATGAAACGCATTTAGCATGATCACATTCATCTTGTGAACATCATGCATACATCTGCATTTAACTAACCCCTTTTTCCCACAGGTAAAACATCAAGTTTTAGTATAAATCTACCAAATACTTGTGCTGATACTTCTTCCAGTCTTTACCAGCATTCCTCCAAATGGCATCTATAAGCCCATTCAAATACATCTTCGAGTGCAAATTTTTAGGCACTCTAGTGTTCAATCATCTTCCACCTTCAAGTCACGAATGGCGGATCCACCAATCTAACTCTTTAGGTTTAAGAAGATTGAATAGGGACAGCTATTGTACCCCAAATTTTGCCCTCTCATTTATCAACTAATCTCTCACAAGATCTCCTTTGGGTTGATCAGCTCAAGACACCTCCTTAAGCACTGATGACTGAAAATTAGGGTTTGAAATTGCACAAGGATAAATGGACTTTTATAGCCTCATATGACTTTCATGGATAATTTTGGACCCTCAAGATTGCTCATGTCAGTCTTGGATCACGTTTTTGCTCAGTCAATTGATCAGTTGACCTAAAATCAACTATATTAGGGAAAAAGTCAATTATGGTCAATTTACAGTCAAACTTCATTATTTTTGGTCCATATCAACATTATGAACTCATATATGTCATTTGATCAAGTTTGGATCATGATTCCTCAAGAAATTTGATCAGATCATCAAAAGGGCAAAATGGTCAAACTTATGGTTTTTGACTAAGAAGGTGCAATTTCTGATTTTTGACCTAGAAAATGGTTGATTGGTCTGAGAAATGATCTCAAGGTTTCAAATGCTTCATTTTGACATATTGAAATGGCTCAAAACATTGCTCAAGATCAATTGATTGACAAATGAATTTCAGACAACTGATCAAAAGTCAATTATACACTGAAAAGTCAAACTTTGACTTTTTGATCAAAATCAAGTGTCAAAGATCACAATTCATCAAAACATGTCAAAATATGAAACTTGTTCATCAAGAAATCAAAAAGTCAAGATTTCATTTTGAAAAGTCAAAATTTCTAAACTTAGAAATTTTTGTGTTGAAAAATTCATATTTTTTCATAAATTTGAGCAAAATTTTCACCATGATGTAAGATGATTCAAAGGAAACTTCCAACATGAAAGTTGTATATCTCAATGAGATATAAAAAATTATAGAACACAAATTTTTCTAGAAATGCATGGATTTCAAGTTATGATTTTAAGAATACATGTTCATGAAACTCGGAAACTTAGTGAAATTTTGCCCTAGTTTAGGCAGGATTTTGACCTAACTTCATGGCAATTTTTCACATAGTTCCAAGATAAATCTTCAAAAATGTACAACATAGAGGTTGTATAGGATGTTACAAGCCTTCCAAAATGTCCAAGAACTGATTGAGATCATTTTTGAGCAAGGATAATCGAAGGCAAGAAGTTAGGGTTTCATTCTTGAATTATAAGTCATTTCTTGATAAACACATAATGCAATTTCAATGTTAGGCTGCACAATATTGCTTTGAATGCCTTCTAACTTGTGTATCTATCCATCATTAATGGATTACACAAACTTTTGAGCTATAATCCAAGTAGTTTAAGCTTTACCCAATTCACATTGCCATTTTAGGAAGAAAGTGAAGAATGTCATTCTTGAAAAGCAAGCTTTATGCACAAAGTCAATTCTTGAGCCTCTAAATTGTTCCCTCTTATCACACTCCATCTACAAAGTCAGAAGCAAGTGTGTTTAAAGCATAACCACTCTATCTTAGCAAGTACACAAGACTTTGAAACTTGGATTTCTCAAAAATCACATGTTATGCTTAAACTTGTGATTTTGAATTCTGATCAGCAACAAGCTTCCAATCTTCTTACTTATAAATAGAGTCACTATTTATGAGCTAGGACATGAGCTTGAACACCCTAAAACACTCCCAAACTCCCTGAAATCAGAAATTTCCCAAAAACTCCATTGTTGCACAATTTCTGACCTTGAACTCCAAACTCATATTTCCCTCGTGCGTTCTTTGGCCTTTTAGTTCCTAAAGCTTCCTTACATCAAATACAAGTCATCCTTGTTCCTGTTACACGACTGTAACTCCATTTTCATTATCCTCCATAACCAAAAACAAAGCACTGCACATTGACTTCTCCAAGCCATTTCAGCCACTCTCAACTCAAGCTAAGCATTGCATTAGCTTCCTATGGACCAAGGAAGCTAACCTGATCATTGCAGCACCTTGAATCAAGATCAAACTCATTTCACGATTTCCAGTTTTGAGGTATTTTTCTTAAACTTTTATCTTCTCATTTAGGCATTATTAGGCTTGCATTTGTGAAGATAAAATGTAGATATCATTGCCCTGAAACTATACATGTCCATAGATTTTATTTATGTTGCTTGAGTAGGGAAAATTTTGAGTTTGAACCTCTGAAAATATTTAGGTCAGAATTTGGTACTGATAGAAATCCATGCTCATCTTTGAGAATTAGCTTAAGTTATTTACATATTCAGAATCGTGAGGAAATTTCTAACAAGTTTGATGTTGGAAGTTTTATGAATGGATGAGAAATGAATGAGTTACAGGTTCTCTGGCTGGAGGTTGAAGATGAAGTTCATTCAGGACTTGATTTATGTTACATATTTATTGTTTTATTTATATCAACGGATATATAGTCACCCCAGTGGTAAAGCGCGCGCCTGTTAACCTTTGGGACTTGAGTTCGAGCCCTGGTGGTACCCTTTTGTTCATTTTTCAACATTTTTCATCCTTTTTTGTTTCAGCTTGCAGCGCTGGGCCTCCCCCTTTGGGCTTTCCACTTTTTTTACTTTCTTCTAACCTCCTGACTACTTTTGCACCCCTGGCCCATTATTTTATTTATATTTCATTTTCCTCATTTTATTTTTATTTTTATTTCATATTCTCTTTATTATTATTTTATTACTATTATTATCATTATTATTATTTTTATTAATAAAAATCCAAAAAAAATATTTTTTCTATTTATTTGCATATTTTAAAAAATACTTATATATTTTATTTATCTTTATAAAACAAAAAGACTAAAAATATTTTCTTAATAAATTTAATTTATTTATTTTTATAATAAATATTTAGACTTAGGTTTAATTATCATATTATTTTATTTTCTTAATTAAAATTAATTTAGAACTTAGGTTTCTTTTAATTAATTAATCTTCATTTTATGAAGTTAAAACCTTTTCACAAAAAACCCTAAAAAACATTTTTTTTAACTTAATTTCTTTCTTAATTAATTTAGGTTTAAGTTTTGATTAATTTTTAATTAATCATCTCTCTTAATTCGGTTAAAACCCCTTTCATGAAAACCAAACAAAAATCATTTCTTTTCCCATTTGCATTTGTACAATATTTATTCAATTCTTGTACATTTATTCAATATGGTTGTAATAGATAATTAGGTTTAATTTTCTTGCAAATCCCCATTTGTAAATTTGTATACCCCCTCCCCTAATGATGTAATAGCTTATTATTTTTACTTTCCTCAATTTATCGCTTTATATAAATGCTAGTAAATTAGGGTTTGTATGGAAAGATAAAATCAACAAGTTAGCAAACCCTAATTAAAGATAAACAAGCATGTAAATCAAACACACTAGCACACTTACACCCTTAAGGTAATTCCACTTTGTTGCCTTACCAAAATGGCCATGTTATGCATGTGGGGTATCTTAGCAAAAAGCAATCAAAAATACAAGATCATAGTCCCTCGATGACTCTATCTATGTTGCCTTTCAAAATGATCTTATTCCCTCAAATAGAAATGCTAAGATATCTCACAGCATTGCTATCATAGCTATACGATAACTCACGCCCGTCCCTTTATATCCAAAGATAAGGCTTCTTACCAAATCAATGTTAAGATAGTAATATTAAAGGAAAGGAAGAAATGAACTAAGACTTTTGAGTAGGTAGATTATCCCTAGTTGCTTACTCATTTTCAAATCATCCTTGCTATTTTCAAAAACAAACACCAACACTTTCAAAACATTTTCCAAACATGAAATACTTTCAAAAGCTCAACACTTTGTATACGTTCTTACGAACGAGAACTATTACAAAGTTTGCCTAAACGAAGGCGCCTTTTCAAAATACTTTCTAAAACTACACAAAGCATATTTTTCAAACAAAAGCAAGTGATCTAGAAAGCAACTAAGAGCCCATATATAACTATGTATGAAAAGGGTTCTAATACCTTTTCTTTTCATAATCTACCCCCTGAACTCAAGAAACAATCTCAAAGGTCTTTCTTATTCTTTTCAGCCTTTCCTTTTGGATAAAAGAAAAGTCGGTGGCGACTCTTGCTAACCGCAACATTTGCGATAAAACACAAAATACCCAAGTCAGTTCTCCCACCGTATCACACATAACTACATTCATATTAGCTGTTATAATAAGTCAGTGAGGTCTTCTACTCCTGAAGAAGAGGAAGAGGGTTTGTTGTCTACTAGACAGTTGCGGCAGTTGATACAAGAAGAGGAGCATGCAGAACACTTAATAATAGTATCACAAGTCTTGAAAGAGAAGAAGTTGTATGCAAAGTTATCTAAGTGTGAATTTTGGTTATAGGAAGTTAGTTTTCTTGGTCATGTTATCTCAGGTAGTGGCAATGTTGTAGATCCATCTAAAGTAGATACTGTATTGCAATGGGAAACTCCAAAGTCGGCTACTGAGATTAGGAGATTTTTGGGATTAGCTGGTTATTATAGAAGGTTTATCGAAGATTTTTCTAAGTTGGCACTTTCGTTGACTAAGTTGACTTGTAAAGGTAGAGCTTTTGTGTGGGATGTTCACTGTGAAGAAAGTTTTATGGAATTGAAGAAAAGATTGACGTTGGCTCTGATTTTGACATTACCTAATCCAGAAGAACCTTTTATGGTATATAGTGATGCTTCCAAGATGGATTTAGGAGGTGTGCTTATGCAGAATGAAAAGGTAGTTGGTTATGTGTCAAGGAAGTTGAGGACTCTTGAAAAAAGTAATCCTACGCATGACTTAGAGCTTGCTACAATTGTGTTTGTGTTGAAAATTTGGAGGCATTATCTTTATGGTTCTAGATTTGAAGTATTTAGCTACCACAAGAGTTTAAAGTATTTATTTTATCAGAAAGAATTAAATATGAGACAATGAAGGTAGTTGGAGTTGTTGAAAGATTATGATTTCGGTTTGAATTATCATCCAGGAAAAGCGAATGTGGTAGTTGATGCATTAAGCTGGAAGACTTTACATATGTCAGCAATGATGGTTAAAGAGTTGGAATTAATTGAACAATTTAGAGATATGAGCTTAGTTTGCGAGGTGACACCGCAGAGTGTTATGTTGTGGATGTTGAAGATTAACAATGATTTTCTAAATAATATCAGGGAAGCTCAGAAGTTATACGTGAAACTGGTAGATTCGTTAGTTGGCATCGATCAGTATAAGAATAAAGGTTTCAGGTTAGATGCACAAGGTGTGTTGAGATTCTGTAATAGAATTTATATTCCTGATAATGCGGAGATGAAGAAAGTGATTCTCGAGGAAAGTCATAGAAGCAAGTTGAGTATTCATCCGAGCTATAAAGATGTATCAAGATTTGAAAATTTTGTTTTGGTGGATTGGAATGAAGAACGATATGGCTCAGTTTATGTATGCATGCTTAACTTGTTAGAAGTCGAAAGTTGAACATCAGAAGCCTGCATGGTTGATGCAACCGTGAAGTTCCAGAATGGAAATGAGATAGCATTTTGATGGGGTTACCTAATACTTCAAGAGGGCATGATTCGGTTTGGGTGATTGTTGATAGGCTTGCGAAGTCGGCTCATTTTATTCCTATTAACATTAGTCTTCCAGTGTCGAAGTTGGCGGAGATTTATACTAGTGTAATTGTGAAGTTGCATGGTGTTCCTTTGTGTATTGTGTCGGATAGAGATCCGAGGTTTACATCTGATTTTTGGAAGAGTCTGCAAGATGCGTTAGGTTCTAAGTTGAGGTTGAGTTCGGCGTATCATCCTTAGACGGATGGTCAAATGGAAAGAACTATTCAGTCGTTAGAAGATTTGTTAAGAGCATGTGTTCTTGAGCAGGGGGTTCATGGGATACTTATCTTCCATTAATAGAGTTCACTTATAATAATAGTTATCATTCTAGTATTGGAATGGCACCTTTTGAAGCGTTGTACGGTCGAAGATGTAGAACTCCTTTATGTTGGCATGAATATGGAGAAAGTGTAGTGCTTGGACCGGAAATTGTTCGAGAGACTACTAAGAAGGTGAAGTTAATTCGAGAAAAGATGAAAGCTTCCCAAAGTAGACAGAAGAGTTATCATGACAAGCGAAGGAACAATTTGGAATTTCAAGCAAGTGACCATGTGTTTCTGAGAGTTACGCATGTGATTGGTGTTGGGCGAGCATTGAAGTCTAAGAAGCTCACTTATCATTTTATTGACCTGTATCAGATTTTAGACAGAGTTGGGAACATTTCTTATAGAGTGGATTTACCTCCTAATCTTTCAAATTTGCATGATGTGTTTCATGTGTCACAACTCCGGAAGTATATTTCAGATCCATCTCATGTGATTCATATGGATGATGTGCAAGTACGGGATAATCTTACTGTGGAGATGATGCATGTATGAATCACGGATCATGAAATGAAGACTCTGAGAGGCAAAGAGATTGCTTTAGTGAAAGTAGTTTGGTTAGGATCTGTCGGAGAAAGCGTGACGTGGGAATTGAAAATCAAGATGTGGGACTCCTATCCTGAGTTGTTTGAATGAGGTAAATTTTCGAGGACGAAAATATCCTAAGTGGGGGAGAGTTGTAACGCCTGTAATTTAATTAATTATTTAATTAAATTATTTTTGGATTATTTGTGAAGTTGTGAGATGTTGAGAATTATTGGTATAAGTTGTTATATTTTTATTAATTAATTAATTAATTGATTAATAATAATAAGGTTAGAATTATTGGAATAATTGTGTTGGGCTTGTTTTATTGGTTGGAAGTAGTAAAGTGGGGGTGTGTAAGTTAGGCCCAATAAGATTGATGTTATAAGGTTAAGCTTACACAAAGATTTGTTTTTGTTGGTGATTAAGGGTTTGTGTGTTGACCGGAAGAGCTACACGGAGAGAGGAGCAAGTTGCCCGATGTCGAGCAGAACAAAACAAGGTTGTCGGCTGGAATTTTTGGTAGAGCGACCTTCAATCCAGGTAAGGGTGGCGTTCTGACATTATAATGGGATTTATGATGTGTGTTATATGGGAATTGGTCGTTTGTATGACTGTGTGCGTTGATGTTTCTGGAATTTTTATTAAAGTTACCCGTTTCTCTATGTTATGGTTGTTTAGGGAGTTACCGTGTGACCGTCTGATGAACCTGTTATAGGAATTTTCCCGGTTGTTATGTTATGAGCGTTTTGAGTTGTTTGTATGATTTCCCGTTAGAATCGAGGATTAGGTTAGTGTAATTTATCACTGGGTGGTATGGTCGTTATGATGTTGTGGTATTCCAAGCGGTTGGCAGGAATTTAGTAAATTATTTTGTGGTCATTTTAGGAAGGTTTCTGCGTGACTGTCTTGTATAATTAACTAATCTATTGATAGGGAATATAGTTGCCTGTTACTGTGGTATTCCAAGCAGTTGGTCAGAAGTGATGAATTATATTGATGTGGTCGTTATGATGTTATGTTGTTTTATGTTGTTGGTCGACTCAGTGGTCGAGGAGTATACTGAACTGTTAAGTGTCGAGCGGCATGTAGGCTGTGAGGTGTGTCGGAGAATATATGTGTTGGATTTCAAGTGGTTCTAGGCTGCAAGGCATGCTGAAGAGCACAGTATTAATGTCGAGCTGCACGAAGCTGCAGGTTGTGTCCAGGAGTATAAGTTAGTTGTTATTCTCTCTTATTGTTGTGCATGTCGAGGGGCGCATAGTTCTTCCTATCCCTTTTCCATGTACATGATGTGTTGGTCGATACCTGTGATGTGTAAGTTATTCTAATTTGAGAAATTGCAGGTTGATGATTTATGTTGAGATGCCTCTATTTATGGGCAGATATTATGTTGTAGGCTTATGGCCAAAGTTGATTTACGTTGAGTTGATATTGAAATGTTCTTGATGTTTTAGGTTTATGGCCAACGTTGATTTATGTTGAGTTGTTGTTTGTTGTTGTTGTTGCTACATTCATGTTGTGTCGCATACATCGCATATCAAGTTGGAGCTGATGCTCGTTAAGTTGCCCTTGATTGGCAAAATATTAAGTTGAAGGTTTATGCCTTGTTGATGCTTCTATTTATTGGCAGATTTTTAAGTTGGGAGTTCTGCTCCATTGGTACCACATGCATTTGCATAAATACAAGTTGCATTTTATGTTGTATTCTGAGTCATTGTGTGGTTGAACTGATTATGCTTATGTTGTTAAAAATCTGAGAAGTGGTGAAAATGTATGAAATGATTCTAATGTTTTATTTATTATAAGTTCTATTATATTGTTCGTTATCTCACCCCTTCTGTTTGAATGTTACCCATATATTGGTAACGTGCAGGTAATCCAGAGTTAAGGCGGTTTACCTTCAGTAGTTCGAGTCGGTGTCATTGCTCTGATAGGTAACACTCGGGGGGATGAATGCTTGCTATTTAATTGTTATTACTCAATTGTTGCACTTTAAGTTGTTGTTCGTTAAATAATTGTCATTTGAAGTTGTTTTAGTTGGATAAAGAGGTTATATTCTTTAAGTTTAATATTTGATTCCGCTGCGTAGTTGTGAAAGTTGTTGGTTTTAAAAGATTAATTTATGTTGTTGTTGGTTCATCCAAGTTAATGTGTTATGTATCTGTAATGAATTCCGTTGTTTTAAGTCGAATTTGTAGCATCCTGATTTGGTTGTGGAAATTTTATAACTCTGATTTTATATATATTTTCGGGTAGAATTGGGGTGTTACACTCAGCCCTAGTAATCATTCAGATTAAGGGAGAATGAGATACGAAGCACTCAAATCTCATTCCTTATAGAGAGCATGTGCTTACTTTAATCATGTACTTCGAGGAAATCACTTTTGAGCACATCCCACGAGAAGAGAATTAGTCGGCAGACGCATTGGCTACAATGTCATCTATGTTCAAAGTCAGATGGGACAACGAAGCTCCTTGAATTACTATTGAAAGACTGAACAAACTGACACACTATTACGAAGTTGATACTTGTTATACCCCAAAATTTTCCCTCTCATTTCTATAGAATTTTCTCACAAGATCTCTATTGTCTAAAAATTTCATAAGGTTTGATCAGCTCAAGACACTTCCTCAACACTAGGCTTAAATTAAGGTTTGGGTTTGGACAAGTACAATTGGACTTTTAGTGCCCCGTATAGTTTCCATGGATAATGTTAGACTCTCAAGCATCAGATCGAAGAAAGGAGGAAGAGGAAATTATTGAAAGGGTAGAGCAGATCGAAAGGAGCGGATGCAGATAACAGTTCGAATTCAAAATCTGGTTTTGGTTGTTCGAACCACATGACTGATCGAAAAAGAGTGGTGGGAAGATTTTGACAAATCGAAGAAGAGAAAGCTTGCTTCGATCCACAAGCTTCGATTGGGCAATGGCTATCTTCAAGCAACCTACTTTGATCCACAAGCTTCGACTGGTCAATGGCTATCTTCATGTTTGCTTCGATCCACAAGCTTCGACTGGGCAATGGCTATCTTCATGTTTGCTTCGATCCACAAGCTTCGACTGGGAAAGGGCTTCCTTCGAGAAACCTGCTTCGATCCACATACTAAACCCTTCGACACACATAGTTTCTATATTATGAATTACAATTTGAGGTTTGGACATTTGAACTTTCGACCATTTAATCAACTGACGGTTACTGGTAGGAAAGAAATCCAGAAATTCTTTTGTTTCGACTATGCCAATGAGATCATCTTGCATATTCAAAGTGGTACATTCAGATGAATGTGGTCCATTCTAAGAACACACAATTGGTGGAAACAAATATTGTTTTGTCTGTGGATGAGTTTGGTCGAAGGTTGTAAGTGGTCCATTCAAAGAACACACAATTGGTGGAAAAATATTATTTTGTCAGTTGATGAGTTTGGTCAAAGGTTGTAAGTGGTCCATTTGAAGAACACACAATTGGTGGAAACAAATATTGTTTTGTCTGTTGATGAGTTTAGTCGAAAGTTGTGGATCTATGTGATCAAAACGAAAGGACGGAGTATTCGACCAGAGTAAAGAAAAAGATCAAATCCATAGGCCATGTTACATGATCTTGCTTTGCAGGCCTCAATGCTTGTGTTTCACTCCATAATTAATTGTTTACATAATGAATTAAGCTCTTACTCAAATATTTAAAAATATTTCCCAAGCCAATTTTCCCTTAATGGCACAAAGTTACCATTGCCATTTTAGAAAAGTAAGCTTTATGTAAAATGTCAATGCATTGAGCCTTGTGACTTTTATCTCTGATTGCGAGCAATATCAAAAGCATGAATCAAGTCTCTTGCACCCAACAAACATCATGCCATGCTTGTACTTTAACTTTGGAACCATAAAAATCCTTTCAACTTGATTTTTTTTTGTTTTCAACCAAACCATAATTTGTCATCTTACAGATCTGGTTACCCTAACTTCCTAGACCTTTTCTCTATAAATAGAGAGGCCATTTGCAAGCCAAAGGGGCCAGATTCTTGTGTGTTGAAAAATCCTCAACACTCCCAAACTCTCAAAAAACTCAGAACCTGCACACAAGCACAAAACTTGGCACATTCTGACTTTACACACAAAAATCTCAAATCCCTTCATGCGTTAGTGATCCTTTCGATTCACTCCCAGCTTCCATATACCAGCCTTAGAACACTCCCAAAGCCCTCAAAAAAACCTCTCCAGGAAGGTAGTGATCCTTTCAATTCACTCTCAGCTTCCATATACCAGCCTTTCGATTCACTCCCAGCTTCCATATACCAGCCTTTCAATTCAGTGACTTTTAAAGCAAAGTAGTGATCCCACTAGCTCCAGGAAGGTCCCTGCAAGCTTAATCCATCATCAAGTCATTTCTGGAATTCGTGTAGAAGTCCTTTAAATTTCACTCCAAGAGGTAAGTTTTTCAAACTTGGAACTCTTCATTCAAGCATCATTTGTATATACATTATGAAGAAAAGATGTAGATATCATATCTAGGAAGCTGACCATGCTCTTAGTTTTGATTTTCATTGCTTATGTCTTAAGATTTTCAACTCTGACCAGTTAGGTTTTGATTTTGTTACCAAACATAGTTCGTGCTAACCTCTGATTCATAGCTTTTAAAAGTTACATGGTTAGATTCGTATTAAAATTTAGAGCAAGTTTGATGTTTACAATCTTTCGATTTGGCTGAGAAATGAAGCCTTTCGAAGCTTAATAATGGAGTTATGCATCCCTGCGTGCGTGAAGGAAGAAGATGAAGCCATGTTCAAATTCTCAGAAATGAGTTCATTTTATATTTAATGCAAGTTGTATAACTAACGGATGAAACAGACCACCCCAGTGGTACAAACAGTGCGCGCTAAAACCTTGCCATGTATAAGGTCATGGGTTCAAGCCCCAGCGAGACCTTTTGTATTTATTTTGTCATCTTTTACAAACTAACATGCAAGTTTATAACATTTGAGTGTTGGCTGTTTTGAATGGATGGTATGGAGAACCTAGATTCAAACCTTGGCAAGACCAAAACAAATTTTCATTACTTGTTTGTTTTCATCTTTTTTTAACAAACTTCAACATTTTTCCAACCAATGAAAATAACTCCTTTTGAGTTTATTTTTTTGCACACTATTTATTTACAACGTCTATTTTATAAATATATAAAAATATCACAAAAAATATTTTATTTTCATATTTATTTTAAAAAACCAAAATCCATTCCCTTTCCATTTCCATTTCTATCCTCGTACATCATATACATTTTTATTCTTGTACATTATTCAAGTTCAATATGGTTGTAATAGATAATTAGGATTTAATTTCTTGCAATCCATGTTTGGAAATTTATACACCCAATCCCCAAATGATGTAATAGCATAGTAAATTTACTTTCCGCAATTTATCACTTTCATATCAATGGTAGTAAATTAGGGTTTGTATGGAAAGATAAAACCAATACTTAGAAAACCCTAATTCAAGATAAATCAAGCATGAAATACAGACACTTGCACACTTGCACCTCTAGGGTTAACTCCACTTGTTGCCTTAAGAAAATAGTCATAATATGCATGTGAGACATCTTAGCAAAAACAATTAAAAATACAAGATCATAGTCCCTCGATAACGCTTCGAATGTTGCCTTACAAATGATCTTAGTCCCTCAAGAGAAATGCAAAGATATCTCACAACATTTCTATTCATGACTATACAATGATCCACGCCCGTCCCTTTACATCCAAAGATAAGGCTTCTTACCAATCAATGGTAAGATAGCAATATCAAAGGAACGAAGAAATGAACAAAATACTTTTTGAGTAGGTAGAATGTTCTTAGTTTCTTGCTCACAATCCATCTTCAAAAAATAAACATCTTTTCAAACACACCAAACACTTTCAAAACATGAAATATTTTCAAAAAGTCCAACACTTTGTATGCATTCTTATAGAGACGAGAATCATTACAAAGTTTGCCTAAACGAAGGTGCTTTTCAAAAATACTTTCAAAACCCACCACAAACACACTTCAAACAAAGCAATTTTCAAGTGATCTAGCAAGAACCTAAGAGCCCATAGATAACTATGGATGAGAAGGGTGCTAACACCTTCCCTTTTCATAATCTACCCCCCGAACTTAAGAAAATATCTCAAAGGTCTTTCCTATTCTTTTCACCCTTTCCTTATTGGATAAAAGAAAAGTAGGCGGCGACTCTTGCTATCCGCAACAATTGTGATCAAACGCAAAACAACCGAGTCAGTTCTCTCACCGTATTATAAAACTGGTGACTCTGTTGGGGATGGAAAGTGTGGTTACCTTAAAGTTAGTTCATATTTAATTTCTTTCATTATGTGTTCCGCATGCTTTATTTTTAACGGGCTGCTTGGGTTATTGTTAAAGATCCTACACCCGGATCTGGGGCACATTTTTAGGTAAGTAGAAATAAATCATGGAGGTTGTACAGCGTAGATCGATATAGACAAAGTGATAGCTATGTTAGCGTGATACTCTGGCTTGTACTAATGTTCCTTGAGTCAGTCAAGGATAACATTAGGCTTCCTTATAGTATCATTAAGCGTTAATTGACCTTTAGAACCTTTAATTTACTCATCCTAAGCCATTAGAAAGTAGTGAGATGGTCGGCTTTGGTTCCGATCGAAGATTGGTTGATACTCGATACTACACTCATTGAGATTGGAATTTTGGGATATTTTGGCCGCAATACTTCGGTGCTTGAGCTAAAAAAATGCCTAAAAGAAAGGTCTGTGATGTGAGACTCCCTAGAACCCAGTTAATTTCTATGACAGGTTGAGCCAACTAAACTTCAAGAGGGTACTTACCTATAAAATCCATGCAAGCCTAAACCTAAGGATTTGTTTTCTTTATTTGTACATAACGAACTTGTTTGCTTTTGCTTGTGTATGATTACTTTTACATAACATAATGACATCATACCATAGCATTGTCAATAACCATTTCAAGGATCTCAAGGGACTGTGATACAGGGACATGTTAAACCTGACGTACATCAGGGGCAAGAGGATTGATTCTCCTCTAACCAAATGTCGTCAAAAACCAAAACGTGATAACTTGAGTCAAGTGCTATGACCCACTTGACATGGTGAGCTTGATTCTCATGGAAGGACATCCAACGATACGAAGTTCTTCAATCAAAGTTGTAATCAAATTTCAACCTCTAACATCTTCTTGTGTTTACCCCGCAAGATCCTTGAGAACATTGCATCCACATACCATGCATCATATCATGACAGGTTCTCCCCATATAGGTTTTCACATCTGCTTACTGTTTATTTCAGTAGAGATGGCTCTAGAACAGATTATCAAGGACCTTCAGACTCAAAATTCCCAGTTTCAAGAAATATTCCTAAATCTATCCAAGTGGAATAGAGAAATGAAAACACTTTTCATTAAGGGCATAACCAATAATAATCCTGAATACGACAAGGAGGATCAGATAGGACAATTGCAAGTGGAGATATCAATGATGAGAATTCAGATGTTGGGACAAATGGATCTTATCCAAAACTTAGCTCAGGGACAAGAAGAGTTGATAAATCTTGCCAACAAGCTTCATCAAGACGGATGCAGCCGTATAAAACAAATAGTCGAGGCTGGCGATTAAGTCATTAATCAGCCACCAAAGAGACAAGAAGTTGGCTTGGTGGAGAGTAGACCTTTCCAAATTGCTGCTACCTCACGAGCCCAACAACAACCTCGCCAACAACGACAGGGTAATCGGCGTAAGCAGGATATATATAATAGGCAATATACCAAACTCAACATGCCGATGTCGCAAGCCTTGCAACACATGTTGATGTTGAATTTGGTCACATTGAAGGATCCTCCTCGGAATCCTAATACTTCTTCTCCTAGTTATCGTCCTAATGAAAGGTGTGCATATGAATCCAACAGTCCGGGGCATGATACTAATAGTTGTTGGATGTTGAAATATAAGATTCAAGACCTGATCGGTGAAGGAGCGTTAGAATTCGCACAAGATGGGCAGATTGAATTTTTCTATCACCCTTCAAAGACGCACAATGTGAAGTAAGAAGTTTAGGCGGAGAAACTTTTGTTATTAGAATTTTCAGTTGTAATTTCTTTGTTTGCTTAAACATTTGTCCGTATGTCAGACTTTGATTATTCTCATTAATGCATCGCATATGTTTGTCTTGAGTTAATCCATTCGTTTTCACTATACAGAAATTATGCTTTTAATTCTTCTTGTATGATATTCAACTCTCGGTTACAAGTTGTAAGCCTTTAGAGGGAGAATGGTGAAAACAATGCCATAATCTCATATAGTATGCTTTTGGGCAGACCTTGCTGACGATGTACAAGCGTTTTTTTTTTTCAATTCCTAAACAGTGGAGTTATAAGGAAGACAATCCCTATTCAACCCCTTTGAGCCAAAGAAGTAGGAGTTTTCTTTTTCACACAAATTGAAACATTTAATCAAAACCTGGGGCAGGGTTGTTTCTAAGTTAATTCAAAAGCGCGTTCAGTCACAAGCTTTCACTTTATACACAATGAATAACATCAAGAACGTCCTTCTGAATCAAAAGACAGTGATGGTTCCCTATAAAATAGGCAGTCATTATCTCTTAAAAGATAATCCCACTAAGTCAAAACCTACGAAGGAGACTTAAGAAAAACTGGGGCATCCTGCTGACTATAATCTCAAAATAGTCAGGCAAAAATCAGGGATAATAAATCAGAAAAGGTCACTACAAATCCTCGACAACATGAAAAATGTTGCAAAAATGACCGCCTTCTCAAACAAACTTCCAGTCTCTGAACCATCACCAAAACTTCATTACATATTCAATTGGAATCCAAATGTGCAATTAACTGAGTATAGGACTGGAGAACATCATGAAGAACGGGGGGTAGAAATAAACTTTGAGCTTTATCCTTTATTTCTTAAACCGTGAACTAAGCCACGTTACAACCCTTTAAAAGTCCTAATTGAAACGTAGGTTAGTTCGAAAGCATACTATTACAAAAGGTATCCTGACTCCTGTAAGGCTTACTGTAAATCCTGAGTTGAATCCACATTCTTACAAAATTCATTTATTTGCTAAAAATGCATTTTCAAAACTTCAAGACAAACATAAACTTTGCATTGTTTGAATGTCGTTGTTTGCATATAGTTATTTGTTTGACAATAGAGAAATTTGCACGGCAAATATCCAATCCACAAAAATTCTCTCAAGAAATAGAATCACTTCAAATGGAAAGAAGCTTCCAATGACAAATCTCTCATAATCAAGGGGCATGGAATGATCATTGTCTAGCACATCTGGGGCAGTCAAATCAAGATTCCAAGAAACCTCTCATAAAGTCCTAAATAGCCAGGGGCAGGTCTCCATCTAAATCACTTGGGGAATTGAACATGTATTCCAGCAAAGGGTCACGTACGACCAAGCAAACATTTTATGTTATTTCTATAACACTTATTACTATGGACAATGACAAATCCTCACGAAGTCCCTTTCATAAGGTGATCCCTAGTGAAGTCTCCAGAGCCACCTCTATAAGGTTATCCCCACAGAATAATCTGCATGGATAAGGGTACAAACCCCACAAGGCCAAACTCATGGATACCCCCACAAAGTTGGATTCATGCAATCCCCAGTTAGAGTTTCAATCTCAGAAAAAACCCCTTCCCAACTGATTTAGTCGTAAGAAGAAGCCTTGAGGAGTTCTGTCAAAAGAATACATCTCCCCCCGCAGGTCATCAAATATTCTCCTCAACAGGGTTTATTTCCCCAACAAACTGAAAATTCCTCAGCTTTAGTTTGCTTCTCAGACTATTGTAAATCAATGGATGAAACCCCTTAGCCCCCGGCAGAGTCATTGCATTCCCCAACAGAGTCGTTATTGTCCCCAAAAGTGACTATGAAGCCTGGACCCGACCAGATAATAGTTGACTCCATTCCTCAAAAGCAAGTTACTATGAATCCTGGACCCGACCAGATACTAGTTCAACTCCATCCCATTCAAACAAATTATTATGAAACCTGGACCCAACCAGATAACAGATAACCTTAATTTCAAATTGTTGAAACTTGATCCCGCCCAGTTAACAATTCAACTTACTGAAACCTAGACCCGACCAGATACCAGTTAACCTCAAGTTCAAAATTGTTGAAGCCTGGACCCGACCAGATAGCAGTTTAATTCCTATAAAATCACTAGTAAAACTCCTCTTCCCCGGTAGAATTTTATACAATCCCCAGCAAGTTGGTGAAACATGAAATTCAACTAGATAACAGTTAACCTTCAAGAGATAATTCCCCACTAGAGCAACGGACGACTAGAAGTCTTGAGTTCTTCTCCCCAAGCAGAAACCAACACTCTCCATAGAACCTTTTCAAGCAAAGTCAATATTCCTCATCGGAATTCACCTCAAAATAACAAAGCAGAAATACCCAACGGAAACCCTCTAAACAAGGTTTGAAGATGCACATACGCTTCATCCTCAACAGCGATCCAGGATTTAACTTCCCAAAACTCCCCAGCAGCAGTCAGGGGTTTATTTTCCCAGACAAAGATGCATTACAGTAACATTTCACATTCATACATCATATAACATACACATACAACATAATCTCATTTATTTTGTAAACGAGTCACTAGCTAGAGAGAAACATTCGCAAATTCTTATTTATGAAAGATAATGCAAGCATACGATGCCAACACATATATTTAAACATACCTCTTAGGAGTCAGTTAAACTTTATCTCATTGTAGCACACTTTCGAATTGACCCATGCTTCAATTAAGACTTTGAAAGGGTTGCAACGTGGTCTGGTTCACGGTTTAAAAAAAAAGATTTAAGGCTCAAAATTATTTGGTTCCCATCCATTCTCCATGATGTTCTTCATTCCTACATTCAGTTGACCCGATACAAGCATTCATTTCTCGAGTAGAGTTTGCGATGATTGAGGAACCACTACAGTTTCTTGGACATGACAGTCACTTCACCTTTTTCTTTTGGTGTCTGATCATACGACTTTGTTTGTTCGATAAGGATCCTTTTCTCGCTTCTTAGGCTTTTCAAAATATTTCTCGCTTTCCCTAGATTTTTCCTGGATAAATTCTTTTGAATTTCAATTTAGAAGTCCAGCGGGATGCCCCAACCTTTGCCTAAGTGACTTGTTTTCAAGTTTCGACTTAGTGGGCCTTTTTGTTTCTTTCTTATTTATACTTTCCATTCTGAACAAGTCATTGATCTTCATGTTGTCTCTGATTTGTTGGAAGTGATCGTGATTGTCTGAGTCTTTGATAGATGAGGGATAGCCATTGTTGTATCGACATCTGTTGACCTCCTGATGTGCGAGATATACCCATTGGGATATCGCTAATTGATGCATGTTGCTGATAGATGAGGGTTAATCGTTGTGGTTTTGACTTTCCTCAATCTTTTTATGGATAACCATTGTTTTATCCCTGGATGCACACTTTTGATGAGTTATGAATGCTTGATCAGATTAACTGAACATTATCCGCCCCAGGGTTAAAATGAGGGTTTTTCTCAACAGAAAAGAAACTCCTACTTCGAAGGATCAGAGGGGGTAAGGAGGGTCTATCTCCCTTATATCTCTGGTGTTTAAGAATAGAAACAAGGCATGTACATCGTCAGCAGGGTCTTACTCAAAAGCATACCAACCAGAGATTTTTTTGCGTTTTTAGATTATCGTCATCCTCCCTCCAATCTTTACCTAAGCATAAGACTTGGAAACTTGGCATCAATATGAAAGAAAAACATTTAAAGAGTGATAACTAATGGATGAATAAAATTAAAAGAACACTTCAAGACAAGCGTACTTATTGCATTAAGATTTTCATTCAAAAATAGACAAGTTTCTACATGCAAGCAATGTTTAAACAAACAAGCAAGAGTGCAAATGAAAATGCAGTAAAGTAACCAATGATTGCCATCATTGAGGAGACTTGACTCCGTATGGATTTCTTGATTCTGACGACTTTCTGCAGTCTCGATGCTTGAATAGGTGAGAGAATTCTCCTTCTAATCTGATGTGAACATAATAGTCTCTAGATTGATCCCGTCTTGGACCTTGTCTCTGGATGACATACTATCTTTAATCGAATATCCAGGTGCCCCAGAATAATATGCATAGAAGATTCTTTCAGGAGAACAAATGAATGATTTTCCTGGTGACTTGGTATAAACTGCATCACCAAGCATATTACGTCACAAAGAAATAATACAGTTCATCTTCTATCAAAACAATAGAAACATCCACCTGGTGAGAAAGAGTCTAACAGTTGGCCAAATAGGAATTGGACCTTTGGAAGAGAAGCCTGACATGTGTTGGGCTTTATACTTCAATCCCTTTACAATTTTTAATATCAAAACCGGGTTCCCCAGAATAGGGGATACATCTAGCAAGTGTATCGCAATCAGAAGAGATGTTTGTGGGAGGAGGACCCCAAAGATTAGAGTTGGAAATAACAGGATGTAACACATTAGGATCATATCAACATACTCATCAGGCTTATTTTGTCTTTGCTTAAAAGCTTTTCCCCATGAATTCACTTGGGTAATAAAGATTGGCTGCTACCGAACAGATCAAGGAACGCAAAGCTGTGGAGAGTGCCCCTGATTGAATATTCGGATGCCCCAGCATGGTAACCGCATATGACGTTGGTATCATGATTTGGATGGTGCCATAGTATGGGGTCTAACTCAATAGTAAATGGGAACCATCTGCTGATAAGATGTTCCAAGAACTCAAGATTGTATAGCACTCCCTGGTTAAAAGCAATTCCCAAAAGATGAGGAGAAGAGAGAACATGCCGCTGCAGTAAGCGCAAGATCATTGACATCATCATTAGAGCTTCCATGACCTGGCTTATCTGATTCTTCAATCATTTATCTTCCTTCTCGAAGAATTCGTGATCACGGGCCAAAGCTTGCATGTGTACCACAACTAACCCTATCGGGATCTTCGTATCGGCCAATCCCCCACGGAGTCATACCACATTAATCTCTGAACATATGAAGTAAGAAATCAAGTTGAACCTCTGAGGAGAACACCAGGTCTGAATAAGAATCCCCAATCTTCATGTATCTGTTATGGATGCATAAATATGCATGGAGTGCATGAATGGATGCCATGTCATGTTCTGTCATTTTCAAGGAATTTACGTGCTTTGATTTTGATTTTATGCAAGTAATGGATGGAAAAGTTCAACACAAGGCTTACAAATATGATTCCCTGGAAATAACGAAACATGTATGTTAAGTATGTGGTTAACCATGTTATGTATGCAAAGACATGGGATCAAAGTTCCATCACTTCTGAATATGATTGTTGCACTGTTTCTGAACCATATGAATATTATTATATCAAAGGTGTGACATAGCTTAGGCACATACAAGAACCAAGTACCATATAGATCATCAATTGTACGAGATCAAGGCTTCTGAACCACCGGATACTGTAGAGCCTTTTTTGAACATGTTGGGAATATCAAGATCAAAGGCCCAAATGAACCTCCAAATAGGAAAGTCGGGAACTTGGAAAATAAATCTGAGAACCCTATAACATAGTCACCAACAGAACACCATCTGAACATAGTCACCAAATGTACCTGTGGTAATAATTCCCGCCCCACTCACGGGTGAAGACTAGGTCAGGGTAATGTCAGGTAACTCAGAATCGAGGGTACTCCTGAAAAAACTATTGTCTATCACCTACGTGAAAACGATAGCCCCTCATTTGTACCTCATCTGATCATGGACGACATGGCGGAAATAGTGAAACCTAAGTCAACTAGCCATTCATGTTCCACTCTATTCTTAGGGTTCCTATGGTTGTCACTTGGCCTGGGTATTGAGCCTTTTACCTTATAGTAACACCCATCCAACAAGAAGCAGATCCAGTACAGCAATAGTATATGGAAAACAGTCAAATGCAATGCATACATATGCTCAGGTAATCATGTATGGAAGAATAAACAGAAAGCATAAAATAAACACCCAAAGAAAAGAAAACAAGAGTTGGGAGTGACTCCAGGATGGACCAGCATTTGGTCGACCTATCCCCAGTGGAGTCGCCAGCTGAAACAGTCGGCTGAAAATCATCAAACAATGAAGTCGCCATTGAACGTATTTTATCACACATGAAGGGAAAGGTGAACATCGAGAAAACCTGAGAAGGGAGAAGTCACGGTCTTGCGACCGAGAGATCGGGTAAGGGAGTCTGTTACGCGAGGGGAAGGTATTAGCACCCCACACGCACGTAGTACTCTATGGTATCCACTCTTGTTATCTATCTTATGGGTGTGTTTAATCTATGCTTACTGTTTACTACTGCTAAAGGGAGAATGCATGCAAAATAAAGGAGAAAACAATGTAGGGAGAATAAAAGTTGTACTCGCCTAGGCCCTACCCTAATGCCTATGTATCCTTTTTAAGGAATCAGAGCTACCGTAGTTCAGCTCACATGTTTTGTTTGTTTTGTGTTTTTTATGGACAATGCTAATTTCGCCTTCTGCCACAACTCGACCTTAAGAGACTCACGTGTTGGCACAAAAGTAAATTAATCATGTCCTTACTGAAAATGGTTTCGAGTTACACCCTCAAGGCAAGATGCCACATTTGATTGGTTTGTATTTTGTTACCTTGAAAAAGGGTTTAAGTGTGATTAGCATGTTTTATGATTTGCTAAAAAGAAGGTTTTAGTTTTATAATGCATATGAAAAAGGGGAAGAAAAGAGTATAAGGGAGACTAGCCTATTTCTAACCTAATTTTATCATACAATGGTATTCCTAAGGTTTGAATTAACCAAAAGGGAAACGTCTACCTAATGTTAGCATACATGGCTCGCAACCTAAGGTCTAACTTGCGTCCAAAGGGAATAATCACATCCTAAGGGAACATGGTATGTACAAGGATAAAGCAAACAATCTTGAAGAAGCAAACACATAAAAGAGTAAGGAAAAGAAGAGAAATGCTTTAGCCAAGGGGAGTGTATCGCCCAAGACAAACAAGCGGGAGTGAGATGTAAAACAAAAAGGTGATGTCCAAAGCGACTGAACACCTAACTAAGATATAGGAGATCAAGGTAGGAGACAGAAGGAAATATGAACAATCATAGAGTATCAGCATTGGATAATGCGAACTCCTGACAAAGCATGGGGGTTCGATTGCGGAACCCTTCCCCACTTGACGACTCTATACACAAGAGCAGGCATAACTTTAAAGCATCATGGTGCGTCACGAGCTAAGAATTACACGGACGAAATTGTGGGGGTTAATTGTGAACCCTCCCCACTTGCCTCCTTTTGAGGATTTCAATAAGGGATGGGGGAATAATACGGGCACAAAATGTAAACACACCTGCAAAATACCTACACAAAGGTAGGGTTTTAAACAAACCACGCACAAGTAGCACACAATGGGAAACAATACGGAATTTCCCTAAATGGGTCTTTAAATAAACCATATGGATTCCTGACATGATCAGCAATGGAGACCCCCGTCATACATCTCTACCCTACTTCTCATGGCATCAAAAAGCAACAAAGCCCTACTTCTCATGATTTCTAGTAAAGCGGTAAAGAAATGCGATAAAATGCGGAGAAGTACAAAGGTAGTGGCGGAGACTACCACAAGCAAGAAAATCGTCATAAGCAGACGAGAGCACTGAGGAAGCAAGGAGTATGTGTCCAGCAAGCTTCACCAAGAAACAAACAAAGTCAGAAATAATATCCAACTAAGACATCTGTATTTTTAAGCACCTACACAAAATACAATTATACAAGATACGGGGCACCAAACAATGGCATGCATGTCGAATGCAAAACCGGACCATAAATCGAAAGTCCGAACAAGTTTCTCGATCAAATAATCGAGTAATAATTACATGATCAGAAACTATCCAAATGTACCTTGCACAATCAACGCACATGTTAAAAATAACAATGAAAATCAAAGTATAAAAGAGTGGCAGGAAATTTGGAGGAAACAATAGCCAAAGCAAAGCCAAAGAAGCAAACAAAAATAATTTGGAAAAGATGCGTCGATCACAACAGGGCATGAGTCGATTCATGCCTGAAATTTCCTCAGTTTGCATCGACCACTGGGTCGGTGCAACACTTCCCACAGGTGGCCAGAATGTTTGCATCGATCGCAACAGGCTATGCATCGACTCATCCTAAAAAAATTTCTCAGTTTGTATCGACCGTTGGGTCGGTGCAACACTTCTCGCAGGTGATCCAAACTATTTGCATCGACCGTAACAGGCTATGCATCGACTTAACTGCAGTCTTGTACAATTGAAACTTTGAAGCAACATAACTTTTGCATCGAGTGTCTGTTTCGCGCATGGTTTGAATCGTTGGAAAGCTTGAAAATCATAGAATATCCACGACACGAAACGCAAACCAAAACAAAAAAATTATACAACAAATTCCTCGATCTTAACACGATTAACATGTGAATTCATGATCCAATTTCATGAGCTTCGATGCATTTTTATCGGATCAAAAACCAAATTCACATCAATTATGCTATGACCATAGCACGAGGAAATTTATACGCAACCAAAAAATCAATTGGATCACGCGGTAAGATCAAGGCACAATGGCTCAAGCATTTTGTCAAACACATAATCTCCAAAATTCAACTCATGATTTTTGCATAATTGGAGATCCAAATTATACCACACATAATCAATCAAGAATCATCAATTAAGCTTGAAACAACTTCAACATTTTGTTTTCTCAAATAAGCACTTTCATGATAATCAATTAATTGAATAAGAACTTATTTAATCATCCAATTTTGGATTTGCACATCATGATTCAAGATCAATTCACATTTTCATAATCGAAATCACTTCCACAATTCAAATTAGATCAAAGTTCAATTTATTGATCCACAAAAGTGCTTATTTAAGAATCACTTATTTGAAAAGTACTTAACTCAAGAAAAGCTTACCGTAGAATTGAAGAGGGAGTTTAGGTATAGAGATCGCAACAATTGGATTAGAGATCGGGGAAGAATTGAGCTTCTTTGACTTTTGGATCTTGAAAAGGTTGTTGAAAAAGTTGTTGGTGTTCTTGATGAAAATGAGAGAAAGTTGTTCTTTGATCCTTGAGCAAGATGAGAGAAAGTTTTTTAGTGTTTTTGATAATTGATCAATTATGAGAGTTCTCCTTGAAAATTGGAGTGAGTAAGAATATATAGTGTTCCCTTTTTTGGAAGAATGAGCCTCCAATAAATACAAGCAAATGTGCAAATTTTCAGTTCATTAGAGTCTGACACCTTCATGTCAAATTCACAGGTCCCCCGGCATGACTTTCGAAGTTGAAATATGAAACAAAAATATATCCAACTTCAATAAAAACATTGGGTCCGAAGATAGGCTCAATCGGATAAACGTGATTTAGTTATGATTTTTTTGAAGTTTCATCTCAGATGAAAATATTTCTCGGTTCAGGATTTTCAATGTGATGCAAGCGTTTTGGACCAAAAACGAAGGCCTTCAGGATACCGTTCTGTGAAGTCAAGCTTCCCAAATTTTTTTGATGAAGACAAGCTAACATACAAATAAGGTTTGCAAATGGAATGGCTCAAGACATCTAGCATATCAAGTTTAAAGAATTATCCAAATCTTGAAGAATCCTAGCATGATTGATCACTTTGTCTAAGGTATAGCATAAAACTCTCAAATATACATACAAGTGTTCATAAATATGATTGCATAATGTTCTAATACTTTCCCACAAGCTTCATAAGCAAAAAAAGTGAATTTTTACTATGTGCAATCGATTGTTGTTTTGGTGCAATCGATTGTTGTTTTGGTGCAATCGATTGCACCCTGAAGCATTTTCAAAAATTGCCTAAAAAATTGTTTGCAGATTTTTTGTCTTATTTGTGCAATCGATTGTTGTTTTGGTGCAACTGATTGCACCCTGAACAAATTTGAAAAACAATAACTTTTTACATACCTCTTCATACACCACTTCATAGAATCTTTTCATTTAATCTTGGTAATTGTTCATGATTAAATTACTGAAACTTATGTTGTTTCAAAGGGGTGTTATGAACATATATATACATGAAATTTCAAAAGCATTTATAATTTTTTTCATCTACATTTCAAATAATTCATAATCATTTCATCTTTCAAAATTCAAGTGTTTTCATATCAGAATTTTTAGTTAAACTTTCTACACTTAATTGTCATTGAAAACTATCATACGTTTCATATCATTCATTGAACACTTGTATACCATTGAGAAAAATTATATGATTGAAAGAGAAGATCAATCTAAGTTATTGATAAATACTCATCAACTTCATTACTCAAATATTTTCTAGATTTGTACTATGATTCCTTGTTGTCCAAAACTGTTGGAAACGAGAGTAGAAAGGAAAGGATTGTTTTCTTGTTCTACTTGTTTGGTTGTATATTGCTGTCCAGGATTGTTGGAAGCAAGAGAGTCATTAAGAGAGGATTGTTCTCTTAGTGTACTTATTGAAAACATAAGAGGATTGTTCTTGGTAGTTTTATTGGTTAGAGTCTTGTATAGAAAGACTAGGTTGTCTTGTCTAGAGATCTAACAATAATGAAATCTCTTTCATGTTGAGAGGGGATTGGAGTACTCTCAGATTGTAAGGGGAACCAGGATACATCTTTGTGTTCTTTACTTTTCTGCATTTACCGCTTTCATCACTAGTCATAAACCATAAAAGAAATAAACACATTTGTAAGCTCATGCACCAAACCAGAAAAATAAGAACAAGTATTCTAAAACCGGTAAAACATTTAAAGAACCTAATTCACCCCCCCCCCCCCCCCCCCCCTCTTAGGCATTCTCTGAACTTACAATTGGCATCAGAGCGGGTTATAGGTAACTTGTTCCTAAAGATCCAGAATGACTTCCGCAAATCAAAATCCAGTTTTTAGAGATGGTGGTAGTAACAACAAGCCTCCTCTATTCTGTGGTGAATATTTTGACTTCTGGAAAATACGCATGAAGGCTCATTTAGAAGTACAAAGAGAAGAAATATGGGATGTCGTCGAAAATGGTCCATTTGTTCCTATAAGTGTTGTCAACGGTGTTGGTACGTCAAAGCCTAAAAGTGCATGGGATGACGATGATAAGAAAAAGGTTCTCTATGATAAAAAGGAAATCAGTCTTCTTCAAGGTGTACTTAGCATGAATGAATTCTTTCGTGTTTCGGTATGCACAATGGCAAAAAAAAATGAGATACTTTGGTAGAAACTCATGAAGGAACCGCTGAAGTTAAAAGATCGAGATTAAATACATTGAGTCAAGAATACGAACTATTCAGAATGCAGCCCCGAGAATCAATCCTCGACTTACAAAAAAGATTGGTGCACTTAACAAATCATTTGAAATCACTCGATAAGATTTTAACTAATGATGAACTTAATCTTGAAGTGCTTAGATCTTTATCCAGGGAATGGCAACCAAAAGTGACAGCAATATCCGAGAAGAAGAATCTATCCACAATGACTTCCGCCACTTTGTTCGGAAAACTTCAAGAATATGAGACGGGACTTGCAAGACTTGAAAAGCATGAAATCCAAGTAAAAGATTCAAAAGACATTGCTTTAAAAATGAGGATAAAAAATCATGATAGAAATCAAGAAGATGAATCCACTAGTAGTGAAGATGATGATCTTATCAAGAAGATTGAAAAGGTTCTTCGAAAACAAATAAAAAAAGAAGCACCAACAAGGAAGGATACATGCTTTAAATGTGAAAAAAAAGGACATGTTAAAAGTGATTGTCCTACACTTGAAAAGAAGAAGAAATATTTCAAGAGAAATAAAGATAAGAAGTCAAAGAAATCATATATAGCATGGGAATATTCATCTTCCAATTCTGGAAAAAATCAATGTGTTAATCTTGCATTAATGGCTTTACATTATACGGATGATGAAAATGATGAGGTTAGTAATGGATTTTCTCTTTATGATAATGATGTACAAGGTGCATTAGATGAACTCTTAAATGAATGCAAAATTTTATATAAAACTATTCCATCTCAAAAGAAACATATTTCATCTTTAGAAGAAAAAATTGAGACATTAGAAAATAATTTCAAGGATGAAAAACAAAAGATTATTAGTGAGCAAAAACAGAATTGTGTATGCAAAAATTGTGAATCACTTTCTTTTCAAATTGTCCAATTAAAAAGAGTTCTTGAAAGATATGAAAAGGGACAAATTGGATTGGAAGGTGTTATTAGTCAACAAATATATTCAAATGATAAAAGTGAACTTGGTTATTCAAAGCTTTCTAAACCAAGTCATAACAAAACTATCTTTATCAAGGCTAGTAACCAACCAATTCAAGAGAAAGAAAACAAGTCTAAAGTGGTTCATAATAATCCTAAAAAGAAAATATTTGTTAATAAAATCTTATCCTCCTAGATATAGGAGTAACTTTGAACCTATTTGTTTTTATTGTGGTATTATTGACCATACACCTAATGCTCGCTATGTTAGAAACTTTAGTGTAGTAAGTGGGCATTATGTGTGGGTTAAGAAGGGAACTAACTATGATGTATCCAAAGCACATTGAGTACCAAATCAAACTTAATTTTTTTTTGTAGGTTTGCTTGAGGACCACTTTAAATCTATGGTGTTTTGATAAGTGGTGGCTCTAAGCATTTGATGGAAGTAGATACACTAACTTTCAAATCTAGTTCACAAGTCCAAGGATTATTTCACATATGGGAAATACCTTAAAGAAAGAATCTTGGCATTGGCAAAGTTGATACACTAACTTTAAAATCTAGTTCACAAGTCCAAGGATTATTTCACATATGGGAAATACCTTAAAGGAAGAATTCTTGGTATTGGGAAAGTTGATACACTAACTTTCATATCCATTGAAGATGTACTTTATGTTGAAGAACAAAAGACAACTTCTAAGTAAAAGACAACTTTGTTGCAAAGGCTTCAAATTCATCAATGATGAATGGTTTATGAAGTCACTCTTGAGGTAAAACTCATAGGTGAAATTTTTTTTATGTTTATAATTTCATTATATATTTTAAGTTTTTCCCCATTCCTTTTTTCTAATGACAAAGGGGGAGAAGGTTTAGTATATGTATGTATGTATATTTCTCTAACAAAATTGTAGCAAGCAAATTTCAAGAGGACTCTCATTCATGAATCAAGGGGGAGCTTTGATTTAGGGAGAGATTCAAGGTTAGAGAAATACAAGATTGAATCAATTTTAAAGAAAGTGTTGTCATCATCAAAAAGGGAAAGAATGTGAAGTCAAGCTTCCAAAATTATTTTGATGAAGACAAGCTAACACACAAAGAAGGTTTGCATATGGAATGGCTCAAGACATCTAGCATATCAAGTTTAAAGAATTATCCAAGTCTTGAAGAATCCTAGCATGATTGATCACTTTGTCTAAGGTATAGCATAAAACTCTCAAATATGCATACAAGTGTTCATAAATATGATTGCATAACATTCTCATACTTTCCCATAAGCTTCATAAGCAAAAAATTGAATTTTTACTATGTGCAATCGATTGTTTTTTGGGTGCAACCGATTGCACCCTGAAGCATTTTCAAAAATTGCCTAAAAATTGTTTGCAGATTTTTTGTCTTATTTGTGCAATCGATTGTTGTTTTGGTGCAATTGATTGCACCCTGAACAAATTTGAAAAACAACAACTTTTTATATACCTCTTCATACACCACTTCATAGAATCTTTTCATTTAATCATGGCAATTGTTCATGATTAAATTACATAAACTTATGTTGTTTCAAAGGGGTGTTATGAACATATATATATATATATATATATATATATATATATATATATATATATATATATATATATATATATATATATATATATATATATATATATATATATATATATATATATATATATATATATATATATATATATATATATATATATATATATATATATATATATATATATATATATATATATATATATACATAAAATTTTAAAAGCATTTATAATTTTTTTCATCTACATTTCAAATAATTCATAATCATTTCATCTTTCAAAATTCAAGTGTTTTCACATCAGAATTTTTAGTGAAACTTTCTACACTTAATTGTCATTGAAAACTATCATAAGTTTCATATCATTCATTGAACACTTGTATACCATTGAGAAAGATTATATGCTTGAAAGAGAAGATCAATATAAGTTATTAATAAATACTCATCAACTTCATTACTCAAATATTTTCCAGATTTGTATTGTAATTCCCTGTTGTGCAAAACTGTTGGAAACAAGAGAGTAGAAAGGAAATGATTGTTTTCTTGTTCTACTTGTTTGGTTGTATATTGCTGTCCAGGATTGTTAGAAGCAAGAGAGTCATTAAGAGAGGATTTTTCTCTTAGTGTACTTATTGAAAATCCAAGAGGATTGTTCTTGGTGGTTTTATTGGTTAGAGTCTTGTATAGAAGGACTAGGGTGTCTTGTCTAGAGATCTAACAATAATGAAATCTCTTTCATGTTGAAAGAGGACTGGAGTACTCTCAGATTGTGAGGGGAACCAGGATACATCTTTGTGTTCTTTACTTTTCCGCGTTTACCGCTTTCATCACTAGTCATAAACCAGAAAAGAAAGAAACACATTTGTAAACTCATGTACCAAACCAGAAAAATAAGAACAAGTATTCTAAAACCGGTAAAACGTTTAAAGAAACTAATTCAACCCCCCCCCCCTTCTTAGGAGTTCTTTGAACTTACACGTTCGAATTGGAAAGTTGAAATCAATATTTAGCTAACTCAATTTATGAACCAATACCACTGGAACCAACTCAATACGATAAGAATCGATCGAGTTATGATTTTTTGAGGATGAAGCAGGTGAACATTTGTCACAATTTTTCTGCGCGAACATATTTTATAAATTCATATATTCGAAGACTCTCTGAGTAGAACTGGCTTCCGGTCGTGATATACAAAACGTAGATGATATCAAGACGGAATTTTGGCCACCAAAATGATAAATGGTCTTTGAGTTATGAATTTTATAGTGCGCCAAAAATATACTTTCAGCATATTTTTCTTTGTATTTTTCACTATATAACTTCCAAAAGAAACGCATATTTGGAGACTTTCCTTTGAGAACTAGCTTTTGGTCCGAATACGAAAATTGAAGAGAACATCAAGACGGTTTCAAAACCTCAAGAATCAACCCAAAACACCATTCTAAGTTGGAGATGCGAATTTTCAAACTCAGATCAGTCAAAATACTGTTTCCAATTCACATTGTTTTAAATTCACCGAAAACACTCAAATCTTCCACAATTCAAACATTCGTTGAAAAATTATGAGAGCTTTATTGTGTTGATCAAATACCTTGATCCCATGCCAAATTATTTGACTAATGATGCTTGATATGTTAAATGACCTAATGGAGAGTATGCAGATGTAATGAGAAGCGCAAAATCCATAAACCAGTTAAAAGTGAAAAGATAGGACAAATTTAGAGTATTACAGGCGTCTCATGAGGATTGATGTTGTGTCTCCCTCTTGTGGATCTTTAAAAATATATCACTACAATATATACACTACTAAAAACTTTGTGCTTAGTAAAAAAAAAATTTTAAAATCGATCATTGTAACGTTTAACGACTATCAATTTTTTATTGGAAAAATACTAGTAGCTAACATATAACGACATATTAATGATTGAATTTAATGACTATTTTCAATTAAAATAATATTAAAATTTACTAAGAATACAAGAATCAAACTATATCCTTTTGGTTGAGAAGCATTCGCTAATCCACTAAGCCAAATCATTTTAGATATTAAATTACATTTAAGATTCTATATATTATTAAAATTTTCAAATATTATTTACCAAATATCTTACACAAATCTCTTACATTTATTTTTAATTAATTAATTTGTATGACTAATTTTTTATATTAATATATATTTTATTTGTTAAAACAATAAAAAAAATAAAACTTTGACAAAATAAAAATTCTACTATTATAATGTCTAATTTCAGTAGCTAGAATAAAATTTTCTGTGAGTTTTTTTAATAGCTACCGTATATTAAATTTTAAAATAGTGGAGTTAAAAACTCCTTAAATTTATAGTGGGTGTATATATAATTTTTTTTAAATTTTATTTTGTCATAAAAAATCATTTATTATTTAAGAATATTCTTAGAACCTAATCGTTAATTTTCAAGATCCTGTCTTTATAATCGTATCATTACGCGTCCAATTTGATTAAAAATAATAATAAACTGAAATATATTGGATATTGACGAACAAGGAATAGATGAATTTCTTCCATTCTTTTTATTGTTCTAAAAACATGTATACCTACAAAATCTTAATGAATCAAGCAAATATATGATGTTACAAGTGCGTCTTATTATGACTAATGTTTCTTTCTGGCTGATGAGCGTCCAGATCAATCCAAAAGCATCTTTGTGAGTTGTCACCTTAATAATCTGAACAATACTACAAAAAACTATTAAGACCTTTAGCCCTACCAAAACTCTCTCTTTCTCTCTCACGCAGCAATGTACATACTGTGTAATGTGGACAATAACTATAAGAGTTAACAGTGGTTTAGTGAGTGGATCCATCCAAAAGATATGCTTAACTCATTTATTGTTTACACAATCTCACCATGCATATAATTTTACGTATGTTTATACAAGTATATGTTCTTTTGGTAGGAATGACACTTCAAATACAATATCAACAGTGTAATAGCAATATAAATAATAATTTTAAAAAATAAATTAATTAAAATATTATAAGTTTTAATACAAACAATTAAAATAAATTTAAATTTGCCGTCACTCATGATTGTTTTGATGGGCAAATGTAGACATGGCCATGTGCATCAACACCTATCATATGCTCAAGCATACTGGATCATTCCATTGGCGCGTCAAGTGGCATATCTAACTTAATAATTGATTGTCTTTGAAAGCTAAGCTCTTATATCGAAACTGAAAGCCTTTATGTAATTGTAAGGTGTTTTTTTTAATTTCACATTTTTGAGAAAGGTAATTTATATATAATTCACATACTCTTCAATTCAGTATGACACTTTTTTTTTAAAAACAAAATTGTGACTAATTCTCTCTCAAAATAGAATATTTTGGTTGGACGTAACTGTTCAAATACACAAAAAAAAAAAAACAAAAAAAAAATAAAGATTGTCGAGTTCTACGATCACGATTTAATAGAAGAGTAAAAATTAAATTTAACGACGGAGATGAAATCTCAAAATTATAACTGCGTTTAAGTGCTTCTATGTGCGTCCCCTCATTGCCATACGTGTATGGGTGCACGTGGAAACATTTTCGGAAGAAACATTTCATTTGCACAATAACCATTAAATGTTCATGTTCTCAATGTCAATTGCTATTACTTGTCGCCATAATAATGATCTCTCTTTTCAGACACATTCTCAACGGACAAAGATCTCTCACTGGTACGTATTATTAGACCGGTCTCATTGATTTCTACTTAAATATTTCTCGCTTCAAAGTTGATTGTAATGACTTGGGAGACAATTGTTGCAAGTTGGCCAAAGGCCGAGCAAGACCAACTTAATTCAATAAAAACCTTTCACTCACCGAAGAACAAGTAAACATTTACTTCTAGACACTTCTAGACCTCATCTCAATTATTGATCAAATCTAGCGGCCATCCGCACTCCATGTAGGATCAACCAATCATCTCTCTGATATAAGTGTGACTTCGAGTCACGCCTATGTATTTCTTCTCATTCACACTTGAAACAATTGCACCTCTCTCAAATACTTATTTAAGTGTTGAAATGTTAACCTTGCAGGTATCATTTATTGGGTGAGAATATGGAGTATAAACGGTCTAGAGGGGAGGGGAGTGAATAGACCTCCCAAGTTAAAAATTCGTTTGAAAAAGTTTTTATCAGAGTTTCAAAAACAAAATTTATTTTGCATGGCGGAAGCAAATTTAACGTAAAATAGATTATTTTATCGATTGGAATTTACACGAATATACTTATAGTTCAAAACACAATCAAGTTGAACTATTAAATTATACCAAATGAACAAACTAATTGTATTTACTAATTGAACAATTACCCAAGAAATGTTATTGCACAATTCAGAACACGAATAAGATTCTACAACCACAACTGTTAGGTTTAATCGACATTAAGACAAGGTTGAATTACCAATTCAAACAAAATCTATACTTTTATAATTAATCAATACCAACATAAAATCCTATCAGCGTGAAATTCAAGAAAGTAAGAGAAACAACTTAATCATGCGATCAACTAAAAAATTAAATGAGAGAGAGATAAAGGAGGGGAGAGTACATCAGAATATATAGTGGTTAGGCACGTTCGTCCTTGCTTTATGCATAATCCACTCTCCAATGGTTGTCCATTAAAAATTTGTTGGTCTTTCAATATGATTTGTTACAAAATTATAAGAATTTATACCATCACTGGTCTAAAATAAACGCCGAAAATAAATTTCTTCTATTTGGATCTTTTACTTGCACATAATTCCATGAAATAAACTCTATGTGAAATCATTACTCGAACTCATTTCTTGAATCTTTCAGTCCCAACAACCTGGTCCTAAGTCTTCTTTTGTATAAATTTCCATACAATTTCACCGGTATCTTGAGTGTTGGTCTATCCGAAGATTAAGAAGAACTCATACCATGCCCGCAAGCTTACACCCAACACTACTAAGGTCAACATGGAGAGAAAAAACTAATTCTTTTTCATTGGAATTGTCTGAATCAGTCACAACACCACACACCCTTGCAAGCCTCTAAAATCTTAAGCAAATCTTCAAATAAACGTTAAATTCAAAATGAATCTCCTTAATCAATCATGAATCTTCCAAGATAAGATTCAAATCCATGCAACAAATGAAAAAATGAGATAGAATATAAAAGAAATTGTTTGCAAGTGTTTAAGAAAGATTCAAAATTATTTTGAAAAATGAAAGAACAAGTGGTTTGTAAGTTTTTAAATCATCAATGGAAGTGTATGTTTTCTAACATTGTGAATGATTTTGAGAGAGAAAATAATTTATAGGTGTTGAAGATGAAGCACAAAAATTAGTGAAAAATCATGTTTGATTCAAGTCATGAACATTTGGTAATTTGAGTCAAGTGTAAAAGTATTGTGAAACAATATCTACACTTAAAGAGAAACCCATTTTGCTATGATTCGAGTCAAGCATATGTTGTTATTCGACTCATGCAAGTTGTGATTCAAGTTATGAATAAGCCATGATTCGACTCAAACTTGCACGGGATGACAGAAGATTCATGATTCGACTCATGTATAAACTATGATTCAAATCACAGAGTGCATGCTTAGAATCATGTTTAATTTGTGATTCAACTCGCACGCTCACACCAATTCCTGCCTCCCCCCCCCCCCCCCCCCCCCCCCCCGGTTCTGTTTGATTCGACTCATAGGATTGTGTGATTCGAATCACACCCAAAATCTCAAAATTTAAAGTTTTCAAAAATGTTTTGAGATTTTACTTTTGACATGACTTGATTCAATCTCAATTATGGTTCTTGTTCGAAAAATTCGGTTAATTAACTTAAAGGATAATGTTCATACTCAATCACATATAATTTGAATTATGCATGCTAAAATACATATCCAAAACTCAATCCTTAAAGATGTACAATTAAAGAGGAAACTCAATTATATAAGACTAACAACAAAGTAAAGCTTAAAAGGAAAGCAACAAAACTATATAGAGGTATCCCCGTTAATGTATATGAGACATGAAACTTCAGTCTCCCCTTTTTTTATGCTTGACAAGTTTTCACTTGGAATTGAGTCGACTTTAAGCGAAAGTAAAAATATGATAAATGCTTTCCTTCAAAGAATAGGAAACCAAATCTATTTAAAGCACAAAGAATCTAGTATTTTCAATTCCCTACGTATCTTATGAAAAGGTTCGGAGGATAATGATTTTGTAAACATATCAACAAGCTGATTTTTCGTATCCATGTATCCAAAAATAACATCTCCCTTTTCAACATGTTCCCTAAGGAAATGGTGTTTAATCTCTTTATGTTAGTATTTCAGTCAAGTACATGATTCTTAGTGAGGCTTATTGTACTAGTGTTATCGCATTTGATTAGAACACAATGGAATTTTTAATCGTAATACAATAATTGTTTTTTAAGTCATAAGACTTATGCACGACAATTACCAATGGCTACATATTCAGCCTCACCGGTAGAAAGAGAAACATTATGTTTCTTCTTACTGTGTAAAGAAACTAAATAGTTTCCAAACAGATGACAAGTGTCACTAGTGTTTTTCCTATCTGACTTACAACTAGCAAAATCAAAATCATTAAAACCTACTAAGTGTTTGAACTATAGTATAGCGATAAGAGCAAAAGAAAGGAAGTATTTTTTCGGGAAATTTATCGTCTCCACAGGGATAAGTGTAAGGGAAAGAATGTCATTCAACAGTTTCTGTGTTTCTGAGCTTGGTTTTAAATGGTTTGTAAGGAAAGGGTAAAAACTATTGACAAGAAAATAAATACATTCAATGGAAAGGAGAAACCTATCAGGCATGAATTTATACTACTCGTCACAAACTTAAACCTATTGATCAGTTGCACTCAACTTACTCTACTCGTTAAAATCATCACAGACACCACGAGATGTATCCACAACAAAGATTATGTTTAACGCCAAGTCGCGAGACCAACTATACTACTCTATCAGCAATGTCTTACGGACTACAACAACACGGAGACATTAAGCTTTAGCACCCAAAGTGAATATTAGCTATAAATCTATTTCTAGAATCTAGAAACTAATAGATATCCATCCCTAATCAAGATTTGTGAGGTATATGTCTATAACAACCCAAATCCAAACATAAATGCAAAAAGATCAAGGAAGATATCAAGATTAATTTGTAAAGCAAGATTTATACAACACCATAATCAACAAATATGCATATATTCAAAGTAAGAGTACTAAAAAAAATCCAACAAAAGAGAAATACATAGAGAGGAAGAGAGAAAAAACCAAATATCTCATGGGTTGTCAACCCCGATTGATAAGAAATCTGACTCTGGATCATCCAAATGCAAGCTCCAATGTTGTTTTCTAACTTCTCCCAACCAAAAAATGGGTTTGATGGTGTTGGGATTCAAAAATACCCAACCCATACCTAAAAAAATGTGTTTTTCCCCCTTAAAATGTGTTTCTGCCCAGACTGTCTCGTCCGACAGCGAAATGGCTAGCTTGACACTAAAAACAACATTTTTCACGCTTATGGGTACATTTCCACGCTTCAGGGTCGCCTCTGGCTTACCCGACGAGCTCGGTGCGAGGCTGATAGAAAACGGAAAAATTCTGCACTATTTCGGCCATAACTTGAGAACCATAACTCCAGTTTATGCACAATCGACAGTGTTCAAAAACTTATTCAATATTCTATCTGACAATGACAAAATATCATTGCTTTAATACCTACAAAAATGAGATAAAAACAATTAAACTCAATGATATTTACATAATAATTCAATATATATACTATAACATAAATTATACGGAATATACACTAAAGTTGAGGTTTATTGACAAAAAGCAAACGAATTAAGCCGATGAATGCTAATTATTCACACTGAAATTCACAATAATTTAGCACTCATCAAACTCTCCCCAACTTAAAACATTATCCTCAAACAAATTCAAACAACTTAAAGAAAGAAAAGACGATAATCCAAGAATCGTGAATCAACAGGTTTTGAAAACGAAAAACAAATGTATGGTTCAAATAAAAAACGTACAACCAAAGTAAACACTTACCACTAAACTACAATGATAGCATAAAAACGAAACAACTACTAAAAACAAAACACATGTCAAAAACTCTAAAATAGTACGAAGTTCAAAAATGAATCACACCTAGCACACAATTCATCGGTAGATGAATAACAAAAACAACAAGGTGCTTTTACTCTCACCCAACGATCAAGTTAACATCAAGTTAAATTATACAATCATCGAGAAAAACTCATATTGAACAATATAAAAACAAGAATCAAGAGGACTTTTCAAGGGTTGTAATTGAGCTTGGTTAACAGAGAAGGGATAATCCTAAGGCTAACTAACGGAATTGCCTAAACCAAGGGAGCATTTAATCACACAAGTCCAGCAATCATAAAGTTATTTTTATTCACCCTACACTTTACCCATTGATACAATCTTAATTTTATTCAAACATACTTTTTTTTCATTTTCTTTTTCTTTCTCTTTTTTCTTTTTCTTTTTCACATTTTTTTATTTTCTTTTTCTAACCACTTATTTATTTCCAACCACAAAGTAAACAACACATGAGAAATCAAACAAGTGCTCTACCCAACTTGAATACAACCTAACAAGTAACATGAATGCTCTCTAACTTTCTAAGGCAAGGAAAACAAAACAAACCACGAATTAAAGTTGAAGGTTTAAGTGTTTCAAGAAACAAATTCAAGATCCATAAAAAAATAAATAAAGAACTAGTTAGCTATTTACAAGTTGAACATTTTTATACCAATATGGATCATGACCTTAAGGCTCAAAGGGGCTAACAAATGCTCGCACAGTCACGGGGTAAAATACTTTTGAAAAGTGGTTAGGCTCAAATTCAAAAAATGCCTCGATCCTTTTCATGTTTTCATACACACTCAATAAAAATACATGATTAAATATAATAAAACCGAGTTACCAAGAAAGTTGGTATCCTACATATAGTAAACAATGGAAGCAACCTCACAAAAAGGGTTTAGTCCTAAAGCGATTCAAGAATGAACAAGTATGGCAAAAGAATAAATGGCGTGAAATTTTGTACAAAAGAAAAGTCTTATAAACATGTTATGTTCTAGAAGGCGATAAATGAGTATCTTGCGTGTACCAACTTTAAACAATACCATTACCATACATTAACAAGTTAAAATGACCAAACTTGGGAAAATCACCCCAAATTTTCTCAATCTACTCAAAGCAAGCTCTTGGACAAACACAAAAATAACAAATTAAAACAACTACTATAAACAAACTAAAAGACCAGATGAGAATGGATAAACAAGTTAAAAAATAAAGATTTGAGAATTTCAAGACTAGTCCAATTTCAACTTGTTTAGCCAACATTCACTACACTACCTAAACTAATACAATGAAAAACAATAAAACATATTTGTTTTATGTCGTTAGCTTGACGCATTTATTTTTCTTAGCTAGTAACTTCCTCTCGCCAACGATACTTTTCTTCAATACGCGATCGAAAGCAAGTATCCTAACCAACACTCAAACAAACGTTATGAAAACAAGAAAAATTACAACAACACTTTGAACAACATTCACAATAATACATATTCACACCACTTTAACACAAGAACAACACATATACACAAGTATGAAAATCAAACACAAATATACAAGTATGTAAACATATACAAGTCAATATACAAGTGAAAATATACAAAATATATGATATATATACAAAGCTCAAAATCATATAAACTATTGCAATGCGATTCAATATCAAAACACCAATCCCCGGCAATGGCGTAATTTTGTTCAAAATACAATATAGCGGTAAGAGCAAAAGAAAGAAAGTATTTTCTTCGGAAAATTTATCGTCTCCACAGGGACCAGTGCGAGAGAAAGAATGCCATTCAATAGTTTTTGTGTTTCCGAGCTTGGTAATAAATGGTTTGTAAGGAAAGGGTGAAAACTATTGACAAGAAAATAAATACATTCAATGTAAAGAGAAACCTATCAGGCGTGAATTTACAGTACTCGTCACAAACTTAAACCTATTGATCAGTTGTCCTCAACCTACTCTACTAGTCAAAATCATCACGGACACCATGAGATATACCCACAACAAAGGTTATGTCTAATGCCAAGTCACGATACCAACCATATTACTCTATCGAAAATGTCTTGCGCGCTACAACAACACGGAGGCATTAAGTTTTAGAACCCAAAGTGAATATTAGCTCTAAATATATCTCTAGAATCTAGAAATTAATAGATATATATCCTTAATTAAGATTTGTGAGGTATATGTCTATAGCAACCTAAACCCAAACATAAATGCAAAAAGATCAAGGAAGATATCAAGATTAATTTGTAAAGTAAGCTTTATACAACACCATAATCAACAAATATACATATGTTCAAAGTAAGAGTACAAACAAAACCTAACAAAAGAGAAATACATAGAGAGGAAGAGAAGAAAAACCAAACACCTCACGGGTTGTCAACTCTGATTGATGAGAAATTCGACTTTGGATCATCCAAATGCAAGCTCCAATGTTATTTTCTAGCTTCTTTCAACCAAAAATGGGTTTAATGGTGCTGGGACTCAAAAATACCCAACCCATACCTAAAAAATGTGTTTTTGCCCTTAAAATTTATTTCTGCCCAGACCGTCTCGCCCGACAGCAAAACAGATTGTCCAACGCTCAAAATAACATTTTTTCACGCTTCTAGGTGAATTTATATGCTTCAGGGTCGCCTCTGGCTCGCCCGGTGAGCTAAGGGTGAGGCTGACAGAAAACTAAAAAATTCAACATTGTTTCGGCCATAACTTGAGAACCGTAACTCTGATTTACGCATGGTCGAAAGTGTTGGAAAGCTTATTCAATTTTCTATCTAAAAATGACAAAATATAATTGCTTGAATACCTAAAAAAATCAGATAAAAATAATTAAACTCAATGATATTTACACAATAATGCAATATATACACTATAAGTAATCTATACCGAATATACACTAAAGTTGAGATTTATTGAAGAAAAGCAAATGAATTAAGCATATGAGTGCTAATTATTCACACTCAAAATCAGAATAATTTAGCACTCATCACTAAGCTACATTCGTTGACTTATGAAAACCAAATATCTTGATGGGAGGTTCCGTTAAGATACCTCAAAATTCTTTTTACGATTTTAAAGTGGGATTCTCTATGACACGCTTGGAATCTAGCACATATACATGCACTAAACATAATATAGAGAATACCCACGGTTAAATAGAGTATTGATCACGGGAATCGACGAAAGGTTCATTTCTATGTTCAAGAGTGATCTTATGAAGGAGTTTGAGATGACCGACCTTAGCCTCATGACATACTTCCTTAGAATTGAGTTCTACAAGTCCAAGAATGGACTGCTCATGCACCAAAGAAGGTATGCGCTTAAGATTTTGAAGAAGTTTGAAATAAAGCATTGTAATATTGTCATTACTCTCGCTGAACCGAGGCTACAATTGTCGAAGAATGAGGATGAGCAAGATATTAATCCAACTCAGTTTAGGAAGTTGGTTGGATCCTTGTGTTACTTGTGCAATACGCAACCAAATTTGGAGTATAGTATCAGCATTGTGAGAAGAATCATGGAGAGACCGAAGGTGTCTCACTTGACAACAGTCAAGAGGATTCTATGATACGTTAAAGGATCTATTGGCTGCTGAATTCTCTTTTGTGCAATGGATAAGGGCATAAAATGCAATTTTCTTAATTTTATCAATTCCAATTGGTGTAGAGATAAAGATTATAGAAAGTCTACAACTAGATACATCTTTATGTTCAAGGAAACACCAATCTCTTGGTGTTTAAAGAAGGGCCTGATAGTAGCACTATCTTCTTGTGAGGCCGGGTATATTATTATTTTATTGTGTGCGTGTTAAGTCGTGTGGTTAATGAATCTATTTGAAGGAGCTAGAAATCAAAGAGGGTGGTGTTATGACGCTCATGGTTGATAATGTTTCCATTATAAACCTTGATAAGAATCCAATTGCACATGAGAAGAGCAAACATATTGAGATGATATTTCTCTCTCTCTCTCTCTCTCTCTCTCTCTCTCTCTCTCTCTCTCTCTCTCTCTCTCTCTCTCTCTCTCTCTCTCTCTCTCTCTCTCTCTCTCTCTCTCTCTCTCTCTCTCTCTCTCCCTCCTTACAAAAAATTGGTTTTTTTCTATAACTCATATTATTCATTTGATTAACCGTTTCTCTTCCCCTACTATAAATAACAAAAACCCTTATTTCTTATAGCATAACCAAAATATCAAATATCTAAATTTAAATTGCTTTGGAAGTCTTTCTTATGCTTCCACTTTACATATTAATAGAATAAAATGTGATGCTAGATCTATGAAGTGTGATTTTTTAGGTTATAGAAAAGAAACTAAGGGATAATTTCTATACAACTTAATCACTAATAATTTATTTGTTTATAGGGATATAGTTTTCTTTGAGCATTCATTTCCCTTATCTCAAACCCACAATCACCTTCCTTTACGCCTCACACCAATCATACACTTTAATTCCATAAAGATTATATGTATCCCTACCATCACAACCAACCTTATTTTTGCTCTCACTGAGCCTCTTCTATCTCCCCTTTCCCCTGAACCCAATTGTACCTGACATATAGAAATCAACTAGAATAACTAGAAAACCCTCATCCCTCGCCAATTATCATTTTAATAGCTTAGAATTTAATCTTTATTCAAAATCATCCTATGATACTAAATTTCCTCTATCATATGTCATTTCTTATGACCATTTCAGTACGCTTTATAAACCCCTTTGTATCAATTTTTCCTCTATCCCTGAACCAACAACCTTTACTCCATCTAACAATCATGATTGTTGACTCAAAGTCATGGCAAATGAACTAAAATCTCCCAACTTTACCTATACTTGGACCATAGTTGACATACCCCTTAATAAAACTCTCATGAGATGTAAATGAGTTTATATAATTAAATATATTGCTAATGGACTATTGGCAGGTACAAGGAAAAATTAGTTACCAAAGGATACAATCAACTTGATAGTGTGTGTTACTTTGACACCTTTTTCCATGTAGTCAAGTTAACCATTGTAAGAATATTATTAGCCTTAGATTTCATTAAAAACTGACAATATAATTGGATGTCAGCAATGATTTTTTGCATGACAATTTAAATGAAGAAGTTTATATATTCATTACTAAAGGATGTAAACTTTTTCATTCATCCACTTCTACTAAAGTCTGCAAAATCAATACATATATTTATGGTCTTAAATAAGTCACGGTATTCCACACTTTCAAACTCTCTTATATCTCTTGGTTACACTCATTTTATTGCTAACTATTTCTTACTTACAAAAACTTGTAATTACAAATTTACTTCTTTGTTAGTATATATAAATGATTTAGTTTTACAAGTAATGTCATTCATGTAACTCAACATGTTAAGGTTGTTCTTCATGAATTTTTTTAAATAAAAAACTTAAGGGCTTTTCAGATATTTTTTAGCCCTTAAAATTGGTAAGTCCCTATCTCCTATTTTACTATATCAAAAAAGTTATACCTTTGAAATGCTAAATAATACATGTATCCTTCACATTAAACCTCCATTTACTCCTTATGATTCCTCTATTAAATTACACTCTATTGAATCTATTATCTATCATGATATTTCTCGGTATAGAAAGCTCATAGAAAAACTTATTTAATTAATTATACTTCTAGTTCTGATATTGCCTTTGATGTTCAACAATTTAGTCAATATGTTTTTCAACCCAAAATTGCTCACTTGTAGGTTATAACATGTATAGTTACAATATTTAAAAACTAGCCCTACTCATGAATTTTATTTTTCCAATTTTGAATTGTTTCTTTCTAGTTTTGCATACCGTGATTAGACCACATACCCCACTTCAAAAAGATCAGTCACACGATATACCATCTTTATAAGAAAATATTGAAAATCAAAGAAATAGTCAAATCAATTGTCTTTAGATCAAGCTCAGAAGTAGAATATTGAGCCTTAGTTAGCTTGACATGTGAAGTGCAATGGTTCAACTATATTTTTCATGACCTACACATCACCTTTACTGAATCAACTTCAATCTAATGTGATAACCGCTATGTTGTGTACTTGGCTCACAATCCAATCTTTCAAGAAAGATCCAAACATATAGAAATAAAGTATCATATTATTAGAGAAAAATTGAAGAAAAAAAACCTCATCAAACTTTTTACAATCTCTTCCTCTATCCAAATTGCTAATGCACTCATTAAAGTTCCGCCAAAATCAAGTGTTTTGCAGTTTATCATTTAACATAGCCTAGTCAACAACTACACTCCATTTTTAGGGGAGTATAAAACCCTAATGTTTATTTATTTTATTTATTTTTATTTTATTAGTTAGGTAGTTATAGAAGTAGTTAGGAAGTTGAATAATTTTTTATTGACTTATCCCTTAATTTTACTGTATATAAATATCACATACGTTATATTAGATATACTTTTAATGAATATTTAAGAAGAATTATTTAGTTCATTCTCTTTATTTCATGCGTTATATTTTAAAATATCTAATATAAATTTGGTGCTCGTACGAATACGTGTTTATATATGATTTTTTTTCCCTTCAAATTACATGTAAGGAAACAAATACTATAATACTTTATTGAAATCATACTTATTCTGTTAAAGATTAAAAACTCATAATTTTCAACTCCTTTAACATTTCAACTCAACTAGTTCAAATAAATTAAGTGTTCGCTTCCACTCTCGGTGATTAGAGTGACAAATTATCATTTTATATTTTTTTATTGTATATAATATCAACTTATGAAAAACATCACAAGATTTTTTAAATGGAAAAAGAAAACCCACAAAAAAAAATGCGAATTTTACTATAAATATAAAAGTTTTACATTCACAACGAGTGTTATGTCAAACCAATTATTAGTATGAGTATTTCTCGAGTACATTTCTACTACATGTAACTATGCATGTTAATTAAGCAATTTTAGTTCTAACAAAAGTAATTAAGCAAAGTTAATGATACTACTACCACCACCACCATGTGTTTCTATTTTAACCATATTTCATTTCATTTCAAGTCAGTTTTCCTCAGTTTACAAACGCAAACAAAAAAACCTGTCTTGTTCTTCTCTCTTCTTTGATCCCAACTTCTACTTTCTCAATCTCCACAAAAAACACTACTTTCCTTCCCGCAGGTTCTTTCCTTATTCCTATGATCTCAAAACTATGTTTATTTTGCTTGTTTTTTCCTCTATTGTTTGGTGTTACTGAAATTGTTCTTCTTCTGCATAGGTTTTGCTGATGTGGATGCTTTAACCTGAAAGTTTACTTTTTTGTGGCGTTTGGGTTTCTCCAACTACAACAACGCATTTATACTGTGTGGCTTAAATCCTTAAACTTTGTTGTGTAATTGTGTTCCTTGTGGAGTTAGCAATTAGTTGCATTTCAGGGAAAAGGGTAAAAGGGTCAACTTTTTTTTGTTGATTCTATTGGAAATTAGTGGGTGGTTTTGTTGTAGAAAGTGTTTGGAGGTTTTTTCAGCTCATGAATTGTAGTTAGTGTTGTTGTCTTGTTGTGTGGGAAAATTGGGGTATGAATGTTAAATCTTGTTGGTAGAAAAGGGTAGGGGTTGAATTTGTTTGAATCTTGTTTGGAGTTTTCTTAGGTTGTAATGAAGGCTCCACCTAATGGTTTCTTGCCTAATTCCGGAGAAGGTGAGTTTTCTCTCTCTCTATCTATTTCATTTTTTCCCTGCTTGAAAAATGCTACTTTTTTGTTCTTGAATTGATTTAATAGCTTTTTTATGAAAAAAATTATGAGCATATGATCAATAATTGGTGTCTGTTAAATGGTTTTCTTTGATGTAATGAAGGCTATAAATGTCCAATTTTTCATCTGAGAAATGATGATAATAACTATTTTTCTTCATCTCATCTCTCTTGTTGGTGATCTTTACTTTTGTTCTTCAAGATGATATTTACTTTTCATTATGATTTGAGTAATTTTGGTTCGTGTCATGGTCTATTCCTTTTTCTTGTACTATATTTTTTTCCTCTAATTTTGCTTTATGTAACGCTTTATTCTCTTCCGAATTGAAGTAAAAGTGTAATGTTCTTTTTGATAATGTTTGTGTGTGACTTGTTTACGTATATTGAAAGATCGGATATTATATTGGTTTGCTTTGAGTGTAGTAACAATATGGCGAATTGTGAAAAGAAAGGTTAATTGTTGTTGTTGAAGTTTCATTGGAAGAAGGAAAAGCATCCGTATGTTTGTGTGATAGTAACTTTCTGTGAGAATCTGATGCTGATTTGTATGTAGTCCGAATTTGAGAAAGAAAATGATTTTCATCTGAATTTGGTGACCTTAAAGTATATTCTTTATGGGGGTGGAATCTACCGATGATAATAATAATATGCTAAAATACTGCAAGATCTGTTCCTTTTTTACTGGCTCTCTGTATTCCCGATATTTCTTCGCGAAGTTATGTGTTTCTTTGAGCTGTTAAAACTATATTTTGTTTTTGTTTTTGTTTTATAAAACATGGATTCTATAGTTAAGTCTTTTTCTTCTTTGTGTCCAACCATACAGTAAAGAGAAAGCGTAATTGTATATTTTATCGTAAAGGAGTAACGTTATGTTTGTTTCGACAATAGGGGAAAGGAAGACAATCAATTCGGAGTTATGGCATGCTTGTGCTGGACCTTTGGTTTCTTTGCCACCTGTTGGAAGTCTTGTGGTTTACTTCCCTCAAGGACATAGTGAGCAAGTATGTTTTCTTAAACTACGAACTGTATGAATGTCATGCTGAGTTATACATATTTTGTATTTCGGTTGCTGATGAAATTCTCCTTTGCTACTGTAACTTTCAGGTTGCAGCTTCTATGCAAAAGCAGACCAACTTCATACCTAGTTACCCTAACCTTCCATCCAAGTTGATTTGCATGCTTCACAACGTTGCCCTGCATGTAGGTGCACTTTCCACTTCTTTTTTTACCAACTGAGCTATCTGCTTGGGACATGGCTGTTATGCAATAATGAAAAATTGCGAAGAAGAGTTTATCCACGTATATTGATGTTCTTGTTTATTTTGGAGCAGGCTGATCCTGAAACTGACGAAGTCTATGCACAGATGACCCTTCAACCTGTAACCAAAGTAGGTTTAGCTGTTCAACCTGATAATTTGTTATTGCATCCATGATTTAGTTCTCTAGTTTTCTTTGACATCCTCTCAAGCCAATGATGAGTAACTGTACCAAAGATTGTCTCATTTTCCTCTTCTACAGTATGACAAGGAAGCAATATTGGCATCAGACTTTGGCCTCAAACAAAACCGTCAACCAGCGGAATTCTTTTGCAAGACTCTAACAGCTAGTGACACTAGCACACATGGTGGATTTTCTGTTCCTCGTAGAGCAGCTGAGAAAATATTCCCACCTTTGGTGTGTATACAATATTATCCTTTTTCTTGATTTATGTTAGCAAAATTTGGTTGAGGTTTATGTTGTCCATCTGGATTTAGCTCGTCTATGCTGACCATATGTGTTTTGATAGGATTTTTCAATGCAACCTCCGGCTCAGGAGCTTGTTGCTAAAGATTTGCATGACAATTCGTGGGCATTTAGACATATTTATCGGGGTAATGCCACTCTTAGAATCATCTTTCAATGATTTGACATATGATGTTTTTTATGATGTTTGAGTGCTGAAATTGATAGCATGTTCGCTACAGGACAACCAAAGAGACACTTATTGACTACTGGTTGGAGTGTATTTATCAGCACAAAAAGACTTTTTGCCGGAGATTCTGTTCTTTTTATCAGGTAAGATATCTTTTGTGTTGGAATTTTAGGAAACTTTCGAACCACACTTTCTAAGCAAATTTTTTGTTGATCACTTTTAGAGATGAAAAACAGCAACTTCTTTTGGGTTTGAGGCGCGCTAATAGACAGCAGCCAGCGCTTTCTTCATCCGTGATATCCAGCGACAGTATGCATATTGGGATTTTAGCTGCTGCAGCTCATGCTGCTGCAAATAACAGTCCTTTTACTATATATTACAATCCAAGGTACTATTTGGCATGTATGTATTGTCATGGAGTGGCATTCATTGAAATATTTGTGTCAAGTCTCTTACAGAAACTGGTCAATTTAACAGGGCCAGCCCCTCCGAATTTGTTATTCCGTTGGCCAAATATAACAAAGCCATGTACGCTCAAGTTTCTCTTGGAATGAGATTTAGAATGATGTTTGAAACCGAGGAGTCTGGGGTACGAAGATATATGGGTACAGTTACTGGAATTAGTGACTTGGATCCTGTCCGATGGAAAAATTCACAATGGCGCAATCTTCAGGTATTATTAAAAGGTTTAGTATTTAGTAGTTGTCTTACTGCATAATATTTAACTTCTTTATGAGCTTATTGAGGCGGTTATTTTCCAACTAATTACAGATTGGATGGGATGAATCGACAGCTGGTGAACGCCCAAGCAGAGTTTCGATTTGGGATGTTGAGCCAGTAGTGACTCCTTTCTATATTTGTCCACCTCCATTTTTCAGGCAAAAGTTCCCAAGGCAACCTGGAATGCCAGGTAGTAAGAGTTATGCTCTTAATTAGTTAACTTTCATTGAAAATTTCTTTCTGTCAGCCATTAATTTATTACGTATGCGCATCACCAATGCAGATGATGAGTCCGATGTAGAAAATGCTTTCAAGAGAGCTATGCCCTGGCTTGGAGACGAATTTGGCATGAAGGACGCCTCAAGTTCAGGCTTCCCTGGTTTGAGTTTAGTGCAGTGGATGAGCATGCAGCAGAATAATCAGTTTTCAGGTGGTCAATCTGGATGTTTTCCACCCATGCTCTCATCTAATACTCTCCATGGTAATCTTAGCACCGATGACCCTTCCAAATTATTAAGTTTTCAATCTCCACTCCTCTCGGCGCCGAATCATCAATTTAACAAACCTAATTTAGCAAATCAAATCAACCAATTGCAACAATCCCAAGCATCATGGCCTCAGCAGCAACAACAACAACAGTTACAGCAGCAACAACAGTTACAGCAGCAGCAACAACAGCAACAACAGTTACAGCAGCAACAACAGTTACAGCAGCAGCAGCAACAACAACAACAGTTACAGTCATTGTCACAAATACCAATGAACCAGTTTCAGCAGCAGAGGCAACAACAGCTGCCTGAATCACAAAACCTGACACTGCTACAGCAACAGATGACTCAGCAGCTGGGACAGCAGCCACAGAAACAGCCACTGTCATCTCAACATGCTATGAATAACGGTGTAATTGCTTCTAACCAGATTTCAAATCAGTTTGCACAGCAACCGGTAACTTACGCTCAGCTTCAGCAACAACAATTACTCCCAGGAAGTATCCCACTCCAGCAAAGTATCCAATCAGCTAGTAAGAATACATTCCCACTGGCATCCTTACCACAAGACTCACAATTTCAGCAACAGATAGACCAACAAGCAAGTCTCTTACAAAGGCAGCAGCAACAAACACAGTTACAACAATCTCCACTGCAGGTATTGCAACAAAGCCAGCAACAAAGGGTGACACCAAATCTGCCAGTGGCTCAAATGTCTCAACAAAACACCTCAGACCAACAATTGCAGCTACAGTTTTTGCACAAATTGCAGCAGCAGCAGCAGCAGCAACAATTTCTTTCGACGTCTAGCCCACTTTTACAATCTCAGTTTCTACAACAAAATACTCACCCACAAAGCCAGCAATTACCACAGCTTCCTATATCCCAACATCATACTCAACAGCTTGGCAGTAATGCATTTTCAACAGAGAAGCTTCTTAACAGCAACAATCTGTCTTCATCTCTTATGCAATCACAACAGTTGTCTGTGAATCAAACCCTGAATACGCAGAAGCCACTCTCAATTACTAGAGTTCCCTCTACACTTACAGATGGAGAGGCTCCATCATGCTCAACTTCGCCATCTACAAATAACTGCCAGATATCTCAACCAAACAGTCTGAAAAGAAATCAACAAGTACCAACTACAATAGGCGGGATTTTGGCAGCAGAGCCTGCCAGTAATCTGATACAGGACCTTCAGAGTAAGTCTGACATGCATATCAAACACGAGTTCTCAAATGCAAAAGGATCTGACCAGCTAAAGTATAAAGGCATAACTACTGATCAGCTGGAAGCTTCTTCTGGAACATCTTACTGTATGGATCCTGGCAATGTTCAGCAGAGTTTGCCACTATCCAACTTCGGCATGGAAGGCGACGTCCAATCGAATCCTAGAAACAATCTGACATTTGACTCTAATCTTGATGGTTTAATGTCTGATACTATGCTTTCAAGGGGTTATGATTCTCAGAAAGATCTTCAAAACTTGTTGTCTAATTATGGGAGTGCTCCAAGAGACATTGAAACTGAGTTGTCCACTGCTGACATCAGCTCACAGTCGTTTGGATTGCCAGACACACTTTTTAAGCCTGGTTGCTCAAATGATGTTGGCATTAATGATACTTCTGGAGTTTTGAACAATGGCTTGCGGGCAAACCAAACTCAACGAATGCGAACATATACTAAGGTTTGTAATCATTTGACAACTGCAGGTCTATTTAGATACCATCCTCTAATGCTTTAGCATTGCCTGCAATCTGTTAATGTATTGAAATGTTATTCAAATTTTGTAGGTACAAAAGCGTGGCTCTGTTGGAAGATGTATTGATGTCACCCGTTACAAGGGGTATGATGAACTCCGGTATGATTTGGCAAGAATGTTTGGGATTGAAGGGCAACTAGAAGATCCTCAAAGGACTGACTGGAAATTAGTATATGTAGATCATGAAAATGACATCCTTCTTGTTGGTGATGACCCTTGGGAGTAAGTTATTTCCTTAACAGTTTGTAGTATAGGCTAACTATTTCAGCAAGTTTAGTTAGTTTTTTTTTTTTTTTGACCTTCAACTAATATTATTTCTTACAGGGAATTTGTAAGTTGTGTTCAAAGTATAAAGATATTGTCATCTGCTGAGGTGCAGCAAATGAGCTTGGATGGTGATTTAGGTAATGTTCAAATCCCAAATCAAGCATCCAGTGGGGCAGATAGTGGCAATGCATGGAGGGGACAGTATGATGATAACTCTGCAGCCTCATTCAATAGGTGATGAGGATGTCAAATACTGACGTTTTGTAGCAGTAAACTTATTCATTGAGTGGTGGGAAACCAATTTAAACCTCTAAAATTTCTGGCTGGCATTTCTACTATACATCTCAAATAGAAAGGACACTTTGTTTCTGTCATTACACGACGAGAAGCTTAGTTTAGATCTTAATGTTTATGTTAATGTCACAGATCCTTCTCTGGAATCAGCTTTCTTTTGAATTCTGGATTAGGATTTTTTTCTATTTCACTTTTTTGCATGGAACAAGATCCTACTCTGGAATCAGCTTTCTTTTGAATTCTGGATTAGGATTTCTGCATGGAACAACAGTATAGGCTGCTACTGTATAATATGATGGTTCTAGTGAGATTATTTTTTACTTGCCTCCCTGTGTAAAGTTTGCGAAGATTAAAGTTATTATATAAGGAAATGAGGAATCTAGTGATTATTGGAACAATAATGCTTTTAGTTTGTGGTTAGCTTTGGTCTCTTCACATTTTTGGTTTATAACAAAACATTGTTTTTAGTCACTTATTAGATTTTAAAGAACACAATTGTATATAAATTAGTCTATATAGATGGTTTTTCCTATAATTAAAAATAAACTTTTTTATATTAAAAGATTGAAAATTTAACTACTTTTCTATTTATATCAATGGACTCTTAACTGTTTTGAATAAAGCTTTCTAGTTATCCTGAATGTATAACTAGAAAGCTTTATATCAATGGACTCTCAACTGTATTGAAAGTTGAAACCGTGAGAAGGTGAAAAAACATTGACAATAATGCAAAACAACAGATACAACAAAGGTTTATGCAGATTGTGCAAGGAATAGAGCAACAATCAACTATATTTCAAGCCTCATAGCTAAAAAAGACAACTTCCCTCAACACAAAAATGTAGGCTCTAATACAAAAAAAAAATGTTAATTACTAAGTGAGAATGGCCATGACATCTAAGGCTCTCAAAGCAATATAGTCAGAACCATCTTTGCCCTTGAAGTCATTCCCCGCATATTTGGAGTACAGAACTGTATTCCCTGGTGTAATGGATAATGGTGTTCTGTTGCCTTCATCATCCACAGATCCTGGACCAACTGCTATCACCTATAACATCAAAAACATAGCAAAAATATTATTAAGTAATCTCACTAAAACTACAGGAGCAAATCAATGTTGAGATACTCACAGTGCCAACTGATGGTTTCTCCTTGGTTGCTTCCGTGAGCAACAAACCACCGGCAGTTTTTTTCTCGGCTTCTGCAACCTGCAGCATCATAATTAAAAGGCCTTTAAGATAAGCATAAATCATAATAGCTATAATTTAACACCCTTTATGCAAAATCTGGTTGAATTGAAACAAATAACTATCCACAGTACCATTTTCCACTCTATCAATAATCAAATAATAGAAAAGTTTCACACCTTTATCAAGACTCTATCGCTCAAGGGTTTAAGATCCTTGACCTCATCGGTTTCAAGAATACCAACAATGTCATCATCTTTAAGTATAAGATGTTTTGAACCATTGAACTCCACCTCAGTCCCTGCATACTTTGAGTACACAACTTGTGCACCTGCCTGTATAAAGAAACAAATCACATAAATCCAAAATTAAAGAAAACCTAAAGAGTTACAGAATTTCACATGCTAGTGGCATCCATCACCTTTACACTAATTTCCACTTTGTTATTCCCAACTGTCTTCCCTTCTCCAACAGCAACCACCTCACCCCCTTGAGGCTTTGATTGAGCAGTTGATGGCAGTATAATTCCACCCACAGTTTTCTCTTCTGCATCCTTAATTTTTACCAGTACTCTATCACCTAGTGGCTTGAGTAAGGTATGCTGCATAATGAAATTACCAATCAGGCACATGTAACATTGAAATTGTAAAAATATATAGACGAAAATACTAGAATCCAAGGTTTTAAAAAAACGGGCCGCCACAAAACTGCCAATACCAATACTGTTAGTCATCGTTTTTATGTTAAAAGAATAAATTATGTTAATTCACCGCGACAACCACAATCTGTGTTGCAACACCTGTATAGACTGAAATCGCGAAAGTCTTTTCGCGACCGCTATTTAAAACCTTGCTAGAAACAATCAAGTTGGTCACTTGGTTAGGGTTTATGCAACAAATCTGTTCCCTCCATGTAATTTCTCAGATATAATCAACAACCCACTAGGCAAAATAATCAAAAGAAAGTACCTTTGGGGCAACGACAGTGGCAGCTTTAACAACCATAGACGGGAACAACCTTTGTGTGGGAGTACCGATTCTAACATTCTTAGAACGAAATTGAATTGATGAAGTTCGAAGCCCTTCAAAGGATGACAAATTCCTCGTTGAAATCGATGAAGCAGTGAGCTGAGTAGTCGCCATTGGAATTTTATTTTCTTTAACTGCACAAAAAAATGAACTTTCCATTACAAAAATGAACTTTCTACAATTCAATGAGAGTTGCCCTAATTACAGAAGAAGAAGAAGAATGGAGTATAGTGTACCTTATCAAAAGTGTGCCAGGAAGGTTAGGAAAATGTGAATGGATAAACCCTAAGATTTGATTATATTTTGTTGATAGATAGAGGGGGCTTCTAGAATTTTCCGAGTCCAAATATAGTGAGTTACGGGCTGATTCGGTGTGTATCACAAACACACCTTGTGATAACGTGATTTTACTATCTTATCCTTGTCTAGATAAAATACTCAGTGAGAATTACTTTTCATATGTCCATTAATGACAATTATGGATTTTATTAAATCAGTAATAAATAAAAGAGATAATAGTAAATTTATCAATTCTGATTAATTATTAGTATATTAATGTTAAATGAGAATATTAATAAATTAAGAATATTTATTAGAGAGTATTATTGAAAGATCAAATATAAAATTGTATTGATAATTTAAAGTCACAAATATTTTAAGACTTTTTTTTTTTAAATATAATACTTATTTTGGAATAGAGGGAGTATAATTTTAGTGTTATTTTTTTTCAATAGCATAATGGGAATTGGATTGTTGGCTTTTTAGAATTGTGGTAATACAATAAGAAAAATATTTTTTTTTATTTCATCTAAAAATTACACTACACCGTATTTATTACTCACCAATATTGTGAACAATGCTTCATTAAAAAAAAAATTTATAATTTTTTTTTTAGATTAAAAATGATCAATATAAAAATTATGTGATTAATCAATTTTATCATTTTATTAACCAACATTTTAAACTTCATTAACTTTGTTTTACTACTAAAAATTATATTTAATATTTGGGCGTTTATTAACCAACTACATCCCTTCATTAACTAACATTTACATTTCATTAACCAATTTTATTTTACTACTAAAAAATATTTTAAATATTTGTGCGTTTATTAACCAAACTGAAAATTATATTAACCAACTTTTTATACTCAATTAATTTTGTAGTACCCCAGGTCATGCATTGTTCATATCACTCTTCACGGGCATGATCATGTCACTGTTTACTGTTCATGTCACTGTTTACTGTTCATGAACAGTGAATACGTCTTAGGTGTAAGGAATGGTATAGGAATATCATAGCTGATACAATAAATATTATGTTGACTTGTAGACAATTGCTCATAGATTGAAGTTCACTTCGAGTTATGGTTACAAAGACGTTATTTGTAAATCTAATTCATAAATTGTTATCTCTCTTATTGAAGATGTTGTTTCTCATTATCGCCCTTATGCTTCCATTATACAACATATTCACTTCTTAAGGTATGTTTAGATTCGTGGAATGAGATGAAATAAAGTGGTGAATAATGAGATTCTATTGTTTGGAATTGAAAATAATAGATGAAGCGGAATAAAACATGATTAAATTCATTTCATTTTATTTCACCTAATCTTTCAATTTGTATTCCATCAGATTTTGGGTGTATGCAATGAAATGAATTAATTTGTTCTGTTATTGACTTATTGTTCCGTCAAACTATAAAAAATACACAAATAATAGAATAAAAATTTTGTTCCATTCCGCTTTGCTCCACTCTATTCCATCATGTTTTATTTAGCTCTGCTTCGTTCTAACTCATCAATCCAAACATAGTCTTAGGTTCTTTAGCTTAAACTTTAGTGTTTGATCATTTTCTTCGTGAAAAAAACAGTTGTGTAAATTAGTTTATTAAGTATGATTCTAATTCTATTTTCAAAAGGAAGACGAGAGATATTTATCCTCTAACACTTACTAGCTCCCTTTTCGCGGATGCCTATGATGTCCAATAATCAAGTTTTTTTCTATTTTATTGCCTGTTGTCTTTCCTTTTGATAAAAAAACTTATTTTATATTTTATCAAAAAGTTAATTTTATTAATAACAATATAAGTCATACATGTTTTGAATACAAATAAAAAGTTTAGGAATTAACAAATAATTATGACATTCTTGCAAGTTGTTCACGGAAAGAATACTAATTTGATAATTCTTCTTAACTAGTTAGATATAGCCACAAGAGAGTTACAGTGGATGAATTTTTCTGCTTAAAGATTTTAGTCTCCCTTTTTGGTTTGAAGTCTCTCCCTTTTATAGTGATTCCCTTACCCAGATATGAGACAAGCGAGGTAGAGATAATTGAATGTCATTTGATGGTCGTAATTATGAATATTAGTTCATTATGGGGTTTAAGAGACATGTTTGAGACATATTGATGTCACGATGGTAAATACCCATAAAGAAGTGTCTGAGATATCTCAACCTTGGGCGGCTTGTATAGGCTCTAATGGTGTATCTCGACCCAGACCTGAGATATGCCTCTACGAGAGTCGAAACCCGTTGTTATCTACGAGGAAGATGTGACATATTAGTTTCCTATTTATTGGACCAGTAATCTTATTTTGATCATGGGGCACGAACCACATAAGCTGAGCCCCATTAAATGAGAAACAATTGAGTTTCTAGAATCCTTCCAAGCCACGTGGGTCTATGACTTGGTCAAATATAAAGGTGGCATGGACAAGTTAGTCAATATTCCTCTATATAGTGACTTTCGTGCGTCCCTTTCCTCTAATTTTAGATATGCTTAATATTTAGTTTCTTCTCTTTTTTTGCTTGTACATATAAGATGACCAGTATCATAGTGTACGAGAAGAAATCCTTGATGGCTCAAGAAGAGCTCGCAACAAAAAAAATCATGCATGTTCTTCACAGTGATCCCGCTGGGGTTCAAACCCGAGTTGTAAAGAAAAGAAAGAATGCAGAGGGTGCCATGGTGAAGTTCGTCCATGTCACCAATCAAACCGCTTATAGGACCTCTAAACCACCTCTTGCAAAGAAAAACAAGGGAGATGTTGACAAGTCCGTTACGGGTGATGGGAATCCAGTCCATACTGGTCTAAAGGTAAATTACGTGTTTGGAGGAAAAGGGGAAAAAACAGATAGCCCCCATCTCAAAGGAAATAATGAGTTTAAGTTTTGGGACCAAAGCTTCCATGGCTTGGGTTATTCGTATGAACTTCTTCATGCCACTAAATACATTGAGAAACCCAAGACCATGGATGGCCAAAAATTTCTCCAACACCTAGGCACTTATTTCACATGAGTTATGTTCTGGGGAGGGCATTGTTTGAAGTAGTCGACTCGTCCGAGCAACAGGAAGATAAACTAATATTTGCACTTTTAGGGTAAAAGATGTAACACCCTTCTAAAACCCCACGAATGTTATAATTAATAAACCAGAGTAATGCACCAAAAGGGTGTCACATGCTTCATAAAACATCATACATGCATCTCTTGCTCCGTAACTCGGGCTTTTCAACATTTTAAACATTTCCTTTTGGAATATCAAGACAATAATCATTTACTACGCATCAGAAATCATAGTTTAAAACAACTTCATTAAAACTTCAACAAAACATCACCATTTCTCATCAATCGAGAGTTATAACTTAAAACATCTTGAACAATTGAAATAACATCTAATTCATGTCAAAAAAAATGAATCATAGAGTTCAAATAAAATGTTCTTGACCTCGATGTTACATATCATAGCAAGACCTTATAACTCAACAGAAATAAACAACGTACTCCAAAGCTATCCTCTAAGCTTCAACGAACTATTCCTAATTACCTGCAAGTTACCCACGTATAAAGACAACATTTCCAAGCAGAAAAGGATGAGTAATCACAAATTATTATAAAAAGATATATGGAATATATATAATAGTACAAGAACAAAGCATCATGGATTCTACGTATCATCATATTTCATATGATATACTCACACCTTCACATTATCACTACAATTCAATTATATCATTATATCATCACGTTAACATCTATCATCAAGCACCATAAAAATTACAATGTTATCAACATCACTTAATAATTTATTATGCAATGTCATATATAATGAAATGCAACGTCATTTACTCATGAAGGTGATACCAAAACTTCATTGATGACCAAGTCATCTTCCTCCAATGATCCCCACCATAGGATGATTCTCACTTGGAACCGGAGCATATTGTAATATTGCATTCAATCCACACTATGGGATTGAGGTCATCACTGGACCAACATCCTAAACATCACTGGACTATTCGTCCTAACAACATCACTAGACCAAAGTCCTAACATATGCCATTAATGCATGACGCACAACAATATAATACACACGACCATTGCTAGTCAAACGCATGATCATACATGAATTCATCATAATATCATCACATACATAATAATAAACATGTCATCACCACAACAACATCAATCCATCATACAAACATACATCATGTTACATCAATCGCATAATCACATAAATTCATCATAGTATCATCACAGTTTATCATTTACACATACATCATAATACACCAATCACAAAATAATACAATTCATCAAATCATAGGTACTCAAAATATACATCCTCTTATTCATTTCATTCCACCTAATTATATTTCATCACGTTAGTTGTCCAACACTTCAAACGATGCATCAAACGGAGTCCTGAAACTCAAGTTACAACAGTTTCAAGATTTAGCCATCTGCCTCTCGCCTGAGGCTTGCCCCACGAAGCAGCGTGCTTGCCTGAGGCTCGCCCGATGACGTTGGGGAAAATCACTATTCACATACAAAATTCTAGGAGCATTGTTTTTATTTTTCCTCCTTTTCGTGGCGAGCCCAGCTCGCCTCTGCTTCGGTCGACGAAGCTAGAGCGAGTCCACTTCTCTCATACAATTTCTAGAGGCTCTATTTTTTCCACTTCCCTTTGCTTACTCCTCATCTGGAAGTCAAGAGCGAATTACCTTCACTAGACAAAGTTATATGCTCGCCCAGAGATGCAACACGAACATGAAAGTCCATGTGCATTTTCTACATTGCACCAGTTCCAATTTCCACACGATTTCACATCCAAACAGACTCAAAACTCATAAAAATCACATATTTCCATCGTACAACAATAATACCTCTTAGTAAACATTACATACATCAAATCATGTCATTATTATCACTCATTATTCATAATTTCATTAAAGATTCATCTCAATCATCATGTTATCAGTTCATCACAAAAATTCCAAACAACCTACGTACATCTAAACCATATATCAATCATAATAATAGGGATAAACCACCTTACCTTAGGTTATAGCTTTGATCTTCTTCTTTTTGTTCTACCAAAAATCCCTTTGTTCTCTTTCTGCCCTGCTATGCTGCATTCTTCCAACTCTTTTCATGATCATACACACTGACACACTTTTCCTTCTATTCCTTGTTTAATCCTTAGACCCTTTCTACGGTCTTCCCATCTTACCCTCACTAATCTCTTCACCAAATACTATCTTGTCCTTATTATTTCTACACCTCATATTATCTGTATTTCACTAATTAAAATAATTCTAAATAATTACTCTAATTATCTAAAATTATTAAAACACACAATATCACTTAATTTTCACTATACCCCACATAGCATCACATCACACATCATATTCATCAAAACACCACATATACTTACAATTACATCACAAATATTCATCATAAATCAATTAAATAATTAAATAAATAATCTAATTATTTTTGGGGTGTTACAACTATCCCTCACTTAAAAGAATTTTTACCCTCGAAAATTATCTCGCGGAAACAAAATTAGATAAGACTATCTCATCTGATCTTCGCGTTCCCAAGTCCAACTCTCACCAGCTGGTCCACCCTACAATACCTTCACTAAGGCAATGTTTTTACCCCACAATTGCTTTACTTCCCGACCTTTTATCTACACGGGTGATGCTTCAACAATCAAGTTATCTCTCACATGTAATTCATACATTTGAATCACATGCGAAGGATCCAGAATGTATATTCTCAACTGGGACACATACATCATGAAGATTCGCAAGCGACAGCGGTAAAGTAATCTGATATGCCACCTCACCTATTTTCTCGACTTTAAAGCTCTACCAATACTAGTCACTGGAGTAACTCTAAAAAATACATGGTCATCCTTTTGGACCTCAAGTGCCTTCCTCCTCTTATTGTGATCACTCTTCTGATGACTCTGAGTAGCTTTCAATCTCTCTTGGATCATCTTGATCTTTTCATTCGTTTCTTGCACAATCTCAGGTTCGAGCACAACACTCTCTCCCGAATTATATTAACACAATGAAGTTCCCCTACCATACAATGCTTCGTACAGTGTCATTTCAATACTAGAATGGAAACTATTGTTGTTTGCAAACTCAATCAATTGCAAGTGGTTGTCCCAAGCACCTCCTTTTTCTAGCACACAAGCCCTCAGCAAATCCTCCAAAGACTGAATGGACCTCTCTGTTTGATCATCTGTCTGCGGATGATATATAAAACTTAACCTCAACTTAGCACTAAAAGCATTCTGCAAACCTTCCTAGAACTTTGACGTAAACCTTGGATCTCTATCTGACACGATACTCGAAGGTATCCCATGCAATCTTATAATCTCGTCAATATACATCTCAGCTAGCTTCTCCATAGGATGATTGATCTTAATCGGTAAGAAATGTGTCGACTTAGTCAACCTATCCACGATCACCCAAATCAAACCATTAACCTTAGTAATCTTCGGAAAACCCGATACAATCTATAGAAATATTATCCCATCTCAATTACAAAATGTTTCAATGGCTGTATTAGACCCAAAGGCTTCTGATGCTCAATCTTCAACTTTTAACAAGTCAAACAAGCATAAATAAATTTAGCAACTTCCCTTTTCATACCTGGCCAACAAAGAAACTTCTTCAAGTCTTGATACATCTTAGTAGCACCGGGGTTAATATTTAACACATTTCTATGTCCTTATTCAAGAATACTCTTCTTAAGCTCTAGCACGCCTGGAACACAAACTCTATCACCAAATGTCATTACTTCATTCTCTTCAACTCTGAATTCACCTCCATTGCCTTGGTTAACCAATGCCATTCGATCGACCAAACTCAAATAATATTTCTGACCTTCTCGGATTTCTTCTATAATACCACTAGTCAATTTTAACATTCCTAGCTTCACACTATCAGGAGTCTCTTTACACACCAAGCTCATATCTCTGAATTATTCGATCATTTCTAACTCCCGAACCATAAGCATCGACATTGTTGTACCCCAAAAGTTCCCCTCTTTATTTTCTATCTCTAATTGGCTTATACTTTGTTAACATGCACATACATGCATATCATTGGGTTTGTGCTCGCGGGATCAAGGTATTTTTGTCAACACAACAAAGCTCCTGTATTTTTTCAACGTATGACGTGTTGCAGAAGATTTGGGTGTTTTTGGTGAATTTTAAGTAGTGCGAATAGAAAACAAATTTTCAGCTGATTTGAGTGTGGAAATTCGTATCTCCCATTTGGAAGGTGTTGTACCATAATTTTTGACCCTAAGATCCCTCTATTACATCATATCAATTTAATCACAACAAGATCACACACACTAGGTTTTGGTTCTTCTCCCTATCTTTAGCTTTGCTCTATGGGGAATCACCAAGCACTTTGACTTGTATTTTGTGATCATCTATGTTTTAATTATCCTTTAACTAATTAATACAATAATTTTTTTCCCCAATTGATGATGTTGTAGGAGAAAGCACAACACATTCCATCAAGATTGATCTATGGATTTATAAGTTCATTTCTATGCCTTCCTCAACAAAGCTTCATTGATACTCAAGCCTCAACATTGAAGATACTTTGAAGCAATATCATGACAAATTCTATTATGATTCATCATACTTCAAGTTGTCAAAGATGGTTCAAAGGTACAAGGATTGATTGAAGAATTTTGACTCAATTGGGAAAATCCTTGATTCATTGATCACAAGTGCACATCTCCTTTAATTCACAAGATTTGAAAGTGGTTTTGGTTGCTATGGTTTCTCCTTATCATCCTCAACAACTCATATTCACATGAAAAAAGTATTTTTCTAAGGAGGTAGGTCAAAATTGCAAAGGTTTCCCAAGGCATTTTCTTGTTATAGGAGCTAGGGTTTTGAACTTCAAAGGGGTATATCTTACTCATCTTTTGGTATTTTTGAGTGATTCCAAAGACACACTTATCTTTAAAGGGCTGCTAACAAATTACTTTAAAAGTTTCAAGGAAATTTTGTATGGAAGAAACTTGATGATGAAGAAAGATTACAAGTCCTCCAGATGAACCCTCAAATTCCATTAGGTGATTTCAAATGATCATAACTTGGTCAATTTTATAATTTTGAGCCCATTCTTTTCCATAATGATCTTAAAGATGTGAAATTCAACCCATCTTTTAAGTGCAAAGTGTGAAAATGGATGGAAGATTCCCTAAGGATGCAAAAGACTATAGGTCATTTCATGAATTTTTGCTAACTTCAACAAGTCATAACTTTCTCAATTTTTGGAGATTTTGAATGGTTCAAGTCTCAAAATGTCATTCAAGAGACCTACTTCATACCATCTTTTTTTATCAAGAGCAAATTTCAAATGGAAGGCCATGTTCGGATGCAAGAAATTATAAGTCATTTTTTGAAGAAAAACTTAGAATTTTTCTAAGTACAAAAGTCAACTTCTTTTTCTCAACTTTGACTCATCACAATTTTCAGCTCAAGCATCCATTTGATTCAATTATTTGCACATTGTAAAGCTGTAATCTCATCTTTCTAAAGCTTCAAGAGTCATGTCCTAAGATCTCTTGAGTTGAGAATGCCATTGATTTGAATTTAGTAACTTGAAACTGAAGTTTCTCTAAAAGACAGAATTTGAAATCCTTATTTTGGCTTCTAAACACAAAGTTTCTGCGTGTTTTGCTTCTAATCACGTTTAGTGAACCACCAGAAGTGATTAGCATGATAAAACGCAAAGTTTGGATGAGTTTTGATCAAATTACAAGTCACATTTTTCTTGTTTGCAACTTCACACGATTTCCCTCCAAACTTCATCATTTTGCACGCTTGAGCATTCAATCAACTTCCCTATAAATAGAGGATCATCCCTCATTCATTTTCTCAAGCTTGGAAAGCCAGAATCACCCTGCCAAACTCTCTATTGAACACAATTGTATGCAACTTCGAATTTTCTCTTACAACCTTTCTCAATCATTTTTCTTTGTCAATTTACCTTCCTTGATCCTTTTGAAGCTAACAGAAGAAGAATTAAGCTCTAAAACTCCCTGAATCGTGCTAGCCAAGTCCAATTTTAGAGCTCTGCAACTTAACTTTAATAGGTAGATTCCATCACCAATTCTCTCATACTTTGATAATATTGTGAAGCTTTCATCATCCCGATTCTAGTCACAAAATTTGATTTCAACTGAAAACACGTTTTGACCATGAAATTTCAAATCACTTTTCAAAACTTCTCTTCCAAAACGACTGAGCTACAATTTATATAAATTTTTCGCGAAGGTGTGGTTGTCTTCGTCTTGATGAGACGAAGTGAATGGTACTGGTCTCCAGCTTTAACTTTACAGTTTGAGGAACCTGGTTTCGAGACCGGCTAGAGGTTGAAGATGACCAACGTGTCATCCTTCAACCAATGAAAGCGTGCCATTTGGAATTTTCAAAAATCTGATTTAATATTTGATTGTGCTTTATTCAATAATGACCATGATATGCACAATGCGTATGATCCATTGGATTAGCTTACTAATGCGTTTTGACTCTCATCCATTGGTCCATATTTTTTTTGACATTATTTTATTTTCTGATTTTTATATTTAAATTGTTTTAAACTTCAAAAAATCACAAAAAATCAATTTAAACTTCAAAAAATCTGAAAAAACTATGAAAAATACTTTTGATTTCTATCTTACTGATTTTTATTTTTTCACAATTTTATTTTGTGTTTTGATATTTTTTTATAATTTTTCACTTTATTTGAATTATTTTAATTGTAAAAAAAATACTTTTCTTCATTTTTAAATTCTGGAAAAATTAGGGAAGAATCCAATGATCTTTTGAAAAATATTGGTGACCTCATTTATTTTTTATTTCTGACTTTACTATTTTTCTTCATTTTTGGTTTATTTTTTCTAATTCATTTAATTTTAAAAAATAGTTTGACTTTAAAAATATATCAAAAACTTTATATAAATATTTGAGCTTATTTCTTATTTTTCTATGGTCTTGTTTAATTTTTCTTGATTATTTTGAATATAATTGCTATTTTGCCTCTTTATTTCATTTTAAAATCATTTTTAAAATCTCATTTTCTTATTTTAAATACAATTTTATTTTTTATATATATTCTGGCCGATCTTAGACTATGAAATTTGAATCATGAACTTTATTAACATCATTAGATCTATGGTGTTGAGTCTAACTCCATAAAAATAGATGAATGATTTTGATTAGATTTTTAGTTCAAATGTGATTTATTTCTCACCCATCCGTCTTCATCTTATCTCATTCTTATTGTACTAAATGTTATTGGAGCATGATTCCTATATCATGTCTCAAAACATATGGTACATAGATTTCTATTGATCGACCTCAAAATAGGTGCGACTTCTATATAAGTCCACTTATGATTGCTTAACATAGCACTAAATTTTGTCCCGATTCGAGAAATGATCATTTGTGCCCCAAACCCATGTTTGCAAGACCAAGTATGTTAATTTGAACCCTTTGATCCAATAACCTTGAGATTCATTGTTAGGAGACTTTGTTTCTACCAATCCTCTAATGAATCTTCATCAATTTTGGTCAAAGTGCATCACTTAAATATCATTGATCATTTAATGATTGCCTTAAGAATTTGTAAATGAATGATATACTTGACAAAAAGTAAATGTAACTTGTTGTTGATAGGCTTTGGTTCTACCAATCCTCTAATGAGTTCCAAATGCAAGTTTCAAGATGGTCATTCAACTAACCACTAATTTCTAACAGTTAACTTTATTTTATGTCTTTTACCTTATGTTTTTTACTTTATGTATCATTTACTTTAGTATTTACATTTTATGCTATTTTCATCTTTGCTCATTTGAGCATTTATCTTTTATGTCTTTCTTATTTTGCTCACTTGAGCTTTTCATTTCTTTTTGAAGATACTTAATAATCAACTTGAACCCTACAAAAACTTTAAAGTTACTTGGACTACTTGGTTACTATCCTTTGCATTTTGGAGACATGGACTTCTTGGACTTAGGATTAGAGACCTTAACCTATTCTGGAGACCTTGTGACCTCAATTGTTATTTTGTCTGGAGCTCTTGGGGTTTACCCCAAGACATTAGGTTGTTTGTTTATTTTGTGTGTAGGTTATTATGATTACATGATTTGTCTGTGATATGGAATTCATCTATATACAGCCGTTACTTTGCCCAATTTTTGTGAAGACTTAATGCAAATGGAGCTTGGTTTTCTTAAGAGGTTTTTTTTGTTGTAATTGTTTGTCTGGTTTCAAATCCAAAGGATGGGATTCTCCATTGACTCATTGTGTCAAATGTTGGCTTTTTGTTGATTAGATGGTTCTTTTCCCTAGCTTTTACCTTATGCTTTAGGATAGTCCCTTCATCTCCTCCCATCTTCTTTAATTTCAAAAATCTTCTCCCTCCTTTGGAAAACTCTTCTGGTTTCTAAACTTGAACCGCTTTCATAATAAACTTGGACTTATATCCATGCATTTTCAAAACCTTTTCTTAATCAAACTTTAATCAATTTAATAATACTTGGATATTTTAGTGAGAATACTAAAAGTCAATCAATCTCATTCGAACTATTTTTCCATTTTGGCTTTTATCTTAAAATTTTTCTCAAAAAGATTAGACTCTAATCAAATCCTTGAAGTGATACAAACAACTATACTTCTACAATACGTAGTCAAGTGAGACATTTTTCCACTTGGGTGTTGAGTGAGGCTTTGTTGATTTTCAAATCCAAGCCACATCCTCCACTTTGAGATAATGCAAGTTCTCCTTTCTCATAATTGTGGGTAGTAAGTATGTTTTCCACTTAGATAAGACAGTGATGTCTCGTCTCTTAAAATTAACCAACACACCTGTGCTTTAAATTTTTTAAAAGGTGAACTACGAGTACCATGATCCCCTATTGCAAGGAAGGTGGTACGTAGGCACTAAAGGTTCGCAACTGCGGCGGGTGCAAAAATCATAAAAAAATACTTCTTCTCTCATCTCCATGATATATTTTTATACAACATTTTATAGCCAAAATATACGGATTTTCAAAGAGGTTCATGCGGAGTACCATAGATGTTCAGGGTGATAATACCTTCCTTTTGCATAACCAACCCCCTTACCTAGACCCCCCCCCCCCCCCTCTTTTTTGGGTTATTCTCTCTTTTCCCATTCCTTTGGAAACAATAAAGCGGGGTGATAATTTTTATTTTCTATCTATGCGAGTTAAGTCAATCTAATGGCTTAGTCTTAACATTTCTACCGCTACAGGAAAAATGGTGACTTCATTGGGGAAAGATTGACCTCTTGCTGGTCCATCCCTAAGTGGGTTGAGCCTATATTTGTTTATATGTGTATATGTGCCATTGTTTGTTATATATTATGTGCTATATATGTTTGTCTGGATTTTCATGGTTTTCAGGGCGCTTGGTGATTTCTCATAAGTCCTATACCCGGACTTGGGAGAACTTAAGATAGAACAGGAGGTATAGTCATGTTAAATTTGAGGGAGTACTCCCAAAAAAGAAGACATGAGATCCCCCACTCAATGGAGGCCCCTTTTAATGTAGTGTCGTTTACCGAGTAATCGGGAAGACGTGATGTTTTCGACCTGGGAGCCTGCTGAAACTGAGGACCGTAGAACCTTTAATCCATATTGGCCTTTTGGGTGTAGTGCGGAAGCTATGACTGAGTAATCCAGAAATAGTTGTCACGCGATACTATGCTCAGACGAGTTTTTCTTGAGAATATTACTAATCACCGAGTTAATCAGGAAGTTATTAATATCCAAAGGAAGGATGTAGACTATGGGAACCTCTAGAACCTTGTTCGGAAAGTGATAACTTTTAGACCATACCTTATGGGTAGTACCTTTGACATCATGCTCATAACATTGAACCTATGAATCATATGTTTATGATCTTGTGTGTGATTGTTACATCATGCGTACATGCACCCATGAGAATCTCCTAAAGACATTTTGTTTAAAGGGACTTAAAAGTTGACTCTTTGTGAATATCTCAGGTACTTTTTGACTATGGATTCTGGAAAAAGAAAGAACGAGAAATATAGTTTCAAAGATCCCAAGATAGATGAGTTGATGAGTCTGATTCCCGAGATTGAGAGTCCTATAGATTTTCGGAGGAAGATAGGTCCATCATTTCTCTTATGAAGCTCAGGATGAAGGAGGGTATTCTCTCGACTTTGGTCTAGTTCTATGATCCAATGTATCAATGCTTTACTTTACCTGATTATCAGTTGATGCCTACATTAGAGGAGTATTATTATCTGTTGGGTTTCCCTATTACCGGTTGTGTTCCTTTTACAGGTTTGGAGGGTGAGCCAAAATCTCATGAGATTACTGCTTTAATCCATCTGGGAAAGTCTAAGGTTGAAGCCCACATGACTACCAAAGGAGGTATTAGAGGATTACCAGCTTAGTTCTTATTGGAGAAAGCTCGCTACTTCACTAGGATGAAGTGTACAGTTGCTTTTGAGGCCATCTTTGCTCTACTTGCTTATTGATTGTTCTTACTTCTCAATGTCGAAAAATTTATGAATATCAATTCCATCAGGATCTTTATGATTGGGAACCCAGTCCCTACATTATTGGGTGATACTTATTACTCCATTCATCTTCGGGATTCATATCATGGTGGGATGGTCATTTCCTGCACGCCTTTGTTGTATTAGTGGTTTATTTCTCACTTACCTAGATCTGATGCTTTCTGGGATGTCAGAAAGAAACCTTGCTAGGCTCCAAAGATTATGGCCCTCACTCATTCAGATATTGTTTGGTATCATCAAGCATTATATGATGTAGAGATTATCGACATTTGTGGTAGTTTCCCCAATGTACCTCTTCTTGGTACAAAGGGAGGAATTAATTACAATTCTGTTCTTGCACGGCGAAAGCTTGGATATCCGATGAGGGATAAGCCAAATAATATTCATGTAAGCAGTTTCTTCCTTAAAGAGGGAGAAGTTCATAAGGAAGCTAAATAGGAGATTGCGAAGGTTTGGCTTCATATTCACAGGAAGAGTATGAAGGATTTGGGACCTAGAGGGGTTGTTTCTTTGGAGCCTTATCTTCAGTGGATACTAGCAAGAGCCATCCAATTGAAGATGTCATATTCCCGTGAAGAACACATGCTTGATATGTTTGTGAAGACCACTCCTCCCCTATTAGACGATGTAGAAGAGCTTCAGCTTGCTTTAGTTAGGATGCAGCAAGAAAAGGAAGTTTGGAAGAATAAGTGCCAAATTTTAGAGGTATCCTACCGAGCAGACCTGAAGGAGAAAGATGACTTGATCAAGATTCTTGAGAGCCATGTTGTAGAGACAACAGAGAGTCAAGAGGATTTATTTTCCTCTAAGCCTCAGTCATGAATTATTTGCTCACTTCCTGACTCTGATGATTGGAAGGAGGTTGCCACCATGTATACGAAAAAAACCCAGAGGTTGAAGGCTCAGGTTGCCAGACTCACAAGGAAGCGTAAGTGTGTACAGTGATCGCCATCAACTTTGTTTTTTAAGGTTTTAGACTTTCATCTTGTACTTGGGATTATTGAAGCTTGTACTAAAAAAGTGTAATCCATTTTGAGATTATTATAATGAGATTTTTCAATATTTCAAATGTGTTATTACTTTAATATTTGCAAATTGTCTATAAAACTTTGAGTCCCTTGAAATGTTAATAATAAAATAAATCATATGCAATGGATATCATGCATCAAATTGCACATACTTATTGCATTTTTTATACATATCCAGGTGTCTTACTGAGCTTCTTTACTTTGTTCAACAAGTTGTCTCATCAATACAATACTCGGGCCAATTTCAGAAGGAAGATGGATAATCTAGAACAAGAAAATCGTGAGTTGTGTGAGGAAGTTTCTGCTATGAAGGCCGGTATGGCCAATCTCACTTCTCTAATGTAATCTTTGGTGGCTGCTCAGAATCAGCCACCAATTGCTTAACCTCAATAGACAATGGTTGCTATTGAAGCTCCGACTGTTCCTGTTTTTACTACTCCACCTACTATTATTCAGAATCGTATGCCTCTGGGATACCCTTGGGAAATGCCAGAGAACTTTATGCCAGAAGGTTATAATTAGGATGTTCAAGTTGCTCCACTTGCTCAGACTGCTGAAGCTCCTGCACCTCCTGTGGTGCATATCACCCCTGCTACTAGAAATGAGACTCACTATGCTGGACCTCTCTCGGTGAATATGGTCCCGTTTGCTAGTGATGAAGTGTATCGCCTTATTCCTCCACCAAGTGAAAGCTTGGGTTTCTATGATCGAATGGACAGTTTTCAAGACCAGCTTGATAAGATGCAAAAAGAGTTGAGGGCCCTCAGAGGAAAAGAGCTATTTGGGCAGAATGTGAATGACATGTGTTTGGTCCCAAATGTGAAGATACTTGCAAAGTTCAAAGTGCCAGAGTTTTAAAAGTACAAGGGTAACACTTACCCTCATGCTCACTTAGTGATGTATGTAAGGAGAATGTCTACCCATACAGATGATCAACGCCTGTTAATTCATTTCTTTCAAGACAGTTTGACTGGTGCAGCGTTGAAATGGTACATGAGCCTGGACAATACCAATATGCATTCTTTCAACGACTTGGGTGAAGCGTTTATCAGACAATACAAATACAATATGGACATGGAACCTTACCGTGATCAACTCAGGGCCATAGTCCAGAAGGACAAGGAGTCATTTAAGGAATATGCATAGTGATGGCGTGATGTAGCCGCCCAGGTGATTCCTCCAATGGAAGAAAAAGAGATGACAAAGATTTTTCTGAAGACACTAGGTGCATTCTATTATGAAAGAATGGGGGCGAGTGCACCTAGTGATTTTACCGAAATGGCGGGAATGGGCTTCTGTTTAGAAGAAGATGTAAGAGAAGGTCATCTGACAAAGAGTGAAAGTTCCGGCAATACGAAAAAACCATCATTTGGATTTGTTAAGAAGAAAGAAGGAGAAACAAACGTTGTTATTCAAGAAAGAAGGGTTAATCCTCCTAGAAGAAATCATCAGCGCCACTAACAAGTTGCTTTAGTAACTCCAGTTATAAATGCTGCTCCGACTACAGTCGCTTATCAAAGACCAGCCCCTCAAGGAAGTCAAGGGTAGAATCAGAGAAGAGATCCTTTTGACGTTATCCCAATGAGTTATGCAGAGCTACTCCCAGCATTGATCCAGAAAAAGTTAGTCCAGACTAGGCCACCTCCTGCTATACCATCCCCTTTGCCTTGGTACTATAAGGCAGATCAGACGTGCACTTTCCATCAGGGTGCACCAGGGCATAATATGGAAAACTGTTATCCTCTGAAATCCAAGGTACAAAAAATGGTTAGATTTGGCCTTTTGTCCTTCAAAGATGTCAGTCCTAATGTAAAAGATAATCCTTTATCAAAGCACGGAGGAACAAATGTTGTTAACATGGTTGCTGGTTGTCCAGGGGACTTCCACATTTATGATATTAATTTGGTCAGAGGAGACTTGGTAAAGATGCATGCAGATCTTTGCGAGTTTAGTTACTATACTCATGACCATGCTGGTTGTGGTATCTGTAGTACTAATATACAAGGTTATGATAAGATAAAGGCTAATTTGCAGGAGATGATGGATGAGGGCCTCATCCATATAATCAGGCCTAGGGCAGAATATGAGGAGGAAGTGGACATGGTCTTTGGGTGTCCTGGAGAGTTCAGGATCTTTGATATGGATCATATGAATGATGATCTCGTGCAATTGTATGCTACTTTCTGCCACATGGCTGGTCAGGTAGAGCACCACTATAGATCTTGTCGGGTTTGCTGCAGGGATTCCCAAGGATGTGCCATTGTAAAAATAGGTATCCAGTTGTTATTGGATAATGGAACAATCAAGGTGTCAGGCCAAAGAGATGATTACCATGAGGTTAATATGATCGAGGTTTGCTTGGTCGAGGATGAATCAGAAGGTGAATATGCTTCTGCAGATGAATCCTTTTCCTCATATGATGATATGTTCTCCAGAGGTGATTCTTTGATGTCCAAATTTTCGGAAGAAGGTGTGAACGTAATTGTGCCTTGTTTCATTGATTCTACCCCTATTGAAATTGAATATTGTAGTAAGCTAGTTGTTACCCCTGTGGTGATTTGCTTGCCAGGACCCGTTCCTTATAATTCAGATAAAGTTGTACCGTATAAGTACAATGCTACTATTTTAGAGGATGGTGTGGAAGTTCCCATCCAGCCTTTGTCTAGTATTGAGAATATTGTTGAAACTAGCAGCATGACCCGCAGTGGTCGTCTATTTGCACCAGTTATTAGGGGAAGTGTCAGTGCTGAGAAGAAAGTTACAGAAGGTGTTAAGAATAAGAAAGTTGTAGGAGGGTCCAGTGGTGCTACCCTGGAAAAAGATGTGGATGGTATTTTGAATTATAAAAATGAGCGATTACAGAATTATAGATCATCTATTGAAGAGTCCTTCAAAGATATCTATCCTAGCATTATTGATGAATTCTGCTTCCCATAGGGAATCTTTAATGCGGGTGTTGGATCAAGCCTTCGTGGAGTGTGATATGCTGTTAGATCAATTCAGCAGTGTGGTAGGTGTAGCGATGAAAATCGGAGATCAAGCTATTAATTTAATTTGACTCGCAAATAAGCAAGAGTCACTGTCGCGCTTTATTATTTCCAAGGGAAAAGCAAAAAGTGCGAAATAAAACCCATAAATATACAAAGTAAGTGCAATATTAAAAGTAAGGAAATATAATGCATTTAAAAAGATCGAAGGTTCAGGGGGTTAGTTATACAAAGGGAATGTACTAGCACCCTGTGCATCTATAGTATCCTAAGAACCTTTTGAAATATCTATTTTTGGTTAAAATTGGTTTGCTTGCTAAATGAGTGTGGGGATGAGATTTTGAAAATGCGACGAGCTAGTGTCAAAGTTTTTGGCTTAAAAGAGGTGTAAGTTTTTTAAAATTAGGGTTTAGAAGAGATTTATTTTTAGATTAATAAAACTAAAAAATGTACAAAGGGGTTTTCGCACAATCGTATTAAATATATTCGATGACATGAAATCAATGAATTCAATTTTTCTTTTGGAGTTAGACAAACAAAATATAAAGACTAAATGAATGACAAAGGGAAATTAAATAACTAAATAATTAACAATAAAAAATTAAATAAAATCAAGAAAGACAAAATTATATATTTTTGGTATTTTTTAAAGAGGGCAAGAAAGAAATAATTATAATCCTAATCTAATAGTTTTTGTTGTTGTATTTTTTGTATGGATTTTTAAATGAAAATGAGGCAAACGACTTAAAAATTAGAAATAAAAATAAAGTGAGTAAAGAGAAGATAAATGCTCAAGTGAACAAAGAAAAAATGCATAAAGTAAAGAAAATAAAATATTATGGATGATAAAAGTAAAGAGAAGAAAATATAAAGTGCGGAAATATAAATGATATTAAAGTAAAGTTAGTACAATATAAACTTAATAATCTGATTTGGGATAAGTGTAAATTCATACAGAGTATAGAACGTATGTACCCATACATGTTAGAGAAACGACACTTTGAAGTTCATTCTCTTATACATGTAGTACAATTAACAAACATGAGGGATCAAGACAAAGTCAATGAAGATACATTATGACAAACTTATCATCAATCCCAAGTACCTTGAATGATCAAATGATCATTTAGAGGTAGATTGGAAATGATGAAAGTTCATCAAATATTCGACAAGTTTAGATAAACTAAAAAAAACTCAAATGTTTTTCAAATTGATCAAAATAAAAATAAAAATAAAATAGATAAAGAAGAATAAGATGAAGTCTATAATAAAAATAGTATAAATGTTATAACTTTCTCAAATTTTCATGAAATTAAATAAATGAATAATGAAAGTTTATCTACTCAACCTCACGACCAAAGATCCATGCTCAAAATAAGTAAATAAACAAAAAAAATTACAGAAAAAATGAAAATTAAACGACAATAAATTATTTTTACTTTTGGAGGTTCAAGAATACTTTTCAATTCTTGATTTTGAATCAATGGAGTTTCCTTCCAAAATGGTGATAATCATGGTACTAAATAAATAAATAAAGAGTAAAAATATAATAGAATTAAATAAAGAACAAGTATAATAGCATACCTATTCAATAAAAGGAAGAAATGACTTGAAAGAAAATGAAGAGAAAAAAAGAAGAAGAGAGTTTTGCTTAGTTTATTGAATGATTTATGATATTGTTTTTCCAAATGAAAGAAAGAAAGGTCTTATTTATAGGGTGAATAAGGTGGGAGTGTTGATGTGGCAATCCATGTGACTTTATGAGAGTGGTTCTTGGCCATTGATAAGTCCAAGTTGATAATCCATATGAAGTGTAAGAATGATTCTTGACAATTTATAAGTACAAGTTGACAATCCATTGAAGTGTTTGTACTACACTATAGTGGTCCCAACTTTTCTTTATTGACACAAAAAAACAAAAGAACAAAGTAATAATAATAATAATAATAATAATAATAATAATAATAATAATAATAATAATAAAAACTAAAAGTGTTAGTAATAATAATAAATACAAAATAAAAATAAAAGAGACATTAAATTAACTATTTATGATTTTTTCTTGAATTAAAATAAATGAAAATATAAGTGCAAATTAAAAGATAAAAAATAAAATACATATAAGAAAGTAAAAGGACTTATATAAATTTTCTAGATTTTTTTTTGAAATGAATGATACCAATATATAAATTTAAATTAATAAAAGAACATATTTTGATAGTTTTTTAGTAAAGAGGTAAAAATAGCAAATAAAAAATAACATGATGCTAAGTATATTTTTTTGTGATTTTTTTAAATGGAAAAGAAATCATGAATAAAACACAATAAAAATCAAATTCCACTAAATTCATAAACGACTTCTAACATTTCTATTTTTTCGTGGATTTTCAAAGCATAGAAAGCTCTTGACTTGTAAAGAGAAATTGCAGATGATGTCAAGGAGAATTATATGTAAAAAGAACCACTCAAAAATATTGAAATTTGAAGAAGTTATAATTTTTTTGAAATCTAACTCAAGAATTGGAAAAAAATAGGTCAAACCACTCGTGAGCACTTGTTATGCAATGATGCAAATGGAGGGTGAGATCTTAGGTAAAAAATTAGGGTATGACAGCTGCCCCTATTTAAGTTTCTTCTATTCGGAGATATGAAGATTAAAATCTTTGTTTCGACGAGATTGAAGATACTTAAATATATAATACACAATTTTTGGTCCTAAGATACCATAATGATGTTTATGATATGATATGGATGCAATGCTATGAATTTTATAGGGAATGACGCCACATGAGACAAACTACTGTTGGAGAAACTAAACACATGATAAAGTAATCCCACAGGGGAAGAGATTATAACTCCACTGGGGAACAGAGACACAGACTTCGATTGAGTGACTCTTATTGGGGAACAACTTCAAGAGAAGAAAAAATTACTGACTCTATCAGGGAAGAAACCTTGCATAAGTTGTGAAAAGATAAATGGATACTGACTCAAGATGATGGCAAATTTCCAACTCAATGTCAAAGGTAGAAAAATAAAAAATGATACCGACTCAAAGATGACGAAAAACTACCAACTCAATAGTTAAAGGTAGAAGATCAATAAGATACCGACTCATAGATGGCGATAAACTACCAACTCAATAGTTGAAGGTAGAAGATCGATAAGATACTGACTCATAGATGACGGTAAACTACCAACTCAATAGTTAAAGGTAGAAGATCAATAAGATACTGACTCACAGATGTCGGTAAACTACCAACTCAATAGTTAAAGGTAAAAAAGGTAATAAACCTTTCTAGGACGAACGAGCTCCAGTTTCTTCTTTATCAAGTCTTTTACCTGATAAGGATAATGTATAAAATTCCCCACGGGACTTTTCTGAAGAGATTTTGTTTCTTGTCGATGAGAAAACTTCTCAAAAGAGATGTTATTTGCTGTTGAAATAACATATTGTCGGGGATACACAAGTTGCTCAAATAAAGAGGCCACCACTTGTTGTCTTCCAAAGATATCAATAATGCACAAGCTGCTCATGAAGAGGCCGCCACTTGCTATCTTCCAAAGATATCAATAATACATAAGCTTCTCATGAAGAGTCTTCCACTTGCTATATTCCAAAGATATTAATAATACACAAGCTGCTCATGAAGAGTCCGCCACTTGCTACTTTCCAAATATATCAATAATACACAAGCTACTCATGAAGAGTTCGCCACTTGCTATCTTCGAAAGATATCAATAATACAAAAGCTGCTCATGAAGAGTCTGCCACTTGCTATCTTCCAAAGGTATCAATAATACACAAGTATCTCATGAAGAGTCCGTCACTTGCTGCTTTCCAAAGATATCAAAAATACACAAGCTGCTCATGAAGAGTCCGCCACTTGCTATCTTCCAAAGATATCAATAATATACAAGCTGCTCATGAAGAGTCTGCCACTTGTTGTTTTCCAAAGATATCAATAATACACAAGCTGCTCATGAAGAGTCCGCCACTTGCTATCTTCCAAAGATATCAATAATACACAAGCTGCTCATGAAGAGTCCTCCACTTGCTATATTCCAAAGATATCAATAATACACAAGCTGCTTATGAAGGGTCCCCCACTTGCTGTCTTCTAAAGATATCAATAATGCACAAGCTGCTCATGAAGAGGCCGCCACTTGATATCTTCCAAAGATATCAATAATACACAAGCTGCTCATGAAGAGTCTGCCACTTGTTATCTTCCAAAGATATCAATAATACACAATCTGCTCATGAAGAGTCATCCACTTGCTATCTTCCAAAGATATCAATAATACACAAGCTGTTCATGAAGAGTCTGTCACTTGCTGCTATGTTGAGATTCCAAAAGAGTGTTGCAATAACACTATTCGGAAACAAAGTTCGTCTTCAATGGGAAACCATGAATAGATTCTTCCTGAGGAGACCAAGTATTTAAATATGCAAAATAAATGCACTCTTCATCTAGGTTTCACAGCCTAGAGAGATCCACGGGGTAGCGTCCGCAAGAGATAAAGCTCAATCCAGGAATAAATTGGAGAGAAAACAGTCAAACAAGACTCCACCCAATAAGGAAACAACTTAATTGGGGATTTATCCTATCCAGAGATGGAAAAGGAAAGCTAAAGCAAGATTCTTCCACGAGAGTTAACTCAGTGGGGAATTAGAAAGGATGTACACTTTCTGCTTAAGTTGTCACTCTATTTGGAAAGAGGAAATAAGTTACTTTGGGATAAACGCAACCAACAGAGATGGATCAAAAAACATAGAGAAATGTGAATGTGCATGAATGATGTAAGTATGAATGAATAAATGAATGTCACGTATATGCTGGCAAACCAGACAAAATAGATAAATTGGAGATGAAAATACATCACAGTACAAACAGATACTCGGCCAATCTCGACAAGATGGGAACATTACTGGAGATAGAACAAAAACCATTGACGGAGCATATTTATGCTATAAGGCTCTAATGTCTCTGTGGAGGAAGATATTTTTCGGGAGAAAACCCAAAGTCCAATCTTCTAACATTAATAATCTATTGAAAGTATAACAACACGAATTCCGCTTCAGCTGGAGAAAAATCTTACTTAACTGGAGATATTGGGGAACTCCACCATTTGATAATGTGTGCAAAGCAGATCACATATCTTGACAAATATGGATTGCCCCTGGAACTAATTTTGGATGCCCCAAGTTTACTGTCGATAATATGTGTGGCACATAACTTCACTTCTAAAATGCCCCAAGTTATATGGTTGATGAGAAGAAATCGCCTCGAGAGGATTTTACAAAGACCTGGCATCCAAAATGCCCCAGTATCTTCAAACTCTTGGAGAGATTCGTCGAATCTTGACGTGACAGCCCCGTATTGACTATATTTGGCACAACAGAGTCTTCAAATTTGCCCTATGAGGGTAAATGAACTATGAAAGCAACAACTTGTTCATGCCGAAAGTCTTCAGACGACATGCCCCTGGCTATGATCAATCTTAGAAATGATTCACCAATTACTTAACAAAGTTTCAGATCTTAAAAGATTAAACTCATCATTGGTGCTTATATGTAAGCTTCCTTGATATCAAACAAATGTTTTACAAGCAGAAAAAGTTTATTCTGAGAATGAAAATTCTAATGCAACAATTATGTAAGTCTTGAAATTTTTTTTTGAAAAAATGCCGTGAAGCTTGCGAATTAGTGCATCATTTATTTTTGTATGAAAGATAACGAAAGCATATGATACCAACACAAATATTTTATCAAAACTTATGGGAGTCAGGAAACACCGTCTCGTTGGAGTATGATTTTGAAATAAACTCTGTTTCAATTAGGACTTTTGAGGGTTGTAACGTGGCCTGGTTCACGATTTTAGAAAAAATATTTTAAGGCTCAAAATATTTGGTGCCCACCCCCTTCGTGATATTCTTCAGTCTTATATTCAGTTAATTTGATACGAGCACTCATCTCTCGAGAGGATTTAACTGATGGTTGAGGAACCATTGATATTCTTTGGACATGACAGCCACTCACTCTTAACTTTTTTCACACAACTCTGTTCTTTGTTGAGGATTTTATGTTGTAATTCTTTCATTTTCAAATTTTTGTTTTCCCTAACTTTTGCATGAACTAATTCTTTTGAATTGATAGTTCAGCGGGATGCCCTGACTTTTTCCTAAGCGACTTGCTTTTCAAGTTCCGACTTAGCGGAGCTTTTTGTCTCTTTATTTTTTTATAATTTTTTATTCATTTTGTTTTTTCTTTCCTTTTGAACACATCGTGTGACTTCGAGTCATATGTGACTTGTTGGAAGAATTGTGACTGCCTGATTTCTTAGTAGATGAGAGATAACCATTATTGTATCCTTATTTGTTGACACTTGATGTGCATGAGATACCCATTAGGATATCGTCTTGTTTTGCTGCACACTACTGATAGGAGAAGATTGACCATTGCGATTTTGACTTTCCTCAACCTTTTGAAGGATAACCATTGTTGTATCCTTAGATGCGCACTCTTTGTGAGATTTGAATACTCAATCAGATTAACTGAACACTACCCTGCCCCAGGTTAAAAATGAGGGTTTTTTCTGAACAAAAAGAAACTCATACTTCAAGGCTCAAAGGGGTTAACAAAGGTTTCACTCCCTTATATCTCGGGTATTTGGGAATTTGAAACAATGCTTGTACATCGTCAACAAGGTTTTATCCAAAAGCATACAACCAGAAATATTGCGTTTTAAATTCATCATCCTCCCTCCAATCTTTGCCTAGGCAAGATAATGGATAACAAGTTGGTATCATAATTCAAAAATTAATTTTAAAATTGAAACAAATACGAGTGAAACGAATGGATTTCTTCAAGACAAACATACTAATTGTATTAAGATAATCATTCAAATGCAAACAAGTTCTACATGTAAATAGTGCAATGATAAACAAGAAAGATTACAAATGAAAAAACAATAAAATGCTAATTAAACTAAGAAGACTCTCTTATTTAAACTCCAAGGTATCCTTCAATCATGTTTATTCTTTGGCAATGACTTAATATGAACCTCAAGACCAATATATTTAAATGACAAGATACCATTTCTGACTAATTTCTGGACTTCAACTTTCAATGGATGACAATGTTTGATATTATGCCCAGGGGCTCCTTGATGAAAGGCACAAGTCAATTCAACTTTGTAGTACCAAGGCATCTTCTCAGGAATTTTCGGTGGAGATAGGGTCAGAACCAAATTCCTCTGCATTAGGATAGGGAACAACTCTTCATAGGTAGTTGGAATTGGATCAAACTGAGTTTTTCTCTGATTAGGAATTTGCTGGTTGGGAGCTTTGGAAGCTGTATTTACCATAGGGGTGACAAGAAAAACACGTTGTTGCTGATGATGACCGTCCCTTCTTTGGGGTCTCCTTGGTCCTCGCTGCAGTCACGCATGATTTCTAAGAGTTGGATTAACCGATGGTATAACAATAGAAACTTGTGGATGCTGATAACTCATTTTTCTACATATAAGTTTCCTTTCCATCCTTGCAAAGTATAAATGGATTCTCTCTTTTCTTGGCGAAGCTATCACCATACTTCTTTGCATTATATGTCGAGTTACCATTTTTAGACAAACGTTCCTCTCGGGCATCTTCTTCCAGAAGCACTCCCACATTCACTTTTCAGGGAAATCACTGGGTGCATTGACTATCACCTTCTCATAAAAGAATGATTTTAGAATTTTTGTGAAGACCTTTTCCATCTTTTCTTTCTTCCTAGAAGGATTGACTTGGGCAACAACCAAAGTTTTAACCAAAGCAGTTAGATACTCCATACCAGCCTTCAAAGTAGTTACCTCTTTGCGGAGTTCAAAAATCTCTTGCTTAATATTTTCCATCTCCCTCTTAGCGCGAGCGTTGTACTCTAGGACCAAAGGGAAAATAAGACTCGAGAATGACTTTTGAAGGTGAAAAAAAAATGTAGAATGATGCATGATTATGCAAATGGTAAGTTTAATTCATTTCTAAGGACCTCAAATTTTGATTCAAGCTTCAAACGAGATATAATTAACAACAAAATGTGACAAACGAGTTTAGTACAAAGTTAAGAGCCTAAAGGCTACAAAATATAAAGCCAAGATATCCCAATAAACACACCTGACAGTGATCATCAAAAATATAAATCATAAATCCTAAGATGTTTTCCCAAACTCTACATCAACAAGGGTACCCCAAACTAGATTCTTATTACTCCTCTCTTGAGCCCTTTTAAAGATCTCATTCGTTGCTTCGATCTTTTGTCTCTCAATTAGCTCCTTGATGAGAACATCCCTTCTATTGATAATACTTTCCAGATGATTAATCTCTTCTTGAAGCTGAAGGTCGTAAAAATCTTCTTGCAGATCTTCATCTCCTGATTTCGTGACCTCAACTTGAACTAGCATTCAAACATTATAACTGATGGTACCCCTCTTTCTAGTGTCCATTTATGAGTAATGAGCTTTATACAAGAATCAAAGATAAAGTTCCCTAGAAATGAAATGACCACGTATGTCACAAGCATGTCATGATGTTTATGAATGAATGAATGTATGGCTATGCAACAAACACATACAAGGTTCAACGGTTTAACGTCACGAGCATGGAGTCAAAGGGTGAGAATCAAACCGCAAGGTATATACTAAGGGTTTATCACCTGTAGAACAAGATTCTAAAAGATTTTCAGAGTCTACAACTTTCCTTCGGATATTACCAACGTCCTAATTACTCGGTAATTAGTAATATTCACAGGAAAAACTAGTCTGAGTGCAGCATCGCGTGACAACTACTTCCAGATTACTCCGTCATAGACTCCACACTACATCTAAAAGGCCAAGATTGGTTAAGGATTCTATGACTCTCAGCTTCTCTGGCTCCTAGGTCGAAAGCAACAATGTCTTCCTGATTACTCGGTAAACAAATACTACAGTTAAAGGGGCCTCCACTAATTAGGGGATCTCATGCCTCCTTTTTCGGGATTACTCCCTCAAAGTTAACATGACTATACCGCCCGTCCTATCTTAAGTGTACTTAGTCCGGGTATAGAACTTGTCCGTTGTAATCAACACCCAAAGAAACCACAAAATAACACATATAAGCAAACAATAAATAATAACAAAAACAAATATAACATATTAGGTTTAACCCACTTAGAAAATTTTGTCCCCAACAGAGTCGCCAATTTTGCAGCCGTGAAAATAGGAGATCAAGCTATTAATTTAACTTGACTCACAAATAAGCAAGAGCTGCCACCGCGCTTTATTATTTCCAAGGGAAAAGGGAAAAGTGCGAAATAAAACCCATAAATATGCAGAGTAAGTGCAATACTAAAAGTAAGGAAATACAATGGATTTGAAAAGATCGAAGGTTCAGGGGTTGGTTATACAAAGGGAAGGTACTAGCACCCTATGTATCTATAGTATCCTATAGGAACCTTTTGAAATATCTGTTTTTGGTTAAAATTGGTTTGCTTGCTAAATTAGTGTGGGGATGAGATTTTGAAAATACGACGACCTAGTGTCGATGTTTTTGGCTTAAAAGAGGTGCGAGTTTTTTAAAATTAGGGTTTAGAAGAGATTTGTTTTTAGATTAATAAAACTAAAAAAATGTACAAAGGGGTTTTCGCACAATCGTATTAAATATATTCGATGACATGAAGTCAATGAATTCGATTTTTCCTTTGGAGTTAGACAAACAAAATATAAAGATTAAATGAACGACAAAGGGAAATTAAATAACTAAATAACTAACAACCAAAAATTAAATAAAATAAAGAAATACAAAATTATATATTTTTGGTATTTTTTAAAGAGGGCAAGAAAGAAATAATTATAATCTTAATCTAATAGTTTTTTTTTTGTATTTTTTGTATGGATTTTTAAATAAAAATAAGGCAAAAGACTTAAAAATTAGAAATAAAAATAAAGTGAGCAAAGAGAAAATAAATGCTCAAGTGAGCAAAGAAAAAATGCATAAAGTAAAGAAAATAAAATCTATGGATGACATAAAATTAAAGAGAAAAAAATATAAAGTGCGGAAATATAAATGATATTAAAGTAAAATTAGTATAATATAAACTTAATAATCTGATTTGGGATAAGTGTAACTTCATATAGAGCATAGAATGTATGTACCCATACATATTAGAGAAATGATAATTTGAAGTTTATTCTCTTATACATGTATTACAATTAACAAACATGGGGATCAAGACAAAGTCAAGAAAGATGCATTATGACAAACTTATCATCAATTCCAAGTACCTTGAATGATCAAAGGATCATTTAGAGGTAGATTGAAAATGATGAATGTTCATCAAATATCCGATAAGCTTAGATGAACTAAAAAAAATCTCAAATACTTTCCAGATTGACCCAAATAAAAATAAAAATAAAATAGATAAAGAAGAGTAAGATGAAGTCTATAATAAAAATAGCATAAATGTCATAACTTTCTCAAATTTTCATAAAATTAAACAAATGAATAATGAAAGTTTATCTACTCAACCTCACGATCAAGGATACATGCTCAAAATAAGTAAATAAACAACAACAAATTATAGAAAAAATGAAAATTAAACAACAATAAATTACTTTTGCTTTTGGAGGTTCAAGAACACTTTTCAACTCTTGATTTTGAATCAATGGAGTTTCCTTACAAAATGGTGATAATTATGGTAATAAATAAATAAATAAATAAAGAGTAAAAATACAATATAACTAAATAAAGAACAAGTATAATAGCATACCTATTCAATAAAAGGAAGAAATGACTTGAAATAAAATGAAGAGAAAAAAGAAGAAGAGAGTTTTGCTTAGTTTAGTGAATGATTTATGGTATTGTTTTTCCAAATGAAAGAAAGAAATGTCTTATTTATAGGGTGAATGAGGTGGGAGTGTTGATGTGGCAATCCATGTGACTTTATGAGAATGGTTCTTGGCCATTGATAAGTTCAAGTTGGCAATTCATGTGAAGTGTGAGAATGATTCTTGGCCATTTATAAGTACAAGTTGACAATCCATGTGAAGTATTTGTACTACACTATAGTGATCCCAACTTTTCTTTATTGACACAAAAAAACAAGAGGACAAAGTAATAATAATAATAATAATAATAATAATAATAATAATAATAATAATAATAATAATAATAATAATAAAAACTAAAAGTGTTAGTAATAATAATAAATACAAAATAGAAAATAAAAGAGACATAAAATTAATTATTTATGATTTTTTCTTGAATTAAAATAAATGAAAATATAAGTGCAAATTAAAAGATAAAAAATAAAATACACATAAAAAAGTAAAAGGACTTATATAAATTTTCTAGATTTTTTTGAAATAAATGATACCAATATATAAATCTAAATTAATAAAAGAACATATTTTTGATAATTTTTTAGTAAAGAGGTAAAAATAGTAAATAAAAAAAATAACATGATGCGAAGTACATTTTTTTGTGATTTTTTTAAACAGAAAATAAATTATGAATAAAACACAATAAAAATCAAATTCCACTAAATTCATAAATGACTTCTAACGTTTCTATTTTTTCGTGGATTTTCAAAGCATAACCAGCTCTTGACTTGTAAAGAGAAATTATAGATGGTGTCAAGGATATTTATATGTAAAAAGAACCGCTCAAAAATGTCAAAATTTGAAGAAGTTATAAATTTTTGAAATCTAACTCAATAATTAGCAAAAAATAGGTTAAACCACTCGTGAACACTTGTTATGCAATGATGCAAATGGAGGGTGGGATCTTAGGTCAAAAATTGGGTTATGACAGTAAGTAATATTACATCTTGTAATAACCTAAGCTTTTGCGATGATGAACTGCATGACGAAGAGAGGAATCACAACCTAGCTCTCCATATATCCATGAATTTTAAAAATGATTCATTATCAAATGTGCTGATTAATAATGGATCCGCCTTAAATGTTATACCGAGGAGTACGCTAATGAAGTTGAAATATCAAGGGGCTCCCATGCGCCAAGTGGTATTATTGTTAAATCTTTTGATGGATCAAAGAAGTCAGTTATTGGGGAAGTCGATCTTCCTATTAACATAGGCCTGCACTTATTCCAGATCACTTTCCAAGTCATGGATATTGTGCCCGCATACAGTTGTCTACTGGGAAGGCCATGGATACATAAAGCAGGGGCTGTCACTTTCACTCTACACCAAAAGCTGAAGTTCGTACGCGATGGAAAAATGATTATTATAAATGGAGAGCAAGCATTGTTGATATCTCATCTATCATATTTCAGTGTTGTAGAGGAAGATGAAGCTGTTGTGGGCATGCAATTCCAAGCTCTATTTGTTGATAACGTATGAGAGAATGAGAATTATATGGCTTCGTTCAAAGATGCTTAACAGGTTGTGCGTGTTGTACCCTAAATTTCTCCCATAACTTTTTCAGTCGCACTTTCATATCATATTTTGTCATTTGGTCTCAATCATTAATAAATAGCTTCATTCATCACATTTGCATCCTATCTTTAAGTTTGCTCTTGTGTTGTTGACTAACTTCTAATCAAAATGCAAAAAAAAATAGTTGTCTTTGTCTTTACATATTTGTGTTTTGTAGGTAGCGAGTCGAAGCATATGGCAAATACGGTTTTCCGGTATTATTTCCCTAAAATCTCTATTTGCAAAGAAAAAGAATTAATTTTTTTTTCATTTTTTCACTGTACAATCGATTGCTCCTAGAGTGCAATCGATTGCATAAAGTGAATTTTGCATAATTTTTGAAAAAATACACTGTGCAAATCGATTTGCACTGTAGTGCAATCGACTGCACATCGTGAAAATTTGAAAAGAAATCAGCAATTTCAAGCTTGTCAAATTTTGGGTCCAATTTTCCTCTAATTTTTGTAAGAATTATCATTAATTCAAATTTTGACTCCAAGAATCAATTACCAAATTACCACTAATCCCAATCCTAAACTCTAGAAATAGCGCCCTCATCTCATTCAAATTTCAAGTTTTTGATAGCCAAAATCACTTTGCTAAAAAATCTCTCAATTCTCTCCATCTATCAAATTCACTTAAAGCTCCATTTTCAAGAAAAGTTAGTAAGCTTTGCATTAAAGCTTACTAATCTTTGAGCTAAACCTTCACCCAAACACTTTTTCTTCATCAATTATCTACATCCAAGTTTAGAAATTGATTCTTGTGGTTGAATTGAAGAAAATTCTTGAAGTTGTGTTGATAATTCTCTAGATCTACCTTTGGTAAGTTCGATAATTCATCTTTCACAATGTGATCTCTTGGTGATCTTTGGGATTGATTCATTGAGAATTGTTTTGTGATTCCATTGGTGATATTTTATCATAATTTAATGGAATTTTCATGCTCAATTGAATCTATGATCATAAGGTGTTTGATGGAAAGTTTAAACAAGAATTTGGCCTTTTAAAATGCTGTTTTGCTGTCTGTAACAGCGTGCAATCGATTGCTGTAACAGTGCAATCGATTGCACTAAGTGAAATTTGCTCAAATTTTTGAAAACTTCATTGTGCAAATCGATTTACACAGTAGTGCAATCGATTTGCACAGAGGCAAAATGCATTTTGTTGCCTTGTTTTGGGGTAGCTTTGATCCAAAATGCTTTTTCTACTCACTCCTTTTGATTGTTGGTTTGGATTGCAATTTTAAATGTCCAATTTCTATTTAAATTCAATGGACTTTGTGATGTAGATGAAGTTGGATAAATGTTCATCAATTCAAATCTACCTAAGAGTGAATTATTTAATTTATTTTTGGTGCTTTGGATTAATGACATGTTTAGTGCTTTAATCCATCTAGAGGAGTGGTTGAATTTAAAGATGAAAGAATTTTGAGGTGGTAATCCAAATTAGCTTATAATTACCCTCCCTCTTCATCTTATCCCTTTCTTTTTTAATTGTGCTACATGTTAAGGGATGATGATCTCTATATCATTTATCCAAACATGAAATACATAGATTGCTATTGGCCGGTCTCAAAATAGGTGCGACTTCTATATAAGTCCACTTACGATTGCTTAACATAGCGCTAAATTTTGTCCCTATTCGAATAAATGATCATTCGTGGCCCAAACCTATATTTGCAAGCCCAAGTATTTTAATTTGATCTCTTTGATCTAATAACCTTGAGATTCATTGTGTGGAGGCTTTGGTTCTACCAATCCTCTAATGGATCTACATCACTTTTTGTCATTGTAGATCACTTAAACATTGTTGATCATTAAATGTTACTTTTGAGGATTCCAAAATGGATGATATACTTGACAAAAAGAAAATGCAACTTGTTGTGTGGAGGCTTTGGTTCTACCAATTCTCTAATGAGTTCCAAATGCAAGTTTCAAGATGACCATCCAACTAACCACTAATTTTTAAAAATTGACTTTACTTTATGCTTTTATTTTTATGATTTATGTACCATTTACTTTAAGCATTTACGTTTCATGACATTTTTATTTTGCTCACTTGAGCATTTATTCTTATGCCATTTTTATTTTGCTCACTTGAGCATTTACTTTTATGTCATTTTTATTTTGCTCACTTGAGCTTTTCTTTTCCTTTTAAAGACACTTAATAATCAACATGAACTATAAAAGACATTAATGATACTTGGACTACTTGGTTACTATCCTTGGCATTATGGAGTGATGGACTTCTTGGACTTAGGAATAGAGACACTGGCCTATGTTGGAGACCTTGTGACCTTAATGGATATTTTGTCTGGAGCTCTTGAGGTTTACCTCAAGATATTGGGTTGTTTGTTTGTTTTGTGTGCAGGTTATTATGATTACATACTTTGTTTATAATATGGAATTCACCCGTATACAGCCGTTACTCTGCCCAATTTTTTCGAAGACTTGATACACTTGAAGTATGGTCTTCTCAAGAGGTCTAGTATCTTTGCTTGCTTGGTTTCAATCCAAAGAATGAGAATTCTATCTTGACCCATAATGTCAAGTATTGGCTTCATGTTGGTTAGACGATTCTCTTCCTTTGCTTTTACCTTATGCTTTAGGATAGTCCCTTCATCTCCTCCCATCTTCTTTAATTTTCAAAACCTTCTCATCTTCTTTCAAAATCTTCTTTGATTTTAAAATCAAACCGCTTTCATAATAAACCTCGACTTTGTCGAGTGCCTTTTCTTTTAAAACTTCTTTTCTTTAAATAAACTTCAATTCATTTAATCATACTTCGACATCTTTCAAAATTAACAAAAAACGATTCAACTCACTCAAACTCTTTTGTGCGCCCGAGCACCTTTACCCTTCAAACTTTTTTTCAAGATGAGACATGATTCGTTGATAGTCGAGCAACATTCTCCTATCCCCATGGTTATAAAGGTGTCGACTTTTCCACTTTAGTACTAGAGGCGTTCTCAAACCCTCACTCTTGCTGACGCAAGGTCCATCTTTCCCACATCTTATGGGCGTTAGTCGAGATTTCTCTCCTAACAATGACGACTTGTCTCCTTGTTTAAAATCAACCAACAGACAAGTATTATCTAGCCAAACTATGGTGCTCTGACTTTCCCATTGCACGAGGGAGTACGCAGGCACTAAGTCTTACGACCCAAGGCGAGCAACAAAAATAATAAAAAAAACATTTCATTTTCTTTTGTTTACAAATACTCATTCATTATTTTCCTTTAGAAAGTAAACCTTTACATAACACTCCTTTTAAAAGAAACCAAACAAAGTGGATCTTGCGGAGTACCGTAGATTCTTAGGGTGCTAATAGCTTCCCTTTACATAACTGACCCCCGTACCTCGATCTCTGATCTTTTTGGGTTTTGTTTGCTTTTTTCCCATTTCCCTTTGGAAACAATAAAATGCGGTGGTGACTTCATTGTGTTGAGATAAGTCAATTGATGGCTTAATCTCAAATATTTACCGCTACATTTCTTTACATATCATTACTGTCGCAATTGAGCACCAGAAAAGTGGCGACAGAAAAGTGGCGACTTCACTGGGGACAGATTGACCTATTGCTGGTCCATTCCTAAGTGGGTAAATCCTAGCTTTGTTTGTTTCTTTTCTATGAGTATTTATATATTATTTTACTTGTTGTTTATTACTTCCCATTATGCTGTATATATGTTTGTCTGGATTTTCCTTGTTTTCAGGGGCTTGGTGATTTCTTATAAGTCTTTTACCCAAACTTTGGGAAAACTTAAGATAGGACGGGCGATATAGTCATGTTAACTTTGAGGGAGTAATCCCAAAAAAAGGAGACATGATATCCCCCACTCAATGGAGGCCCCTTTGGTTGTAGTGTCGTTTACCGAGTAATCGAGAAGACGTACTGCTTTCGACCTGGGAGCCTGCTGAAGCTGAGGATCGTAGATTACCTAACCCATCTTGGCCTTTTACGTGTAGTGCGGAAGCCATGACGGAGTAATCCGGAAATAGTTATCACGTGATGCTACGCTCAGACGAGTTTTTCCTGAGCATATTACTAATTACCAAGTTAATTGGGACATTGGTAATATCCGAAGGAAGGATGTAGACTCTGGGAACCTCTTAGAACCTTGTTCGGCAGGTGATAACCGTTAGTCCATACCTTATGGGTTGTAACTTTGACTTCAGGCCCGTGACTCAGAACCATGTGATCCGGTTACTGTGCAGTGAATTGCATAACATTGCATATCATTTGCATCCTCTACATCATTCTGCATACATCCAGGTTATTTAGGATCTTACTCCCAGTTGCTTTTTTCTTCCAATTAGTCGTCTACCGTCAAGATGATTCCTTAACACAACTACGAGACTAGAGCTGCTGTCAGATTGAGAATGGAAAACCAAGAACAACACAACATGGAAGTCAAAATGGAAATTGACGAGTTGAAGTCAAGCATGGCAAAACTTACTGAGATAATGCATGTCCTGATTTCCAGAGGAGAGCCACCTCAAAGGACAGTGATATATGAAATCCCAACTGTTGTTGTCGACAACCAACCTATCCAGTATGTATCTACTACATGGCCAAAGTTTGGGTTACCTTATAACTACTCTCCGCCTGTTGCCAATTACTTTAATGGTTGGCCAGTCTACCCGACCAGTCTTTCAAGCTCCAGTTTTCACTGAACCTCAGCCAATCGTTTATACTGCTTCTCGTCAACCTGCTGCACAAGCTGCTTTTGGGAACCCTCTCTTTGAGTACCATGCTGCCAGTCCTCAAAGTGTGTGTCAGGGAGACTTTGGTGAGTTGGAAGAATTCAAAGAACAATATTAAACTTTAGAGAAGAGACTCCGAGCTATGGAAGGTAATGATGTATTTGGTATTGCTACTGAAAATATGTGCCTAGTTTCTGATCTGGTTATGCCTGCAAAGTTCAAGACTCCCGAGTTTGAGAAATATAAGGGACATACTTGTCCAAGAAGCCACTTGGTGATGTACTTTCGAAAGATGTCTGCTTACACAAAGAATGACAAGCTGCTTATCCATTGTTTCCAAGATAGTCTGAGTGGAGCTTCATTGAAATGGTATATGGGACTTGAGAAAGGTCGTATCCAATGCTTCCAAGATCTTGTTGATGCTTTCATAAAGCAATACAAATACAACCTTGACATGACACCTGATCGCCACCAATTGAAAAATATGTCTCAGAATGAGAAAGAATCTTTCAAGGAATATGCTCAACGATGGAGAGAATTGGCATCTCAAGTTGAATCACCTCTGGAAGAAAAGAGTTAACTGGGTTTTTCATGGATACTTTGTCCCCCTTCTTTTGGGAGAAGATTATTGGTAGTGTGTATTCCAACTTCACATACCTGGTGACTATTGGCCAAAGATTAGAAGAAGGAATCAAGAATGGTAAAGTGTCTAAAGCTGCTGAATATTCTAATGGTGCAAAGAAATACCTCGGAAAATTACATAAAAAGAAAGAGGTAGAAGAAAATGTTGTCTCAACTGAGAGGAGAGGATCTCCCCATAGGCCTCAATACATTGATCAATCACAAGTAGAGACTGTTACTCTCGCGGTTAATGCTCAACCAATTCAGGTTCCCCAACAACAGAATATTGCGCAGAATCAAAATCGGAATAGGGCTCAATTTGATCCCATCCCTATGACATACACTGAATTGTATCCTGCATTGGTGCAGAAGGGCTTGATTACAACTAGGCCTCTGATTCCTCGAAATCCTCCTCCAGCCGGGTTCAGATCTGACCTTCATTGTGAATTTCATCAGGGAGCTACCAGTCATGACTTAGAGAGCTGCTATGCATTGAAAAACAGAGTTCAAGAATTGGTGAAAGAAAATATTCTCATTTTCAAAGAGGCAGGTCCTAATTTTATCAACAATACTTTTCCAAAATAAAGTGGCTGAAAAATGAGTTGGGATACCCTCAAGTCACTTCCTAAAGCCAATATTTCAGACAGGACATCTCATCCTTGTTACTGATTAGTCACTAGGCCATCTTTCTTTTTGTTTGCATTTTTCCCTTTCTTATGCTAAAATTGTTGCTTTCAAATTCTGTTTATACTTTCATGTTAATTCTAATGAAATGAGCATTACGATATTTTGATTCAAATCATTTTCATTTACTGCTTTCAAATATGTTTCACTTGTTTACTCTCTTTATCAAGCTTTTGTTTATGCAAAGATTGGAGGGAGGATGATGAAAACGAAATACCCATAATTGTTGATGGTATGCTTTCGAATAAAACTTTGCTGAGGATATACATGCATTGTTTCAACTCCCAAACACCAGAGCAATAAGGAAGTTAATCCCTCGTTCACCCTTTTGAGCCTAGAAGTTGGAGTTTCTTTCTATACGAAAAAACCCACAATCTTAACCTGGGGATGGGTAGTTCTCAGTTAATTTGGATGTGCATTCAATTACAAGAGAAATTGTGCAAGACACCTTTCAATAAAGGTCATGATCAAGCTTTCCTTTGCACACAGCAAGAAGTGTCAAAGATGCTCTCAAATAAAAAATGACGAAGATGGTTCCCCGTAATCATTGAGCAAGGCAGTCATTATCTTTCCAAAAATAAAAATGAAATGAAAAGAAAAATCAAAAGAAAAATCCCGCTAAGTCAAAACCTCTGAAGGAGACTTAGGCAAAAAACTGGGGCATCCCGCTGACTGTAATTCCAAATGAAACAGTTCAGGAAAAATCTGGGGCATCTCGCTGACGGTAATCTCAAATGAAACAGTACAAGAAAAAGTTGGGAATAATAAATTCAATCAGAAGAGGTCTTCAAATCCTCAAAATTCTCCACCAGAGTTGACAAAAGTCCTCAAAACAGCAAAAAGATATAAGAAGAAATGATTGTCATTCTCAAGAATCCTTTAGCTTCTGAGCCATCGTCATTGTTGCCATTAATGCAATTCCAAAATCTCTTGGAACTTGAATGCATATTCTGAATTAACTAAACGTAGGGATGAAGAACATCACGAAGATTGGGTTGGGTGCAAATAAACTTTGAGCCTTTATCCTTTATTTCTTAAACCGTGAACCAAACCACATTACAACCCTTAAAAGACCTAATTGAAGTCAGGTTTCTTTTGAAAGCATACTACAACAAGGTTGCATAAACTGACTCCTATGATCTTTTGCGAATCATTTGTTTTGGTTTCATACCTTTGTTTTCACTTTAAAAGTATAAACCACTGTGTTTTAACCAGTGATGCATTTTCTATACACCAATAACATCATTTCAAAAATGATTTTGGATTCAAAACTTTTGCACGAACTTTGCATTAAAAGTACCATGTTTGAATAAACAATTTTTCTTGCAAACAAGCTTTCCTCATCAAGGAATTTCAAACAACTGAGAAACTTGGTCAGTGACCCTATCAGGGGCAAGTATATTCCAGATCCAGTTGCGAACCAGTTCAAGATTTGTTTCTCAGTGTGAGTTTTCTCAGAATTGAACAACCAGAAGATCATTTTCAAGACTCATAATGGGGAATTCCTTCCCAATAATCATTTCAAGAACTAAAGCCATAATCAGTTTATTCCAACAAATATCTCAAGAACTGAAGCCATGATCAGTTTATTTCCAACAGTCATTTCAAGAACTGAAGCCATGATTAGTTTATTCCAACAATCATTTCAAAGATGAAGCAATGATCAGTTTATCTCCAATAATCATTTCAGAGCTGAAGCCGTGATTAGCTCATTTCCAACAACTTTTGACTGAAGCCATGATCAGTTTATCTTCAATAGTCAGCTAATCTGGGACAAAACCCTAAGCAGCTCTCCATGTCTTTCCTCAGAAGATCACTAGTTTAATATAGTTTACAAGTGTAACAAGTTTGGGTTCAAGACTTTTTCTTTCCAATCAAATTTGGCAGAGTTCTCTGTGTTGAGGAATTAAACTTCCAATCTTACCTCCACAAAGAGTCAAACTCCGTTGTTGTAAACATCAGCATTACATGCATAGATCATTCACATATCATGCATAACAAAATTCACACATAATGCATAACAAGAGTGTTTCATCCTCATTTGTATTTCTCAATGTCTTGTTGCAGTTGGCATGTCACCTTGAGATCAAAGTCCAATTTACTTGGCACCTACCAAAGCAAACGTCAGTTCAGTTGTATCCCTCTCTTGTCCAATGCTAATCTTGGATGAGATGTTTCTCTCTTTTGTCCAATGCTAATCTTGGATATATGTTCTCTTTTGTTTCCATCCAAAGCCAGTATTGGATGTTGTTATCTTTGTTGTCGTTCAAAGCCAGTATTGGACACCATGTTTTTTTTCTGCCTTTATTCAAAGCCAATATTGAATGTCAAGATCTCTTTTTCCATCCAAATCCAGTATTGGATGTTGTTACCTTTTCCTTCATTCAAAGCCAGTATTGAATGTCAAGATCTCTTTTTCCATCCAAAGCCAATATTGGATGTTGTTACCTTTTCTTCCATCCAAAGCCAATATTGGATGCCACCATCTTTTGTTGCCGTCCAAAGCCAATATTGGATGTCGTAACCTTTTTTTTCCCGTCCAAATCCAATATTGGATGTTGATATCTTTGTTGTTGTCCAAAGCCATTATTGGATGCCACAATTTCTCTCACCTCATTCAAAGCCAGTATTGGATGTTGTGATCTTTTCTCTCGTCTAAAGCCATTATTAGACATTGAGTTTTCCACTCATTCAAAGCCAATATTGGATGTTGTAATCTTTTCTCTCGTCTAAAGCCATTATTAAGCATTGAGCTTTTCTTTCATTCAAAGCCAATATTGAATGTTGTTACCTTTTCTGCCGTCTAAAACCAGTATTGGACGCCTTGATTTTTTTTTCTGACATCATTCAAAGCCAATATTGGATGTTGTGATCTTTTCTCTCGTCTAAAGCCAGTATTATACGTTGAACTTTCCCCTCATTCAAAGCCAGTATTGAATGTCAAGATCTATTTTTCCATTCAAAGCCAGTATTTGATGTTGTTACCTTTTCTACCGTCCAAAGCCAGTATTGGACGCCTTGAGTTTTCCATTCATCTAAAGCTAGTATTAGATGTGGTGATCTTTTCTCTCGTCTAAAGCCATTATTAGACGTTGAGTTTTCCATTCATCCAAAGCCAGTATTGGATATTGTGATCTTTTCTCTCGTCTAAAGCCATTATTAGACGTTGAGTTTTCCCTTTATTCAAATCCAATATTGGATGTCGTGTTTATTTTTCGTCCAGCGTCTTTCTTGGACGACTCTGATGTATCTTAAAATTTGGTCTCATCCCACATATAATGTTCTTCTAGATGTTTCTGATTGTCTTTTCCAGAGAGTTGCTCGCCTCATTCAATTCCATTCTTGGATGTTGCTGCTTGCCTTCTCTGGTTTTATCTCTTTTTTCCAAGTATTGATGGTTACTCCTTGTGACCCTGACAGATATCCAAAAGTATCTTGTTGTTTTCCTAGTGTTCCTTTCAACATCATTTCATCTGAACTACCATAAGTTTCCAGTTTCGAGTCTTTCCATATTCCCACAGAGTCTGCCTTATCTCATACATCATTCAAAAAATATGTCAAAAAAGAGTCCACACATTCATTCATAACATACGCTATCATCTCATCGCATCAGGGACGAAATTCAGGTACGTTTGTATTTAATTACTTTCCACCTATCTGGCAGAAAGATAATTAAATAGGGGCAGCTGTTGTACCATAAATTTCGCCCCTAACTTTTTCATTCGCACTTTCATATCATATTTTGTCATTTGGTCTCAATCATTAATAAATAGCGTCATTCATCACATTTTCATCCCATCTTTAAGTTTGCTCTTGTGTTGTTGATTAACTTCTAATCAAAATGCAAATTTTTTTTTTGTCTCTGTCTTTGCATATTTGTGTTTTGTAGGTACCGAGTCGAAGCATATGGCAAATAAGGTTTTCCGATATTATTTCCCTAAAATCTCTATTTGCAAAGAAAAAGAATTAATTTCCCCCCCCCATTTTTTCACTGTACAATCGATTGCTCCTAGAGTGCAATCGATTGCACAAAGTGAATTTTACACAATTTTTGAAAAAATACACGGTGCAAATCGATTTGCACAACGTGAAAATTTGAAAAAAAATCAGCAATTTCAAGCTTGTCAAATTTTGGCTCCAATTTTCCTCTAATTTTTGAAATAATTATCATTAATTCAAATTTTGGCTCCAAATTACCACTAATCCCAATCCTAAACTCTATAAATAGAGCCCTAATCTCATTCAAATTTCAAGCTTTTGATAGCCAAAATCACTTTGCTAAAAAATCTCTCAATTCTCTCCATCTACCAAATTCACTCAAAGCTCCATTTTCAAGAAAAGTTAGTAAGCTTTGCATTGAAGCTTACTAATCTTTGAGCTAAACCTTCATCCAAACACTTTTTCTTCATTAATTCTCTACATCCAAGTTTGGCAATTGAATTGAAGCAAATTCTTGAAGTCGTGTTGATAATTCTCTAGATCTACCTTTGGTAAGTTGGATAATTCATGTTTCACAATGTGATCTCTTGGTGATCTTTGGGATTGATTCATTGAGCATTATTTTGTGATTCCATTGGTGCTATTTTATCATAATTTGATGGAATTTTTGTGCTCAATTGAATCCATGATCATAAGGTGTTTGATGGAAAGTTTGAACAAGAATTTGGCCTTTTAAAATGCTGTTTTGCTATCTGTAACAGTATGCAATCGATTGCTGTAACAGTGCAATCGATTGCACTAAGTGAAATTTGCTTAAATTTTTGAAAACTTCACTGTTCAAATCGATTTACACAGTAGTGCAATCAATTTGCACATAGACATAATGTATTTTTGTGCCTTGTTTTGGGGCAGCTTTGATCCAAAATGCTTTTTCTACTCACTCCTTTTGATTGTTGGTTTGGATTGCAATTTTAAATGTCCAATTTCTCTTTAAATCCAATGGACTTTGTGATGTAGATGAAGTTGTATAAATGTCCATCAATTAAAATCACCCTAAGAGTGAATTATTTAATTCATTTTTGATAATTTGGATTAATGATATGTTTAGTGCTTTAATCCATCTAGAGGAGTGGTCGAAGACTTGATACACTTGAAGTCTGGTCTTCTCAAGAGGTCTAGTATCTTTGCTTGCTTGGTTTCAATCCAAAGAATGAGAATTCTATCTTGACCCATAATGTCAAGTATTGGCTTCATGTTGGTTAGACGATTCTCTTCCTTAGCTTTTACCTTATGCTTTAGGATAGTCCCTTCATCTCCTCCCATCTTCTTTAATTTTCAAAACCTTCTCATCTTCTTTCAAAATCTTCTTTGTTTTTAAAATAAAACCGCTTTCATAATAAACCTCGAATTTGTCGAGTGCCTTTTCTTTTAAAACTTCTTTTCTTTAAATAAACTTCAATTCATTTAATCATACTTCGACATCTTTCAAAATTAACAAAAAACGATTCAACTCACTCAAACTCTTTTGTGCGCCCGAGCACCTTTACCCTTCAAACTTTTTTTCAAGATGAGACATGATTCATTGATAGTCGAGCAACATTCTCCTATCCCCATGGTTATAAAGGTGTCGACTTTTCCACTTGAGTACTAGAGGCGTTCTCAAACCCTCACTCTTGCTGACGCAAGGTCCATCTTTCCCACATCTTATGGGCGTTAGTCGAGATTTCTCTCCTAACAATGACGACTTGTCTCCTTGTTTAAAATCAACCAACAGACAAGTATTTTCTAGCCGAACTATGGTGCTCTGACTTTCCCATTGCACGAGGGAGTACGTAGGCACTAAGTCTTACGACCCAAGGCGAGCAACAAAAATAATAAAAAAAACATTTCATTTTCTTTTGTTTACAAATAATCATTCATTCTTTTCCTTTAGCAAGTAAACCTTTACATAACACTCCTTTTAAAAGAAACCAAACAAAGTGGATCCTGCGGAGTACCGTAGATGCTTAAGGTGCTAATACCTTCCCTTTGCATAACCGACCCCCGTACCTCGATCTCTGATCTTTTTGGGTTTTGTTCGCTTTTTTCCCATTTCCCTTTGGAAACAATAAAGTGCAGTGGCGACTTCATTATGTTGAGATAAGTCAACTGATGGCTTAATCTCAAATCTTTACCGCTACATTTCTTTACGTATCATTACTGTCGCAATTGAGCACCAGAAAAGTGGCGACAGTGCACAATGGTCCAAGTAAAGTATGGGGGCATATTGTTGATCCTCCGGTAAACAAGTACAAGACTGGTTTTGGATTCTCTGCAAAGAATGGCAAAGTTAAGAGTTTGAAGTCAAAGTCTACTGAGAGCAGCTATCAGGATATTTTCCGCATCGGAGGCTACCTCCATCCAACTGCTTCTGGAGTTAATGCCATTGTAGAGGATGAAGAAGAACACGAGATGCCAAATTATGTGACACCTGGAGTCAAAATCCAGAACTGGGTCACTTATGATGTTCCCTCTTGCATCCATGTCTCAAAGTAATTAATTTTGTTTAACTTTTCAAAAAGCTTTCACCCTGCCCAAGGTGAAAGTTAATATTGTATGGGCTTATCTATTTGCTTTGCTCATTAAAATCATGAATAAAAGTTGTCTTTGATTCCCAAATTGTGTCTTTATTTTCTGGTTTTTTCTTGGAAAATGGTAATCAGAAAAAACCCTTTTTGGAATAAATAATAATTGTGAATAAATCTGCATGATCACTTGATATATGTGTGAGTTTCTAAAAAGCAATCATAAATCACATGTGCAGATTAATTAATAAACCTGTTGAATACAATGACCCTGCACCCTCTCCCAACTTTGAATACCCTGTGTTTGGGACGGAAGAAGAAGAATATGATGAGATTCCATAAGAGGTTTCACGGTTTCTCGAGCGCGAGGAAAATGCCATTCAACCGTATAAAGAGCCGTTGGAGACCATCAATTTGGGGTCAGAAGAGGATCCAAAGGAAGTCAAAATTGGAGCATTGTTTCATCCTGATATGAAGAGTAAGTTGATTGAACTATTGAAAGAGTATGTGGACTTCTTTGCTTGGTCGTACCAAGATATGCCTGGTCTAGATACTGATATTGCGGAGCATCATTTGCCTTTGAAGCTAGAGTGCCTGCCAGTCAAGCAGAAGTTGAGAAGAACTCACCATGATATGGCAGTAAAAATTAAAGAAGAAGTGTTAAAGCAGATAAATTCCAGTTTTCTTGTGACATCAATGTATCCTCAGTGGATTGCCAATATTGTTCCTGTACCAAAGAAAGACAATAAAGTTCACATGTGCGTAGATTACAAAGATCTAAATAAAGCTAGTCCAAAATATGATTTTCCATTGCCACATATTGATATGTTGGTTGATAGATGTTGTACCCCAAAATTTTCCTTCCCATATTTCTCAAAACATTGCAAGAAAGATCCTCAAGTTGCTCAAGGAAGTCCAAGGGTTGACCAGAAAAGCTCTCTCCTAAGGCAGTCTACCTCAAATTAAGGTTTCATGTTGCATCAAGATACTTGAGTCAAAGGGATCCCAAATGATCACCATTGTCCTAATATGTTCTCAGGATCATCCATGTCAAGTTTCAAGCCTTGCAGAGGAAGTTTGCTCAGTCAATTGCTCAAAAGCCTGAAAATCGACTATGCTAGGGAAAAAGTCAACTGTGGCCCACATACAGTCAAACTTCAAGATTTTTGGTCAACATTATCATTTTGAAGTATCATTCATCATTTGATCAAGGGTTGATCATGATTCATCAAGGATTGCTCACAATTCATCAAACCTCAAAAGTTGCTAAATTAGGGTTTTGTAGGAAAAGTCAACTCAACTTTGACCAAGCATAACTTTATCATACTTTATGAGAAATGACCCATCCAAATCTCATTTTGAATAGGATGCAATTACCTACAATACATATTCATCTCCCAAGTTTAAAATATGCACTCACAAGAAGTTATGAATTTGGACATTATAGGTCATTTTGAAAAGTCAACAAAAACACATTTTTTGTCAAAGCTTCATACATGAACATGGAATACCAAATTGAGATGAGACAAAAAGGGTTGCTTAGAGGACATCTCAAGCTTTCTAAAAAGTCAAAGAACACATTCAAAGAGTCAAAATTGAGGAAGTTATGCATTGGTGAAGTTGACCTTTTTTGCAAAATTGCCAAAAGTCAACTATGCCACAAATTGCAATTTTTGCTAAATGGGCCTAACTTTTTGCACTTGTTTTGAGTTGGTAGCATGGTCCATGAGCCCTATCTCTTTCCACTTGTCATTATCTTATTTTTATTATTTATTTTGATTTTTATTTGAATTAAATCAATTTTAATCAAAACAAATCATGAAAAAATCTAAAACATTGAAACCTCAAGATATTGTGCATGTTTCAGGTCCTATATCCAGTTGGCAAGTGATTGAATTCGTGCAAGGCCTTTGTGTGCACAAAAAGATTGAGTTTGGCCTATTTTTGGAAGAATCTTCAAGTGAATCAAATCCAAATCAAAAGCTATAATGGAGGAAGATTGAGATCATGTTTGCAACCCTAATTCAATCATTGATATATATTGAACAATTGCATACCTAAAGGACAAGTTTTTGGAGGCGTGAGAGGTCAGAACAAACTTGAAAAAAATCACAAAAAGTGCTGAGTTGAATTCATAGTTCCAGGCGATTCTAGGGCTTCCTGATCATCCCATTCACTTCCTGGGAGTACAAGTAAGCTGTACCAATCAAGAACAAGCGTGCTAGTGCCCATAATTCACCCCCATGACTCCCACGGTTTGCCCATATTTCCAAAACTGAATCTTGTTATTCTTGCACATTCATCATGTTTTAATGGTATATTCTTGTTCATTAACATATTTGCAAACTGTCTATACCATTTAATTTCGTTTTTGTGGGCTGTATCAAGATTCACCATTGCTAGGTTTTGTTGGCTCGATTTGGGATCTTTGTGTACAAGTGAAATTAGCCCTCAAGAGGGGTACCATCGTGCTCAGCAGGCTAAGACGAGTCAATTCATGGCCTTAGATGTCATTTATCATGCCCATGGGAGATTTTGAGATAAGCTAGGGTTGTAGTGACAGACACACGTCCGTAGGTAGAAGTTTATGATTTTACCAACGGAGCAAGGTCAGGGACGACTGGCGTGGCACCCTCTCATTCGCTGATTTGAATTCTGGCGCTTTTTTCCATTAACTTGCATATATTATATATTATCTTTTATTATTATTCTATGTACAAAAAAAACATGCAGCGCAGTTGGTAGTGGAGTAGTTGGAAAATGCTTTGGGGCCTGGGTTCGAATCCCAGGTCCCCCCTATTATTTCTTGTTATTTTCCTTCAGGTAATCCATCAAGCATACAAAGCATGAAGACCACCATGGTCCATCATAATCCAACCAGCCAGGTGTCAGGAAGCCAGATCTGATGGCTATCAGGTGAGGATCCATCAAAGGCGTTGGTCAACACGTAGTACTGTATCCAGCAAGTCAACGTGGACTATTTTCTTTTGGGCCCCAAGCTTGCTATCCACACCTCCAAAAATGCTGATTTCTCAGGCCCATATCTATTTTCCTTCATTCTTTTTATTTTCTTTATTTATTCATTTAAATTATTTACTAACATAAATTAATTTTTTCTTTTTATCAAAAAAATCACAAAAAATATTATTTTTCATCCAATTAGATTTAGGTTTATTTTTTGTCATAAAATTAATTAATTTAATTAGATTATTTAATTTCTAGGGTAACTTAAATTCTTTTGTAAATAAATTAAAAAAAACAATTAGAACAATTAGGGTTTTTGTTTCTAACTTAATTATATTTTCTTTTTCTTAAAATAATCAAAAACACAAAAATAGGTTAAATTTAGTCATATTCTTTAATTAATTTAATTACTAATTATTTTGTATTTAATTTAAAAACCTTGTTCTTTTTCTTAAAAACATTTAAAAACAACAAAAAACAAATTTTCTTTCGATTAGGTTAGAAGGGGTCAAAATCCTAATTTCTTATCGTTCTTAATTTCATCACGCGCGCTTTATTATTTTATTTTTCCATATTAATGTAATTGCTCACAAGTTGTAATAGATTAATTAGGATCTTTTACTTTCATTTATTGCTTTTTTTACGGGTTTGTTTTTGGCTATGTAAATACCCGAAGCCTTGTAATAGCGTAGCTTTACTTTCCACATTTTGAATTCCGCAAAATATTGACTGTTAGATGTATGAATAATTAGGGTTGCATGACGAGAATGTATGATTAACTTTAAAACGGTTAGCAAACCCTAAATGTGCAAAGATAATAAACTTGAAATTGAATCACTCGCACATGCGCACTCCTAGGGTACACTCCCACTTCGGTTGCCTTCGGTAAACGATCATTAAGTATAGGGTATTTTAGTGGTCTCTCTCTTGTCTAAACAAAGATCAAAGTCCCGTTCGGAAAGTTGCCTTGGAATGGTTGCCTCAAATAATTGATCTAAGACATTAGGGTTACTACTAAGACATCCTAGCATTGCTTTAGTGATCGTACATTCCTTTCGAATTGACCCCTAAAACTCTGACGACGGTGCTACCTACTCACTAATAGTGGGATAGCATTGTCTAAAGGAAATAAACATAGAACAATTCTCTTTTTTTGAGTAGGTAGAATCTTAAGTACTTGCTCAATCCAGACAAACTTTTTCACACTTACACTCTTTTCAAACAAAGCTTTCAAAAACACTTCGTAACACTCTTAAAGACAGAAGCAAGAGTTAAATCGAAGTCAAAAAACTTTTTTCAAATCAAACACACACAAGCAATTTTGAAAATGATGCGCAAGTACCTAAGAGCCCGTAGAAAACTACGGATAGAAAGGGTGCTAATACCTTCCCTTTCTATAATCTACCCCCCGTACTCAAAATCTCGAAAAAGGGAATTTTTCTGTGCTTTTTTCCTTTCCTGTTGGATAAAATAAAAGTCGGTGGCGACTCTTGCTTACCGCGACATTTTGCAAACACAAACGCAAAACGCAAACCAGCATTCCTAAAAACAGTCCCGGTTCTGGCCACCGTATCACAGAACTGGCGACTCTGCTGGGGAGTTATAAGTGGGGGTATACCTTAGGATTAGTTCATCATATTGCTTCTATTGTTTGATTTGATTTCTTTATCTTTGTGGGCTTTGTATTAGAGTTACTATAGATCCTAACCCAGATCTGGGGGACACCTTTTAGGTAAGTAGCAATAAATTGTGAGGGAACTGTACGACGTAGACCGATACGGTTGAAGCAGTAGCTACGTTGATGTGGCACATTAGTTGGTACCGATATCCCTTGTGGAGAAACAAGGAGAATATGGGGATGCTATATGGGTCGTTAAGCATCAACTGACCTTAGAACCTATAATTGACCAACTTGGCCATAGGAAGTAGTGAGATAGCCGGCCTCAGCATAGAGCTGAGAACTGGTTGATACTCGATACTACACTCATTGAGACCATACTCTCGAGATAGTTCCGGCTGCAAGAAAAGATTGCGTGAGCTGAAACCATGACCGATGGAGGATGGTCAGTGATATTGAGAACCTCTAGAACCCGATTACTATTATTAGGACAGGTTAAACCAACTGAACTTCAAGAGGGTAACACCTAGACTCCATGCAAGCCTGAAACTTAAGGGCTATTGTGTGACTTGTTTGCCTTTACCATGTCTGCTATCTGTGATACTTGTTGTGTGTTTTATAATGACATCATGCATCATGACATAGCATGCATACTTCATTATACTAACCATTTCAAAGACCGAGGGGATTTATCTTTGTTCTGTTTTGCAGATCATGACTTTCATGTGCTGAAATACCATTCGAGTCAACTTTGTACAAATCCCTGCTCAGCTCAGAGAGTTAGTCTCAAAAGTTCCTGATACTTCTTCATTTGTTAGAAGACATGTTCATCTCCTTAGTTTGGTCACTTAAAAGTTGGATGAGCAGATGATGAGCTCCCTTTTCCAGTTCTTTGATCCATTGCATCATTGTTTCACCTTCCCGGATTATCAGCTAGTCCCTACTTTGGAGGAGTTTTCTGATTTGTTGGGTATATCCATTCTCGAGCAGACACCCTTCATAGGTTTAGAAGAGGCTCCTAGGCCAGAAGACATTGCTTCAGCTTTACACTTGAAAAAGGCTGATGTAGTGTCTAATTGGGAGACACGGAGCGGGGTTAAAGGTTTCTTGGCCAAGTTTCTAATGGATCAAGCTCAAAAATTCTGGGATGACTTGGACTTTCAAGCTTTTGAAGACACCTTGGCTCTCCTGATCTACTGCTTGGTTCTTTTCCCGAATCTAGATTCCTTCATAGATGTGAATGCGGTCAAGATCTTCTTGTCTCGTAATCCAGTGCCTACTCTTCTGGGTGACATTTTACATGCTCTCTATACCCGTACTGTGCAGGAGGGGAACCCTCATGTATTGCACGCCGCTGCTGGTGAGGTGGTTTATTTTGCACCTCCCCAAGTCTGTATTGAAGAATGAGGAAGGTGTAGGTTGGGCTTACAAAATCATGTCCCTTGCTCATACGGACATCCTTTGGAGTTCCAAGGATATGGAAAGAGTAGCTGTCATTGATCGACATGGGGAATACCCTAATGTCCCGTTGCTTGGAATTAGAGGGGGTATAACTTACAGTCTTTGTTTAGCTTTACAACATTTCGTACGCGCTCGGAGAGACGGTCCCCATGAGCTGCTTCTTACAAACATTGTCTTTGACTATAAGGGGGACATGGATGAGCATCGCCGAAGGTTTATACGAGCTTGGAGCATGGTGAATAGGTCTGACCCTTAAGAGCTAGGACTAAAGACATCTCTCCCTATGCAACCTTATCTCCAGTGGGTTCGAGCCCGTGCTCAAAAGCTGGGGATGCCTTATGAAGCTGTTTTACCCGTAATTGTGGAGCATACTAATGAAGAAGGGGTTCCTTATACCATGCTTTATCCCTACATGCCTACTGATCTTGGGGCATTAAAGAGATCTTGGATTCAGTTAAAGGAAGAAAGGGATACCTACAGGGAGAAGTATCATGAGCAGGAAAGGAAGATCTTAAAGCTCACGAGGCAACTTGAGAATGAAAGGACGATCAATGATTATGTCAGCACGAAGGGAAAGCGACCATGGGATTTCTGATTTCTGCTTGTTTCTAGTTTAGATTTGTTTTCAGTTATTTCTTTTGTAACGACTTAAAGGCATTGTTAAACATTTTACAAGTTTGAATCTAATAAAGTTTATTTATTTCTTGGTTCGCAAATTTAAATCTCCCAAAGTCTTTGAAATCATTTCATACGCATTCCATTACCATGCACCTCATCACAAGTACCATTACAGGTTTCTTATCTTCTTCGCTGTTTATTTCATCACAAAATGTCTTCTGAAACACCTACCAATTAAGCCATCAAGGCTCTTCAAGCACAAAATGCTCAATTCCAGGAGATGTTCCTGAACTTGGCCAAAGGGCAGCAAGATTTGAAGACTCTTATCCTGAAGGAGAAGAAGAAGAAGAAGAATGTGATTCTGCTGAATATGGGTCACAAATTTGGGAATAGGTTGCGACAGGAAGCTGATCTGTCTCATATATCTAGTAAATACGAAGAAGATGATTCATTTGTGACCTCTGTGGAAGATGTTTCTACTCTGTTGATGACAATAAAGAAGAACCTATTATCAGCCGATTTATTTCTGGGCTGTGGAGAAGGTTGCCACCTATGCTCAATCCTGCCTACTGGTTGCCATTTATTGAAATTAGGTGTTCAACGCCTGATGGATAACAAAGAGATCATGTTCGAGAAAACTTTGATTCTGTTAATTCCTGTTAAAGATGTTTCCATCATAACCATTTCCGCCAGTCCTTCCAAGGCTTCCTCGAGAAAGCCTGTTAGGATTACATCTGTTCCAAGAGTTGCTCCATTAATCATTACTATTCCTGGTCCTATCCCATACACTTCAGATAAGGCTATCCCGTGGCACTATGGGGCCGATGTGTATTATCATGGGATCAAACAAGACTTGAAGGTTGAAGAAGCTGATGTCAGCAATATTGTCGGGGCTAGCAAGGTCACTTGAAGCGGAAGACTCTTCTCTCCTGAGATTTCCCCTCCACCTGTTCGAAAGCCTGTTGCTATTCCATCTTCCAGTACATCAGCTACTGTCCCAGTTCACATTCCAATTATCACCCCTGTCGCTGAGTCATCTGACGCTCGGGGCAAAGAGATCACAGGCGAGCCTGCCCGAATGGAGGCACCGAAGAAGATTGTTGTAGAAACCTCTAGACATGAGATAGAGGAAATTCTGAAGATTATCAAGAAAAGCGACTACAACATAGTCGAACAGCTGGGGTAAACCCCGTCCAAGATCTCCATGTTATCCTTATTGTTGTGCTCAGAAGCCCATGCAAAGGCTTTAATTGCTTTCCTTAAGACTGCGCATGTGCCGCAGGAAACATCTGCTGATCAATTCAAAGACTGTGTGGCTAGTTTGACTAATGACAACGGGTTGGGTTTCTCCGACGCAGATCTGACTGCCAAAGGAAGGAATCACAATGATGCTCTGCATGTTTTGATCGAGTGCAGGGGCACTACTCTGGGCCACGTACTGGTGGATACTGGGTCCTCATTAAATGTCTTACCCAAGAAAGCGTTAGACCGGTTGGACTGTGAAGGGTTGGTTTTGAAACCAAGTAATATTGTGGTTAGGGCCTTTGACGGGTCCAAAAGGATGGTGCACGAGGAGGTGGATGTCCCTGTTAAAGTTGGCTCTCAGACTTTCGCATCTACGTTCTATGTGATAGACATCCGACCATCTTATTCTTGTTTGCTGGGTCGCCCGTGGATTCATAAAGCTAGGGCCGTGACTTCCACGCTCCATCAGATGTTGAAATATCCAGTGAAGGGGAAGATTGTTACTGTACGAGGAGAAGAGGAGTACATGGTGAGCCACCTTAACTCTTTTTGGTATATGGAGATGGACGGGGAGTTCATCGAAACCCCGTGTCAGAACTTTGAAGAAGTCCCCCAGACTCTGGTGTCGACTGAAACTGTTGCTGAAGAACCTCCAATGAAGATGGCTTCCCTCAAGGATGCCCGGGCTGTAATAGAAAAAGGTGGGTGTGCAAATTGGGGTCAACTCCCTGACTTTGCACACAAGACTGACAAGTTTGGTTTGGGTTTTACTGCAGAAGCTCAAAGGGCTATTCGGCGTGCGTGGATTGGAAGACCTCCCCTGTGTATCAGTAATCAGGGAGTGAATGCAATTGAAGACGACGAAGAAGAGTCAGAGTTTGACAGCTGGATTTACCCGACTACCGATGGTGGATTGAACAATTGGACGACAAAGGACTTCGTGCCGGTTTCCTTTATTACACAGTAATAGACTTTTGTTTTGAGATTTGTAACAGACAATTTAAAACTTTACGGCCCGGTGCCTTGCCCGAGACACCGTGGCTTTGTTTGTGAGGGCTTATTATGTGTCATTTTCATATCTCATCAAAAAAGCATTGGACGTTTTCTTGCATTACAAATTTTGCGCTCACTGTTTTTCTTTTCTATCTTGCTCTTTATTAAAACAGCTATTGTCTTACACACACTCACATATCATAATGCAGATCCACATCCACTCTGGATCCCACTGATAATGACTCTGCTACTGCCAGTTATGACTTTGAAAGTCCGATCAACCAAGCCGAGGACGAAGGTGAGGATGATTGCGAAGTGCCCAAGGAACTTGCTAGACTGTTACTACAGGAAGAGAGGGCCATACATCCCTATGAAGAGCCAGTAGAATCAGTGAATTTGGGTACAGAGGAAGACAAGAAAGAGGTTAAGATCGGTGCAAATCTGGAGCATGGTGTCAAGCAACGGTTAATACAAATGCTGCGTGACTATGTTGAGATCTTTGCTTGGTCTTATGAAGATATGCCTGGGTTGGATACTAATATTGTGGTACACTACTTGCCAACCAAAGAAGACTGTCCTCCAGTGAAGCAGAAAGTTCGCCGAATGTGCCCAGAGATGTCTGAGAAAATCAAAGTTGTGGTCATAAAATAGTTTGATGCCAATTTTGTAGCAGTTACTTCTTACCCGCAGTGGGTTGCCAACGTGGTTCCGGTGACCAAGAAAGATGGTAAGGTTCTAATGTGTGTGGACTATAGGGATCTGAACAGGGCGAGCCCCAAGGATGATTTCCCACGGCCTCACATTGACATTCTGGTCGACAACACCGTGCAACATAAGATCTTCTCCTTTATGGATGGTTTTTCTGGGTACAATCAGATTAAGATGGCTCCCGAAGACATGGAGAAGACGACCTTCATTACGCAGTGGGGTACCTTTTGCTACAAGGTCATGCCGTTCGGATTGAAGAATGCTGGGGCAACGTATCAGTGCGCCATGGTCGCTTTGTTCCACGACATGATTCACCATGAGATTGAGGTATACGTTGACGACATGATTGAAAGATCCCAAACTGAAGAAGAACATCTGGACCATCTCCAGAAGCTATTTGACAGGTTGAAGATGTACAAGTTGAGGTTAAACCCGAACAAGTGCACCTTCAGAGTAAGATCTGGTAAGCTGCTGGGTTTCTTCGTTAGTGATAAAGGTATTCAAGTGGATCCTGCAAAGGTGAAGGCTATACAGGAGATGCCAGCTCCCCGAACAGAAAAGGAAGTCAGAGGCTTTTTGGGACGTCTGAACTACATTGCCCGATTCATTTCACATTTGACTGCTACTTGTGAGCCGATCTTCAAGTTGCTGAAGAAAGATCAAGTGGTAAGATGGAATGATGAATGTCAAGCCGCTTTCGAAAGGATCAAGGAATATCTCCAAGATCCACCTATTCTGATGCCTCCAGTTGAGGGAAGACCTTTGATCTTATACTTGACAGTACTCGACAATTCGATGGGGTGTGTGTTGGGGCAGCATGACGAGTCTAGCCGAAAAGAGCATGCTATTTACTACCTTAGCAAAAAGTTTACCGACTGTGAAACCCAATACTCACTGCTTAAGAAAACTTGCTGCACTTTGGCATGGGCTGCTCGCCGGCTGAGACAGTATATGCTGACTCACACTACCCTATTGATATCAAAGATGGACCCAATCAAGTATATCTTCGAAAAGCCTGCCTTATCCAGAAGAATAGCAAGATGGCAGATGATCTTAACCGAGTATGACATCCAATACACAACCCAAAAGGCAATCAAGGGAAGTGTGTTGGCAGATCATTTGGCGCATCAGGCCATAAATGTTTACCAGTCTATGAACTTCGAGTTTCCGGATGAGAACATCATGTTAGTGACCGACTGTGAAAAACCTGGACCGGATGAAGGACCTGAGGAGGGATCCTGATGGTCTATGTATTTTGATGGAGGCTCAAACGCGTTGGGTAATGGCATCAACGCTGTGATTATATCTCCTGAGGGCTGTCATACTCCGTTCACCGCCCGATTATGTTTTAACCGCACCTACAACATGGAGGAGTATGAAGCGTGCATCATGGGCCTTCGAGCAGCTATTGACCTAAGGATTAAGTTCTTGAGTGTGTTCAGAGATTCCACTCTAGTGATCAGTCAAATCAAAGGCGAGTGGGATACGAAGCACCCAAATCTTATTCCTTACAAAGAGTATGTATTGACGCTGCTTCCACATTTCGAGGAGATAACCTAGAAAAGACATGTTCTGCTCTGGCTTGGGCGGCAAAGCGGTTGCGGAAATATATGTTGAATCATACTACTTGTTTGATTTCCAAAATAGATCCAATTAAGTATATTTTTGAGAAGCCTGCTCTTACTGTGAGAATTGCCCGTTGACAGATGTTGTTGTCTGAATATGATATTGAATACCGCAATCAGAAGGCTATAAAAAGCAGTGTGTTGGTGGATTATCTGGCTCACCAACCGATTGATGATTATCAGTATGTTAAGTATGATTTCCCTGATGAGGATGTTATGTTTCTAAAAGCGAAAGATTGTGATGAACCGTTTCCTGGGGAAGGTCCTGATCTTGAATCCCGATGGGGTATGGTATTTGATAGAGCTGTGAATGCTTACGGAAAAGGGATTGATGTTGTGATTATCACTCCCTATGGATCACACATCCCTTTTACTACAAGGGTAACATTTGATTGTACCAATAATATGGTGGAGTATGAGGCTTGTATCATGGGGCTCGAGGAAGCCATTGATCTCAAAATCAAAGTTCTAGATGTTTATGAGGATTCAACTTTGGTAGTGAATCAGATTAAAGGATAATGAGATACTCGTCACCCTGGATTGATCCCTTACAAAGATTATGCTAGAAGACTATTAGCCTTCTTTAACAAAGTTGAATTCCATCATATTCCCAGAGATGAAAATCAGATCACGGATGCTTTGGCAACTCTGGATTCTATGTATCAAGTGAATACTTGGAATGATGTGCCTCGTATCACAGTGCGACGTTTGAATAGACTCGGGAATACCCTGCTGGCGCATCAAATAAAGATAGAAATACATTGAGAAGGTTGGCATACATCTTTTTTATCAATGAAGATGTGTTGTATAGAAGAAATTATTATATGGTCTTGCTCAGATGTGTGGATAGACATGAAGCAGACATGTTGATGCATGAAGTCTATGAAGTTTCCTTCGGTACTCATGCCAATGGACATTCAATAACGAAGAAGATGCTTAGGGCTGGTTACTATTGGCTGACAATGGAACCAGACTATTACAAATTTGCAAAGAAGTGCCATAAATGCCAGATTTGTGCTGATAAAATTCATGTGCCTCCAACTGTTCTCAATGTTATTTCTTCCCCATGGCCTTTCTCTATGTGGGGGTATTAACATGATTAGAATGATTGAACCGAAGGCATCTAACGGACATCATTGGTGGCAATTGACTACTTCACCAAATGGGTGGAATCAGCTACATATGCTAATGTCACTAAGCAAGTGGTGGTGCGCTTTATCAAGAATAATTTAATTTGTCGATATGGTGTGCTCAACAGGATTATCACCGAAAACGGCTCAAACTTGAGTAACAAGATGATGACAAAACTTTGAAAAGAATTCAAGATTATCCACCACAATTCATCTCCCTATAGGCCAAAGATGAATGGGGTTGTTGAAGCTTCTAATAAGAACATCAAGAAGATCATCCAGAAAAGGGTTGTCACTTATAAAGACTGGCATGAGATGCTCCCTTTTGCTTTGCATGGGTATTGAACATTTGTACACACTTTAACAGAGGCAACCTCATTCTCTATTGTGTATGGCATGGAAGCAGTGCTCCCATTGAGGTTGAGATTCCCTCTTTGTGCATGATAATGGAAACTAATTTGTCAGAGGTTGAATGGGTCCATAACAGGTTTGACCAGCTGAATCTAATTGAAGAGAAAAGAATGACGACCTTGTGTCATGGTCAGTTATATCAGAAGAGAATGAAGAAAGCTTTTGTTAGAAGGTCAAACCTCGTGAATTCAGAGAAGGTGACCTCGTGCTCTGGAAGATCATGTCCTTTAACACTGATTCTAGGGGAAAATGGACTCCTAATTTTGAAAGCGCATATGTTGTCAAGAAAGCCTTCTCTAGCGGTGCATTGATTCTTGAAACAATGGATGGAGAGGAGTTCCCACGTCTGTGAATGCTGATGTAGTCAAGAAATACTTTTCCTAGAAAAATAAAAGAGCATGTCGCTAATACGAAAATCTGAATGGGCGGCTTAGGAAAAAAGGAGCGTCTCGATAGGCAGAAAACCCGAAAGGGCGGTCTAGGCAAAAATTAGAGACATAAATAGAATACATTTTTCCCGGTAGGTTAAAAACCCGTAAGAGAAACCTAGGTACAAGTTAGGGATTTTCTGGCAAGTAACTGCATCAGACAAGACTTGATCATTGAAGCAACAATCTTCTTGGATTTTCATTACTCTTCAACCGAAGTCTCTGCTCGGGAATTCAAAGTTGTTAGGAAGAATAGTGGTCATTGTAACCCAATGTATATTTTCCAATGTATATTACCATTTTCTAAACTTTGTAATCATCTATGGATTCTCTCCATTCGCAGACTACCATCCTATTAATAAAGTTTGAGCTTTTATCCAATGCCTTGCAATTCTTATTTTATTCAGCTTACAAAGACTTTATTTATTATTGATAGTAATGATCAAAGAAAATAGATTAAATAACAAAATTATTTTTTGAAAAATTTATAAATCACTTATTGCTTTAGATTTTGTGACTCAAGGAGAACAAAAATAGTGACTCCAGTGACGGACAAATTCAGAAAATTTTGAAAGTCTGATTTCCCCAAGAAAATTCTCCCAAGGCACTTCTGTTGGAATGAGTATGATCTTCATGTGTTTCCCAGTTAATTAAAGACATGAGCAATTGGTGTATGTTGCAATGTTGGGTTTGTGATCCCATCTTCACCAATCAAGTCTTGGTACATTGTGATCTCGGGTTTGCCTGATACGAAGTCTTTGTCTCCAATTTCCTAGTAAGGTCTTCACTCATGTAACGAAAGTCTCTTCTCTCCGTGCATGCTGAGTTGGAATTGCTTGTAAAATGTCGCCCTTTTGCAGTGCTATCACTTTTTGTTGTCTTCCCGTTAACCAGGCAAGGGAAATGCCTTTATTAAGAAGTGCCAAAATAGTTGTCGACCTTTTGGGTTTTCTCCTGCCAAGTGCTGGTTTTGATTTAAAATTCCCATAAGTTTAATTTCATGCTGTAATACTCGACCTCTTGAATCTCCAAGTAAAGCTGAGGCGATATCATTCCCTGGAATTTGTTTTTCCCTTAAGGTTTTATATTCTCTCCCCAGAGGTTGGTTGAGTCATCGCTCTCAGCTTTGAAGGATGTATTCTGGTTTCCTCTCAACGAGGTGGTTTTTCTCTCCCCAATGAAGTCAATATGTCATCCCTAACAAAGATACAAACCTTGAAACTTTTGTTTTCCCCATTGAAGTCTGTGTGCTATTCCCTAGTGGAGTCGGGAGGGAGATGTTATATCATTATGTTTGTGTTTGTGATACGGTGGGAGAACTGACTTGCTTGTTTTGCGTTTTATCGCAAATGTCGCGGTTAGCAAAAGTCAGCACCGACTTTTCTTTTTATCCAAAAGGAAAGGTGAAAAAGCACAGGAAAGACCTTTGAGATTATTTCTTGAGTTCTGGGGGTAGATTATGAAAAGAGAAGGTATTAGCACCCTTTTCATCCATGGTTTTCCATGGGCTCTTAGTTACTTGCTAGATCACTTGCTTTTGTTTGAAATTGTGCTTTATGTGATTTTTTTTAAAATTATTTTGAAAAGGCGCCATCGCTCAGGCAAACTTTGTAATGAATCTCGCTCGTAAGAATGTATACAAAGTGTTGATCTTTTGAGAATGTTTTCAAGTTTTAAAGGTGTTTTTGAAAGTGTTGGTGTTTGTTTTTGAAAATAGCAAGGATATTTTTGTTTTGAAATTGAGAAAGTAACTAGGAACAATCTACCTACTCAAAAGTCTTTCATGTTCATTTCCTCTTTCCTTTGATATTGTTATCTTACCATTGATTTGGTAAGTAACCCTATCTTTGGATGTAAACGGGACGAGCATAGGTCATCGTATAACCATGATTAGCAATGTTGCAAGGTATCTTAGCATCTTTCCTTAGGGACTAAGATCATTTTGAAAAGGCAACATAGATAGCGTCATCGAGGGACTATGATCTTGTATTTTTGCTTGTTTTTGCTAAGATACCTCACATGCATAATATGACCATTTTTTGTAAGGCAACCATGTGTATTTACCCTAGGTGTGCTTGTGTGCAAGTGTATTGATTTTTCATGCTTTGTTTAGTCTTTGATTAGGGTTTGCTACTTGTTGATTTTATCTTCTCATACAAACCCTAATTACTAACATTTATATAAAGCGATAAATTGCGAAAAGTAAAATTACTACGCTATTACATCATTAAGGGAGAGGGTGTACAAATTTACAAATGGGGATTGCAAGAAAATTAAACCTAATTATCTATTACAATCATATTGAATATTGTACAAAATTGAAAATAAAAATGCAAGAATATAAATGGAAAAAAAGAAATAATTTTTGTTGTCTTTATGAAATGGTTTTGTCTTGACTTAGTTAAAAAAATGATTAATTAAAATTAAATAAAATTAAACTTAAACTAATTAAGAGAAGAAATTAATTTAAAAAAGGATTTTTTTTAGTTTTTTATGAAAAAGGTTGTAAATTAATAAAAAAAATGAAGATTAATTAATTAAAATAAATCTAAGTTCTAGATTAATTTTAACTAAGAAAATAAAATAATATACTAATTTATCCTAAGTCTAAAAAAATAATTATTTAAGAAAAAAAAGAAATTTATTTATTTTTAAGAAAATGTTTTTTATCTTTTTGTTTTATAGAGAAAATAAATATATAAGTACAAAAAATAAATTTGGATTTTTTTTATGATTTATGAAAATAATAATAGTAATAATAATAATAATAATAATAATAATAATAATAATAATAATAATAATAATAATAATAATAATAATAATAATAATAATAATAATAAAGAAAAATAAAATAAAAAAATAAAAAAAATAAAGAAAAGTCCAGGGGGGGTTAATCAGTAAGGCAAGGAGTATTCTGAGAAAAAATGGATAGGCCCACATGAAAATCCCAAGCGCTCAAAAAACACAAAAAAAGTCATAAAATTGTGAAAAATGGCAAAAAGTCACGCTGGGACTTGAACCCAGGACCTAAGGGTGAACAGGCGCACGCTTTAACCACTGGGGTAGTGATACATCCGTTAACTTATATGAAGGGATAAATACATAACACAAAACGCGCCCTGATTACACTTCATCTTCAACTTCCAGCCAAAGGACCTGTATCTTTTTCATCTCTCAACAAAAATGGAAAGTCCAAACATGAAAGTTGTGGCATTTCTTCCCACGAATCTAACCATATAAATAACTTAAGCTAACATTCAAAGATGAATGAGAATTTTTCTGGCCCTAATTTAAAACCTAAATTTTTTAGAAAACTTCAACTCTAAAAATCTCTAAGCTCAGGCCATATAAATGAAAACTATGGATATGTACAGCTTCGTGCCAATGTTATCTACATTTTATCTTCACAAATCAAATCTTAACAATGCCTAAATATGAAGATATAATTTCAAGAAAAATACATCAAAACTGGAAATCGTGAAATGAATTTGAGCTTGTTTTAGGCAGTGGTGATGATCAGGTTAGCTTCCTTGGACCTCTAGGAAGCTAATGCAATGGCTGGCTTGAGCCGAGGATGGCTGGAATGGTTTGGAGAAGTCAAGATGCAGACCTATGTTTTTGGTTATGGAGGATGGTGTAAATGGTGTTACAGTTTGAAAACAGGTATTGGAATGGTTTGTGTATGATGCTAAGAAGCTTTTGGAAGTGTTAAGCCAAGAAACGCACGAGTAGTTTTGAAGATTGAAGTTCAAAGTCAAAAATGACACAAAATGGAGGTTTTGTAAAATATGATTTTTCAGGGAGTTTGGGAGCTTGTTCAATCGTGTGTTATGTTGCAATACACTTGTATAATTATATGGAAAAGGTTGGTGCCCTTGAGGAGGCCATAAACACAAGATATAGCCTTATGGCTATGTTACTTGATTTTGAAGAAAAGTGACAATATGGTTTCAAGGCATAGTACAAGCATGACCTTAGTTTATAGGAGGCTCTAGACATGTTGCTTTTGCCTTTGACATTGCTTGTGATCAGAAGGAACAAGTGCAAAGCTCTATGCATTGACTTTGTGATTAAAGCTTCTTTACAAGAATGGAATGGTTACTTTGTGCCATAAATGGAAAATTTACTTGGATAAAGCTTGAATCAAGTGGATAATATCTCAAAAGCAAGTGTAATCTTTTGATTATGGAGAGATATTGAGGTTTAGAGGCCTGCAAAGCAATATTGTGCAGCATAGGTTTGAAATTGAATTCTTGTTCATCACAAAATGACTTGTATTTCAAGTTTGAAACCCTAACTTCCTCTCTTCAATTCTCCATACTCAAGAATGATCCCAAGGAGTTCTTGGATATTTTGGAAAGCTTGTAATGTTCTCTACAAACCCTCTTTAAATCACTTTTGAAAATTCCCTTAGAACTATATGAAAAAGTGCCATGAAGTTAGGTCAAAATCCTGACCAAAACTAGGGCAAAATTTCACTAAGTGTTCAATTTCAAGACCATGACATTATGAATCAATAAATTGAGATCCAAGAATTTTTAGAAGAAGCTGTGTAAAGAAATGTTGTAGATATCATATATATCTACAACTTTCATGTTGAAAGTTTCTTCTGAATCCTCTTGCATCATGGTAAATAAATGGCTCAAAGTTATGAAAAAAACATGAAGTTTTAAACACTTAGAAAAATTTCTAAGTTAGAAAACTTTGACTTTTCAAAATGAAATCTTGACTTTTTGATTTCTTGATGAATAAGTTTCATATTTTGACATGTTTTGATGAATTGTGATCTTTGACATTGAATTTTGACCAAAAAGTCAAAGTTTGACTTTTCAGTGTACAGTTGACTTTTGATCAGTTGACTGAAAATTCACTATCAATCCAATTGATATTGAGAAATGTTTTAGGTAATTCCATTAGGTCAAAATGATGCAATTGAACTCTTGAAATCATGCTTCAAACCAATTGACCATTTGCTAGGTCAAAAATCAGAAATTGCCTTTTCTCAGTCAAAACCCTAATTCTGACCATTTTTCCCTTTTTATGATTTGATCAAATTTCTTGAGGAATTGTGGTCCAAACTTGATCAAATAATACATATGAGTTTACAATGTTGATGTGGATAAAAAATTATGAAGTTTGACTATAAATTGGCCATAGTTGACTTTTTCCCAATACAATTGATTTTTAGGTTAACTGCTCAATTGACTGAGCAAAAGTGTGATCCAAGGCTTGAAACTTGGCACGAGTAATCTTGGGGGTCCATAATGATCCATGAAAGTCATATGAAGCATTGAAAGTTCAATTATCCTTGTGCAATCTCAAACCCTAATTTTGGTCATCAGTGCTTAAGGAGGTGTCTTGAGCTGATCAACCCTAGTGTAGTCTTGAACCAAGAGAGATCTTTGTGAGAAAATATTTGATAAATGAGAGGGAAAATTTTGGGGTACAATAGTGTTGATTTACTATTATGATTTTGTTCCTTCCTAATATAGTTAAGCTGTGAAATAGGAATTTGTTTCCTCAGTTGGTGCTTACTTTCTCATGGAAATTCAATCTTGGATGTGATTTAGCCGAGTATTTACTGTACCTACTTGTTTTTGCCCGTTTGTCCCCAGTGTTATATGTTTTTTTTGCCAGCATATACATAATAAAATTTATGCACTCATACATACATCATGCCTATCTGAATTTAGCAAATCATCGCTCATTCGCATTCATTAATATCTTGTTGGCATATTACACTGTCTGGAAGATTTGTGTTATCCTTTCTCCAATAGAGTGTCAACCTTAAGCAGAAAGTGTATATTCTTTCAATTTACCCATTGAGTTTGGCTCTCATGGAAGAATTCTACTTTAACCTTCCCGTTCAGCTCTTTTTCTAGATAGAACATGTTTCCCTCTTGAGTTTATTTCTCTTAATGATTTATTTTAGTTGACTGTTTCACTCTGGTTTATTTCTGGTTTGAATGGGCGCCCCCCTACAATATTATTATTTTGATTTCTGCAAGCTTTAAGCCCTAGTTTGATAATGTGCATTTATTTTGCATAAGAAGATTTTACTCCCTCAATAGGAATAGGAGGTCCTACTTCTTTCCCCAGGAAGCCATATTTCTTTCCCCAGGGAATCATTATTGCAATTCCTACTCATAACAACAAATAACATGTCTCTTTATTTGAGCAACCTGTATTTCCCTAGTGAATCTGATAGCTCCCAGAGAAGATTCATATTTGTCACTCCAATAAATGGTAGCCTTGTCATTATGGAAGGTTGTTTGTTGTTGAGATTTGTTACTCCAATGAATGGTAGCGTTGTCATTATGGAAGGTAGTTTTTTGTTGAGATTTGTTGCTCCAATGAATGGTAGCCTTGTCATTATGGAAGATAGTTTATTGTTGAGATTTGTTACTCCAATGAATGGTAGCCTTGTCATTATGGAAGGTAGTTTGTTGTTGAGATTTGTTACTCCAATGAATGGTAGCCTTGTCATTATGGAAGGTAGTTTGTTGTTGATATTTGTTACTCCAATGAATGGTAGCCTTGTCATTATGGAAAGTAGTTTGTTGTTGAGATTTATTACTCCAATGAATTGTAGCCTTGTCATTATGGAAAGTAGTTTGTTGTTGAGATTTGTTACTCCAATGAATGGTAGCCTTGTTATTATGGAAGGTAGTTTGTTGTTGAGATTTGTTACTCCAATGAATGATAGCCTTGTCATTATGGAAGGTAGTTTGTTGTTGAGATTTGTTACTCCAATGAATGGTAGCCTTGTCATTATGGAAGGTAGTTTGTTGTTGAGATCTTTTTCTGATAAATGGTAGCCTTGTCATTATGGAAGGTAGTTCTTTGTTGATATTTGTTAATCGAATGAATGGTAACCTTGTCATTATGGAAGGTAGTTCGTTGTTGAGATCTTTCTCCAATGAATGGTAGACTTGTCATTATAGAAGGTGGTTTATTGTTGAGATCTTTTTCTGATGAATGGTAGCCTTGTCATTATGGAAGGTAGTTCGTTGTTGAGATTCGTTACTCCAATGAATGGTAGCCTTGTCATTATGGAAGGTAGTTCGTTGTTGAGATCTTTTTCCGATGAATGGTAGCCTTGTCATTATGGAAGGAAGTTTGTTGTTGAGATTCTATTGCTCCGAAGAAGTTCATTTGTTTTCAGTTATGAGTACTGACTACTTATTGAAATTTACTGGTACTATCTTACCATTTATTTCCACGGTGGGTCGATGTTAATTTTTCTTGCTATCTCCTCAGTGAGTGGATGGTTTGTAGTCATCCGTTGGTCACTATTATCCTTCACTTTATCTCCTCAATTTTTTGAGTTGACGATGCTTTATCTCCTCTTGGGGATCTACCCCAACAGAGTTTTGTCTTTTGTTCACCAATGATTTATTTTCCTGGTCAGGTTTATCTTTTGATCCCTGTTTTATGTGTTACATCATCAGTGGAGTTTTGCGCCCTTTTTAGATTTGTTCATCTGCATTCATAATCATAAGCATTGCATGGCATCTTATGGCTAAAAATAGGGCTTATTTTATATTTAAGCATCTATAATCGCGCCGATACGAAGATTTTTAACCTTCGCATATCTGGATAGAAGACATTTAAATAAGGGCAGCTATTGTACCCCAATTTTTGATCCTAATACCCTCTATCACATCATATCAATTTAATCACAACAAGATCACACACTAGGGTTTGGTTCTTCTCCCTATCTTTAGCTTTGCTCTATGGGGAATCATCAAGCACCTTAACTTGTATTTTGTGATCATCTATGTTTTGATTATCCTTTAACTAATGAATACAATAAGTGTTTGCCCCAATTGATGATGTTGTAGGAGAAAGCACAACACATTCCATAAAGATTGATCTATGGATTTATGAGTTCATTTCTATGCCTTCCTTAACAAAGCCTCATTGAGACTCAAGCCTCAACATTGAAGATGTTAGAACATAATTTGGTTCTACATCCCTGTAAGAGTTTTGATGATAACAAACACATGATATATATATATATATATATATATATATATATATATATATATATATATATATATATATATATATATATATATATATATATATATATATATATATATATATATATATATATATATATATATATATATATATATATATATATATATATATATATATATATATATATATATATAAAGAACAAATATGTTCACTAATAAAAGTATCCTTTTATGCAGGATGTTCTGATGTGAAAAAGATCTCTAGACATCACTAGAAGTTATGATTATGCGAACATAGAAGATGAGAGTATTATGATATAATCAGACACATCCTTCTTAGAAGCAAATCTGCATGACATGCTTATATGAAGAAGTTCTGTTACAACTTCTAAATGCACCAACGCTGTGAAATAGGATCTCTGATACTATGATATGTAAAGTTCTGATACAAGCAGTAAGGGACTCCCAACGACAACATTCATCCTCTGATGTGAGAAGTTATGAAGCGTTACAGTTTATCAATGCATATCAAAAGTAACGACTATAAAGAGACAAGAATATCCTGGTTTGGAAAGATCATTAATTCGTGTTATGAACATTCCAAAAGCATCTTCTTATGTCACTGTTGCATGACCTATATAAAGAAGACGGAAAGAAGAATTCAAGTGATGAACATTTGCGCACAAAAAATAAAATCATTTATCCAGTTCTACCTAGTAATCTTAACTTGTGTAAAACATCCTTGTGATACTGTTTTATTAGAAAACACTTTTGTACACATTTATTCAAATATTATTTTTTAATTCCTTGAGAAAACATGGTTGTGGTTTTAGACTCAAGAAGACATTGACAATTGTCATTGTGATTTGTAGTCAAGATTGATTAGTGGATTAAGACCTCATTGGAGAGAGGCGAAATCACCTTGGCGGGTGGACTGGAGTAGTTTGAGTTCAACCGAACCATGATAAAAACCTACGTGTTCTTTTCATTATGTTTTAAGATCCCAATTCAACCCCCCTTCTGTAGCAACTGGTTTTTAAATCAGAGTCGCCACTATTAGTTTTTATCCTATGGAAGGGAACCTAAAAGAAAATCCTAATTCGCAGACAGAGATTCTAGGTTTCGGAATCAATTAGACGAAAGGAAGGTGTTAGGAACCTTTCATCCACCTTGTTCACAAGGATATTAGCCTCTAGGTTTAGGTTTGGGGTAAACAATGTTTTAAGTTTTAATTAGCGAGAAAGAGTTTTAATTTTTAATAGCGAGAAAAATATTAGCCTCTAAGTTTTAATTTTAGAGGGCAATTAGGGATTAGGCTTAGATTTGATTATGTATTCAATTTTCCAGATTTTTCCTAGCTTTTGTTGATTTTGTAATTGATTCGGGTTTAATTTTGTCTACTATAAAGTTATTGTTTTAGATTTGAAATGGATTTGTTTTCAGTATTATTTCTGGACTGTTATGATTTTGAAGATTGGATTTAGTTTCTTTCCTTTTTCCATATTTCTACAGTGACTGTTAGTACAAAAAACTCTGCGCTAATTTATACGTAATATGAACAGTAGATGTTTGCTAAAATAAAAGACATGTGTGTTAATAAGAAAATGTCAATCTGTTATTCCTTGGGCCTGCGTGCTTAGTCCCATACTATAGCCAATGTGTTTTTTTCTCTACAATTGCGCCCCAAGTCCCTTAAGAAACTGTAATCCAACAACAACTGTTCTAACAAGCCCACTTTCAAACATTACTTATTTTATTTTATTTTATTATTTTATTAATTATTATTATTTTAAAATAATAACACACAGTTTTTTTTATTATTTTATAATCTCACTTTAAAACAACGATATATCAAATGGGCTAACCTAGTAACTACTTAATGGGCCTGTCCCAAGACTCATACACCTCCTTATCACTAAAACATCAACAACTCTTAATGGGCTTGAATATCTTTTAAAGCAACCAAATTTTAGAACCCAAAGTTACTAGTAAAGAGTTCTAGTTTTTTCTTAAAAGAATATATTGTTTATCTATTTACTTAAAAATAGTAAACAATTTTCTTTAATGGAATTTGCCAGCAATTATTTCTCTTCATAATATGCATTTATATTTAATAATAAGACTAAAGAGTCTTTCTAATGACACCCTTTTCAAGATCCTTTATTCCATAATAAAAATGATTTAAAACCTTACTCCAGATCAACTAATAATTTTTCTCTCAAATGCCAAGTGGACTAACTTAGCGACTGTTTAACTTCCCATTTCTCTTCTTAATAACAAATGTTCGATAATTAAGAACTTAATAGTTGCTTGAATAATTGATTTTTTTTCCCGAATTGCATGGGCCAGTGGCCAACATGCCTCGCGAACGAATTTATGAGTCTTTCTGTTTTAAAAGCCCCACTCTCCTGGATACATCCCCTAGCCAGATAAAGACGGGCCATCAGATACTGCTGTACCGTCTTAAGTTAAACGTTTCTTCTATTTTAATCTTGCAAAATGAAATCGTCGAGGTAGGATAAATTTGGGGTACGACAGCTGCCCCTATTCAATTATCTTTTCAATCGAATAGCGCAAGGGAACTCGAGTCTTGCGCATTCTGATAGGAAGTTTATTGAATACTTGGAGTATCCCCAAAATTTGTCCGACAAACATAAGGTTACACTGATATAACATACCCTTACGAGTCTTTGGGAATGTAGGCAAAGCAGATGATATACGGCTTATCAGGGTTTGATGACGAGGTAGATAGTCTTTGATCTTAAAAGCGCAATTTTGTATGTCTTGGCTTATTTGCCCATTTGTAGGGTGAGTATAGCGATGATTGATGATACATGGCTGCTTGAAGACCGAGGCCATGGGTTACGTTTGTGAATCGCTGCGTGACGTCTGATGCAATGTTTTGAGCATGAATACATTGCGGATCAGAGGCTATGTATTTGAGTCTGAAGAACACATTGCGGCTTAGAGGCAATGTGTTTGAGTTGGAAGAACACATTGCGGCTTAAAGGCAATGTGTTTGAATTTGAAGAATGCATTGCGGCTTAGAGGCAATGTGTTCGAAATGGAAGAACGCATTGTGGCTTAGAGGAAATATGCTGAGTTTCGAGGGTACATTGCGGCTTATAGGAAATGTTATGAGTTCTGAGGATGCATTGCGGATTAGAGGCAATGTGTTGACTTGGATTATACATTGCGGCTTAGAGGCAATGTGTTGAGTTTGCGGATACATTGCGGCTTAGAGGCAATGTGTTGAGTTTGCAGATACATTGCAGCTTAGAGGCAATGTGTTGAGTTTGTGGATACATCGCGGCTTAGAGGCAATGTGTTAGGTTTGCGAGTACATTGCGGCTTAGAGGCAATATGTCGAGTTTTCTTTTGAGCATCACAACATGAAGTCTGAGACGATGATTGGTGTTTGTGGTATGACAAAAGGTATTACTGCATGAAGTCTAATGCCATAGGGTACAGTTTTATGCAAATCACTGCGTGAAGTCTGAGGCGATAAGTAAAGTTTGCTTTTCGAACATCGTTGCATAAAGTCTGAGCGGCGATGGTTTGTGTTACAGAGTAGAGAGATGTACATTGCTGCATGAAGTCTGATGCAATTGGTAAAAGTTTTGTTTTTCATCGTGGCATGAAGTCTGAGACGATGATTTGAAGTTTGGAATACATTGCTGCATGAAGTCTGAGGCAATGATCTGTGTCATAGAATAAGGGAACGCACTGCTGCATAAAGACTGAGGCAGTGGGTTAGGTTTGCAAATACATTGCGGCTTAGAGGCAATGTGTTTGAGTCGGACGGTATATTGCAGTTTAGAGGCAATATACTGATCTGGAAAGTTACATTACGGCTTAGAGGCAATGTGTCAAGTTTTGAAAATACATTGCGACTTAGAGGCAATGTGCTGGTTGGATAATATATTGCGGCTTAGAGGCAATATGTTGATCTGGAGAGATACATTGCGGCTTAGAGGCAATATGTTGATCTGGAGAGATACATTGCGGCTTAGAGGCAATGTGCTGGTTGGATAATATATTACGGCTTAGAGGAAATACATTGATCTGGAGAGATACATCGCGGCTTAGAGGAAATGTGCTGGTTGGATAATATATTGCGGATTAGAGGCAACACATTGATCTGGAGAGATACATCACGACTTAGAGGCAATGTGCTGAGTTTTGTGAATACATTGCGGCTTAGAGGCAATGTGTTGGCTTGGAGATATGCTGCGGATTAGAGGCAACATACTGAGTTTGTAAGGAGTTCATCCCTGCAGGAAGACTTAGGTGATAGGCTGGACGCGTCACACCATGAAGATTGAAGTGACAGGTTGAATCGTAGGAGAAGCATCGCATTGGTTGACCCTTAAATAGTTGAATCGAAGGTGAAATTATTTGTCTGTTTGCTAGGTAATACATGTACACGTATTGAATGTTGTATGTGTGCGGCATGTATGATGTTCGACATTGATATGAAGCTCTGAATATGTATGTGAAAATGTATAGTGTATGCTTGAGATATGCAAAAATGTGTGTATGTATGAAATGTGTGTAAGATGCGCGTATGCCTCAAAATGTTATGCAGACTATTTCCGACATTCTCTCCTTTAAACCATTGGCTTAGAGTCGCCAATTCCCGGCGTTGTATGTTGTGTCGTCATTGCATTGTTGAACTTGAATGTGGCGGATAAAGTCATCCAAAGTTGAACATTGATTTTGTATTGCGGGCGTAGACGTAGACGTACACGTAGGTAATGGCATATGCACATATTTGTATGTAGGCGTAGACGTAGATAATGGCCTTATACATAGATTTGTATACATGCGTAGACGTAGACATAGATTATGGCCTATGCGTAGATTTATATGCCGGTGTAGACGTATGCATATGGTCTTTGTAAGCGCGGACGTAAGCGTAGGCGTACGTAGATTCGTACATTGTAGGCGCAGGCGTAAGCATAGATGTATGTAAATTCGTATGTTATAGGCGCAGGCGTAAGCGCAGATGTATGTAGATTCGTACGTTGCAGGCGCGAGCGTACGTAGACTCGCATGTCGTAGACACGGGCGTAAGCGTAGACGTATGTCGATTCATTTGTCGTAGACACATGCGTGAGCGTACGTAGGCTTGCATGTCGTAGGCACGGGCGTAAGTGTAGGCATGTGTAGAATTGGTAGGAGTACACCTATGCGTGGACGCATGTGCGAACGTAGATTTTGTGCTGCAAGCGTAGGCATAGGCGCTGACATGGACATAGACTTTGCGTAGGGATATAGGCATAGACTTGGTATTGCTGAGGGCAAGCATAGGCGCGGGTGCGGACGTAGTCTTTTTTTTGCTTCGCGAGCGTAGACATGGATACGTGCATGGAATTTGTATTGTAGACGTAGGAATAGACATGTAAGTGGACGCATGTGTGGACGTAGACTTTGCGTTGTAAGTGCGGGCATAGGTGCCGACATGGACGTAGACTTTGCGTAGGGACGCGTAGTTATATGCATAGAGATTTACAAGACGTAGGAGTAGCCATGTGCATGGACGTAGACGTGATTTTCTTTTGATATCTTTCTAACCAGAATAGTTTTTTGATGTTTAGTCAAATGCTTTTATTTTGTAAATTTCCCGAAATGATTACAAGACAATATTTACATGTAATAATCGTAGTATTTTGTAAACAAGTCTGAAAAAAGAAAAACTCAATTTGAAAGATACAAGGAAATAAAATGTTTTATTGATATGCCTCTGAATAGGCAAGAGTATAAGATGCAATCCCTAGGAAGAGGTAATTACAGAAAGTTTTAACACTGTAAATGGCAATGAAAAAATGACAATTGCTACTGCTGTTCCCCAATATCCTTTTAATGATCTTATCTCCTTTGCTTCTGAGTTGAATGATTCAGATCTATCTCTCCTTTCGTGGTTCGTAGTCACAGTTCTTAGATCGTAGTCTTTTTGTTCTTTATTTCTTCTTTGAATGATCCCTAATTTTTGCCTGGATTGCCCTTTCGGGTTTTCAATCCACCGAGATAATTTTTTTGTTATATGCCCCTAATTTTTGCCTGGATTGCCCTTTAGGGTTTTCGATACACCGGGACGCTCCTTTTTGCCTAATCGACTGTTTAAGGTTCGAGCTTAGCGAGCTTCTTGTACATAGTGTTTTTGGCTGCGTCTGAACTTGCCGGGTGCGGTAATTCTTCCCCATCCATTGTTGTGGAGATAAGACCACCACCGGAGAATGTTGTTTTTACTATGTACAGACTTTCGTAATTGGGGGTCCGTTTACCACGTGAGTGGAGGCGAGGTAGCAGAATCTTCTTGAGTATTAGACCATGTCGTGGTTCATCTTATACAATATACCGTTACTTTGAAAGAATTCTGAGGCTAGTTCCCATAGAGTTCGTTTGTCGATGCTGGAGGCATTTTCTGGATGTCGTGAAACCAAAGCTTGTTATCTTGTCATTTTTTTAGTAGCAAGGCAAAGCGCGGGTTCTTCAAAGTGTTTGTTGGTGATGCGCGATTCATGGTTTGACCAAGTCACTTTGAACATAGACGATACAGCTGCCAAAGCGTCTGTCGTTTGATCTCCTTTTTTTAGGACGTGACTGAAAATGATCTTCGTGAATTCCGCAGTCGGTTTTAAAACATGATCTTGATAGGGAATCAATTTTGGATGTTTAGTGTCCCGTTCACCATTGGATTTGTATATGGATTGTGAGAATTCTTTGGTGGAGTCAATACTTCCCCTATATCGTGCCCCAACATACTTGAAGCTTTGTAGAACGTGGATACCCAACATGCCTCCAACTCGTGTTCTTCGTCAGATGTTGGTATTTCACAGTTGTTTATTTTACAGCACTGTCTGTATTCGAATTTGGCCTGTTTTCATAGATATGTGCAATAACTTGGTCAACTTCTTTGGCTCCTCTCTAACATTTCCCCTTAGCTTGGTTTCTTCCAGGTTTTTCCCTGTACTCAGATTGATGGTCTTGATAGCCTCTAGATACGGTTGCGTATTGCTAGCTCCTTTTTTTTATTTCCCTCGCCATTTTTTCAGAGATTTCAAGATCTTTATCATCTTCCTCTTCAACTTGGTTGATAAGTGCATCAAAATTATATCGGATCGCAGCAGTAGCATTATCAGTGGTTTTGGGCATGAATTTGCACCTTTATTATGTTTTGGTGCAACTTTAGAATTTGAATATTTGAAAATGCATATGCAGCGAAATTATTGCCATTTTAAAATTAAGACATGAATGCAAAAGAAAGACAAGGATCTTGATTGAAAACAAAATATAACTTTCATTAATCGTAAATATTGTCTGAAACAAAACGGGGAAACCCTTACAAGCAACCCCAATGTCTCGGGCTTGACATAGGTTGTTTCGAAAACAAGAAAAATTAATTAAGAAAGAAAAAGATCTCAGGAATCTCCACGGTCGTCCATCCTTTGAGTTTTTCTCCTGGGGCGCATTCTTAGATGACTTTAGTTGCCCCTTTGGTGTTGGCCTTGTTGGATATCTTCGCTATATGTCTGCCATGCACTACTCCGTTGTTGACAAAGGTCTAGTGGATTAGACGAAAATGTGCTTCGCCTTTCAGGGTAGCTTTATATTTTTCTTCAGGTATTGTCCGAACTGGACTATCCCATGGTCCCCTAGCCTTTGTAGAGATTTTTCGAAAGCTTCGCTGTGTCTTAGCGGGAGTCCGCGTTATTGGTTGGAATCTGTAGGGTATGAGATGCCCCTGCTTTCAGCGGCGGTGGGAAAAACCCTTCAGTTTCAACTTTTTGTTGGGCCATGTCGGACTTTGGGATTCCTACTTCTGGATCTTTCCTTGGTTGGTGACCGCTTGATGCACCAATAGCCTAGGCTGCTTCCTCGAAAGATACCCTGGGAATTTGGTCTTGCCTGTCAATAATGTTCTTCAAAGCCAGAAGAACTTGAGTCAAATCTCCTTTCCTTGAACTTACATCGCCCTTTACTTGGTAGAGATCCTCTTTGAATGCATCCTGAGTTTCCTCGATCTTATCCATTGCTTTTTGTTGGTAAGCCCTTGCTTGATATGGAGGCCAATGAGGTGGCGATCTTCTCCTACCAATGGTTCAACTGGAAAGATGTTTTTGAAAAACGAGTTTTGACATGACATGCAGGTGTTTGTGAATGCAGGAGTGCGAATGTATGTGTATGAATATGAAATGGTTAATTGTTTGGGATGTCTTATCCATTTGGGTATGTATTCATCCTTTATTATTTTACTTGGCGACTATCTTTAAAATAGATATGAAAATGGTGTGTGGAAACAAAATGCCTTTATTGAAGGTAACATAATTCAGATATTGAAAAATATTACAATCTTCAGCCAAAACTTTATTTGCGTGAGATCAGGCAACAAGGAAATAAGTCTCCTAGGCGCGCCTGCAGATATCTGCTTTATTAATCATCCACTGTTGTTGGACAAAATTTGAGAAATTCTTCAGTATGCTATTTCCCTTTTGTGGCCTTGATTTCAGGCATGTTTGGCGTGTTGATGCAGACAAGTTATTTCCTTCGGTGTTCATTTTTTAAAGACAGTCACCGAGGTCTCGATTTTATTTTTTTGTAGCCCGTGAATAAGACAAAGAAACGGGTGGAGAATGTATGAAATGTATGAAATGTATGTCGAATACATGAAATATATGAATGCGTGGGTGTAGGGTCGAGTGACAGGATTTTTGTAATAAATACCCATATAAGGTAGGGATGTATGGTTCAGTGACGAGGTTTTGTTATAAGTACCCTTATAAAATAGGTTCTTTAGTCTTGACTTACAACTGATCTACCCTCCCAAAAGGTGGCTTCCCTAAGGGTATCATGAATAACACCAGAGGGAAAAGGCGCAAGGGCCTCCCTTAGGTGGAACCTATTTACAGACCGGGACGTCCGTCTCAAAGTCGTGAAAGGTCTCGTCATGAGATTTTGGGTTATGGTCATTACAAAGAGTCATGGGTGACCTTCAAAAGTCCTACTCGTCAAGAGGATATCTCTTGATAAGTATTCCTTTTTTTGGAAGTTCACTGACTCTAGGCGAAGTCGTCACATAAGCTCGTAGGAATGATGTACCCCCTAAGCTAATAGACGAACCTTCTTTCTAAGGGTTATTGAAAATATTTTTGAGATAGAAAAATCCCGCCACGCAGTAAATATATGATGATAATAAGAGATTTTTACAGTAAATAAAAAATTCGATAAAGTAGATAAATGCAATAAATAAATAAAGCAAATAAAAAAATAGAAACCCCAAAAATACCTAAACCTAGGGTTAAGGAGAATTCTCCAGCAGAGTCGCCAGCTTTAGCAACTGGTTTTTAAATCAGAGTCGCCACTATTAGTTTTTATCTTAGGGAAGGGTACCTAACAGAAAAACCTAATTCGCAAACAGAGATTCTAGGTTTTAGACTCAATTAGAAGAAAGGAAGGTGTTAGGCACCTTTCACCCACCTTGTTCACAAGGATATTAGCCTCTAGGTTTAGGTTTGGGGTAAATAATGTTTTGAATTTTAATTAGCGAGAAAGAGTTTTAATTTTTAATAGGAGAAGGACAAAAGGATATTAGCCTCTAGGTCACAAGGATATTAGCCTCGCTACGATTTTTGATCATATGCCTACGTATCCTCTTATGAGGAATCAGAGTCCCAATTCGTAGTTCGTATGGGTTGGTGTCTTTTAGAGGGTTTGTAAACATATTTTGAATCACTTCGTACTCGGTCGGGAGTAGTGATTGCGCCAAAATCAGTTTGAAACCCTATTTGCAAAAAGACTGTTGATTAACTTAATTTGTTCGCGAAAATAGTTTGAGGCTTGTTTTTGTTTTTTATTGGTATTAATTGCGAAAATCTCTTGATTAATGCATGATTAAAAATGTTTTAATGCAAATAGTATGGAAAATAATATATGCGTTTTTTCATGAAAATGATTTATTTTATCATATAGTGTGATCGGTGGGAATGAGAACTGACTGTTTTGGAATGCTGGTTCGCGTTTTGCGTTTGTTTTTGCAAAATGCCGCGGTAAGCAAGAGTCGCCACCGTCTATTATTTTATCCAACAAGGAAAGGACAAAAGCACAGGAAAATTCCTTTTTGAGATGTTTCTCGGGTTCGGGAGGTAGATTATAGAAAGGGAAGGTGTTAGCACCCTTTCTATCCGTGGTTATCCACGGGCTCTTAGGTACTTGCTCAATGTGTTTTCAAAATTTGCTTTTCTTTGTGTTTGTGGGTTTGAAAGAAGTTTTTGTTTGAAAGAAGTGTGAGTGCGAAAAGTTTTGTTTTGTTTTAAAAGGAGCAAGTACTTAAGAACCATCTACCTACTCGAAAAAGGAATTAAACTGTACTAGTGTCCTTTAAGACAATGCTATCCCACTATTGATGAGTAGGTAGCACCGTCGTTGGAGTTTTCGGGTCAATTCGATTAAGGGACGTGTGGTCACTAAAGCAATGTTAGGACGCCTTAGCGGTAACCCTAATGTCTTAGATCATTTTTTCCGAGGCAACCGTTTCGAGGCAACTTATGATCTTTAGACAAGAGGACAACCTCTAAAACTTCCTATACTCAATGACCACGTTCGAGGCAACCAAGTGAGGCGTACCCTAAGAGTGGCACGTGCGAGTGTGTCAATTCGGTTAATTTTTATCTGTACATGTCATGGGTGAGCTATTGTTGATTTTAAGTTAAATATTGATCTTGTCATGCATTGCCTAGTTATCAAACATCTAACAGTTAATATTGTGCGGAAATTAAATTGCGGAAAGTTAAATTTAAGCTATTACAAGGCGTCGGGTATTTACATCGCCAAAGACAAACCCTTTAAAATTAAATTGCGGAAAGTAAATGAAAACGATAAATAAAAATCCCAATTTAAAAACTATTACATTCCCGAAGCAGTTACAATATTGAAATATGGATAAAAAATAATACGCACGCGAGAAAATTAAATCGGAGTGTCTTAGGGTTTTGACCCCTTTTTTTTATTAAAGAAAGCATGCTTTTTTTTAATTTTATAATTTGAATTAAAAAACTAAGTCTAAGTTAATAATTGAATTAATTAATTGAATGAAAATATTTTTGGATTTTTTATAATTAAGGAAATAAAATAAGAATGGTTAAAAGTTATTAAAAAACCTAATATTCCGATTTGATTTTAATTTATTGCAAAATATTGAAATTATACCTAATTAGAAACTAAATTAATTAAATTATTTATTTACAAAATAAAATAGTGAAATTAATAAAGATATTATTTTTTTGGGTTTTTCTGATTTTATGAAAAAAAGTTAATTGGTTAATTTTTAATAATAATAATAATAGTTAACAAAATAAATAATATAAAGAAAAAGAAATAAAAAGTAAAAATAAATACTCAGGGGGTGTGGGCCTGAATTTGGTGGGGAAATTAGCAAAATCCAGGCCCAATTTCAATAAGCCTGCTTTGACTTTTCCAGTTTGCCATGCGTGCATTGACTAGGGTTCATAGTGAACCTTCAACCTGGATCATTGGATCTGATTTGCAATCCATCTGGCAGGTGGATCCTTGAGGCATATGGTGGATCAAACCTTTGAACGCTGCGTGAGATTACCTGAAAACAAAATTCAACAAAGTTTTTGGGGGACCTGGGATTCGAACCCAGGTCCCAATGCTCATTGATACGCTTCCTTTTCCAACTCATCCACGCTGCTTCTTTGTTAGTGGAATACATAATAAACATTATATTCAAAACAATTAATTATGCCCTGAAAAATAAAAAAAATGCGCTAACAATTTAAACAAGCCAATGACGCTAAGCCACGTTATCATCTTCTCCAAATAACCCTGGTTATTTACCTGCGGATTTTTATCCGCAGGAAGATTCGTGGGATGTCTCCAAAATTCGCCCTAGGCCATGGAAACGAAAACTAAGACCACCAATACATTCGTCTCTTCCTCCTGGTTTCATCCATGTCAAGCATTGGCCTTGATTTTCCCTGCAACTAAAAGCCCCAAAAACAAGATGTACGAACCCTAGAACTGGGCATGGCGTTACAGGCTATGAAAATAAAATTCAGTTATGCCAAAAGTTTCAGAATGCAACGCAGAGTATGAATATGCAATTATTTGGGCGAAAAGATGCAAGAATTATGAGTTACATTTTCATGCACAGAGGTGTATTTGTGATGACTTACAGCGAGTTTCAGGCGATGAGAAGGCTTGATTTTGATTGGTATGGCTTCAGGGGATTGCCAGCAAGAGATTAGTGTCAAGCTTTTGGTTTGAATCGAGCTCTAATGTTGTTTTTGATCTCACACCTTTTCACACTTTTTTCCAAACTTTGTATGGCCATTTCTGCAATGCTTTGTGCGTGTTCTTGATCTCTATGGCTTGTGTGTACATAAGGGAATGAATTAGGTTAATCACTTGGGCCTTAATCCATGAGAATTGAAGAATTGAGATTTGATTTTGATCACCATTATCAAGTTTCCAAATATATGCCAAATCTGATTTTTTATGCATGAAAAGCCTTGATACGAATTTTATTTGATGAATCATGATAATTGAAAGCTACAATGACCACAAGAATCTCATTACATCAATTTTTAGATTTTATTTGATTTAATATTGATTTAAAATGAATTAAATCAATAAAAATTAAATAAAATAGAAAAATAAATGAATGGACATGAAATTAAAGATGGGACACGTGTGTGGCATGACAAGACCATATCAAGTGGAAAAAAGTGAGCCCTTTTGTCAAAAAATTGGAGTTTTGAGGATAGTTGACTTTTGGCAATTTTGGAAAAATGCCCAACTTCAACAATGCATAACTTCTTCAATTTTGAACTTTTGGAGGTGTTCTTAGACTTTTTAGAAACCTTGATATGTCCTATAAACAACCATTTTGGTCTCATATCATTTTTATCTTCCATGCTCAAGTTATAAGCTTTGGCAAAAAAGGTGTTTTTGTTGACTTTCAAAAATGACGTATAATGTCCAAATTTGTAACTTTTTGTGAGTGCATTTCTTGATCTTGGGGTGTGAAGATGGATTGTAGTAAATTTCATACTCTTCAAAATTAGCTTTGGATGGGTCATTTCTCATAAAGTATGAGAAAGTTATGCTTGGTCAAAGTTGAGTTGACTTTTCCTATAAAACCCTAATTTAGCAATTTTTGAATCTTGATGAATCTTGAGCAATCCTTGATGAATCATGATCAAACCTTGATAAAATGATGAATTATCCTTCAAAATGAGAATGTGGACAAAAAATCTCGAGGTTTGACTGTATTTAGGTCACAGTTAACTTTTGCCCTAACACAGTCGATTTTTGGACCTCTTGGGCAATTGACTGACCAAACTTCCTCTGCAAGGCTTGAAATTTTACATGGATGAACTTGAGAACATATTAGGACATTGGGGAGAACTTGAGGTCATTTGGATGTGAGTACCTTGATGCAACACAAAACCCTAATTTTGAATTGACTGCCTTAGGAGGTGGTTTGATTGTCCAACCCTTGAGCCAACTTGAGCAACTTGGAGATTATTCTTGACATGTCTTGAGAAATATGGGAGGGAAAATTTTGGGGTACAACATATAGTAATATATAATAAATAATATTAAAATATAGTAATAGAAATTAATAATGACAATAATAATTATAATTACTAATCCTTAATAAAATATAAACAAAATATAGTATATATAAAAAATATATAAAAGAAATAAGAAAATAGTAATAATTTTGAATAAAACCTGTGGGGTGCAATTTGTATGAGCAAGTAAAACTGAGGGGGGTGCTAAAAGCCACCTGACTAGGGCCCATTATGATTCAGACAAGGAGGGGGTGCATTCCGTTTGACGTTTTAGCAATCCAGGGGAAGGGTGGTGTGTAGAGCAGTTGGGCTTAGGCCCAATCGGATTGAGAGAGTGCCCGTGTGTTCCAGTGTGGCGAGGGCGTGGTAACTACCGTGCAGACTTGGCCTTAAGGCCGTCTGATCACGATCTGACGAATGAAATTAAAGGAGTATGTTAATTATTGTATACGCGCGCGTATGGGATTGAAAGAAATCATAATATGTTTTTTTTCTTTCATTTTTTGTGTACAATCCATTGTTATTTACAGTAGCTTCTATCCTCTCTCCTTCGCTACCGCCCCTCAACGCTTCTCTCTCTAGCTTTGTCCTCCCTATAACCCTAAGACCCCAAACCTTCACCGTGGCGCCGTGCTCTGAATCAAACCCCTCTCTATGGAAAACCCAACCCCAAACCAGCAACAATATTAGGACCACAAGCTGAACCATATACCTCTCCGCGATTTTCCGACACCGAGCTTTTCTAGTTCGATTTTGACTTTCCTCTTCCCTCTTTTGCAGGTTCTATGGAGGTGGTGTATCGACGTGATGAAGATGTCTCAACGATGGAGCTCGAGCGTGAGGAAAATGGTGCGGTGGCTAGCGTTGGCTCGCGGTTAGGGTTTCAGAAATTGAAACCCTAACCGCTCTCCTTCAACCTCCAGCGGCGAGCGATGAACTCAAATAAGCCCTACGGCTGCCCTTCTTCTACAGGCTCTGTTCTTGTTCAGTAAAGGAATCGCTACTTCTCCCTCGTCTCAAGCTCCGTTTCTCTGTCAAATATCCGCCTTCGCTCTTGCTCTCGTTTTCGTCAAAAGAATTGTCATCCCCCTTCCTTTCTGTAAAACCCCCCTCTGTTCTTATAGTTTAGTCTCTTTAGGGTTTTTCCTATTATCGTTACAAATTAGTTAGCATTTAGTGTTAGATTAGAACTTTTGGCTCAAATTTAGGGAATTAGAGGGCAACTAGGGATTAGGCTTAGATTTGATTATGTATTCAGTTTTCCAGATTTTGCCTAGCTTTTGTTGATTTTGTAATTGATTCGGGTTTAATTTTGTCTACTATAAAGCTATTGTTTTAGATTTGAAATGGATTTGTTTTCAGTATTATTTCTGGACTGTTATGATTTTGAAGATTGGATTTAGTTTCTTTCCTTTTTCCAGATTTCTACAGTGACTATTAGTACAAAAAACTCTGCGCTAATTTCTACGTAATATGAACAGTAGATGTTTGCTAAAATAAAAGACATGTGTGTTAATAAGAAAATGTCAATATGTTATTCCTTGGGCCTGCGTGCTTAGTTCCATACTACAGCCAATGTGTTTTTTTTCTCTACAATTGGGCCCCAAGTCCCTTAAGAAACTGTAGTCCAACAACAACTGTTCTAACAAGCCCACTTTCAAACATTACTGATTCTCTTTATTTTATTATTTTATTAATTATTATTATTTTAAAATAATAACACACAGTTTTTTTATTATTTTATAATCTCACTTTAAAACAACGATATATCAAATGGGCTAACCTAGTAACTGCTTAATGGGCCTGTCCCAAGACTCATACACCTCCTTATCACTAAAACATCAACAACTCTTAATGGGCTTGAATATCTTTTAAAGCAACCAAATTTTAGAACCCAAAGTTACTAGTAAAGCGTTCTAGTTTTTTCTTAAAAGAATATATTGTTTATCTATTTACTTAAAAACAGTAAACAATTTTCTTTAATGGAATTTGCCAGCAATTATTTCTCTTCATAATATGCATTTATATTTAATAATAAGACTAAAGAGTCTTGCTAATGACACCCTTTTCAAAATCCTTTATTCCATAATAAAAATGTTTTAAAACCTTACTCCAGATCAACTAATAATTTTTATCTCAAATGCCAAGTGGACTAACTTAGCGACTGTTTAAATTCCCATTCCTCTTCTTAATAACAAATGTTCGATAATTAAGAACTTAATAGTTGCTTGAATAATTGATTTTTTTTCCGAATTGCATGGGCCAGTGGCCAACATGCCTTGCGAACGAATTTATGAGTCTTTATGTTTTAAAAGCCCCACTCTCCTGGATACATCCCCTAGCCAGATAAATACGGGCCATCAGATACTGCTGTACCGTCTTAAGTTAAACATTTCTTCTATTTTAATCTTGCAAAATAAAATCATCGAGGTAGGACAAATTTGGGGTACGACACCTTCTTGTGTTTTTCCCTTCTTCAATTAGTATCAGAGCAACTGGATCTGGGTGTAAACACTTAACCGTGTCAGAAAAAGATCCAAGGTGGAAAAACACTATAGTGGGACCAAGTCAGAACATCATTAATGATTATCATGATGAGAAAGACAGAATCAGCAGCTGCCCCCTAATATTTGACGGTGAAAAGTTTGATTATTGGAAAGACATAATCAGAAGTTTCTTTCCAACTTATGATGCTGATCTTTGGAATATGGTGACTGATGGGTACATACATCCTGCTTATGAAAGAGGTCAAAAGATTGACAGAAAAAGAATGACAAATCATCAAAAGAGAGATTTCAGAAATCATCACAAGGCCAAAACTATTCTCTTGAGTGCCATCTGTAACGTCCGTAATTTAATTAATTATTTAATTAAATTATTTAAATAAATTATTTTTGGAATATTTGTGAAGTTGTGCTATGATGATAGTTAACGTGTTATAGTTATTGGACTTATTTATTTTATTAAGTTGTGGAATAATATTAGAATGATAATATTATTTGATGTGGGCTTGTTTTAAAGAATAGAAGTAGTATAAGGGGGTGTAGGAGTTTTAAGCCCATTAAGACAAAATGAGAATTATAGGGTTATTATATTAGTTTTTAGAAATAATAAGGAAAAAGAAGAAGCAGTAAGTAGAGAAAGAAATAAGAGTTGGAAGAAGAGAAAGAGAACGTGAAAGTTGCAGAAAAGAAGGAAAAGAGGCAGAACGAAATTCAACCGGAAAAGTCGTAGAGCGACCTTTAATCCAAGGTAAGGGTGGGGTTCTGACTATATAATAGGGTTTATGATGAGTGGTATGTGGGATTAGATGTGAAAAGCTATCTTGTTTATGATTTGAATGTATATGTTGTTGTATGATGAAGATCAATGATTTAGAGATGAGTAATGATGCCCTAATGCTGTATATTTGATGTAGAAATATAGGATAATTATAATTGATGATTACCTATGATTAGAGGATGTTTTTAGGGCCTAAGGCAGGGAAAACGTAGTGAAAACACAGTGAAATCGCAAAAAATATTCATGATAGAACAATATGCATCGACCGCAAAAAGCCATGCGTCGATACATGCAGGTTTTTGGACACAGGATGAGTCGATACGAAGGAGCATGCGTCGATACATGTGGTGTTGTAGACTCAATATGAGTCGATACAAAAGGATTATGCATCGACTCATGCAGGAATTTTAACCCAGTACACATGACCCAAAGCATGATGCGTCGACTCATGTAGTCTGATTTTTGACAGATTCGTTTTCCAAAGGCTGTAACTTGAGTTTCCAGACTCCGTTTGAGGTGCCGTTCGAAGCGTTAGATAGCTAACACGATGAACTTCATTCTTAAGTATTAAAATGAAGGATAAGGAGAATAATCCTAGTAACCCAATTTAGGAATAGAGTTAGCTTCCCGCATTACTTTCTATGATAATTTTGTGAAGTATGATGAAGATAAGACGATTATAGATTATTGTTTGATTCATAACAATAAGAATTAATGATGATAATGATGTAGTATTACAGAAAAATATGTAGAGGTTGGTTAACTAGAGGTAAGCCTTAGATGATTAATTAATTATAGACAATATCATGTTGTAGGCCTATGGCCAACGTTGCAGAATTGTCGATCTATCGTTGTAGTATTGTTGTGGCTGAGTTGCTGTAAGATTATGTTGATGAATTAAGTTGATGAAATTATGTTGGTTAATTATGCGATGCATTTTGTTGATGGATTATGTTGATGAATGATGTTGATGAATGGTGTTGAGATGCCTCTAATAATTGGCAGCTATTAAGATGTAGGCTTCTGGCCAACAATGATGTTGTGTTTAGATGTTGTTAATTATGGTGTTGTTATTGCATTCATGATTGTGTTGCATATATTGCATTTCAAGATGGAGCTGATGCTCGTTAAGATGGACTGTATTTGCGAATATTAAGATGAAGGCTTATGCCTTGTTGATGCCTCTATTTATTGGAAATTATTTTGAGATTGGAGTTCTGCTCCAATGGTACCACATGCATTTGCATAGTATTGAGTCACATTATTTGATTGCATAAAGAGGTTGTGCATTGATGCGATAAATGTGTATATTGTTGGTATTTCTGTTGCAATTATTGTTGTTATAAGATGAGAAATAGTGATATTACATGATCTAATTTAATATATTATTTATCATACATTTTATTATATTGTTAGATATCTCACCCCTTCTGCTTGAATGTTACCCTTACATTGGTAACATGCATGTAATCCAGAGTGAAGGCAGTATACCTTCGGTGTCATTGCTCTGATACGTAACACTCGGGGGGATGGACGCTTGTTGCTTTTAGTTATTTATTATTTAAGTTGTTGAACTTTATTTCGTTTGTTGCTAAGTATGCATTAGTTTGAAGTTGTTGTAATTGTTGGACAAAGATGTTATTATGATTCCGCTGCGTAGATGTTCAAGTTGTTGAATTAAGAGATTAAATTATTATGCTGATAGTTCATATGAAGTTTTAAAGTGTTATGTATCCACGTTGAATGCAATGTGTTTACTAAGTTGAATTGTGGCATCCTGATTCAGTTGTATGAATTATATAACTCTGATTTACATTTATAATTGCCGGGTAGAATTGGGGTGTTACACCATCTCATACTCTGAATATGGGAAGATCACAAACAGAGAGACAACAAAGCACATGTTTGATTCCTTGAGAATGACGCATGAAGGCAACACGCAAGTAAAAGAAACCAAAGCCCTTGCACTCATTCAGAAGTATGAAGCCTTCAAAATGGAAGAAGATGAAACCATTGAAACAATGTTCTCAAGATTTCAAATTCTGGTTGTTGGGATAAAAGTTCTGGATAAAGGGTACTCAACTGCTGACCATGTAAAGAAGATCATTAGAAGTTTACCCAAGAAATGGAGACCCATGGTCATAACATTAAAACTAGCCAAAGATCTGGATACAATTTCTCTTGAAGAACTTGTCAGTTCCCTGAAAAGTCACGAGATAGAATTAGAACAAGATGAGCCTCAGAAGCAAGCTAAGTCTCTCGCTCTGAAATCTAATAAATATGCAACCAAATTCTTGCAGGCACAAGCAGAAGAAGAAAACTCTGATGGATCCTCGTCAGAAGAAGACGAACTGTTCCTTCTCTCCAGAAGAATCAATCAGCTATGGAAGCACATGCAGAGGAAATTCAGAAATTCCATAAGAATAAGGAATCACTCTTAACAACCTTCTGGATACGGAAAATCCAGTAACAAAAACATGACCTGCTACAAATGCAATGAACAAGGTCATCACAGGAGCGACTGTCCAAATCTTCAAATAGAGAAACCTAAAAAGAAGCTCTCTAAGTAAAAGAATAAAAGTCTTATGGCAACATGGGATGACTCTGAATGTTCTGAAGATGGAACAAAATCAGAAGATGAACAAGCCAATATAGCTCAAACGGTCAACTTATCAGATGTCTCTGAATCATCTGAATCAGAATCAGAATTAGAATTAGACTCAAAGTCAAAAGAGGTATTTTCTAACTTTTCTAGATCTCAATTAGAAGAGAGTCTGTCAGAAATTATAGAAAGGTATCAGAAACTTTGAGTCATAAATAAGAACCTGAAAAAGGATCTAGTTTCTGACTCTGAAGAAACTAAGACTCTGAGATTGGAAAACTCTGAGTTAAAAGAAAAAATTTCAAAACTTGAAAATAAATTACAAAATACTCAGAAGGAAAATATCTCAGAAGTTCCTAGTAACCCTGATAAGATCATAAAGGATTATGATCATAGCTTTCAGAAATTCCTCACTAAAAACATAGAGAGAAGCAAGATGGCCTCAATGATCTATGGAGTTAGTAGAAATGGCATAAAAGGAATAGGATAAAAAGGTAAAGTATCCCAACCTAAGAAAGTTAAGGATTTGGTTATTAAACACACTCCTCTTTATTCCCACTTCACCTCTGGGCAAACACATGATATAAAAAAATACTAGTAAGGGGTTTTATGCTAAACCAAAATTCAAACAGAATTTTGGAAACTCTAACAACCATGGACCCAAAAATATATGGGTACCAAAGGATACAATTATCTATGTTGCAGATATTTTTAACAACAAGGTTGAAACACTAGTCTTAACACCTGGATTCTGGATGCTCTCTACACATGATGGGAAGAAAGCATATGTTCCAAAGCCTCGAATTTAATAGATTCACAGGTTTCAGAGGCAATCAGAAAGAAAAGGTTATTAGATCTTGAAACTATTGGGAATGTTAATGAGAATATAGTTTCATAAGCTCTCTAAATAATCTCAGTTGAATCCAGAAGAGGATGTCACATCTTTTTCAAGCAACTTCTATCAAAGCAAGTCAAATAAAGTCTTTCCTACTTTTTGATTCTTGACAAAAAAGGGGAGAATAAAAGATATTTTTACTCCTATCAGAATATCTTCAGGGAAGTATTTTATTTTCTCATTATCTAAGTATTCTACTAAGGGGGAGTTTTTTATTCTTTCTCTTTATATTCCATCAAAATATACAAGTTTTTGTCATCATCAAAAAGGGGGAGATTGTTAGAACTTAATTTGGTTCTACATCCCTGTAAGAGTTTTGATGATAACAAATACATGATATATATATATATATATATATATATATATATATATATATATATATATATATATATATATATATATATATATATATATATATATATATATATATATATATATATATATATATATATATATATATATATATATATATATATATATATATATATATATATATATATATATATATATATATATATATATATATATATATATATATATATATATATATATATATATATATATATATATATATATATATAAAGAACAAATATGTTCGCTAATAAAAGTATCCTTTTATGCAGGATGTTCTGATGTGAAAAAGATCTCTAGACATCACTAAAAGTTCCGATTATGCGAACATAGAAGATGAGAGTATTATGATATAATCAGACACATCCTTCTTAGAAGCAAATCTGCGTGACACGCTTATATGAAGAAGTTTTGTTACAACTTTTGAATGCACCAACACCGTGAAACAGTATCTCTGATAATCTGATATGTAAAGTTCTGATACAAGCAGTAAGGGACTCTCAACGACAACATTCATCCTCTGATGTGAGAAGTTATGAAGCGTTACAGTTTATCAATGCATATCAAAAGTAACGACTATAAAGAGACAAGAATATCCTGGTTTGGAAAGATCATTAATTCGTGTTATGAACATTCCAAAAGCATCTTCTTATGTCACTGTTGCATGACCTATATAAAGAAGACGGAAAGAAGAATTCAAGTGATGAACATTTGCGCACAAAAAATAAAATCATTTATCCAGTTCTACCTAGTAATCTTAACTTGTGTAAAACATCCTTGTGATACTGTTTTATTAGAAAACACTTTTGTACACATTTATTCAAATATTATTTTTTAATTCCTTGAGAAAACATGGTTGTGGTTTTAGACTCAAGAAGACATTGACAATTGTAATTGTGATTTGTAATAAAGATTGGTTACTGGATTAAGACCTTGTTGGAGAGAGGCGAAATCACCTTGGCAGGTGGACTGGAGTATTTTGAGTTCAAACGAACCAGGATAAAAACCAACGTGTTCTTTTCATTATGTTTTAAGATCCCAATTCAACCCCCTTCTTGTTTTTCCCTTCTTCAGAAGATAATTTGAAGAAATATCATGACAAAGTCTATTAAGATTCATCATACTTCAAGTTGTCAAAGATGGTTCAAAGGTACAAGGATTGATTGAAGAATTTTGACTCAATTGGGCAAATCCTTGATTCATTGATCACAAGTGCACATCTCCTTCAATTCACAAGATTTGAAAGTGTTTTTGGTTTCTATGGTTTCTCCTTATCATCGTCAATAACTCATATTCACATGAAAAAAGTATTTTTCTAAGGAGGTAGGTCAAAATTGCAAAGGTTTCCCAAGGCATTTTCTTGCTCTAGGAGCTAGGGTTTTGAACTTCAAAGGGGTATGTCTTACTCATATTTTGGTATTTTTGAGTGATTCCAAAGACATGTTTCTCTTTAAAGGGTCGTTAACAAATTACTTTAAAATTTTCAAGGAAATTTTGTGTGGAAGAAACTTGATGATGAAGAAAGATTACAAGTTCTCTAGATGAACCCTCGAATTCCATTAGGTGATTTCAAATGATCATAACTTGGTCAATTTTTATCACTTTGAGCCCATTGTTTTTCCATAATTATATTAAAGATGTGATCTTTAACCCATATTTTAAGTGCAAAGTGTGAAAATGGATGGAAGATGCCCTAAGGATGCAAAAGATTATAGGTCATTTCATGAATTTTTGCCAACTTCAACAAGTCACAACTTTCTCAATTTTTGGAGACTTTGAATGGTACAAGTCTTAAAATATCATTCAAGATACCTAACTCATGCCATCTTTTTTGATCAAGAGCAAATTTCAAATGGAAGGCCATGTTTGGATGCAAGATATTATAAGTCATTTTTTGAAGAAAAACTTAGAATTTTTCTAAGTACAAAAGTCAACCTCTTTTTATCATCTTTGACTCATCACAATTTTCAGTTCAAGCCTCCATTTGATTCCATTCTTTGCACATTGTAAAACTTGTAATCTCATCTTTCTAAAGTTTTAAGAATCATATCCTAAGACCCCTTGAGTTGAGAATGCCATTTATTTGAATTTGGTAACTTGAAACTGAAGCTTCTCCAAAAGTCAGAATTTGAAATCCTAGTTTTGGATTCTAAACACAAAATTGCTGCACGTTTTGCTTCTAATCACATTTAGTGAATCTCCAGAAGTGATTAGCATGATAAAACACAAAGTTTGGGTGAGTTTTGATCAAATTACAAGTTGCACTTTTCTTGTTTGCAACTTCACACGATTTCCCTCCAAACTCATCATTTTGCACGCTTGAGCATTCAATCAGCTTCCCTATAAATAGAGGATCATCCCTCATTCATTGTCTCAAGCTTGGAAAGCTAGAATCACCCTGCCAAACTCTCTCTTGAACATAATTTTCTGCAACTTCGAATTTGCTCTTACAGCCTTTCTCAATCATTTTTCTTTGTCAATTCACCTTCCTTGATCCTCACTGAAGCTAACAGAAGAAGAATTAAGCTCTAAAACTCCCTAAATCGTGCTAGCCAAGTCCAGTTTCAGAGCTCTGCAACTTAACTTCAATAGGTAGATTCCTTCACTAATTCTCTCAAAATTTGATGCTATTGTGAAGCTCTCATCATCCCGATTCTAGTCGCAACATTTATTTTCAATTGGAAACACGTTTTGACCATGAAATTTCAAATCCCTTTCCAAAACTCCCCTTCCAAAACGACTGAGCTACATTTTATATAAATTTTTCGCGAAGGTGTGGTTGTCTTTGTCTTGATGAGACGAAGCGAATGATACCGGTCTCAAGCTCTAATTTTAGAGTTTGAGGAACCTGGTTTCGAGATTGGCTGGAGGTTGAAGATGACCAACATGTCATCCTTTAATCAATGAAAGCGTGTTATTTGGAATTTTCAAAAATCTGATTTAATATTTGATTAAGTGCTTTATTCAATAATGACCATGATATGCACGGCGCGCCTGATCCATTGGATTAACTTACTAACGCGTTTTGACTCTCATCCATTGGTCCATATTTTTTTGACTTTATTTTATTTTCTGATTTTTATATTTAAATTGTTTTAAGCTTCAAAAAATCATAAAAAATCAATTTCAACTTCAAAAAATTTGAAAAAATTATGAAAAATACTTTTGATTTTTCTCTTTCTGATTTTTATTTTTTCACAATTTTATTTTGTGTTTTAACAAATATTGGTGACCTCATTTATTTTTTATTTCTGACTTTATTATTTTTCTTCGTTTTTGGTTTATTTTGTCTATTTCTTTTAATTTTAAAAAATATTTTCTGACTTTAAAAAACTACCAAAAATTTTATATAAATATTTGAGCTCATTTCTGTATTTTCTAGGGTCTTGCTTAATTTTTCTTGATTATTTTAAATATAATTGCTATTTTGCCTCTTTATTTCATTTTTAAATCATTTTAAAATCTCATTTTCTTATTTTAAATACAATTTTATTTTTTACATATATTCTGGCTAATCTTGGACTATGAAATTTGGATCATGAACTTTATTAACATCATTAGATCCATGGTGTTGAGTCTAACTCCATAAAAATGGACGAATGATTTTGATAATAGTTTGATTAAATTTTTTGTTCAAATGTGGTTTATTTCTCACCCCATCCCTCTTCATCTTATCCTATTCATATTGTACTAAATGTTATTGGAGCATGATTCTTGTATCATGTCTCAAAACATATGGTAGATAGATTGCTATTGACCGACCTCAAAGTATGTGCGACTTTTATATAAATCCACTTACGATTGCTTAACATAGTGCTAAATTTTGTCCCGATTCGAGAAATGATCATTCGTGGCCCAAACCCATGTTTGTAAGCCCAAGTATGTTAATTTGAACGATCCAATAACCTTGAGATTTATTGTTAGGAGGCTTTGGTTCTACCAATCCTCTAATGAATCTTCATCAATTTTGGTCAAAGTGGATCACTTAAACATCATTGATCATTTAATGATTGCCTTAAGAATTATTAAATGGATGATATACTTGACAAAAAGCAAATACAAGTTGTTGTTGAGAGACTTTGGTTCTACCAATCCTCTAATTATTTCCAAATGCAAGTTTCAAGATGGTCATTCAACTAACCACTAATTTCTAACAATTGACTTTACTTTATGTCTTTTACCTTATGCTTTTTACTTTATGTATCATTTAATTTAACATTTACATTTCATGCTATTTTCATCTTTGCTCATTTGAGCATTTATCTTTTATGTCTTTATTATTTTGCTCACTTGAGCTTTTCATTTCTTTTTGAAGATACTTAATAATCAACTTGAACCCTAAAAAAATTTAAAGTTACTTGGACTACTTGGTTACTATCCTTTGCATTTTGGAGACATGGATTTCTTGGACTTAGGATTAGAGACCTTAACCATCCTGGAGACCTTGTGACCTCAATTGTTATTTTGTCTGGAGCTCTTGGGGTTTACCCCAAGACATTGGGTTATTTGTTTGTTTTGTGTGTAGGTTATTGTGATGACATGCTTTGTCTGTGATCTGGAATTCATCTGTATACAACTGTTACTCTGTCTAATTTTTGTGAAGACTTAATGCAAATGGAGCTTGGTTTTCTTAAGAGGTTTTTTTATGATTATTTGTCTAGTTTCAAATCCAAAGGATGGGATTCTCCATTGACTCATTGTTTCAAATGTTGGCTTCTTGTTGGTTAGATGGTTCTTTTTCCTAGCTTTTACCTTATGCTTTAGGATCGTCCCTTCATCTCCTCCCATCTTCTTTAATTTCAAAAATCTTCTCCCTCCTTTGGAAAACTCTTTTGGTTTCTAAACTCGAACCGCTTTCATAATAAACTTGGACTTATGTCCATGCATTTTCAAAACCTTTTCTTAATCGAACTTTAATCGATTTAATAATACTTAGACATTTTTTTGAGAATACTAAAAGTCAATCAATCTCATTCAAACTATTTTAGCATTTTGGATTTTATCTTATAATTTTTCTCAAAAAGATTAGACTCTTATCAAATCCTTGAAGTGATGCAAACAATTATACTTCTACAATACGTAGTGAAGTGAGACATTTTTCCACTTGGGTGTTGAGTGTGGCTTTGTTGATTTTAAAATCCAAGCCATATCCTCCACTTTGAGATGATGCAACTTCTCCTTTCTCATGATTGTGGGTAGTAAGTATGTTTTCCACTCAGATAAGACGATGATGTCTCGTCTCTTAAACTTAACCAACACACTTGTGTTTTAAAATTTTTAAAAGGTGAACTACGAGTATCCTGATCCCCTATTGCACGTAAGGTGGTACGTAGGAATTAAAGGTTCACAACCGCGGCGGGTGCAAAAATCATAAAAAAACACTTCTTCTCTCATCTCCATAATCTATTTTTATACAACATTTTATAGCCAAAATATACAGATTTTTAAAGAGGTCCCTGCGGATTACTGTAGATGTTCAGGGTGATAATACATTCCCTTTACATAACCAACCCCCTTACCTAGATTCTTCCCCCCCTCTTTTTTGGGTTATTCGCTCTTTTCCCATTCCTTTGGAAACAATAAAGTGTGGTGGCAATTTTTATTTTTGATCTGTGCGAGTTAAGTTAATGCAATGGCTTAGTCTCAACATTTCTATGGCTACATAAGGGTGTTTTGGATTGGTTCTTGAGGTTTTAAAACCATCTTGGTATTTTCTTCAATTTTCTGGTTCGCACCAAAAGCTAAGTCTCGAAGGAAGGTCTCCGAATACGTCATTCTTTTGGAAGTTATGCAGTAAAAAATATAAAGGTAGTGGGCTGAACCGTTGTTTCCTGTATGCTAAAAAATTCATAACTTTTGGACGAATAGTCATATGCGCGCGGGTTCGATTTCCAAAATTCCATCTCGATGTCATCTTGATGTCGTCTTTGGAAGCTAAAAGCTGATTCACAAATGAAGGATCAGTGAATTTTGAGTTTCTGAAGACATATTGGTGCTGAACCAAAATTCATTTGTATTAACATTTGATACGGTAAAATTCATATCTCACTCATTTTTTGAGTTGGGTCTGGTGGCGTTGGTTCATGAATTTTGTCTTTTACAACATATCTTCAGATACTAAAAGCAAACAGTGACCCAAAGTCTCTTGTTTTAGGTCTTCTTCGCGCGCGATGCAATAAAATGCGGCATAAGCAATTATTTTTACCTGATACAGTGTCAATGAAACTTCAAAAATTCATAACTTTCTCGTCGTTTATCGGATTAAGACTGTTCTTTCGGCAAAGTGTTCCAAATTTGACTATCTTCATTTTTCATGTTGGAACTTTTTGAATATTCCGTACGAATGATGATGTGACACTTTACAGTCGTGTCTGACTCACACTTTCAAGTCAAGGCCCAATCCAATTGCACATCCTAGGCCCAATTAGCCCATGCATGTAATCTCAAATCTGATTTTTGAAAAGGAGAGTTCTCATAATTGACAAATTCTCATAAACACAAATATCTTTTCTCTCAATTCTCTCAAGGGATTAAATCAAAGTTCTACAACTTTTTCATGAAGAACATAACAACAATTTGATCAAGATTTAAAAGTCAAGATCAAAAGTAATTCTTCTCCGATCGTTGATCCTGTGATACGGTGGGAGAACTGACTTGAGGTTTTGCGTTTTGTGTTCGCAAATGTTTCAGTTTAGCAAGAGTCGCCACCGACTTTTTATTTTATCCTAAGGAAAGGTCAAAAAGCACAGGAAAGACCTTTGGATTGTTTTCTTGGGTTCGGGGAGTAGATTATGAAAAGGGAAGGTGCAAGCACCATTTTCATCCATGGTTATCCATGGGCTCTTAGTTACTTGTTCAGATCACTTGCTTTTGCTTTTCAATTGTTTGAAATGGTGCTTTGTGTGTGGTTTTGAAAGATGTTTTGAAAAGAGGCCATCTTTGTGGCAACCTTTGTAATGATTCTTGTTTGAATATATACAAAGGTGTTTTTGTCTTTTGAAAAGATTTCAACGTTTGAAAGTTTGATTTGGGAAATGTTTTGAAATTGAGTTGTGAAGTGTGTTTGAAAAATAGCAAGGATGTTTTACAAGCTTTTGATCAAGTAACTAAGAGCTATCTACCCTAATTTACTCAAAGATCTTTCCTATATGTTTTTAACCCTTTTGACAGTGTTGTTTCACCATTGCATTTGGTGAACAACCTTGTGTTAGGATGTTAAACGGGACAGGCGTGGGTCATCATATAGACCATGATAGCAATTGTGTCAAGTATTTTTGGCAAATTTTTGAGGGACTGGATCATTTTTGTTTAGGCAACCAAGATAGCGTCATCGAGGGGCTATGATCTTTTGTTTTGTTTTTGTTTTGCCAAAGTACCCAACATGCATAACATGGCCCATTTTTTAGGCAACAAGTGGATTGTAACCCTAGGGGTGCAAGTGTGTATTGTGCTTGATTTTCATGCATTTTATCGTTGATTAGGTCAAGCTACTTGTTGATTTGGATTTTTTGCATACAAACCCTAATTCTCTAATCATGGCATAATTAAAAGCGTAAAGTGCGAGAATTTAAAAGTCTAAGCTATTACAACATGATTATGGGGATGGGGATACGATCTTTGAATGGGGGTGTATTTGACAAGAAATATAAACCCTAGTTTACTATTACATCCAAATTGAATTTAATTGCATAAATAATAAATGAACAATATTTAAATAAACAAAATAAATAAATATATCAAATGAAATGAAATATGCAAAACAGGTTTTTGTTTATTTATGCATGTAAAAAAATACAAAGAAGTAAATAAAAAGATTAATTTTATTTGATTAAGGGTAAAACCCTAATTTTCTTTAAGAAAGTAAGTATATTAATTATTTTATTTATATACAATAAAAATAAAATATTATATGTAAAAAAGTAAAAAAAGGTATTTATTAAGTATATAAAAATAAAAGTGTAATATTTTATATTTTTATTCTAAAATATCTAATAAAATAAAAGTATATATATATATATATATATATATATATATATATATATATATATATATATATATATATATATATATATATATATATATATATATATATATATATATATATATATATATATATATATATATATATATATATATATATATATATATATATATATATATATATATATATATATATATATATATATATATATATATATATATATATATATATATATATATATATATATATATATATATATATATATATATATATATATATATATATATATATATATATATATATATATATATATAAATAAAATATATTTAGAGTAATATTTTTAGTATGAATAAAAATAAAGAAATAAAAAAAAAATAAAAGTATAATTTATATATTTTTCAAGTCTTAATAAATAATATAAAAGTATTTAAATGCTTTTTATGTTAGAAAAATTAAAATAAAATGCCAAATAAATGTGAAAAAATTATGAAAATATTTTTGAACATTTTTTATAATTGGAAATAAATAAACAAAATCAGAAATGAAAACAAAAATGCAAAAATATAAAAATACAAGAAATTGGGCCAGGGGGTGTAAAAAGGAAAAGAGGAGGTGCCAATAGTGAGTCAGGCCAAGCCCAGCCCACCACTTCATCTTCAACCTACAGATTTTGAAAAAATGCGCGCGCCTGTTATCCAACATGAAAATCCTGCATACGAGCTCTATTGCAAAAACACATAACATCAAACTTGTAGAGAATTTCAAGACAATTCCAACCATATAAACAACTTGTCTTAACTCTCAAAGACCAGAGAGAATTTCTCTGGCCCTAAAATCTGACCTAGTTTTTTCAGCATGTTCATGGATGAAATTCTCTTAGCACACTTAATATAAATGAAAACTGAGCATATGTACAGCTTCATGACAATGAATACTACATTTCTTATTCACAAACCTAAGGCTAAATGTTCATAAATAGAGAGATAGGAAGTTGGGAAAAACCTGTTTCAGCTGACTTCGTGTAGGGCAATGTAGAGCTTTTCAACAAGGCTTGAGATGTCTGGGAGCTTGCTTGAACTTCACTTGACCTTTTCCAATAGCTAGCTTTCATTGAATGTCCTTGAATCAACCTGTAGAACTCAACCAACACAAGCTCAAAGTGAAAATGGCAAACACTGTAAATGGAGTTACAGTTGGTATTTGAGGTTTGGGATTGCTTGGGTGAGTTAAATGGAAGGTGTTTGAAGCAACTTGGGGCAAAGCGCACGAGCCAAATGAGCTATGGAACTCAAGTTGTAGAACCTGCCCTGTTTTGCCAAAGGAATGTGATTTCTGGCTATGGGGTGTTTAGAGGCTCAATCAATCGTGTTTCTAGCTCAAAGGGGTGTGATAAAGATGTTCAAACTGTTTGCATAAGTTGGTATTGGCTGGTTTTCAAGTTCTAAGGTTTTGGACAAGTTTCTTGTTTTTGAAGTCAAAATGTGGAAGTGATTGGAACAGGCCTGTACAGGCTATCAAATACCTTGTAACTTCTGCTCTTGGCCCCTCTAATTTGTGTATTTGTTTTGCTGTAAGAGATCTTGGACCAATGCTCAAGGATTATGGTTTGACATAAAGCATACTTAAGCAAAAATGGAAATTTGCCTTTTTCTACTTAGGGCTTAATTTTGTGTACAATGTCCAAATGACCAAAACAAAAGCTTAGATTGATGGATTTTCATTTAATTATGGAGTGTAAAGTGGTTTAGAGGCCTGTAAACTACTGTAAGGCATGCTGACTTGAAATTGCAACTTGTATGAACATGAAAATGCCATGGATGAAAAGTGAGTTTTTGCCAACTTCAAGCCTTCGATTCTCCCTAACCACAAATGTGTTTGAGGAGTTCTTTGACAATTTGGAAAGCTTGCAACATGCTCTATAATCCATATTTGAAATGCAACTTGATATTCCAAGTGTAACTATGTGAAAAATGGCCAAGAAGATAGGTCAAAATCCTGCCTAAACTTAGGGCAAAATTTCACTAAGTTAAAAGTTTTAGGGACCCTTGTTCCAAAATCATAACTTGAGATCCAAGCTTCTTTTGAGAAAACTTTGTGAATAAATGTTGTAGACTTTGTGGAGGAATACAACTTTCATGTTGGAGGTTTTGTTTGAATCCAAATGCATCATGGTGAAAATGTTGGGAAAAGTTAGGAAAAATTAAGAAAATTTCATAACTTAGAAAAATTCTAAGTTATGAAAATTTTCAACTTTAAACCCTAATTTGCAATTTTGGGTTTCTTGATGAACAAGTTTAATATTTTGAAACATCTTGATGAAAAATTAACCTTGGCACTTGATTTTGACCAAAAAGTCAAAGTTTGACTTTTTAGTGTACAATCAAATTTTGATCAGTTGACTGAAAAATTCATCTGTCAATCCAATGCATTTGGGATCTTTTGAACTTGTTGAATAGGTCAAGATGATGTCATTGAGTCCTTGAGTCCATGGTTGAGCCTAATTTACCATTGGATAGGTCAAAATGTCAAAAATTGCCTTTGTACAGTCAAAACCCTAAAAATGACCATTTTGCCCTTTTGGTGATCTGATCAAATTTCCTTTAGAGTTGTGGTCCAAACTTGATAAAATGGTTCATATGAGTTCATAATGTTGATGTGGGTCAAAATTCATGAGGTTTGACTATAAATTGGCCACAGTTGACTTTTCCCCCAATACAACTGATTTCTAGGTCAACTGTCCAATTGACTGGGCAAAAATTTGATTCAAGGCTTGAAACTTGGTATGGACAAACTTATGAGTCCAATATGAAGTATGAAAGTCAATTTGGGTATTGAAGGTCCAAAAGTCCCTATGCAAACTCAAACCCTAATTTAGGTCATCAGTGCAAGGAGATGTCTTGAGCAGAGCAAACCCTAGCTTGATCTTGAGTTCAAAGAGCCTTGTGATGAGAAATGTTGATAAAATGAGAGGGAAAATTTTGGGGTACAACAGTTTCCCTTGTTTAATCTTCTTGAACCTGAAGAGTTAGATTGACAAGTTTGCCTTTCGTGACTCAAAGGTAAAAGAGGATTGGACACTAGAGTGCCCGTAAATTTGCACTCATCAAAATGTAGCCGAGGGAATGGGCTTAAAGATGCCATTTGGAGATGGTAGAATCTTGCTGGAGATGGGCTTAGAGATTCCATCCAAAACTTATTTGTTGAAAATCAGTAGAATGAACATCAGAATGGTATCCGTATTTAGAACGTATCTGAGTTGTATCTGGAGATTGGATTCATATGAGCAAGGGAATGGCGTCTGTGTCTAGAGCGTATCCGAGCTGTAACTATATTTGATTCTTGAATGAATATCAGAATGACTGCCGTGTCTGGAGTGTATCTGTATTGTATCCAAATTCTGAATGGGCGACAGAGAGACATCTGTGTATGGAGCATCTCTGGGCTGGGGATAAATTCCGAATGAGTGACAGAATAGAAAACGTGTCTGGTGCGTGTCTGGACTGTATCTTGATTTTGAGATCTGTATGAGTAGCAGAATGACTTCCGTGTCTGGAGTATATCCGTACTATAACTGGGATATTGGAAGAGGCAACATAATGACTTCCAAGTCTTGGAGTGTATCTGAGTTTGTAGTTGATATTTGAACCTAAATGAGAAATAGAATGGCTTCCGTGTCTGGAGCATATCTAGTCTGTATCTGATTGCTGGAGTCTGAAGGAGTAGTAGAATGACCGCTGTGTCTGGCGTGTATCCATATTGTATCTTGACTTGAAATTTTGAATGAGTAATAGAATAACCGGCGTGTCTGGGGTGTATCCATACTGTATCTGAATTCTTTTAATAGTTGTTAACGATAGCTTTTTTAATCTTATCCTGAAAAGGGTAGAATGTTAGCTAAAACACAAAGTTATGCTGCATGATGTGTATGATGCAATAAAACGTGTTCCATCAATGTTTATGATATATGAATGTAATGGATGTGCCTGTAAGCTGATTAGCCGTCTTGCTGAGGAAAATAAATCCTTGATAGCTAAAGATAATGAAATCTTTGACTGCTGCCGGGGAAAGCAAATCCTTGACCGATGCTGGGGATTCCAAAAATCTTTGATTGCTGAAGATGAGAAATCCTTTGGACTACTGCTGATGATTGAAGATCCTCGGCAACCTGCAGGGATTATCAAAACTTTGACAACCTCTGTGGGGATGTGAGAATCCTTCACGACTTTCTTGGGGAATAAGGAAAACTCTGATGATCTCTACTGGGGAATTAAAACCTGGGAGGCTCCAGTTGGAGAAATTAAAACCAGAATCTTCATTTTGTCGGGAAATAACTTTGTGGGGAGAATGCTTATCCTACCGAGGAAATCAGGAGCTTGGGTTGTATGCCAATCTACTGGGGGTTCCTGTTTTGTGGAGAAACTCCGCTGGGGAATCGGAGGAAGTTGGATAACATTCCACCGGGGTTTAAGAATTGAGGTTTTGGACTCCACTGGGAAGAAAGTTTAGAGTATTCTGGCTCCGCTGGGGATCGGGAGTTTTAGAAACTTAACTCTGATGGGAATTTTGAAACTTAACTCCGCTGGGGATATGTATTTCAAGGTTTTAGCTCTATTGAGGATCTGAATGACATACCGTAGGGGATTTCTTCTGGAATAGCCTAAAGACGTTTTCCTATACTTTTGACCTATCAATAATTATCTTTTCTTATTTTGTTTTATTTGTAAGCAGTGATTATATTCAAGTGCATATGCCTATTTAACAAACCATTAGACGTTTTCAAATAAAACATAAGTGTAAAAAAGAAAGGAAAGGCAAGCAAATTTCTGCACTTTGAAGTATCTTTGTATTAACTTTTGTAAGTATCTTTGTACAAAGGAGACATACATCCTAGTAAGAGAATGTTGTCAAAAAATTGAGAAAATTTTTATACAAAGAAAGATGGCTATGTGCAACAATTCCATGGGGTTCCTATTCTGCTATAGCCTTCACAACTATGAGTATCTTGTCCATTCGTTGCTTCATCCGCAGATGACTGGATTGATCAGAAGCTTGGAGTTTGGTCGTAAAGAGATTGTCCTTAAAGTGATCCGACGAGACATAGTCATACGCTTTAATTCCCTAATTTTTGCCTGAACCTCCCTTTCGGGTTTTCGATCCACCGGGAAACCCTTTTTTGCCCAAGTCGCCCTTTCGGGTTTTCAACTTGTCGGGTGTACATATTTTTTTATTTATCCCTAATTTTTGCCTGAATCGCCCTTTCGGGTTTTCGATTCACCGGGATGCCCATTTTTGCCCAAGTTGCCCTTTCGAGTTTTCGACTTGTCGGGTCTTTTTATGCGTAGTATCTTTTGACTATGTTTGCGTTCGCAGGGTGCGGCAGGTCGTCGCCGTCCATGGTGGTCAGAATCATTGCCCCACCAGAAAAGATGTTCTTGATCATAAACGGTCCTTCATAAGTAGGAGTCAATTTGCCCCTGGGATCACTTTGCGGTAAGATAATCCGCTTGATTACAAGATCTTCGACTTGATATACCTGACGCCTGACTTTCTTGTTGAAAGCTTTGATCATCCGTTTTTGATACGTATGACCATGACAAACAGAAGTAAGTCGCTTCTCGTCAATCAAATTAAGTTGATCAAGTCGGGTCTGAATCTAATCGTCTTCATTTAAACCAACATCCTTCATAATCCTCAAAGAAGGGATCTGAACTTCCATAGGTAAAACAACCTCCATGCCATATACCAAAGAAAAGGGGGTTGCCCCAGTTGAAGTACGTGCCGTGGTGCGATATCCATGCAGAGCAAACGGTAACATCTCATGCCAGTCCTTGTAGGTGACTCTCATCTTTTGAATGATCTTCTTTATATTTTTGTTTGCGGCTTCAACAACACCGTTCATCTTTGGCCGGTAGGGAGATGAATTGTGATGTTGAATCTTAAACTGTTCACACAGAGCGGTGATCAAAGTGTTGTTCAAATTTGTATCGTTGTCCGTGATGATCCTGTCGGGGATACCATACCGGCATATGAGGTTCTGCTTGATGAAGTGGGCAACCACATTATTTGTAACAGAGGCGTAGGAAGCTGCTTCGACCCACTTGGTAAAGTAATCAATAGCCACCAGGATGAAACGATGTCCATTGGATGCTGTAGGCTTGACCTCTCCAATCATGTCGATTCCCCACATTGTGAATGGCCAAGGAGCTGTTAGAACATTGAGAGGGACTGGAGGAGTATGTACCTTGTCAGCATAGACTTGGCATTTATGACAAGTACGGGAATATTGATGACAGTCAGCTTCCATGGTAGACCAGTAGTAGCCCGCCCTTAGAATTTTCTTAGCCATCATATGTCTGCTTAAGTGGGTGCCAAATGTGCCGCTATGTATTTCAGTCATGATTAACTCAGCTTCAACCTTGTCCATACAACGATGTAGAACACAATCATGGCTGCGCTTATATAAGATACCATTGCTCTGGAAGAACTTGGCAGCAAATCTCCTTAAGAACTTTTTGTCATTGACTGAAGCTCCTTCAGGGTATTCTCGAGTCTGGAGATACCTTTTGATTTCATGAAACCAGGGTTGTTCCACTACTTCTTCGGTATTAATCTCATGACAGTGCGCAGGTTCGTCCATTCGCTCAATGGTGATTTGGGGAGCCTCATTATCCCAATTGAGTTTAAACATGGAAGACATTGTGGCCAGAGCATCCGCTAGCTGATTTTCTTCTCGCGGGAAGTGCTCAAAGGTAATCTGCTCGAAATGTGGTAACAATTTTAGGACATGTTCTTTGTATGGGATAAGATTAGGATGTTTAGTGTCCCATTCTCCTTTGATCTGACTGATAACCAAAGCTGATTCCCCAAACACAATCAGAGATTTGATTCCCAAGTCAATTGCAGCCTTGAGACCAAATATACAAGCTTCATACTCGGCCATGTTGTTGGTGCAGCTGAAGCAGAGTCTAGCAGTGAAAGGTGTATGGCAACCTTCTAGAGAAATAAGTACCGCGCCGATACCGTTGCCAAGTGCATTTGAAGCACCATCAAAGTACAGGGTCCATCGGGATCCTTGTTCAGGTCCGTCATACGGTCCGTTACCTTCAATGTTGTTTAATGCCATAATATCCTCGTTAGGGAAGTCGAACCTCATAGATTGGTAATCTTCGACGGCTTGATGAGCTAGATGGTCAGCTAGTACACTCCCCTTTATAGATTTTTGGGTTGTGTACTGGATATCATACTCAGTCAGGATTATTTTCCATCTAGCAATTCTTCCGGATAAAGCAGGCTTCTCGAAGATGTACTTTATCGGATCCATTTTGGAAATCAGCAAAGTGGTATGTGTCAACATATACTGCCTTAGCCGGCGAGCAACCCATACCAAAGCGCAGCAAGTCTTCTCGAGCAGTGAGTAGCGAGTCTCACAGTCGGTAAACTTTTTTCTAAGGTAATAAATGGCATGCTCTTTTCGGCCAGACTCGTCATGTTGGCCCAGTACGCACCCCATTGAATTATCCAAAATAGTCAGATACATGATTAAAGGTCTTTCTTCGACGGGTGGCATCAAGATAGGAGGTTCCAGCAAATACTCCTTGATCTTATCAAAAGTAACTTGACAACCATCGTTCCATTCAACCACCTGATCTTTCTTCAACAGCTTGAAGATTGGATCACAGGTAGATGTTAGGTGAGAGATGAACCTTGCAATATAGTTTAAGCATCCCAAGAAACCTCTAACCTCCTTTTCACTGCGGGGGGCAGGCATTTCTTGTATAGCTTTGACTTTAGCAGGATCAACCTCGATGCCTTTGTTACTGACGATGAATCCCAAAAGTTTACCAGACCTGACTCCGAAAGTGCACTTGCTAGGGTTCAGTCTGAGCTTATATTCCTTAAATCTGGCAAACAACTTTTGCAGATGGTCGAGGTGTTCTTCTTCTGTCTGTGAACGGGCTATCATGTCGTCTACGTAGACTTCAATCTCATGATGTATCATGTCATGAAACAAAGCTACCATGGCTCGCTGATAGGTTGCCTCGACATTCTTCAGTCCGAATGGCATCACTTTATAGCAGAAGGTACCCCACTGCGTAACAAAAGTAGTCTTCTCCATGTCTTTGGGGGCCATTTTGATCTGGTTATATCCCGAGAATCCATCCATGAAGGAAAATACCTTGTGTTGAGCTGTGTTGTCAACCAAGATGTCAATATGTGGTAGTGGAAAGTCATCTTTAGGGCTAGCCCTATTTAAGTCTCTGTAGTCCACACACATTCTGACTTTACCGTCTTTCTTAGGCACGAGCGCAATGTTAGCAACCCATTATGGATAGGAAGTAATAGCCAGAAAGCCATCATTGAACTGTTTCATCACCTCAACTTTCATCTTTTCGGACATGTCGGGCCTCATTCGGCGAACTTTCTGTTTGATTGGTGGACAGTCTTCTCTTGTAGGGAGACGGTGAACCACAATATCTGTATCCAGTCCCGACATGTCTTCATAGGACCAGGCAAAGATCTCAACATATTCATTCAACAACTGAACTAAACGCTTTTTGACATTTGGCTCCAAGTTGGCACCCACTTTAACCTCTTTCTTGTCTTCCTCTGTTCCCAAATTGATAGTCTCCAACAACTCTTCATGGGGCAGAATAACCCTCTCTTCTTGTTGCAAAAGTCTAGCTAACTCTCCAGGCACTTCACAGTCTTCATCACCTTCGTACTCGGCATGATTGACCAAATCTTCAGAGTCACCGAAGGCCAAAGCAGAATAGTCACCCATGGAATCCGGAGTGGATGGGTACCTGCATTTTGTGAGTGTGGGTGTGTGTAAGGGATAGCCATCCTTAAACAAAATAAAATGTAAAAAGGAAAGAAAATGAACACAACAGTTTATAGATGAAAACGTCCATGATTCATTAAAAATGGCATATGAAAATGAAAAATCAAAACCCTTACAAATGGACCTATATGCCCCGGGTAAGGCATACGGCGAAAAGAGTGTACGAATTGTTTAATTATTACAGACCAAACAGGAAATGTTCAAAGATAAATTACTGATTGATGAAAGTAATGGGAACGAAGTCTTTCGCCTCCCAGTTGCTTAATCCTCCTTCAATGGTTGGAAAGATCCAATCTTCAAAGTTGTCTTCTTCGTCACCATTTTCTAAGGCATGAATTCCATGGTGAGTGATTTTTAAGGGTGGTCCTCCAGCCCGGGAGCGACGCACAACTTTCTGGCCAGCAACAGTGAAACCTAATCCGAACTTGTCCGTCTTGTTAGGAAAATCTAGCAGTTGCCCCCACACTGTACTTCCTCCCTCCTTGATTACAGTCTCTGCATCCTTAAGGGATGCCATCCGAGACACAGGCTTGGAAATGATAGGCACATCATTCATTGTTTTTGCTACCGCGACCTCAGGAGAAACCTCTTCAAAGTGTTGGAAAGGTGTTTCTATGAATTTGCCATCTAACTCCACGTAGCGAAAAGAGTTAAGGTGACTTATCATATACTCCTCCTCACCATGAACCGTTATGATTTTACCCTGGACCAGATACTTTAGCATTTGGTGTAGAGAAGAAGTGACTGCCCCAACATTGTGGTTCCATGGCCTTCCCAACAAGCATGAATATGAAGGACGGATGTCCATTACATGAAAAGTAGAGTTGAAAATTTCTGTATCCACTTTGATTGGAATGTCCACTTCTCCGTGAACCGTCCTCTTAGATCCGTCGAAGGCTCTAACAATGATGTTACTGGGTTTTAGGGTCAAACCTTCACAGTCCAGTCTGTCCAACGCCTTCTTTGGTAGAACATTTTAAGATGAACCGGTATCCACCAGAACATGAGCAAGCGTGGTCCCTCTGCACTCTACCGAGACATGCAGTGCATCGTTATGCTTTCTTCCCCGAGGGGTTAAATCAACATCAGAGAAACCAAGACCATTATCGGCTGTAAGGCTAGCCACGCACTCTTGAAACTGGTCCGCAGAAGTTTCTTGAGGCATGTGTGCCGTCTTTAGAAATTTGATCAAGGCTTTGGCATGAGCATCGGAGCAGAGTAAGAGAGCCAGCATAGAGATTTTGGAAGGGGTTTTCCCCAGCTGCTCTACGACATCATAGTCGCTCTTCTTGATTATCTTTAAGATTTCTTCCATCTCTTTTTGGGTGGTCTCAGGGATAACCACAGTCTGAGCCTTCGTCCTGACAGGCGCTTCTTGGATCCCCTTACCTTTATTGGTAGTAACATCAGGAGGTCTAGCTTCGGGAGCGTCAATTTCTTCAATTACCGGACTTTGCACAGATGGCTTGACAGGAACAAAAACTCTTGAGGGTCCGAAGATTGCCCGTGGAGAAGCAATCTCCGGAGAGAAGATCCTCCCGCTACGAGTTATCTTGCTTGTTCCCGCAATATTCCCTACATCAGGGGTTCCTTCATCGGAATTCTCTTCGGCTGATTCGATCTGCTTGATACCATGGTAGAAGATCTCTCCTCCGTAATTCCATGGTATCGTCTTGTTGGAATTATATGGGATTGGCCCCGGCATGGTAATTTTCAGCGGTACAAACTTAGGATCAGGCGTAATCTTAACAGGCCTTTTGCAGGTCTTGGAAAGATTGTCGGAGATGGTGATTATAGCAATGTCATTGATTGGAGTAACAAAGGTAACAAGAGTAACATGAGTGATAATATCAACACGAGTCTTTTGAAATAGGATCTCTTGGGTATCCATCAGGCGTTGGATGCCTGATTTCAACAATGGGCAGTCGGATTGCATGGTTGAACAGAAGTAACAGTCTTTTTCGTAGCCTGGGAATATCCCGACTTTCAACATGTTCACTTTAATCATTAGTAGCAGAGTTATTAATTCATTAACAGCGGTAACATGAAGATCTTCCATAACGGCATGGACATTATGACCATGTTTTGGCATAGGAGCGGATATCACGCTGGTTTTTCGGGAGCATCAAACTCTACTTCCTTGGCATCTATCAAGTCTTGGATCTTGTTTTTAAGAGCCCAACAGTTGTTGGTATCATGCCCTACACTGTCTGAATGGTACGCATATTTTGCATTGGAGTGATAATAAGGAGAAGAAGTATTGGGGTTTTTCGGCGCTTCTTTCAAGTTGGTAAGGTTCAGCTTTAACAGATGAGGGGGGACTTGAGCCGGTGTCATATTGATTAGGGTGAATTGCTGTTATGGCCTTTCTACTCTTTGCTGATTAGCTCTCGGTTGATTGCTGCGAGGTTGATCGGCTGAGGAGTTTTGGATCATCACAGCCCCTACCGTTCGTCGGCGCTCTATTCTCTCTTGGTTTCTATGGGTATGAATAGCAGAAACTTCCTTCTTGGCTGGGAAGGTCTTCTTAATAGCAGTGGAAGCGGAGGCATCCTTCTGAATTTTACCACATTTAATGCCAGCTTCGACCCTTTCACCGGTCAGAATTAATTCGGTGAACCCTGCAGATGAGCTCCTGATCAAGTGATTGAATAATGGACCTGACAGAGTCCCTAAAAACATGTCAACCAACTCTCTATCCGACAATGGTGGCTGCACCCTTCCAGCCAAATCCCGCCACTTTTGGGCATACTCCTTAAATCCCTCATTAGAGGCCATACCCATACTCTGTAGCTGAGTATGAGTAGGCACTAAATCTGCGTTGTATTGGTATTGTCGGTAGAAAGCAGCAGCCAAATCTTCCCAGTTATGAACATTAGATCTCTCAAGTTGATAGAACCAGTCCAATTGCGTACCCGACAAGCTATCTTGAAAAAAGTGGACCCATAGATCCTTATCAGAAGAGTGGGGTTGGATCTTTCTGACGTAGGATCTCAGATGCATCTTTGGATAGGACAAACCGTCATACTTAGCAAATAAAGGTACTTTGAACTTGGGAGGAATGACGATCCCAACGACCAACCCTAGTTCTTCGAAATCTAGCCAAGGTACCCTTTGCAACTCCATGGCTGCCAACCGATCCTCAAGATTTTTATACTTATCATCCTCCGGAGGGTATTGCTGTTCGGAGTAATCTTCATCCTCTTCCTCTTCTTCTTCTTCTTCTTCAGCTTCAGATTCGGAGGGCATAGCAACTCCTTTTCCTTTACCAAGCCCTTCATCAGACGTCGAGGGAAATTCTAGAACTCTCCTAGCCTGATGCTCAAATCTCCTTCCCATAGTGGCTACCCCAACTCTTTTCTTTTTCTTCCTTTCTGGTTCCTTCTCTTTCTCTAACAGTGTTTTAAGATCCTCTTGACCCTTTTCTAAGGTCACGAGGAGTTGTTGGAATTGCGAATTCTGTGCTTGCAGATCTTTAACCGTCCGCTCTATATCCATCTCGCTGAAATAAACATCAGAAAGATAAGGAATCTTGGTGTGAATACCTGTTTACGCATATGATGAATGATATGTTATTCATGTAATGCATTCAAGGATTCAGAAATTCAAATTTGTTGCAAACAAAAAGAACACACGTCATATTAAGAAGAAATTTGTTAGTATATAAATGCCCCATGGGCAAAATATTACAAAATTCTTAATGTAAAAAGACATTGCGCATCCTCTTTGGCGCGATATAAGTGTTAAGAGTTTCCTCTTCATGAAGTCGGCGGGTAAGTTCCAAAACCTTCTTCTCACTGGCATAGAAGCTGGCTTCAAAAGTATTCCGTTCTTCTTTGATTTATATCCAACTCTTTTGTAGTTCTTCCAATGATTTTGGCATATCAGGATGTAGGAGGGTGTATGGAATCTCTCCTTCCATAACAGGCTCTTTGATCACGGGGAGAATGTGGGGGTAAGGCATCATAAGACTCTGGGCGCGGGTTCTCACCCACTTGAGATAAGGCTCAAGGGGGATGGAATTCTTGTGCCCTAGTGTCTTACTATCCACTTTGTTGGGTATCCTCCAAGCTCGGATAAACCTTTGTCGAAGTCCTTGCGCATCGTTATCGAAGTCAAAAACTAGGTCAGGAATCAGCATATCATGAGGGCCATCCCTCCGGGAATACCCAAATTGCCTTAGAGCTAAACATGGGTTGTAGGTAATGCCTCCCCTAATGCCAAGTAGTGGGACATTAGGGAACTCTCCACAACAATCAATGATGATGACATTTTCTCTGGACCGAGAACACCAATGAACATCAGAATGTGTGAGGGTTATCAACTGTTGTGACCACCTTAAACCCTGCTCATTCTTCAAAACTGTTTGGGGAAGGTGAGAAATAAACCACCTTGCTAGGAGAGGAGTACAACACATGAGAACACCTCTTTTCCTCATTGTTCGTGTGTAAAATGAGTGTAGGATGTCCCCAAGCAATGTAGGCACATGATTCAGAGATATGAAAATCTTGACAGCATTCACATCTATAAGTTGATCAGGGTTTGGGAACAAGACCAACCCATAGACGAGAATTGCTACAATCTTTTCAAAAGCTTGCAGATATAGAGAATTCCAGCAGTCTTGTGCCTTCTCAAACAGAAACTTTGCCAAGAAACCCTTGACACCACTTCTGGTTTCCCAATGACCCTTGATATCAGATGGTTGCAAGTGTAAGGCTTGAGCAACATCTTCAGGCTTTGGTTCTCTTTCCGTACCGTTGTAGGGTAGTTGATGAAGAATAGGAATCCTCAGGAGTTGAGAAAATTCCTCCAAAGTAGGTACTAGTTGGTAATCAGGGAATGTGAAACAATGGTGTAGGGGGTCAAAGAACTGGAAGATAACTTTCACCATGTTTTCTTCAATGTTGGAGTTGACCAAGTTGAGAAGTCTACCATGTCTTTCACTGAAGAGAGAATTCTCTGGAATCTTGGAAGTAAGCTCCTTGAGTTGAGGAGGGATTCTCACAAGGTTGACTTGAATTGTTTTCCTGCGAAGAGATTCCATGACCTACAAAACAAGAACAAAGATGAAGATCCAAACCCTTGAAATGGTTAGTGGATGCATATGATGCTTTATGATGTTCATGATGTATGCACAAGCATATGTACAAACAAGTCACACAAGATCATAGTTTCAGGCTTGCATGGGGTTTCATAGGTAAGTACCCTCTTGAATATGTTGGATCAACCTGTCCTATAAATAGTAACTGGGTTCTAAGGAGCTCAATATCACTGGATTATTTTCTGTGTTCATTGTTTCAGTTTAGCCACTTAGCTGGCGACTGAAATATTCCAAGAAAACAACCCTCAATGAGTGTAGTATAGAGTATCTACCAACTTCGGACTGCACCAAAGCCGGTCATCTCACTACCCCTAAAAAAGGCCAAGATGGTCAAGTAAGGTTCTAAGAGCTCATTAGTGCTTCATGACATCACTCAACGGCCCCGTATTCTCTTTGATTGAATCAAAGGATACCGGTACTCACAAATATGTCGCACTAATATAGCTATTGCTTCAACCATGTCGGTATACCCCGCATAGTTTCCACAACGTATTGCTATTCACCTATGAATGTTTCCCAAATCCGGGTAGAGGATTTCAAACCCAAACAAGAGAACCAAATGTAAAGCAGTCAAAGAAATCAAGATAAGCATGCAAGGGTGATCTAAACCCTAAGGTTACTCCACTTATAAAGTTTTCCCCAGCAGAGTCGCCAGTTCTGTGATACGGTGGGAGAACTGACTTGAGGTTTTGCGTTTTGTGTTTGCAAATGTTTCGGTTTAGCAAGAGTCGCCACCGAATTTTTATTTTATCCTAAGGAAAGGTCAAAAAGCACAGGAAAGACCTTTGAGATGTTTTAATGGGTTCGGGGAGTAGATTATGAAAAGGGAAGGTGCAAGCACCCTTTTCATCCATGGTTATCCATGGGCTCTTAGTTACTTGTTCAGATCACTTGCTTTTTCTTTTCAATTGTTTGAAATGGTGCTTTGTGTGTGGTTTTGAAAGATGTTTTGAAAAGAGGCCATCGTTGTGGAAACCTTTGTAATGATTCTTGTTTGAATGTATACAAAGGTGTTTTTGTCTTTTGAAAAGATTTCAACGTTTGAAAGTTTGATTTGGGAAATGTTTTGAAATTGAGTTGTGAAGTGTGTTTGAAAAATAGCAAGGATGTTTTACAAGCTTTTGATCAAGTAACTAAGAGCTATCTACCCTAATTTACTCAAAGATCTTTCCTATATGTTTTTAACCCTTTTGACAGTGTTGTTTCACCATTGCATTTGGTGAACAACCTTGTGTTAGGATGTTAAGCGGGACAGGCGCGGGTCATCGTATAGACCATGATAGCAATTGTGTCAAGTATTTTTGGCAAATCTTTGAGGGACTGGATCATTTTTGTTTAGGCAACCAAGATAGCGTCATCGAGGGACTATGATCTTTTGTTTTGTTTTTGTTTTGCCAAAGTACCCAACATGCATAACATGGCACATTTTTTAGGCAACAAGTGGATTGTAACCCTAGGGGTGCAAGTGTGTATTGTGCTTGATTTTCACGCATTTTGTCTTTGATTAGTTCAAGCTACTTGTTGATTTGGATTTTTTGCATACAAACCCTAATTCTCTAATCATGGCATAATTGAATGCGTAAAGTGCGAGAATTTAAAAGTCTAAGCTATTACAACATGATTATGGGGATGGGGGTACAATCTTTGAATGGGGGGTGTATTTGACAAGAAATATAAACCCTAGTTTACTATTACATCCAAATTGAATTTAATTGCATAAATAATAAATTGATAATATTTAAATAAACAAAATAAATAAATATATCAAATGAAATGAAATATGCAAAACAGGTTTTTGTTTATTTATGCATGTAAAAATATTTAATGTAAAAAAAACAAAGAAGTAAATAAAAAGATTAATTTTATTTGATTAAGGGTAAAACCCTAATTTTCTTTAAGAAAGTAAGTATATTAATTATTTTATTTATATAAAATAAAAATAAAATATTATATGTAAAAAAGTAGAAAAAGGTATTTATTAAGTATATAAAAATAAAGTGTAATATTTTATATTTTTATTCTAAAATATTTAATAAAATAAAAGTATATATATATATATATATATATATATATATATATATATATATATATATATATATATATATATATATATATATATATATATATATATATATATATATATATATATATATATATATATATATATATATATATATATATATATATATATATATATATATATATATATATATATATATATATATATATATATATATATATATATATATATATATATATATATATATATATATATATATATATATATATATATATATATATATATATATATATATATATATATATATATATATATATATATATATATATATATATATATATATATATATATATATATATATATATATATTATATATATATATATATATATATATATATATATATATATATATATATATATATATATATATATATATATATATATATATATATATATATATATATATATATATATATATATATATATATATTTATGTATGTATACTAATTAAACATGTATAATAAATAAAATATAGATATATATATATATATATATATATATATATATAAATAAAATATATTTAGAGTAATATTTTTAGTATGAATAAAAATAAAGAAATAAAAAAAATAAAAGTATAATTTATATATTTTTCAAGTCTTAATAAATAATATAAAAGTATTTAAATGATTTTTATGTTAGAAAAATTAAAATAAAATGCCAAATAAATGTGAAAAAATTATGAAAATATTTTGAGCATTTTTTATATTTGTAAATAAATAAAAAAATCAGAAATGAAAACAAAAATGCAAAAATATAAAAATACAAGAAATTGGGCCAGGGGCTGTAAAAAGGAAAAGGGGAGGTGCCAATAGTGAGTCAGGCCAAGCCCAGCCCACCACTTCATCTTCAACCTCCAGATTTTGAAAAAACGCGCACGCCTGTTATCCAACATGAACATCCTGCATACGAGCTCTATTGCAAAAACACATAACATCAAACTTGTAGAGAATTTCAAGACGATTCCAACCATATAAACAACTTGTCTTAACTCTCAAAGACCAGAGAGAATTTCTCTGGCCCTAAAATCTGACCTAGTTTTTTCAGCATGTTCATGGATGAAATTCTCTTAGCTCACTTAATATAAATGAAAACTGAGCATATGTACAGCTTCATGGCAATGAATACTACATTTCTTATTCAAAAACCTAAGGCTAAATGTTCCTAAATAGAGAGATAGGAAGTTGGGAAAAACCTATTTCAACTGACTTTGTGTAGGGCAATATAGAGCTTTTCAACAAGGCTTGAGATGTCTGGGAGCTTGCTTGAACTTCACTTGACCTTTTCCAATAGCTAGCTTGCCTTGAATGTCCTTGAATTAACTTGTAGAACTCAACCTGCACAAGCTCAAAGTGAAAATGGCAAACACTGTAAATGGAGTTACAGTTGGTATTTTAGGTTTGGGATAGCTTGGGTGAGTTGAATGGAAGGTGTTTGAAGCAACTTGGGGTAAAGCGCACGAGCCAAATGAGTTATGGAACTCAAGTTGCAGAACCTGCTCTATTTTTCCAAAGGAATGTGATTTCTGGCTATGGGGTGTTTAGAGGCTCAAGCAATCGTGTTTCTAGCTCAAAGGGGTGTGAGAAAGATGTTCAAACTGTTTGCATAAGTTGGTATTGGCTGGTTTTCAAGTTCTAAGGTTTTGGACAAGTTTCTTGTTTTTGAAGTCAAAATGTGGAACTGATTGGAACAGGCCTGTACAGGCTATCAAATACCTTGTAACCTCTGCTCTTGGCCCATCTAATTTGTGGATTTGTTTTGCTGCAAGATATCTTGGACCAATGCTCAAGGATTGTGGTTTGACATAAAGCATACTTAAGCAAAAATGGAAATTTGCCTTTTTTTACTTAGGGTTTAATTTTGTGTACAATGTCCAAATGACCAAAACAAAAGCTTAGACTGATGGATTTGCATTTAATTATGGAGTGTGAAGTGGTTTAGAGGCCTGTAAACTAGTGTAAGGCATTCTGACTTGAAATTGC